>OX276361.1:10138515-10817664 GCA_946251885.1 Cosmia pyralina
CCCCCCCCCCCCTATAACCCCTCATCCTGCCCATCTCTCACCCCCGCACCACATCCCTTTCCCGCTAACCCCCCCCCCCCCCTCCCTCTCATCGGGGGGAAAGGGGGAAGGAGAGGAAAGCGGTGAAGGGATTCACCGCTTTCCTCTCCTTCCCCCTTTCCATCCTCACCACTCCCACCCATTCCCCTCTCCCCCTCTATACTTCCCTCTGGGGGAAAAACTATTACTTGCTTAGGCAAGTATTTGTGCCAAGTTTCAAGTTAATTAACCAAATAAATAAGATTTTTCATATAAACTATATTTCCTGGTTTTCCCCCACAGGGGTGGAATTTAAAAAAATCGTTTGGAATATTTCCGTAACTTGACTGAAAGATTATGTACCTACACCAATATTCGAGATAATCAAGTCCCGCAGCAAAATCTGCCCTGTAAAATTGAATTCACCTCCTTAGGGATAGATTTTCGAAAAACCCTGATACACGTTATTCTTCATTTTTGGACTCAAGTATATACTATTATACTGACTTTCGAGTTAATCAGACCGAGCGTTAAAATTCCTCCATACAAACTTTGACACCCCCCAATTCCCCTTTAGGGGGTAGTTTAGAAAAACAAAAAAATGAAAAATATCATAATTTACTTAGATAAATATTCTTGCTATGTTTCAGGTTTATTAACTTAAGGAATAAAAATTTTCATACAAATTTCCACCCCCTATTTCTCCCCTTTACGGGGTGAGTTTCCCAAAATCCTTTCTTAGCTGACGTCTTCTACTCATAATCTACCTCTGTGCCAAATTTCATCTTGGTAGGACCAGTAGTTTTTGAGATTTCGTGTTTAATCAGTGAGTGAATGAATGAGTGACCTTTCGCTTTTATATTAGGTCTTTACCTATGAAATTGCCGTTCTGCAGTACTGGCCATTTCAAATCAAAATAATTTTTGTTTGGCTAAGAATTCTAATTTCAAATTAATTTTATTTTAAAAACATGGATTTTTTTTTCCAAAAGTAGTCATTTGTTTATTGATTAGTGTTACATTTTCATCGCATTTCAATCTTTTTCGTCATCATGGATACGTTAAAAATTCGAGTAATTATGGAATATGAGTACCGTCGTGGCAGCAACGCGGCACAAGCGGCACGCAACATCAACGACGTTTACGGAGCTAACTCTACAAACCAACGCACCACTTGTTATTGGTTTGCTCGCTTCCGTTCTGGAAATTTCGACCTGAAAAATGAACCTCGCGGTCGTCCGAAGACTTTGGTCGACAATGACGAATTAAAGGCGATTGTGGAAGCTGATGCTACACAATCTACGGCTGAATTAGCAGCAGCTTTCGACGTTAGCGTCAAAACAATATTGGTTCATTTGCGTCAAATTGGCAAGGTAAAAAAGCTTGACAAATGGGTGCCCCACGAACTCAATGATCGCCAGCGCGAGTACGCGTCGAGACGTGCCTTGCACTGCTCAACAGACACACAAATGAAAGCTCAACTCAGCAAGTTGGTTGGATCCTGGTTCAGCATCTAAACAATGCCCTAAACGAAAACTTACCCCTAGAAAAGTGATGGTCACTGTTTGGTGGTCTAGCGCCGGTGTGATTCATCACAGCTTCTTACGAAACGGGGTGAGCATTACTTCAGATGTGTACTGAGAAGAACTGAACACAATGATGGAGAAGCTGGCACATCTCCAACCAGCATTGGCCAATCGCTCGTCTCCGCTGCTCCTGCACGACAACGCGCGACCTCATACTGCACAGCAGACGGTCTCCAAGTTGCAAGAACTGGGGTTGGAAGCTCTCCGTCATCCGCCCTACTCATCAGACCTTGCGCCTACAGACTACTACTTTTTCCAGAATTTGGATAACTTCTTGGCAGGAAAAAAATTCAATACCCGAGAGGCAGTACAAAATGCCTTTGAAGATTTTGTTGCCTCCCGTCCAGCTGATTTCTTTAAGAAGGACATCAATAAACTGCCACTGCGTTGGCAAAGATGCATTGATTGCATGGGTGATTACTTCGATTAATACAAATAAAAAATGCATGAAAAAAATTCGTTTAAATTTTTTCATACAAAACGGCAATTTCATAGGTAAAGACCTATTATATTATATAGATGAAAGATAATAATATGATAGGTTATAAACATGGGGCGTACGTGACAA
The DNA here is from genome assembly GCA_946251885.1 of Cosmia pyralina. Classification (NCBI taxonomy): domain Eukaryota; kingdom Metazoa; phylum Arthropoda; class Insecta; order Lepidoptera; family Noctuidae; genus Cosmia; species Cosmia pyralina. The sequence continues at coordinate 10,140,687 of OX276361.1, forward strand.
CTCTAAGATAACAATTACGATTGACAAAGAATAAAAACATAAGTGAAATCTATGGGAATGGCATTTACGCATTTACAGATCGCGTGACGGTTAGGTTTAGTACATGTCAATTCCTTTCTCATACATTTCTATGTCTTAACAATTTTGTCATATTGTGTAATTCGATGTGGAATTCCGTTTTTGTCTAATACTTAAAACATTGCGTGAAAAGGACGAATTGAGATATAGATAGGTACTTTCTTTACTTCCCAGATGACATAATTTCAATAATTTCATGATGTCATGTGCCAAAAAACAATCAATTTGCTCTGCCCCTCATGCTAGGTAAAACAAAAATAATCTCTCGAAGTCATGTCATAAATAGTGAAATTGTAGGCCGATATACACCTTTTATAGAAAACAGCATTTTCATTGGTGATCGGTAAGCTTATTACCTGTTGAAGAAGTCACTTTATGAGGGCGCTATTACATTTTGACCGTGATTTTTTCATAAATTGAAATTGCACACTATAAACAAAAAAATTATTATTATATTATATGACTCAAAATAAACGTAATCACAACTGCTAAATTGCTACATAATGCGATGCGTCGGCGTCTAAAGCTAAAGACCGCGTGTCCCGAGATTTACATTGATTTTTAGCACTGCATACAATAATTAATTAAACATATTATTTTACTTTTAAATAGTATAATTTTTTTTATCAAGCAAGGTAACATAGTAATCTTATTTATTAAATACATTTTGTATGAATTTGGATTACACATTCGTAGATAAAAAATATAATTTCGGACGAAAAATTGTCAGTAACTCTTTGGTTTACGGAATTATTTTTGGTGTATTACTGTATGAAACATAAAAAACTGAATTGAGCACTCCAAAGTTGAAGATACAGTTGTTCCAAGGACATTTTTTTAAATGATCAAATTATTATATCTTCGATGTAACAAAGTATCAAAACATGTCCAAAAGTAAAATTTTATGAAACATCCTTTGCAGAGACAAGGTTTTTACTGATTTTTGTAAACAAATTGAAATATTTATTTAGAACACTCCCAAAAGAAATAATCAAGCTTTCTTGGGCATATGTTTTTTTTAATTTTGTGGCTCTAACAAAACCACAATCACATATCAAAACTCGAGTCAAACGCTCAAATACAAGAGAAATTGTGATAGCGCTCCTAAGTAACAATTGACTTTTTATGAATCTCACTAAAAGACCTTTGTTACTTAGGTCCCTTAGCATGATCTTTTTTTTTCGTAAACTGTAGATACATCAGTTTCGATTTTTGCATTATCATGGGAACGGTAAGACATACAGATACGCCGATTAGACCGATCGATTCCACTTGGAAAATGTATCAAATGACTATAGTTAGGTCTGCTTAGTCCAAAATGTCAGATACGTGAGTTATAGTTAGATTAGGGACGATATGTCCTAACTGGTCTACCAATGTGCCAAATTTCATCCAAATCCGTTCTGCCGTTTTAGCGTGATTAAACAAACCTCGTAACAAATTAGTGCGAATGCTGCTGTTGCAAATTAGATGACTTGATACCTATGTACTTAAAATGCCGTGCCGAAATTATTTTATTACGTGCCACAAATGGCACGCGTGCCTTGGTTCGCCATCCCTGCTGGGGCAACGTAAACTTCATAGAGATCACCGTTCATTTGTTTGGGAGGAAACAAACGTACAATTTATTAGCACGGTACTAAGGTCGCTCACTCCTTGATCACTTCCGAATTCGAACGTGATCCGCATCCTATGTCCGATTTCTATTGTACTGCGAGCAAACCATTGTTTTTTAAAGTACCTAACGTCTTGTAACCTCGTAAGGTATGGCTAAAAGTGATTAATAGAAGGTTGTATAATGCATAATTTAAATATCTTCACATAATTAGGTAAGGTTGTAATAAAATAAAGTTATTTTCACATTTTTTACTGAGGAATTTTAAGGCTGAGTTTGATTTGTTTCTTTGTTAAAGAAGACCTAGCGAGCAGTGGTGGTCCACTGGTATCGGCCCCGACTTACGAGTTAGGTCGTGGGTTTGCTGCGGACTCTCTCTCGCTTCCGCACATGGTCCAGTCCATGGTCGGAAGTGAGAGCGCGTGGGACGCCGTCGCCTCCTTCTGCGAGGAAGTGATGGTCGCGAAGGAGGCGGCGGAAAGGGAGAGGGAGGAAAAACCTCCCTTCCAATCCGTAGCAGACGCACAGGGTGCTGGAAGGCGCGGAATGTTCTTCAGCCGCCTTAGGGTGAGGCCTGCAGGCAACATACTTGGGAAGTTTGTTGCCTGAACAGTGAAAGGCGCGCGTCTATACAGGGATTGCGGCCGTATATGGCCGCTGAGGGTGACGGGGTCCGCATGAATTCATGCGGGCCGACACCTAGCCGGGGGAGCGTGACAAAATGCGCAAGCTCTCCAGCACCCCGGCTAAAGGTAGCAGCAGAACACCATGTGGTTTTAGACAGTAAAAGTCCGACAGACCCCTCCATGGAGGGCATCCATGAGGATTCCCACACGATAAAAAAAATGTTCGTGGGTTCGAATCGAACCCAAGCAGGCGTTTTACTTTGTGTAATTTATTTCATATACCAACCCGCACTGCGGGCCTGCGTGGTGGATTAAATTACGGCCCATTATTTCTCACCGAGAGGAGGCCGTGTCCCAGCAGTAGGAACATTATAGGCTGATGCTATGCTTTGTTAAAAACAATAGGATCGTAATGTTGGCAATGCGAAATCCAAATATTTACCTAAGTATTTGAAAAATGGTATTGTAACATTTTTGTAACGTAACTAATGTTGCCATTATCATCTCCGAAATAACTTCGTGGGAAAAATCAGCTTGAATGAATGCATCTAGATTTCAATCTTTCTGGTCTAAAACCTAGTGTGAAATTAAAGCATTCATTACGTAATTGTTCACACACATTGTTTCGCCCTAATAATCACTGGCTGTTTTAGTCACAAACTCACAAATAGATACTTAGCAATTCACAAATAACTTTATATACATATGTACGGTAGGTACCTAATTTATCACTTTATTTACAGTACAGCCGATTTATCTTGCCAGGTCCGAACTTCGCGCAGAAGGCTGTGCGTTACATTTTAATCGACTTCAAAAAAGGAGGTTCTGTATTCGACCCGTATGTATGTACATGTAGGTATGTTTATTTGTCCGCGATTTTCTCAAAAACTAATGAACCAATTTTGATGTTTCTTTCATTATCGTGATCTACATGCTTTCAGGAAGGTTTTAGTAATACATTACGTAATTTATTCTTATGTACGAAGTTGTATGCATAATTGTACTGTATCTCCGGCATTTCTAAGCCGATTTTGTTGATTGTTCTTTTCGTTCGTCTTGGGCTTAAGTAGTTATGTAATTGTATTATTCAACTAAAAATGGAAAAATAAATTTACTTTGAAAAAAAGTAAAAACCGACTTCAAAACCAAAAACGAATTCTTCAATGCTCTTTAGCTTGACACCGACTTCAGCAGCTGATAAGTGTATTATGAAAGTTATTTTATTCGTTTTTGGTTTTGAAGTCGGTTTTTACTTTTTTTAAAGTAAATTTTTTAGGAACCAAATGGTGACATGAGGCGAGTGTGAGTGAGAGAAATAACGCGAAACTTCTTGTTCGTGCTTATGTTCGGAGTTCGGACCTGCCATGCCAAGATAAATCGGCCGTAGTGTGTCGGATGCAAAAAAAAAATCATACGGACACACAAAGTAAGTACCAGGAGCGCATATTAGCCACACAGCAACATCCAGGTGATGCTGACTCGACCACTGAAAAATCTAATCAATTCAATAATATTATTTTCTGTGATTAGTACGAATGCAACTTTTCTGACCCAAAAGGTATCAATACTGTAAACAAACTGATTGTCTTTCATAGTGTATAATGGTGTTGTCAGAAAACCAAACACCAGCTTAATATTTCCGTTTTCCACTAAACGGTTACCCTGTTGTTTGTTATTATGTGACGACATTCTTCCTTTCCTTGTTTCCATATGCCCAGTGAGAGTGCAGCGCATGAGGAAATCGCAAATATCGTATTAGCCTGCAATGCCATGACCGACCGTCACCGATTAATTGTGCAACCAATGTGATGACTCTAATAATAACAAACATACGACCTATAATAGGTTGCACAAGTGCATACGCAACTTTGTCAAGCCTTTCAACCGTGTAGTCGACAGTTGGTCGTTTCTCTTTTGAAATGGTCACACAAAGGACTTTTTTGGTTGTGCCTTTGCCTGATTTTAAATGATTCTGGCTATGGTTTGTTGTTTTTAATTTCGTCTAATTTAGGCAAAGGTCATTCACTATTCAGCTTCTTGGTTATTTACTGCTTCGTAAGGCAAGAAATATTTCTGTCAGACTCATCTGTTAGTCTCATCTCGTTTATGTTAGCTACTTGTATTGTGATTTAAATGTGTGTAAAATATTATTGAATCTATTTTTAACGACAGGACTGACCCGGAACAGTATACACAGCTTGCGCTCGTCCGCTGTACTGCTAAACATTAGCATAAGGTCAGGTCGTCAGGCAGGCCCCAGCCGTTATGTTATTATTATTAATATGCTAACTTTCTTATAAGTTACACACTTTCATGTCCACACTTGTGTATATTTTGCACAGTTCTAGCAGTTGAAGAAATTATGTCACAGTTATTTTAAAACAAGAACTTTGATAAAAGAAATCTCTTTTTAAATTAGAAATACTTAGATCAATTCGTGACTTCCCTGCAGTCATGTCGGCTAGAATGGCCGATTAACGAAGGTAAACCAGTGAAGTACCTTCCTAGTGCTTGAGCAACATTGCTACACGTTTGAAGCCTAACCGATATAGTACTTACCACGGACTAGAAAAAAAGAAGGACTCCGCGCCACGCATATCGAAAGTGAAGCACAGTAAGTATGCCGGGACCGTTTGTACAAACATGCGCCTTACGCACACATTTATATCAAAGTATACCGACCGCCATTATGTGACATGACGGCGGCGTCTTTGTCAAATCACGCACACATAGATCGGTAAGGTGCTTCCTTTTTTCTAGTCCGTGGTACTTACATACTAATTCCATGCACTAAAGTGTCATACACTGAAAGAAAAGGTACCTTTCTACCGTTATTTCAGTTTCCGCCAGGTTTTTTTTTTAATTTTGTTGACATCTTGCTTATGATTACTTGCGAAATTGTGAAGCTCATTCTTAGGTTCGGACTGACTCATTATTATCTTCCACATAGTTCTGAGTTCTCACAATTATTGTCAACATTCTCAGGAAGTAGAACAATCTTTTCTAACAATAACATAATATCTTTAATTTAACTATAACTAAGTTCTATCAAGGATTTTTTCCCACCTTTTATACGTAACATCCGTAAGACAATTGGGTAACTTTCTACTGTTAGGGCTTTTACTGTTACCTTGTACTATTATTATACAATAATAAAGTAGGTATATATTTTTTTAAAATAATAACGAACAGTGAGGATAATTGGAGCAATTTCTTCTAATGGTTCTATGCTACGCTCATTATGTAATTATAACTGTATTATTTTTCGTACCCAGCAGTTGGCTAGCAGTCACTTTAATAAACAGTTAAGGCGAGTAGTGCCGCCAACTAGCGCCACCATTCAGAAATAAAGAATAAGTCTGGAGATATGAAACATTTTGAAATTTCCTATGCTCACATTTTTTAGTCAGATGAGGTAGAATTTTTTTTTAATGTCATAGACTAGTTCAGTGAGTGTTGTCGTATCTCAAAAGGTTCGGACACGATAAACTATCACAGTAAATGCATGGAATTGGATATTCCTACTTAATAGTGGTGGAACAAGGTTAAAAGTAAAAAAAGATTGTCTTGGGAACTTTGTTCCCACGGACCTACTTGCGCGACCGCGGGAAGTTTGTTCCCCAAACAAACTTCCCGCGGTCGCGCAAGTAGGTATCAAAAAAATCAACACTAAAACCTCCTAGATTTAGTGTTGTTTTTTTTTACTTCAACTGACTAAAAATGTGAACAGGATATTTCTAAATGTTCCATTTATCTCCAAACTTTTATTTTTTTCTCAATGGTGGCGCTAGTTGGCGGTTCAAAATGAGCAAAAATTAATACAATCCCTCCACACCTTTTAAAATAACATCATGCCTGTAATCCCCAAAGGATTAGGGAGAGTTGTAAATACATACCTATGTAGATGTAACATATTAGTACACCCACATTTCGCCAGTTATGTTTTAGCCCCATGTAATATGGGGCAAGCCTATTGCCATCAACCGGACTATCCAGACTACTACAGAGAAATTCTGATGGAAAAACCTACTAACACTTTGCCCGACCCGGGAATCGAACCCAAGACCTCATGCTCAGCAGTAGCGCTTGCGACCACTAGGACAACGAGGCAGTGGCTCCTTTTGTATGTACCTAACTATAGCTCATTATCCTTAGTTATTGAGCTTAGACAACAACTAACAATAACTAAATATAAAACTTATTCCGAGCCATACATAAATGGCTAGGTATAAGTACTCGTACGAGCCCTTCATCCATAGTCCCACATGAGGCTACTACTAAAAAGAAGAAAATGAAAAAGCATAATATTGCCACCTTAATAACAATTCTTATTGCTAACTGTAGAGTCACCGCTAATTTGCCACAACAACACATCTAATAAGCGCGATAAAGTTTAACATTTTGATTGTAGGTAATTGATTTATAGTTGCACAGTTATTTAAATGAGTTCTCTTCCAATGCTAATGAACATGAATAACAGACGGGAAATAGGTAGTTAATTAATGTCAGCTTGTGAGATAAAAAATGAAAGTGAAAGTAATTTTACTCAGCGCTTTATGTGATGCTCCGTGATGTTGAGGATGAAGATGATAGACTGACCAATCATGATTGATTCGAAGTCCAAAATTCAACTGGAACTAAATACCATGGAAACTGGTTCTGAATGTGGGATGACAATTATTTAAGGACTTGAAACGATGCCCAAGTCGTGCGAATCTTCAGCACCCTAATTGTGTAACACACTATTAGCGATTGGAATTTGAATAATTTTGAAGCAAATTACTAATCCATTGCTTCATACTTATATGTTCGAAAACTTTGTCTGCTCGACAACGTAAATAACACAATGAATGTTGTTTAACTGTCAAAATGAAACCAACTCCGATTGATAATGTGTTACGCAATTAATATAGCGGATTTCCAATGTAATTATTATTGTGTTTATGTTGTGTTTGTTGTTGTTGTGTTGTGTTGTTGTGTTATTGTGTTATTATTGTTTTTATTGTTATTAACTAACTAGCGACAAAAAAAATATGTAGCGACAATAATGGGAAATGTCAGTTCTGTCACATATCAAAGCATAATTTACAGGACTAAGTATATTCGGACTTTTAATCGTATTCAGTAACTTGACAGTTAAAGAGATAATTTATTCCTGACAATAAAAAGGAAATTAGTAGTTTTAATTGAAAAACGTTATATTCGTTTATACCATTATAAACGATACCTAAGTAATTTACAAGCGAAAATTATCTTGCTTCGAACAATCAAGTTACTGAATACGATTAAAAGACCAAGTTTAAGAAATTTCGATCTATAACGAAAGACCAAATAACTCCCTAAGTAACGCTGTACAGGATGAAATTGAATTAATGGTTCATAATCATCATTATGAACAACTTTTACTATAGCACAAAACCTTTTTTTTTTTTTTTTTGTATAGCACAAAACCTGAAATCGCGAAAAAAAAATCAGCTGTTCCCTACATTTTGACGAGTTATGCTAACATAGATATAGGAAACGCTGATTTATTTACGCAATTTCAAGTTTGGTCCCATAGTAAAAGTTGTTCATAATGATGAATACAATGACCCCTTCACCTTGTAGAGTACCAACCTAAAATACTGATCGTCATTGAATGAAAGCAGCACTTGTACACTCTCTTGTAGACTACCTCTATAAACCTAAATAAGTATTGATTAATGGTTTCTATAACTACTAGGTACAGTGAATGGCAGTCGTTTCCTCTGAAACCACAAATTATTAGTTGTCAACTACATTTCTTAGTCATTACCTAAGTAACGGTATTGCAAAGAGAAATTCTAAACATTACGTTTCTCGTAAACACTTAGGTACGTGCAGGTATCTCTTCTATTAATATCTAAACAATTAAAGAAAATATAGAAACTGATTTACGGTATTTTTTATTTAAATTATTTAGTATTAGTAGTGGTAAGCGCTTCTGCTGAGCATGGGCACCTGGGTTTGATTCCCGAGTCGGGTAAAGTGTTATTGAGTGTCTCCATTTGGAATTTCTCAGTCGCAGCCCAGTCTGTAATTGTGCCCGGTTGGTGGCAATATGCTCGCCCTCTATAACACTGGCTAAATGTGGGTGTACTATATGCTACACCTCTGCCTAAACCATCGGGTATACAAGCGTAGTATTGATAGGTATATTATGATAGATATAATATGTTGTATAGTCGCTACCATTATATAAAATGGTAAAACATACATGATTATGTAAATCAGAAGCTATTTATACTTAAGGACGCTGTTACAAATGGGTAGTCAAATCATTACTTTTTTACACAAAAGCATGTTTATTAAATAAAATGCTTTACATTCTTAAAATGTTTTTTGGCCAAATTGTTGATAGGTGTGCATGGTACGATTTTGAACTACAAATAAAATTTTAGATAGGTACAGTTTCTCAATAAATGTACCGGAGTGCAAATTTTTACTTCGGTACATTTATTGAGAAAATTTACATAATTAAAATTATATTTATAGTTCAGAATCGTACCATGCACATCTATCAACAATTTGGCCAAAAAACATTTTAAGAATGTAAAGCATTTTATTTAATAAACATACTTTTGTGTAAAAAAAGTAATGATTTGACTACCCATTTGTAACAGCGTCCTTGATAAATAATCAGTCAGTAACGTAGACTACGCGTAAATCTTAAAAGCTATTACATAAATTAATAAAAAGAAACAAAAAGTTCCAAAAAGTTTATAACTTTCACTCGAACGTTACTTTCGATTTGTTACCGTTGTCGAGAATTAAAAAAGATATCCAAGTTGTGTTAGATTTAAAAAAAACAACCGTTGGTCACGAATTCACGATCACCAATCATTCATCCATCGAATTCGATTTAAATTCAAAACAACGGATTTAATGTGACTTCTATAAAAAAAGGAAGCGTCTATGGTTTTGACCTTCATTGGTTCGGAAAGGTTCGGAAATACAATAAACAATAAAAGATCAGGCCAAAGAAAGTTTTCGACAATGATGAAGAGAAAAGAAAATTATAACAGAGCTAATGCGTTACCAATTTATGATCATGAACAAGACCTCTAGCCTTCTAAACATCATCTGTCTAGCCTTTTCCCAACTATGTTGGGGTTGGCTTGCAGTCTAACCAGATGCATCTAAATACCAGTATTTTATATGGGGCGATATGATAGATCGGCATATCTGACCTCCACAATCCAGTTATTGGGTAATACGATACCCCTTGGTAAGACTGGTTGTCAGACTTTCGGGCTTCTGACGACCCGTAACGACTGTCAAAGCGGCTTAACGTGCTTTTCGTGGCTCGGAGGGGGTCTCGTTAATGTAATAGATGGTCACCCATTCACGAACCAACCGCGGCAAGCGTAGCTTAACCTTCGATCGACCTGTGCGGCTGTTATTATTTAGCCACGAATCCCCAAGCCTTCTAAATCTAGCTAAAATTTTAAGACAAAACAAAATGATTTAAGAAAACTGCGAGACGCGAAAAGTGTTGCAGTGCAATGTAAAAATCGACGCTATAGTTTAGTAGGAATCATAAAAAGTCACAGAACCCTCTTTAAACCTTGACTGACACATCCAAACCTAGCTGATAGGTTATTGTAGCACAGTAATACAAACCAATGACAAACCAATTAAAAATACAATTTGTCAAATGTCAAATTCATCTAGGTACCTAAATAATGACGAACCTATTGACCGTCATCGTCTTATTAGAGTTCACGATAATGATGTCAATACGATGATGATTATGTGATTTACTGATAAGTTAGTTAACACTGTCTTTCTACAGATTAAGTATCTGTTTCATGCCATCTTTCTTTGTTCCACGCCTATCCTGTTGCTTCCTGAAGAATTTGATCAGTGGGTTCAGCTTCAGAAACATCATCAGCACCACTTCACCAGTCACATCTCGCTAGCTGTTCATGTCTGAAGCAGCTCTGAGTACTGACTATAAAAGACAAATAATAAACTTGGACACATTAATTGAATGGCAACTCTCACTGAATGGTGTAAGTGCAAGTGTTGTAACGTAGACTTGGCTTATTACGTTAGCTATATCTCGAGCTAAGCGCAACATTTCAATGATTCCATACTAGTTGAATTTCCTCTGATTTCTACATTCATACAGTTCATTTATCAAGTTCCTAACAGACTACGCATTACTGTGACAAGACATGTGACAGAAAATCGACTAATTTCATGACCTATTTCTTGTTATCTTGTAATTAATGAGAACACAATAGGACCGAGAATATAACTTTGTGGTATCCCTCTGCCTCTTCGTAAAAAAACACCTCTACTATTTCAAAAAGTATTAGGTACAAAACAGAGTCGTTTGTCGGTGTATTCCCTTATCTCTTGTGAGAATTTGATGCGATTTTCATCATACGTATAAGTTCAAGATTTTTTAATTGAAGGCTTTTGTAAAAATTACGTTCATATTTCGGGGTGGACTGTTAATAAAATTAAATGAACGCCGCTGGATACAAACATTGTTTTAAATGTCGATTTCACCACAGATAATTAATATAACTAAGTATGGAACTCACAAGCTAGTAGGCAATCAGTAGCTAGTTGTATGTAGGTAGGTACGGCTCAAAGGAAATATAGTGAAGGCAAACATGAAATATTACCAAAAAGTTATCGTTGCCTCGTGTCGTGTTCTCTATTACATGTAGAGGTAGTAATTACATAATTAAAACAACGAATTACTTTGCTAGAATTAACACTGCGAAATTAAATTGAAATTGGAATAAGCGAAGTGCGTGTCAGACATATTTTATTTAGTAGTTGTATTCGGCATCTAAAGAATATATTTCATTGACATTTTCAGCTTTCCGTCTATCTAAGCTTTACGTATCTATTTTGGTTTTAATATGATATCATTTACTCCCGAGTTTAACTTGATACCAACTTATTCAATTAATATCAACGATACACTTAGGTATCTTAATCATTATGTGTTTTCCCAACTATATTGGGGTCGGCTTCCAGTCCAACTGGATGCAGTTCAATACCAGAATGTAAGTTACCTACGTAGGAGGATTTAATACATGACTGCTATCAGTCAATATCAAATATCAATCATGTATTTAAATCCTTTTTCCTTAAAACTTTCAACCTGATGTCATCCAATGTCACAACGGAATATTTCCATAATAAGAACTAGTGTTTATGACCATTTATAGCTTAGCATAAACTTTCACCTGTCGTACATTCTCCACAGTATATTATACTCTTGTAGGACCAGTTATACGGGTAAAGGTTCCTGTTACTTTCCCTGCTATTTTAGTTAAATTTGTTTAATAATAATATCATGTAAATTGGAGTTATATCACTAATTGACTCATCATGGCAGTGTGTTATGTGCAGAAGATTGGTACTTAGATCGATTCCATGAATCACACTACCACACTAATATTATAAAGGCGAAAGTTTGTGAGTAAGTGTATGTTTGTTACATCTTTACGCTCCAACGGCTGGACCGATTAGGATGAAATTTGTTATATTGTTAGGCTTCTACGCGGGTGAAACCGCGGGGTGCAGCTAGTTAATTATAAAAATCAATATAATTTTATCATCGAAAAAAGGAGGAGGTTCTCATATCAATTCATCATCATAATTATGACTTAGGTACCTATTTCATTTTAATTGTATAACCGATTAAAATAAGAGAATGCGCGGTAGAGTCTGTAGAAGTAAATAAAAATAATATTTAAAATTGAGTAAAGTTACAATAACTTTAATTTCGGAAGTCGGTGTCTAGTTAAATATATTTTCGTTTTTTGCCACCGACTTCCGAAGTTAATGTTATTTTTTACTTTGTAGTGTTGTTTTTGGAAGTCGGTTGTATTTTTTTGTAAAAAAGTTTTTATTTTTCACTTTTTAGTTGTGGCCCCACACAAATTTTAATACCACTACCTGCAAAACAAACTAGAACATCATCCGTATAAAATTGGGAAAAAAATACGTATTATTGAAGCTAACTCAAAAACTACCCAAGCAAAGTTAATCAATTTTATAGGGGACCAACTTTGATGTATACCCTCTCGAATAAAACAAAAAAATTTCAAATCGGACTACTCTGTAAAAAGTTATGCGTGGTCATACATAAAAAAAAAACATACGTGTCGAATTGAGAACCTCCTCCTGTTTTTTTCGTCGGTTAAAATAAATCATCTTCCTGCCCTTATCCCATGTCACTTGGGGTCGGCGCAGCACCATTTCTTCTTCCATTCTCCCTTGTTCAACCGTCACGCATTACTATTCACTCCCTTCTTTTCATATCCTATCCTTTTCTATCCTTTTCTTCCCTTTCTTTTCTTTGATATCATTATCATCCATCTTTTCTTTGGCCTTCCTCTCTCCTCTCCATCCTTCAACATATATGTATATTCATTAGTATTTTAAGTCTCATCAGTCACGTTTCCTCCCTTTTTTTTTTTTTTTTGTGGATGGGAAATCATCAAATGACTTCTCCCGCTCCGGGCAGAGCGGGAGGGCGTGTCAGACTTTTACTGACTAAAACCCACCCGTGTTCCTTCAGTTGCCCGTGCCAGGGCCACGGTATCTCTTTCGAACTACCCGCGACCCCGGCGGCTTCGGCCTTATTAGACCCCGTCACTGCTGACATCTCTTTGAGGCGCGCGTGGAACACAACGCGCCGTCGACCCGGGCCTGGTCCTTACCGGACGACGAGCTGCCCATTACTCGTCGTCCGCAAGGCCGCGCCTACGGTGGCCGGGAATCGGGCGATAGATTCCCGCCGCCCAGGGCGTCTCCTGCGGCGGCTAGGGGCGCGAGGGCGCGGCTGTTGCCTCTCCCTCTCGCGTTCCGCTCCTCCTTTGCGAGCATTACTGCTTCGTAGAAGGAGGTGACGGCCTCCCATGCACTCTCGCTCCGCACTATGGCCTGGACCAAGTTTGGACGCGAGAGATCGCCGCCGCCGATCGCCTCCGTGAGAACACGGCGGTGCTCCGCCCAAGCCGGGCAGACCTCCACTGTATGCTCCACCGTGTCCTCCGGGCGATCTACACAATGGTGACACCCGGGCGTTTCCTCCCGCCTTATCCGAAACAGGAACCTCCCGAAACAACCGTGTCCGGTGAGAACCTGCGTCAGGCGGAAGGTGAGGACGCCGTGGCGCCTCTCCAACCACTCTTCAAAGAGGGGCCTTATCGCCGCAATTGTGGCGTGCCCAGCGCTGGGTTGCGACAATCGCACTCTCCATGTCGCCATGAGATCCCGCCGGAGCACGTTTCCTCCCTCCTCATCACATGGCCATACCATACATTTACAAAAGTTATAAACCCTTAAGTTACAACTATGAGTCAGTTTGTTATTGACATTAGACCTCATGTAGTTTCATTGTACAGACAAGCAAACTGTCTAATTTCTCCAAATGATTTTAAACCTTAAAATGTTGATGGTTAAGTTCAAAATCGAATGAGAAAATTTGTCAGTTTGTAATCACTTATCTTGCTGCTGTGTGTACAATTAGGTAATCTCTTTTCAATAAAATTTTATACCGATATCGATATAAAAGAAACACGTGCTGAAATCGTGCGGAAAAACGCATTGCTTTGTTTTCATTTATGAATTATTTCAAGCGGTGAGAAAACTGTAGGTACTTATGTACTTTTTTTTTCTTACATAAACATACATAACATCACGCCTGTAATCCCCGAAGAGTTAGGCAGAGGTGTACCTACAGTAGGTACACCCACATTTCGCCAATTATGTTTAAAACCCAGGGGGCGAGCCTGTTGCCATCAACCGGGCACAAATCCAGATACAGCCCGGACTGCTACTGAGATATTTGAGAAAGAAGAACCCAATAACACTTTACCCGACCTGGGAATCGAACCCAGGACATCATGCTCACCAGTTGCGCTTGCGAGCTTGCGACTATTAGACCAATGAGGCAGTCAATATTTTTCTTCAATCTGCCTAGCGTTTTTCCAACGATGTTGGGGTCGGCTTCCAGCCAGTCTAACCGGATGCAGCTGAATACCAGTATTTTACATGGAGCGACTGCCTATCTGACCTCCACAACCCAGTTACTTGGTAATAATACGATACATCTTGGTAAGACTGGTTGTCAGACTTTCGGGCTTCTGACGACCCGTAACGACTGTCAAAGATCCACGAATGACAGCCGGGACCAACGGCTTTACGTGCTTTCCGAGACACGAAGTAGTCTCGGTATGTAAAGATGGTCACCCATCCACGGACCAACCGCGGCAAGCGTAGCTTAACCTGATGGATCGACCCGTGCGGCTGTTATTACTTAGCCACGAGCTCCTCTAATATTATTCTTCTTACCTATTAACAAATCTTTAACAGCCGCTTTGTTTTTTGTGTTCTTAAAAAGTGAGCTCTATTTAGCATGCTACAAAACTTCCTGTTTGCCCGATTTAGAACGAAAGCTCATCTTTGATTTCGTCATCTAATTTGGGTCAATTGTCCAGCTTCTTCACGTAATCCTGCACTTTTATTTATCCGATAAGCTAGGTATTATTAGAACCACATCTAATGGTGTTATTATCCGTGCCTCGTAAAGCACGTTATGAGGAAATAGCTCGGTGATGTGTATGTGTTATGGCTGTCTAGTTTGACGCGCGAGATAGAAGACTCTCATGCGTACCGGAATTTAGATTTATGCCAAACTGCTGGTATTTAAATCAATTTTTTGCTTAGTAGGCAAAGAACTCACGGAGCGATTTTCGCCCGCATCCGCCACGGTTGCGGGCCCGCAGCTTCTGTAGAATGCAGATATACAGGGTGTTTGGTGCATCGTTTGCCAAATTGAATTGGCCGAAAGAAGAGGTCATTTGCTATCGCTTCAGGCTCAAGTACTCATTTTTGGCCACACCGGTTTTTTTATTACAACTTTCTAATTTTTATTTTGAAAAAATCCAAAACTCAGCATTAAAGCTTAAATTAAAAAAAAGTTTTAAGTGTAGTCGTCAAATTTCATTTTCATTTACATATGTACTGTTGTATGGCTCTATCAAATTTAAAATTACATGCCAGTTACATCTAGTTTTTTTTTAATAAATCACAAAGTTTTTGGAAAAATAAAAAATGAACTTAAAACTCAACTTTAAATAGCTATAAAAAAAAAACTAAAAGCGATCGGGATCTTCGAATTATTTTAAAAAGTTCTCTAGTCTATCCCCTTTCCAACGGTATGCAATGTGTTAAAAAACTCTTTTAATATCTTTAATAATTAGCTAAATGTGTAGTCGAGACACATCAGGCTGATATTGGATATTACGTTTAAAACACTAGTTTTCGCATAAATTACATGCTATTAGTAGATAGATACTGTTATCTCACGTCTTACGTAGTCTCTTATCTCGTTCTTACATAGGGAACTTTCCTCGAAATTGAAAAAAAAATACATTATTACAAAAATAATCATTTATTAATAAGTAATTTAATTACATACTAATCTTACAAGTCTTGTTCAAACTGTCTACCACTATTGCGTATGCACGCGCGACATCTTCGTCTTATCTCAACTGTAGTGGTGCGTAAACGCATTTCTGCTTTGATCGTCATGAAAGCCGCCTCAATGCGTTGGACTAAATCATCTCTTGTCTCAACTTCCGTGGCGTAGACGAGTTCTTTGGCCCGTCCCCAGACGTAAAAATCCAACGGAGTTAAGTCTGGAGAACGTGGAGGCCAAGGAATAGGGCCATCCCTCCCAATCCATGAGTCCGGGAATGCATCATTCAAGTACTCCCTGACGGTTATTCTCCAATGAGCGGGACAACCGTCATGTTGGAAAACAAAAGACCTGTCTTCACTGAAAATTGGCAAATCAGCTAATAATAAGGGCAACTGTGTTTGCAGAAATTCTAATTCTTGTAAGATTAGTATGTAATTAAATTACTTATTAATAAATGATTATTTTTGTAATAATGTATTTTTTTTTCAATTTCGAGGAAAGTTCCCTATGTAAGAACGAGATAAGAGACTACGTAAGACGTGAGATAACAGTATCTATCTACTAATAGCATGTAATTTATGCGAAAACTAGTGTTTTAAACGTAATATCCAATATCAGCCTGATGTGTCTCGACTACACATTTAGCTAATTATTAAAGATATTAAAAGAGTTTTTTAACACATTACATACCGTTGGAAAGGGGATAGACTACAGAACTTTTTAAAATAATTCGAAGATCCCGATCGCTTTTAGTTTTTTTTTTATAGCTATTTAAAGTTGAGTTTTAAGTTCATTTTTTATTTTTCCAAAAACTTTGTGATTTATTAAAAAAAAACTAGATGTAACTGGCAAGTAATTTTAAATTTGATAGAGCCATACAACAGTACATATGTAAATAAAAATGAAATTTGACGACTACACTTAAAACTTTTTTTTAATTTAAGCTTTAATGCTGAGTTTTGGATTTTTTCAAAATAAAAATTAGAAAGTTGTAATAAAAAAACCGGTGTGGCCAAAAATGAGTACTTGAGCCTGAAGCGATAGCAAATGACCTCTTCTTTCGGCCAATTCAATTTGGCAAACGATGCACCAAACACCCTGTATATGTAAAATATTAAAGCACAACTCACGACGCGGTTACGCCCGCGGTGTGCACGGTTGTTTGCGGTTCCCGCTGCACCGGCGGGCAACTAGTAGAATCGCGCGGGCCGCGGTCACCCGCAGCCTCGGCGGGTGGCGCCCGCGCGCTCTGCGATCGGTTGGCGGGCGACCGCGGTGGCCGGCGGGGGACGGGGGTACAGAAATCTAACGCCATTTTGCACCAGTGACTTGTGGCATCGAGACATGTTTGTGCATGTTTAAAATTAAACAAACATTATAAAATGGATATTGAAATCTAACTTCTAATTACTTTGGTGCCGTTACAACCGCCCGTCTTGCGGTCATCGCCCGCCACGTCTGCGGGCGATGATCGCAACCGCGACGGCTGCGTAACCGCGCAAATAACCGGTCTCGTGAGTTTAGAAATAAAACCGCAGTTCCACCACCGCGGCGGTTGCGGGTGAAAATCGCTCCGTGAGTTCTTAGCCTTAAGTTCTTAAAATATTTAAATATCTTCGATTCAACGCAAATTTTACTGCAAAATAAGGAACTGTTTACGTATAATCGTTTAAAACAGAAAATAGACGGTGCTACTTTGGAACTTTTTTCTAACGAAAAAATATCAAATAATCATGTTTTGGTTTTAGAAGGTGCAGCAATAGACAATATAGTCAAATAATACATATGGAAAATCGAAATGATTTAACCATACCTATACATTTAATTGGCTGTATAGGAATTTTAAAAACACAAAATTATCGTTGTATCCCCTTAGGCTAATGGGCCCGGCAGTCATTCGTGGATCTTTGACAGTGGTTATGGGTCGTCAGAAGCCCCTTCATAAGACTGGATGTCTTACGAAGGGGTATCGTATTACCCAGTACCTAACTGGGTTGTGGAGGTCAGATAGGCAGTCGTTCCCTAAAAAATACTGGTATTCAGCTGCATCCAGTTAGACTGAAAGCCGACCCCAACATAGTTGGGAAAAGGCAGATGATGATGATCTAATGGTGTTATGAAAACCTGTTCCGTTTCTTAACCAAACATGATTTAACAATGTCGTCTCGTCTTCTATCTATTTACCCATTGTTTAAGTGCTACAGTAGACTGAATTTAATAGCATAGACTTTGTACAAGTTAGTTTAAGTTGAATTCGTATTGTTTTAATTTTCTGGAACAGCCTTCATCAATCTAGTCTCGAGCATCGAGATCCTTCATTTTAGGATCACCCCTTTAATTCTAGCCATGTTATTTATTCAATCAGCATCTACACTCCTACCAACTTATCTGTGAAATGGCGAAAATTGGAACTACGGCCGTCATGTTGAAATGTCATTCAATTGTGCCGACGCATGTCATTCGACTGTGTCGACGCATCGACGGTGCCGTCCTCTTTCAGTTCGCAGATAAGTTGGTAGGACTGTACACATCATTACTTCGTTCTTCAAACTACGGTTTCCTAGGAAAGCGGTCGTAACGGCCGTCATGAAAATCTCTTATTTTCAAACCCCGCCCCCTAAAGATTTAATTCGTAAGATTTGCCCTTACCGTACTTAAACTCGCTACAAAATAATAGGTCCCTTTTGACAGCCCATATCGTTTCATATGCCAAAGAGTGACAAAGATGGACACCCTCAGTCAAATCGGACTTCTTAGATTGACCAAACTTTAGTCACGCAAAAAAGTGTCCACACTGAGAAGAGTGAGCTCACACATTTATTAAATAGCGTTTCCATGACAATCAAGTCACTGCGTCATTGTGTGAGAGGCGTTTGATGCGGTAGGAGCGAATCTAACGATTTAAATCTTTGCAACTGCCATCATTTTCATGGCAGCCGTCACATGACCGTTATATTAAGTGCGGTGACCGCTCTTCTAGGAAACCGTAGCTCCCAAAGCTAAGCGAACCATAGACCTTTCTAGAAAGGTCAAAGTGGAAATCTTCTATTAACATAAAGAATTATAATCTACCTAAATCTACATTGCAAAATCTTCCAGAGAAAGCTTCTCTCATGTTGTAACATTGTCATTTGCGTGGCTAAATCGATTTGATTAGAAAGAATGGGTGATGCAAACGAACGTGTCTGACTGATCCAATCGTTTATAAGCTTTGTCGTGAACTCATGATCTGCTTAACTAATTTAAAGTACCTTCCTAATCGGTGTCTAATTGAGGTTAAGCAGTCTTGCAGACTGTTTATCTTTTCCGTTAGTTGCGATTAGCACATAAGGTATGTACTTATCTAGGTGTACACATAACAAATACCTAAAAAATACCTATTAGACCGTAACTCATAAACCATGGTCCTGTCAAAAATTGCTGATGATGATTTTCAGTCAAAAAATTATAGAGGGTACCGACGACACGCACCTTTAGATGTTAATATTCCTGTAGATTTTTCACACCTCCCGATCCCATGTTTTCTTATGACGATGTTTATCTAAATGTGCTGCTTTATTTTACGAAGCACTCTAAATAAACTTCATAAATATTTCAGATACAAGTGCTGCAAGCAATAAACAGCCATCTATTTAACACTAGTCATCATAGAAAAACCTCAATGGAAAGTCTATATTTACATTTTTTACGGACCACAATGATATTCATAATGTATTCTCTAACGCTCAAAGTAAGTGCTTCCCCATTACACGCCAGCTTAGTGTAATGGTTGAATATCGCTAATACCATAACAATGGTCCGAAAGTTTCGTTGCGCATCTTTCAAAGCGTTTTCACTTTCATCTGCGATTCATTTCACGATCGCGACACATGCTCGCGTGCATACTAATCGACTAAGAACGATGACCACTCGAAGCACAGCCCTGTTTCCCTGCGGCTTTGGAGTTCCTTGTTTGAAAAAAGAAAGGAATTATTGTAGCATGGAATTGGTATGTACTAAGTATATCTTGGCCGTTGTTTTTGAAAAGAAACGGATCATCGACTGCCTCTTTGGTCTAGTGGTTGCAAGTGCGACTGCTGAGTGTGAGGTCCTCGGTTCAATCCCTGTGTCGGGCTAAATGTATTTGTTTTTTTTCCTATGGTAAGTATAGTTTCTTAATTGAAGCCAAGCCTCTGGATTTTATATATTTTTATAGGTTCGCCCACTGCAACATGGAATTAAAGATAACTGGCGAACTGCCTAATTGCTCGGGGAAATGCAATACATGGTTATTGTTGTATGTTGGCGTGTAAGTTTTTAATTATGATTAACTTCGTATTCATCAATACTTTATGTACCTACATAAACAGAACTCAGAATTACTGAAACTTGGAACGACGTAGGCAGTACCCGCATATTCTGAAGTGGTCGAAATTGCTTCCCCGAGACCTTGTCAAACCTTTTTAAAAACAAATCATTCGAGTTGCTTCCGAATATTATTCATTTGTTTTCCGACCAATCAATGTGACTTGAATTAAGTAATGACTCTTCACCGATCTATTTCTACAATTACTCATGGATATTTATTTAAAAATCCCATGAATCATTTGTTAGAAGAATAATGTTTGATATATATTATATTTAAAATTCTATTGTGGTTACCAAATAAATAAAATTAATGTATGTCCACCTGAGTCAGTCAGTGTTGCATGCATCTCACGTCTGCACTACGGGTTGCTAAACAAACAATTGTTTTATTTAATGTGGCAACACTTGTGCAAATGGCCTTTGAAAAAAATATTTGGGCAATATTCGGCACATGTTCGAGCCTGTTAAAAATAACTTGGGAAATAGTAGTAATAAAACAATTGCATACTCCTTGAGCAACGTCTTAGTTAGCTGAACTATCGAGCGAAGAGGAAGAGGTCTGATTTTCACAATTATCAATCTATACTAATACTAGCTGACCCGACAGACGTTGTCCTGTCTTAGCTATGAATATTCTAATGTAAATGCGCGAAGTTCCCGAAGGCGCAAGCTGAGAACATTTTGAATTGTGTAGGAAAACTTAATTTATATTTTAAGAATTGAACTACGATTGTTTGCTCAAAAGTAAAAAACCCGAAATAAATTTAAAGTAAAAAAGTCAAAAATATGAAGAAGATTAATTAGAGGCAATTAATTTGAAAAAAAAAAATGTTTTGAGTAGGAATGTCGGCAATTGATTTTTATTTTAGAATACTACATAGCTGACCCGCCAGACGTCCTGTCAAAATTTCAATAAATCGAACGGCAGGAAAACAAATGAACAACTGATTATAAAAATAATTTGAATTCGGAATTCTAAATAGAATAAAAGACATTAAAAGAAAATTAATTTTCTTCATATTTTTTCTTTCGTCAATTTTCCAATGTTTTTAATAGTTATTCTGCTATTCGGGACGGAGACAAATACAACAAATCAAAAACCATGAAAATCGGTCCAGTCGGTTTCGAGTTATAAGTGTTCGAACAAACCCGACTTTGTTTTATAGAAAACGTTTCGCCGACCGAAGTACCAACAGAAAAAAGCAAGGACAGGGAGATGATGAGATCACGCGAAAAGGTCAGGCAGAAGAGCACCTGTTTGTTTCCTCCTTTCATTCCTGTAACACATAACAACCGTTGATTCCAACAATCAAAGCATTTGAAGAAGTTCATATTGTTGTGATTCGACCACATTCTGACATCGTACAACTGTTTGCTGTCTCCTGATCGATGAATAGCTTCTGAATACTGAAACGTTTATTCAGTATTCAGAATCGATTGTTCCTTAGCAAGCCACCATTCGCCATTCAAGTCGCTTCAGTTACTGAACGTAAACACAAAACATGCATGTACTACATTACTACAGTAAGACAAAGTTCAAAGGTGCCATCGTTTACCTACGGAAAATCACACTAATATTATAAAGGCGAAATTTTGTGTGTGTGTATGTTTGTTACTTCTTCACGCTCAAACGGCTGGACCGATTTGGATGAAATTCAGTATGTAGATAGCTTATACCCTGGATTAACACATAGGCTACTTTTTATCCCGAAAAAATGTAGTGCTCCCGTGGGATGAGCAAGGAATTCAAATATATTTGCTACTCTTTCAAACTCAAACAGCTCGACCGATTGAGATGAAATTTGGTGTAGAAGTAGCTGACACTCTGGATTAACACATAGGCTACTTTTTATCCTGAAAAAAATAAAGAATGAAAGAAAGAAAGAAAAAGTATTTATTGTGACTCGCACAGGAAGAAATTTGGTGTGGAAGCAGCAGACACCTTGTATACCTACACATAGCACACATAGGCTACTTTACATCCTGAAAAAACAGTGGGATAAACAATTTTTTTGTGAATACTTATCTCACCGATTAAATAATACACGTTTTAGTGTATCTTACAAACCGCGGGTAACACCGCGGGGCGCAGCTAGTCCGAAATATAGCGAATAAAATGTAACTTTCGGCCAATAGAAATTTATTTATATACCCACCTAAATCAATTATTATGGACTAGCTTTTGCCCGCAGCTTCGCCCGCGTTGAGGTCGGGAATTATCCCAGGGGAACGTACTACCGGGATAAAAAGTATCCTATGTCCTAATCCAGGTCGTGTTCTACCCATGTGCTAAATTTCATCCAAACCCATTAAGCCGTTTTAGCGTGAAAGCGTAACAAACAAACAAACAAGCGAGCTCTCTTTCGCAATTATAATATTAGTTAGAATTAGGATTAGGATTGCACTAATTCCGTCACTGAACTTGAACCCCCAGTCACATTTAATTCGGAAAAGTTCGAAGATACACGAAGGAACCTTTGAACGTTGTCGTACTGCACCTACCTGTTTGAAGTACCTAAGGCTAAGGTTATGGGAAGAGGCGGCAGCGAGATGGACAGCATGTTTTCAATTCGCTCTCTGAGAATGTTGTTCAGTAATAATACTTACTGGCTGCAGTCTATCTGACAGTAGTCCCCTTAGATTTGCCGACCGTTCCGCAAGGCGAATGGCGGGAATAAGAAAGTGACAAAGTCGATTAACTTCCACATGCGAAAAAAAGAGTGCAACAATGCGCTGGAACCAAAATAAAAGCGCCAAACCAAATAAAAACTGTTTAAAAATAAATTAAGCTATCTAACAGAAATATTTTCAGCCAGAGTTTTCAACTACCTATACGCACATTTTGAATGTAATTTTGCAATCAAATTACTTTGGATTTTAGAATTACAGAAAAAAATATAAAAAGTAGAGGTCTTTTCTGAATGAAATTTTATCGAGGAAATTTAACCCAATTGCGTTATCCTTCAGAGTCAGAGAATTAATCAAGTAGTCAATAATCTTAAATCAAAAATGAAATCCACGTATTCTGTAATAGTGAAATAAATGGTTACGAAAATTTATGTTGGTATCAACTTGTTTATGTTATGTATGAATTTACTACCACCGTATGGTAGCCGGTAGCCGCCACAGACTACCCACCTAATGCTGTTTCGGTTTGAAATCAACAAAATATAACATCATGCCTGTTTTTCTCCGAAGGGTTAGTTAGGCAGAGGGAGGAATCTGGAGGAGAGAGGGAGATGAAAAGCTTTGTGGCAGCGAAAAACGCTCCGCTACACGCTCCGCCATTCCACAAACACAGCCTAAAGGATGCGATATGCATTTAAATTGATAAAATGAATGGTATTCAGGACCACATCCAATTTCATAAAGTAGGTTTATGTAACGCATTGTGACAGGTTAGGCAATAGCTTTGTCACTCGTATTGAAATATAGAGGACGTTATTATAATGCTTATTTTTTTTTGCAACAATTCGTCTGCCCTGTGTGGCCCGGTCTGATACACATACGAATATCGGATTAAGTACTCTTACTAGTTTAGTTTCACTGGAATTTCTGGACCCCTTCGGTCGTCCACGCAATCTTATCTATTAAAAGACCTCAGAGAAGTCCCAGCTCTTATTCATCTATTCTCCGCCTTCCTTATACTCAGGGTAATGCATCTTCTTCCATTAATCAATCCAGGGGGATGGGTAATAGTGGTCGGTTATGACTCGGGTTCTTTACAAATCAACAGCAATAACTATCGTTTTACGTCTAACTTCCAATTGCTAAGTTTCCATGTATAAAGGCTCTTCACAATTACACGTCGACCTTCTGAATTCACTACAGTTTCCACAACAACACGTTTTTGTGTGATGTTTTAAACAGTAGATAAGGTTTATTTTCCAAACACAAAATAATTCTTGACCTCCATCAGTCATTCTTAACAAATTCAACTAGCTTAACTTCCCATAATTCGATACAGTGCCTACACAACAGAAAGTATGTATTATTTATGCCTACTAACTAGAAACTTCGTTGATAAAACATCAATCTGCAGACAATACTGCATCTTGGCAGGTTCTCACGAAGATTTCAATACAATAACTTGTTTTAAATCACGAGAGATGAGCGATTGTGATCCTGAGACAGAGTCTGTCTGTTTATATTAAACATCTATTAGATAAAAATATTATAATGTGGGTATGGCAGAAATTGGTGCTGGAAAAGAATGCTTAGTGTATCGTGGATCGAGTTTCGCACCAACTCCTCTATCCAAGAACTCGGCATCAAAAAGCGTCTATCTGTTCAAATATTTCGGACACAAGGCGTGAGGTTAACTCAGAGCGCCTTGTCGTGCAGGGCAAAATCAAAATGCAAAATCCGTAGTGGGCGACCCCTTGATATGAATGAGTGCACTAAAATACTAAAAATCGGAGTAGATGGTGAAAAATCATAAGGTGAATCACAACAGCCCCTGGACAAGAAACTACACGAAGACCACGACTGCTCTGACAAAGAGTGCTACGAAGTAGAAGATGGCAGTTGAACAGACATAAACCGATTCCCCTTAGAAACCTACCTAAATTGTAATTATTTTTTATTATTTGTCTGTAAGTCCTCCTAAAAGAAATAAATAAAACAAGACTGTGTGTTCTTCCACAATCATTGAACGAACGTGCTGACTCGCTCGAGCAAAGCCTGCATGATTTCACAAAATCTCTAGGTCTATATCCACAAATATCTTCTGCCTGCGACTTCGTCCGCGTGGAAGAATCATATCCTATAGTACTTGGCAACAGTGTCTATCTAGCCTGTACTTCCAGAAACAAACAAACAATTTTACCTCTTTATAATATTAGTTTAGAGTTTAGTTTCCGAGATCTCTTTCTCAAGTTTTAAGAGCAAATCTTTAGCTATCAGCTCTCATCTTGTACCAGGGCAGCATCAACACAAGAAGTAATTAGACTTTCTCAAGTGAATAAGTATTACATCACCATAATTCAATGATTACAGCTGTAAAACATCTGCTCCACTAAATCAAGTATTTTTTAGGTCATGGTTCGGAATCTGCGTATGGGAAGATTCTAACAAAGGGCCGTAAAAACTTGTACTGATAGAGTTTATAAACAATGAGGACTATATGCGTTTGGAGATGTATTATAAAATTAGAAGATGGATGGTCTTAGTAGTGAAGGTTATCGCGGCAGGCCCAGACGAAGATGACGGAAGAGCTGAACTCCTTTATTAAAGATTGGTCCTTGGCAGCTCTGGACAGAGGGAGGTGGAAAGAGAGTAGGGAGGCCTTTGCCCAGCAGTAGGACAATAATGGCTAATAAAAAAAGTGAAGGTTAAGTATGGTCTTCGTAGGGTCCTTGGATATTTTCTCTTATTCAAATGTGCACTTAGCTATGTGTTGCCTACTTCAGCTTAAGTGCTTATGTTGAATCGACTTTCGACGTTTTAACATGATAAAATAAGTTCCTCTTCATGGATAGATCCTCAATATATTCAGTCTTGTTTGTAAATGACTTAAAGCCCAATGTGCGGGCTCCTACAGAGAGTAGATTTGTTCTGTGTCATCAAACACTTATCTGTTCTGTGTTTGATGGTCATGCAACTCATGACTTCAACAAATATCTGATGTGGACATGTCTAAAGACTATGCAGGGTATATGACTTGACCACAAACATTAAGTAAATGACATAAAGCCCAATGTGCGGGCTCCTACTGTGTTTGAATGTCATAACTTCAACAGACGTGGACGTGTCTAAGGACTATGCAGGTTATGCGTTGAACCAGGTTAAATTGGCTCCAATGGTTTTCTTGGCTACAAACAGATGAAAGCTTGAACAGCCATTCTTTCCCTTACCTATAGAAGAACCGTATGTTAGCTTACCTTAGCAAAGACTTATTACATTGTCGTTCCGCCTCGTTGACGCTGCTGCCCGTCTCTGGGGACACTTACGTTACGGTACTATAATATCACAGTCACCATCCTTTCCGTATTACTCGTACCTTGCGACCGTTCTTTATAGCGGGTTGTAGGCCAATGATCTGTAGTCGACTTTTGCGGACTATTATACTCTTGTGCTACTGGCCCTAGGCTAGCCGGTGTTGTTGAAAAAGCAAACGCTGTACAACATTTATAGAGAGAAAGCATATCGACATCGTGGGCATTTTCTACATATTATTATGTACGCTATAGCCACAAAACAGATGATATGTGTTCTTTGGCTAATAATGTGCCAGCCACCTATTTAAGTGTGGTGTGATAGTGTGATATATTACAAGAATATAGAACCTATAAATGAAAAATCGGTCTACTCCAAGAATCGACCGCAGAAAGCACTAAAAAGTTGGATAATAAGGTACCTAGGTGGCAATGGGGAAACCTTAACTTAACCTGAGCTGGATACATAAGAACAGCCAACCAGTGGTAATGGCCGTGACTTACGAATTGTAGGTCGTAGGTTCGAATCGTGTAAATTTTTATTTTATTTCTTCACCTGCCTAGCCTTTTCCCAGCTATGTTGGGGTCGGCTTCCAGTCTAACAGGATGCAGCTGAATCCCATTATTTTACATGGAGCGACTGCCTATCTGACCTCCACAACCCATTAACTGGGTAATACGATACCCCTTGGTAAGACTGATTGTCAGACTTTCGGCCTTCTGACGACCCGTAACGACTGTCAAAGATCCACGAATGACAGCCGGGACCAACGGCTTAACGTGCTTTCCGAGGCACGGAGGAATCTCGGTATGTAAAGATGGTCACCCATCCACGGACCAACCCCGGCAAGCGTAGCTTCAAACTCAAACTCAAACTCAAAGCATTTATTTCAAATAAACCAATTACAGGCACTTTTGAATTGTCAATGGGTCGGTCAGTCAGAAAGATGAAGCTAGTTGCCCATTCCAAAGCGTAGTAGATCCCTATGGAGAAGAACGGGCAAGAAACTCCACGGACACTCTTTTAAATCATGATATTTTTACAAAATATTGGTTACATCGTTCAAGTTGAAAATATACATGTGAGAACAATGTAGAAAGACGTGCACGTTAAAAAGCGTCCGTAATAAAAAGATAAAAACTAAATTAAATATTAAAATTAAAAATAAGCCATGGCAGCTAAGAGACGACCAGTCCCAACTGACGGCGCCCGTTCACGAACATGACGCATGGATCAGCACCAATTAGCTCAACCATTTTGAAGGGAACTTAATGATCCAACACACACGCCACCACCAGCGAGACATTTGAGTGAGCATGACATACTCTCAACCGCCAGGGCACACTCAAGTCAGTGAAAGACGTACCCAGTAAAAGGTAGCTTAATAGTAGCTACATAGTGCTCACACATGTGCTATGCAATTATATAATACTAAGAGATTGAATCTAAACAATGCAAAGAAAGCTTAACCTGATGGATCGACCCGTGCGGCTGTTATTACTTAGCCACGAACTCCTATTTTATTTCATCACCACTGCTCTCAAAACGGTGAAGGAAAACATCGTTAGGAAACCAACCGCCATGTCCTAGAACCATAAAATTCGAAGACATGGTGTGTCTTCTACCAATCCGCAATAGGTCCCCGGGGTGGATTTTGGCCCACTCCCTCTCTCTCACCGAGAGGAAGCTTTCGCAGCAATCGGAACATTAGAGGCTGATTATGAGCAACATCGAAGGAGAGCCATTCGGCTCCATTTAAAACCCCAAACACGTACATAAAGAATATTCGCATGAACCTCCAAAAAAAGTAGGAAAGATGTTTTATGAATATGCTGATGTTTTATGCAAATGAGAACTCATTTCTACTATCGCGCCTACTTAAAATTGCTAATGTAAATCCGGTATTCGCACGATTAATGTGTAGATTAGCAGATTTGCGTCTCTAATACTTACTATTCAATGTCACGACCGCAGCAGTGAAGAATGAATGGAATACCTAATTATGTGCGGAATCATTTAGTATTGTGCTTTGAGATTTGTAAAAAGAGTCCATTTTGAGACTAAACTCAACATCAGTCACGAAAACAAAATCTCACGAGTTCGTTTCACAGTAGTCACAGACCTAATAGGATACTTCTTCTTTCAGTTATCGAATTTAGGGAATAGCAATTATAAACTGTACCTATGTGTACTTAGGGTATATAATTAGTTCTATCAGAAAAACAGAGAATATTACATAGAAAGGCTGTAGGTATCTTCTCGGCTTCTCGCTCATGTCTCGCCCCAAGGATGCTGCACAGAGTACCTACGTAAAGTTATTCTGCCAAATACAAAGAATAAGGTGATACCTGAAGCTATAAAAAAAAGCGCTGTCATTGCCAAGTCAGCATCGTCAGCAATACACTGATAACCAAGATCAAAATACGAAACTATTCATTTTAATAGACTCAACTTAACAAATCGGCGCTCCAATAAATTATGTAATAACTATAAGTACCTAATAGCGGTTGTTACAGACATGTTACAGATAAACAAACTTATTTAAGTACAAGATGATTCACATCACTATGCAGTGAGAAGAATTCTTATGTCATATCCATTAAAAAGTCGTTAACCCGACTGCATTGTAAACGATTTCTATTTGAAAACATTGACCATCATAATCACAACAAGCAAGGCCGTTTGTGCATTGCCTTTTGTAGGTAGGTATTTGTGTTCTAAATTCGTCTGGGTCAGGATGACTGGACCAAGAGAGATTTTTGAAGTTTGAGCAATACCAAGTTTTAGTACCTATTTGGTACTATTTGGTACCAGACATCAAATAATTTGTACCTCGCTAAAGAGGGAAAACTATTACGAGGAAAGTGGCCAGCCATTCTGACTTCAGAATGGCTGGACCAAGTCGGCTTCACCTAGTTGTAGGTGTTATAACTAGTTCATCTTTTCGTTAAAATTTAGTACCTCACTGGTACCTCAACATATGTTTTTCTTAATTTTTTTCGATAAGCCAAAAATAAGTTACACCTAGAAGGAATTTTGCATGTAATCTGGAGCACGTTGATTTCACCTAGTTGTAGGCGTTAAAATTAGTTCATCTTTTCATTAAAATTTAGTACCTCATTGGAACCTCCACATATGTTTTTCTTAGATTTTTTCGATAAGCCAAAAATAAGTTACACCTACAAGAAGTTTTGCATATATAATAATGTTTATTTTTGTACTAAGAAAATTACCGAAAATAAATCATAACACACATAAATATATTTATTCATTGATTGACACATTAATGTTTTTTTGCATATAAATAACAGTGTGCATACATTTTGTTTTCACTAATTGTGATTCTACTCGACATGTCGTCGTAACATTGCCATTTGGACCCTCTGCGGCAATGTGATTTGTAATGTCCCACGCCTTTCGGAGTCGGAGGTGGCACAAATTCTATAACAGACAAAAGGTGGTACTCTATTGCTTTTAATGTTATATTTTTAGGTAAATCATTAATGCAAATTTCGACGTCAGAATTGGGCTCAAAAGCAGCAATATCTTTCAAATTATAATCTAAGCACCTTATGCCTTGACAACCAGAAAGTCTACAACTCGACATATTCCTGTCACTGTTTAGCATTGAATTTGCAGACTCACTTAAAGTGTTTTTGTTAAAATCAAGTGGCAAAAAGGCACATTTCCTACTAACTTGGTTTAAAGGACAGTCCACATTTGTACAGGATTCTTTTATCTCTGCACTGTATATTTTTTCTAACAATATTTTTTCAAATATATATGCAACATTGCATTCACAGTTCACGTAAACTTTATCACTATCATATACTATTTCAAAATATTTTTTAATATATCTGAACGAAGTTTTCAAACGTTTTCCGTATCATTGTCTATAATCATCTTTATAAATTTATAATATTCATCATCATTGCTTCTTATGATCCTATTTAACGTATATTCATCAACAACTCCAATTGCAATCGCTTGTGCAACTGAATCAAAAGCGCAGGTATTAGAGATGATAGTATTTTTATCTGCAAACGGTGTAATCGAACCATTTCTCAACAAAGTTACCTTAATCATTTGTTTTCCTATCTTTGTTTCTTGCTGTTTCTTCTTTATTGTTGCTAAACCTCTCCAGTTTTCTATCAATGAAGGCGTATAAGAAAAAAACAGATTCATCAGTTATTCCTTTTGCAGTATTATTAGTATTCGTTCTTTTTTGATTATAGACAATGATACGGAAAACGTTTGCAAACTTCGTTCAGATATATTAAAAAAATATTTTGAAATAGTATATGATAGTGATAAAGTTTACGTGAACTGTGAATGCAATGTTGCATATATATTTGAAAAAATATTGTTAGAAAAAATATACAGTGCAGAGATAAAAGAATCCTGTACAAATGTGGACTGTCCTTTAAACCAAGTTAGTAGGAAATGTGCCTTTTTGCCACTTGATTTTAACAAAAACACTTTAAGTGAGTCTGCAAATTCAATGCTAAACAGTGACAGGAATATGTCGAGTTGTAGACTTTCTGGTTGTCAAGGCATAAGGTGCTTAGATTATAATTTGAAAGATATTGCTGCTTTTGAGCCCAATTCTGACGTCGAAATTTGCATTAATGATTTATCTAAAAATATAACATTAAAAGCAATAGAGTACCACCTTTTGTCTGTTATAGAATTTGTGCCACCTCCGACTCCGAAAGGCGTGGGACATTACAAATCACATTGCCGCAGAGGGTCCAAATGGCAATGTTACGACGACATGTCGAGTAGAATCACAATTAGTGAAAACAAAATGTATGCACACTGTTATTTATATGCAAAAAAACATTAATGTGTCAATCAATGAATAAATATATTTATGTGTGTTATGATTTATTTTCGGTAATTTTCTTAGTACAAAAATAAACATTATTAGATATGCGAAACTTCTTGTAGGTGTAAATTATTTTTGGCTTATCGAAAAAATCTAAGAAAAACATATGTGGAGGTTCCAATGAGGTACTAAATTTTAATGAAAAGATGAACTATTTTTAACGCCTACAACTAGGTGAAATCAACGTGCTCCAGATTACATGCAAAATTCCTTCTAGGTGTAACTTATTTTTGGCTTATCGAAAAAAATTAAGAAAAACATATGTTGAGGTACCAATGAGGTACTAAATTTTAACGAAAAGATAAACTAGTTATAACACCTACAACTAGGTGAAGCCGACTTGGTCCAGCCATTCTGAGGTCAGAATGGCTGGCCACTTTCCTCGTAATAGTTTTCCCTCTTTAGCGAGGTACAAATTATTTGATGTCTGGTACCAAATAGTACCAAATAGGTACTAAAACTTGGTATTGCTCAAACTTCAAAAATCTCTCTTGGTCCAGTCATCCTGACCCAGACCTAAATTCAAACAATAAACATGGCGTAACATGCTTTCGCCTATAAAGCTTTGGTTTCATAGGAAATCGGTTCCGTCGTATTCGTATTACTTATAACGTCCGTCATGAAAATCTGTCATTTTCATTTGACATTAAGGTGTCAAAAAACGCTCTGTGTTTGGATAGCCGTTAAGCTTTGGTCTCCTAAGAAAGCGGCCGCAACGGCCGTCATGAAAATCAACCCGGGCGGGATAGAATTTTCATGACGGCCGCTGCGGCCCGGATTTGCCTCACCATACCTACTAAGTCACGAAAAAAAGTGTCCATACTGAGAAGAGTGAGCTCAAAAATTATTAAACAGCGTTTCCATGATAATCTAGTGAAGTCACTGCGTCATTACATGTCAGAGGTGTCAAAATGAAACAGAAATGCGACTATCTTTTGACGCGGTAGGGTGAATCTAACGATTTAAATTTTTGCCGCTGTCATAATTTTCATGACAGCCGTCACTACGGCCGGTGACCACTCTTCTAGGAAACCGTAGCTTTATTGTGTGACTGTTCACCGCTTTCCTAGAAAACGATATTTGGGCAGAGGTGTACTTAGTCCACATTTCGCCAGTTATGTTTAAAGGTGCTTTTCCATCAGAGATCTGCTATACAGCTATGATGCGAGAATGTAAAAAGCTAAGCTACGTAATATGTGACCCTTTCCACTGATGAAGCTATGTAGCGGAGCGAGTAAGATGTTCTATGAAGATGCGCAGCTCGAGCTATGCGATGCATCGAGAGTAGGGAAGGCACGGGGAGTGACAGCTACACCACACGCGCATTCATAGCTCCCATCCATAGCACGCATCCATATAAGAAACTTAGCTTAGTTGAATCAGTTTTTACCAGTGCTATAATGCTATGTGGACCAATGAATATGATTGGTGGATATCAAACGCATCCATAGCAACGTAGCATAGCATATCTCTGGTGGAAAAGCAGTCTCAGTCTCATGTAATGGGGAACGAGCCTATTGCCATCAACGTGTCACAAATCCAGACTCCGGGCTGCTACTGAGAAATTCCGAAAAGAAACATTGGCACTAGAGACCCGCCCCTAATTGTGTACACTCCTACCAACCTATCTGCGAAATGGCGAAAATTGGAACTACGGCCGTCATGTTGAAATATCTTCGATTGTGCCGACGCATGTCATTCGATTGTGTCGACGCATCGACGGTGGCGTCCTCTTTCAGTTCACAGATAAGTTGGTAGGACTGTAACACAGTTTCAATCCAATCTGAATGATTTTGAAGGATATTGGTAGGTAATCCATTGCTTCATATGTTCGAAAAATTTGTCTGCTCAACAACGTAAATAACGCAATGAATGTTGTTGAACTGTCAAAAGTCATGAAATCCGTTCCTACTGTAAGTAAGTTACGCAATTAGGTACCCCGCTGGTCAGGGAAATTGCCGGCAAATTTTATCAAGATGCTTGCCGTAATTTTTACGCAACAACAATCGGATAATGCTCATTCAACAATGCAAAAATTCACAGGCGTCAGCCAATCACAGCATCTATTTACTTAATTGCACGAACATTTTCATACAATGGTAGGCTTTAAAATTACAGATAATTACTAAAACAGAAATGACTGCCTGTTTAATTGTATAATTAGAAAATTATCGTTAAATAAAGAGTAGCTTTTGCGCAATATTGACTGCGTTAATCTCTTTTATGCGTAGATTTTACAAGCGAAAGTAAGTACCTACATAATTAGATAGTACGCATTAGGTACCCGTTAATGTGATGTGAGATTTTTCCCACTAAATATGGTCTAATATTTCTTACAAAAGCTGCCGAGATTGGGCTGAATAACTCGTCTGCCTAGCCTTTTGCCAACGATGTTGGGGTCGGCTTCCAGACTAACCTACCAATATTTTACATGGAGCGAATGCCTATCTGACTGGATAAGACTGGTTGTCAGACATTCGGGTTTCTGACGATCCGTAACGACTGTCAAAGATGCACGAATGACAGCTCCGGGACCAACGGCCTAACGTACTTTCCGAGGCACGGAGGAGTCTTGGTATGTAAAGATGGTCACCCAATCACGGACAACCGCGCCCGTGCGGCTTATTAACACTTAGCCACAAGCTCCAGGCTGAATAACTGATAACTTCTACTTATTATCATGGATCGCTGTCAATTTACCCCTATAGATACAGGCTGTATCAGAATTTTTAAAGATGTGGTAAAAATTGATAGTATGGTACAAATATATATATAAGAAATATTTCTATGGGTACAAACCATCAAACTGAACAACTTTCTCCATGGGATCAATATTGTAATCGCGAAAAAATAATCAGTCGTCCCTTACATTTGGGTTGAGTAGGTATTGACGTTTTGTATTGGACGACTAATTATTTTCTCGCGTTTACGATGTTGGTCCCATGAAGAAAGTTGTTCAGTTTGATGGTCTGTACCACACCTTTCTGATACACCCTGTGTAATAATTTTCCAGAACATATTGCAGGTACTTTTAGCGATCTGTCAGCTCTTCAAGCTGAGTCTCTATTATTTTCTAATATTCTAAATTTTATCTTATAATTATGCTATCAAGATAAAATACTCGTGGAGGTTGAATGGATACGCCAACGTACTGTACCTAATTCTTAACCATACAACCCAAAACCTGAAGGCCATGAAAGTAGGTACCTATTTATTCTGGAGAATCGAACTTAGGCAGCTGCGCAAACGGACCGTCATAAAATTCAATAAATTCATACTTGCATAACAAAACAATATGATGCAAACTCAAATTAGTTACGAACCGAGCTATTAAAAAAATTGCCCATAAACAAAAACCATAGAGTTTGATGGCCCGTACAACACCAATTTTCAATTACGATTTACAACGGAGAGCGAAAGTGACCCGTTATTTAAATAAGCGATCCGTTACATGACGTAATTTTATGTAATAAATAAATAGCATTACATTTTGTTGACCGACACGATGATTTAAATTGAGTATAGCTAATTTAGATAGATTAATTAGGTTATCGGCCATCTTGGCATCAATTAATTAATTTGGAATTTTGAGTAGCTATCGTTTTAATTAATTTTAAACAAACATGAGCAAACCAATTTTTTTTTTCAGGCGCGTTGAGTGTTTTTTGGTCGGGGGAAATCTTACGGGCTCGCTTCACCGCGTCACCGCGACGCGTGATTACAAAAGCCTGTTGATTTCGGCCAGGTACCTGGCCCAACCGCTCGGGCTTTTAAAGTAGACACCCTCACTTTAAACCCCGGAGTTTTTCAGCCAGTCAAGGGGCTATTGGAGTAGATCAATCAGTTTACTCAGACTACAAAAGCGCGAGTGACTCCGCCAGCGTGTGTTTGTCTCTAAGCCGACGTTCGCACGGACGTAAAAATATTGCGGCAGGATTTTATCGCGCTCTGGATTTTCAACTCTCGGTTAACACCCGAGCTTCGAGAATCCAACCTAACAACAACAGAGTGCATCCCAGCGCGTTGAAAAAACACACTGTTGGATTTTCAACTCTCGGCGCTAAGCAGAGCGTTGAAAATCCAGTGCGCGAAAAAAAATCGCCGCGATATTTTTACGTCCGTGCGAACGTTGGCTTACGGGGAATTGTAGTGCAGGTATGTTTACTCTAAAACCCAGAGCGTTACGCGAAATTTAATGCACTAAGCAAGATTCTATTTTCAGATCTTAAAACTCTTAAAAGTCGCGATAAGGTGAGGATTAAAGTGAGGGTGTCTACTTTAAAAGCCCGAGCGGTTGGGCCAGGTACCTGGCCGAAATCAACACGCTTTTGTAATCACGCCACCGCGACACTGCGACACGTTTATGTTTTCACTTCTGTCGGCAGTCCCCATTTCTATTTTTTTTTTTACTTAGTCCTAATGTCACTTTCAACTTTAAAATGTAACATCTGCCAATATTCGAAGTTTGAATAAAGCGGTTTTCAGGCACCACCATAATCGTTATATACCCAAGTAATATTAGGTACCTATATAAATAAACTCGCGTCTTTTTCCTACAGGAAGGCAACTGCAACGATTCTTACCTACATAGGTAGATTTTCATTTCGCTTCGTTCACTGAGACTGTAACGCATTACGGACATCAGACATCACCATAATACCAACATCATCATTATGAGTTTATGACCATATATAGGGTGACTGGTAAATAGTGACACATGATTGTACTCATGATAACCAACAACTTTTACTACGGGACCAAGCCTGAAATCGCGAAAAAAAAATCAGCTGCCCCATGCATTCATGTTCGCATAACTAAAACATAATGTAGGGAGCAGCTGATTTTTTTTTCGCGATTTCAGGTTTGGCCCCATAATAAAAGTTGTTTGTTATCATGAGCACAATAAGTATCGGTCACTAATTACCAGTCACCCTATATAAGTACTTATGTACCTAAATAGAAATTATACAATGGTTCAGTAAAATGATCTAAAGGAAAAGTTCTTGACAGAACACTTAATAAACTTGGACTTTTAAATCGTATTCAATAACTTGACAGTATTTTTAGACTAAGTCTTAAAAAAAAAATGCACAAGTATATAAAAAAGGAGGGGAAATAATCATAGGGCATCAAAAAATTCGTCCGCATCGCTGTCGACAGGAAAAGTGCCCAAAAGGCTGGCAGCATTGCCTATCTCTTCAACTTGACAGTTTAAGAGATAGACGTAAGTTCCTAACAGGAAATGAGGGGAAAAAAAGAATTAGCTTGATGTGCTTGTAGTTTTAATTGAAACACGTTATATTCGGTTCTAGCATAATAATTTAAACAACAAGTAATTTAAAAACGAAAATTATTTTGCTTCAAACTGTCAAGTCAACGATTAAAAATCTGAGAATAAGTAAAAGTAGCAACTATCAGAATTAATCTTGATTGAATTGTTTTACCTCCGTCATTAGTTAGTACACGATACGTATAAAACACTGGCTTGTAACGACAATGATAGTGAAATATTATGTGTTAGCGAATAATTTACTTATTGGACACAGCCTGCGTGCTACGAGGCATTGGCATCGAATGGTACCTGTAAGGTCCGGAAGTAGTAGGCACCTTACACTTGTTCAGCAAGTTATAGTTCGTTCACTTGAAGTAGTAAAAGTTAGTTTAGGTGAGTTGACGGAAACCACGGATTCAGTAACACTTGAACATTTATTAAGTAGCCCGATTCACAAGTAAAGATTGGATGCTAATCCGCAGCGCTCGCGTTAGTAGTAATTTGTCAACTAACTTAAAAATATGTTTAACGCTAATATAAGTGAATGATGTAAGTAGGTTGCTGCGTATGCAGTTTAACACATTGTACGTGAACCGTACATGCTCCCGAGGGCAGAAGCGTGATGAGCATCCAGTACATAAAGTGAGAAAATGTAAAAGAAAAATACAGAAGGCATAATTAGAAATAAAAAAAAACATTAAGTAAAAATAAGGAAGTAAACATCAGGTATTAAAGTCTGTATCAAGATATCAGCATTAATTTGATACTTCCTCGAAGTAAAATAGTTTTTTCGGCCTTACGTCGCTGTATAGTGGCTCCGCTGGTGTCGAGTTAGCCGAGGTCGTCGAATGACGCATTTCGCGCATTTCGATGTCCACGTGATTGTCTATACCTTCTTTAGGTTGCTGTTGCTTCGTAGTTTTCGTAAACCACCGTTTCTTTATGAAGAAGTAGAGAACAAACGAAGCAGATCCTCCCAACAGCAAAGAGGTCACAGAGTAGAGGTAAACGTCGTGACTTGAAATCTCTGACTTCTGCGGTAGATTTTCATTTTCCTTCTGGCGAGTCAGTTGGTTTTCTATGTTTTTAATATCTGTTGCGGATGTTTCCAGTTCTGTCATATTCAATTGTGCGTTTTTCCAACTTATGTCGAATAAATTGTTGATGGTTGAGTTAATAATGGGTACTTCAATATCCGCTTTCATGTAGTAGTTGCTTCCTAAATGGTTGTATGTGAATATTGTCGCGTCTTTCTTTTGAAGTAGGCACTTTGGTTTCAAGGCTATCACCCCAGTACCGTTAATGACCGCTGGCGTAACTTGATCGGCGCATATGGCTCGTATCAGCTGTTTGTCGCACAACGTAAACAGCCATAGGTTCGGTTTATGTAATTTGAACCAAGTTTCTTTGCATGTGACGTCATTTATTACACATGATAATGACGTTTGCTGACTGAACGCTTTGGCTTCGCAGGGTGCGCTTTTGTCATGTAAGTTGAATACTGGCTGACGTGAAATGCAAGTGTATTCGTCTTCTCCGTGTGACGTACATTGGTGCATGTCCTGCTCTTCCATAGTGATGTACGAGTTTTTGACGAAGTTTATGGCGATAAAGTTGGAGTAGGGTTGCACCATTTTTAATTTGCCTTGTATTAGGAAAGGTATAGGTATCACCCGATATATTCTGTAGTCCTCATCACTCAAAAGAGGAACATGTAGCTCAAATAGCATGTAGTTGTTGGTAATCCGAGCTTTGACATGGATTAGTTCGTATATGTCTCGGAAATCATTTTGTATGTCTTTTATGGGTAGAGCTAGTCCTTGAGGTAGTTTTCCCGAAATTATGTTTAGTTGCTCTGTAACTTGAGATGCCGGGAACAAGTGGGTATCCAAATGGCCTCGATAGATGTTGGTTATTGCATTCATTAGCATTTCTTGAATTCTATTTAGATCGTTCAAAATTAAAGTTGCTGATACAGCGGCAGAATTCACATCGGTTATTGAGTATAATATTTGCGCTCTGTTCTCGATTTTTGTGATAACGCTGCAAGTCTGGTTCATGTAACTTTGGATTATGTTAAATTGTTTGTGCATAAACTCCGTGTTGCTTTTTATTACGTTGTTTTCAGCTTCTATTATTACTGTTTGATTTTTCATCAATTGTAGCAAGTAGTTGTCGTTGTTTTGTAAGTGTTCAATGTCTTTCTCATACTTTTCTGCGAAATCTACATCCAGGACGCCGAATAGTGTTCTAGCTAGTTTTCCAACTCCGTCAAAGTAGCCTCGTTTTTGTCTTGAATGCTGAGAAAGCAGCATGGAGTTGTAGTTTTCCAGATGACGCAGTTCATGACGTAGGTGGCTAACGACGGTTTCACACGACATGTGCTCGTGCATTATTCTTTGGCAGAGTCTATCAATTTGGTTAATGTAGATGTTGATGTTCTTTGTAGCTTGCCAGTACGACGTTAGATTGTAATAGATCAGTAGCGTCCATTCATCGTGTATGAGTTGTAATTTCCCTGCGTCATCAAAGTAGATCGGTTGGTTGTTCGTTATGGATGTCAGTTGATAGTTGCTTGAGATAGGTGCTGATTGTACGATGCCCATCATTCCTATCATAGTCATAAGAACAAGAGACAGTAGACTTTTTTTTGTCGGCTCTTGTGCTCTTTCTTCTCTGACTTGTCTTCAGTTCTCTCGCATCTTTGTTAGTGATGTTCACGGTTTCTTCTGTGACTGGTCGTTTTTCTTGTATTGGTAATGGTGAAAGTTTGACAACAGGTCGTTTTATCATTCCTGTCTTTGTTTTGATAGTTGCCACTCGAACTAGACCGTCTTTGCCAGGGTGAGTTTCCATTACTCGTCCCATGGCCCATTTTCCAGGCGGTAAGTTTGTCTCCTTGATTAGTACTACATCGTTAGTTTTGAGATTTTGTACTTCTTTGTTCCACTTGCTTCGAGTCTGTAGAGTGCTTAAGTAATCATTGGACCACGCTTTCCAGAACTGATCTAGCATCTGTTCTGTTAGCTGCCATCGTTTCCTCAGATCCATCTTTCGGTCGTCAGGCTCAGGTTGAGGTAGGGACAACGTAGCGTTGCCCGTTAGAAAGTGGCCAGGAGTAAGAGTTTTGTAGAATTCTTCTGGATCTTCTGTTAGTGGGCACAGGGGCCTTGAGTTCATGCAAGCTTCAATTTTTGCTAATAAGGTGGTGAATTCTTCCCAAGTAAGTTTTTGTTCGCCTAAAACTCGCCGCAAGTGATGTTTTAGTGATTTAACGGCAGCCTCGAATATTCCGCCCGCGCTAGGCCAGGCAGGGGCGTTGAAATGCCACTGGACTTCCAGTTTCCCGATCTCGTCGAAGAATTCAGGAGAAAGAAGCCGTTTGAAGTTTATGAAATCCTCTTTCAGCACTTTGGATGCTCCAGTGAAGTTAGTGCCGTTGTCTGAGTACATGTGTGCAGGCGTTCCGCGCCGGGCACACATTCTTTGAAACGCCGCAATAAATGCTTCCGTGCTTAGTTCTGAAACTAGTTCAATATGTACAGCTTTAGTCGCCATACAAACGAAAACGGCGATGTATGCTTTTGAGGTCTTCACTCCTCTGCCTTTGTTAAGCTTCACGTCCACGTGACCAGTAAAGTCCACTCCAGTGTGAGTGAATGGACGACTTGGTGTTATTCGTTGTTTCGGGAGATCAGCCATAAGTTGAGCGTTTTCCGTAGAGTTGAAACGATGACATTTTACGCAGCGGCGAATCTTTCCCTTTACAGCTCGATTTCCAGACACTATCCAGTAGCTTTGCCGTAGGTAGGTGAGTGTGAGTCGGGCTCCGCCATGAAGTGTCTTCAGGTGTGCTTGCTCGAAAAGTAGTTCGGTGTAGCGACTGGAGTTGGGTATAATTGCTGGATTTTTCATGTTAGCAGGTAGATCAGAATGTTGAAGTCTTCCGCCCACCCGAATAATTCCCTGTTTATCAAGGAATGGTTTTAATTTGTAAATGTTGCTTTTAGGCGAAATAGTTTCGTTTCGCAGTAATTGTTTGTATTCTTGCGCAAACTCGCTTTGTTGGACATATTTCAATATGTATTCTGCTGAGTATTTTAAGTCGTTTGTTGTTAAGTGTGTAGTACTTGGTCGGCATTTTTGCTTTAGTGATGCAAAATATCGCAATATACGTGCAGCAATTCTTGTTATTCGTGTCAACGAGCTGTGGCTATTTAACAGCTTATGAACAAAGTTTTCAATTTTGTAGGTTTGCGCTCTGATGGTTTCAGGTTCGATTCTGCGCGCAACATTCGTAGTGAAGTAGTAGTTCACGTTGTGTGGAGTTTCTGACTCTGCGAAGTCTCTCAGGAACGTGGGTCCGTCCCACCATAATTTGAACACCACTAGTTTGTTCGGTAATAAGCCTCTTGAAGCGCAGTCAGCAGGATTAAGTTCTGATCGTACGTAACACCATTGTTGAGGTGGAAGTACGGCTTTTATCTTTCCCACTCTATTGGCTACGTATCTTTCCCATCTTGAGAGGTCTCCCTGAATCCAAGCTAGGACAACCTTAGAGTCACACCAGCCGTAGGCTGATACGTTATGTTCCGTTAGTGATTTCTTCACCTTATCCATGAGTTGAGCTAGAAGTAGTGCCCCGCATAGTTCAAGTCGTGGTAACGTAGTTTTTTGTGTAAGCGGAACCACCCGGGTCTTTGACACTAGTAAGGTGGTCCTGATATTGCCCTTTTCGTCTATTGTTCGGCTGTATATGACGCAAGCGTATGCTTTCTCGCTTGCGTCGCAAAATCCATGTAGTTGGATATTTTTCTGCGTACTACCAATCCATCTGTTTATTTTAATGTTTTTGATTGAATGTAGGTCATTGTTTAGTTGCCACCATTCGTTTTGCAACTGTTCAGGCAGGTCAGCGTCCCAGCTTATCTTAGTCATCCACACTCTTTGGAATAGTAGTTTAGCTAGCACAGTTATAGGTGCTAGCCAACCCAAGGGATCATAGAGTCGTGATATTAGTGACAGTAGTTTTCTTTTTGTAAGGGACTTTTTGTTGTAGTCGTCCAAGGTCCAGTTGAATAAGAAAATGTCTTCCTTTGGATTCCAACTCAGCCCCAACGTTTTCATTGTTTGAGAGCTTTTGAAATCGAAAATATTCTTTGATATTTGATCTTCATTTAAGTGACGTAAAAGCTCAGGATCGTTGCTTGACCACTTGCGCAAATTCATTCCTCCTCCTTTTAGTAGTTCGATTATAGTCGTTTGTATTTCTCTTGCTTGCTCGATCGAGTTGTGACCGCTAATTAGGTCATCTACGTAGAAATGATTCTGCAGTATTTCAGCGGCCTTGGGGTATTTGTGTCCATCATCAGCAGCTAGTTGTTTAAGTGTTCGCATCGCCAGCCAGGGAGCACTCTTTGTTCCGTATGTCAATGTTTGAAGTTGATATTCTTTTAAGATGTCTGTTGGTTGGTTTCTCCAAATAATTTGTTGTAGGTGCTGCTGTTCAGGATGACACCATATGGAACGGTACATTTTTTCTATGTCTGCTGTGTAGACGTATTTGTAGCTCCGCCAGTGTAGTATTAATGCCTGGATGTCTTTTTGAAGGTTAGGGCCCTTTTCCATGACATCGTTAAGGCTATAACCACCTGTGGTTTTCTGTGAAGCATTAAAAACTGCTCTCAGTTTAGTTGTACTTGACTGTTCTCTTAGTACCCCGTGATGCGGCAGGAAAACTTGATTTTTGTCGAGTATTGTGTTTGAAAGCTTCATGTGACCCAAATCGATATATTCGTGAACAAAGTCTTTGTACATTGAAGCGAGTTTGGCATTTCTCTCGAATTTCTTTTCCAGTTGCAAGAATTGCGAGATTGCTATCGATTTAGATCGTCCCAGTTTTTCTTCGTGGCCAGAGATCATTGGCATCTTCACAATATATTTTCCGCTGGAATCTCGTTCAGTAGTAGTTTTGTAGTAATCTTCACACCAGTCATCTCTTGATGTATCTTCATCATTCTGGAGGATGTCTTCAGTTTCCCAGAATGTCTTTAAGTCATTAAGGTCGATTACTGCTACATGACAGTTGAGAGTTTCTAGTTTCCCGCATAGTATCCAGCCTAAACGGGTCTGCTGGGCCGTCGGCGTTTTAGTATCTCCTTTTAGTACCCCTTCTAGTATTACTTCAGAGTAAATATCAGCTCCCAGCAGTAAGTCCACGTTCCTTGATAAGTTAAAATCAGGATCCGCTAGTGGTAAGCCTCGTAAGTGAGACCAGTCGCTTTTCTCGAAAGTTTTGTTCGGCAAGTTGTTCGTAATTTTTTGCATTATGAGGGCGCTAGTGGGGAATGCGAAGTCAGTGCAGTGTGATTTACATTCCAGATCTAATCGTTCTTTACAATCTCCCGATATAGTTCCCACGCCAGAGATCGTGGCGTTCAATCTTTTTCTAGGAAGTTTCAGCCTTTGCGCCGCATTCTCTGTGATGAGGTTAACTTGTGACCCTTGGTCAAGTAAAGCTCGCAGCGTTATAAAGTCTCCCGTCGACCTCTTTACTTGAATTTCGACTGTGGTAAGTAAAATTTCCGTAATGTTCTTGTTTGATAAATGGTTCGAGCTATGCTGATCAGCTGCTGAAGGTCGATACTCTCGTTGTTGGGAACGCTGACCCATATTGCTGTGGTTCATGTTAGACCTCGGTGTCAGTTTTAGCGCTGAGTAATGTAGTAATGTATGATGAGGTTTGTTGCATTCTTTGCAAGTTTTGTTTGACGCGCATTCGGTATCGCTATGCTTATACAGACAATTTTTGCAAATCTGCAATTTCCTTACTGTGTCATTTCTTTGCCGTGTGTCCATATTGACGAACTTTGGACACTGCATTAGGACATGAAAATCGCTGCATAAAGGGCATTTGCCGAACGACGTATGGTATGTTCTTGAGAATTCTTTTCTGTTGAATTCTGATGATTTTTGCGAGTTGTATCTCATTTTGTTGTTGTAAGCCGGTCTCTGTTGACTTGTAGTTTCTTTCTGGTAGCCTCTAGCTGAT
Source organism: Cosmia pyralina (assembly GCA_946251885.1). Classification (NCBI taxonomy): domain Eukaryota; kingdom Metazoa; phylum Arthropoda; class Insecta; order Lepidoptera; family Noctuidae; genus Cosmia; species Cosmia pyralina. The sequence goes on from OX276361.1 coordinate 10,183,981, forward strand.
TCCAGCGCCATGAATTTTGTCTCCAGGAAGGCCAAAAATTCACCCAACTCCGGGACCTCCCTTGGATGTTGTAGCTCTCTTGTGTATTCAGTATAAGATGCTGAGTCCAATTTCTGCCCCATCAAATATACGATAATCGGATCCCAGCTGTTTAGACAGATAGTTTGCAGACCATTCATACACTCGTTGATTACGTCATGCATCTTCTTCAAGATAGCGCCGTTGGCCTGGTGAATTGTCGGTAAATGCATCAAAGTATTCATTAAGTTTACAAACTGAAGTCTTTTGTTGTCATATCGTTGAGTGAGAATTTCCCAACAGGTATCATAGTTTTCTCCGCCAATTAAATGTTGAACCAGTCGTTCTGGCTCTCCTTTCAGCTTGGATTTTAAATGCTGCATTTTCTGCGACCTTGAGAAGTTCACATTGTTGTGGATAGTCTCCAGAAACATATCCTTGAACGTAATCCACTGACTGTAGTTTCCAGTGAATTCTGGTAATTGAATTCTTGGCGCTGAGTTTTGGTAGTGCGTACCAGTCCATATTTTAGTGTTAAGGGACCTTTTCAGCACGTCATATTCTCGTTCTTTACTGGCGAATAGTTCGTTGTATACTTCGTTTGAACTTTTCAGCACAGCTTCTAGTTCCCAGTGACATTTTTCTACGGTTTGCCACTTGCTTTTCAGTTCATTTAGTTGATCTTCTAACTCCCATTTTTCTATTACACAGTCTACATCAACCTTTGACATTGCTCGCTCCAGTGCCTTTATGTGGCACTCTTGCCTGTCCAGTAGTTCTTTGGTCTTGGTATCTATTCCCTGAGGATGCGGGATGACAACTTCTCCTTGTTTCCCATCAACACTCAGTAGCCGCTGCAGTATGTCCAGCCTAGTAGTTTCGTAAAGATGTTTAGTTTTTTCGTGAATGTTCTCAGTGAAATATTTATTACCCTTATCCTCCCGTTCCAAAAGTAGATTGTGCCTGCTTTCGAAATCTTGCCAGAGATTTTCCAATGACACTAACCTTTGAGTTAAGTATTCCTTTCCTTTCCGAGTCGCACTGTCCTTTTTGTAGTTTGAACAAAGTCGCTTGATTGACTCGAAAACTTCATTTTGAAGAGTAATTTCGCTCATCTTGAGTTCCTCGATTAGTTAATCGAAATAAGTTTAGTAGTTGTATATATTGCAGCCTCAGCAGCGGTAGTAGTAGTAGCAGTAGTAGTAAGTAGGTATAGTTGTAGTTAGTTCTGCCAGTTGACGGTTCCTCTAGTTGTCGAAGTCTCGTCCAGCAGTTGAAGTTGGTTCCGGTACTCAATGTGCCTGTACTCGAGCTAGGTATGTGCGCCTTCTCAATCCAACTGGGGCGACCCTCTTCCGGGAGACCAGCTGAACCGATTCGCTACCGTAACAAGAGAAACAAACACACTAAGATACACTAAGGATCGAAGGACCATTAAATGTAAGGTCCGGAAGTAGTAGGCACCTTACACTTGTTCAGCAAGTTATAGTTCGTTCACTTGAAGTAGTAAAAGTTAGTTTAGGTGAGTTGACGGAAACCACGGATTCAGTAACACTTGAACATTTATTAAGTAGCCCGATTCACAAGTAAAGATTGGATGCTAATCCGCAGCGCTCGCGTTAGTAGTAATTTGTCAACTAACTTAAAAATATGTTTAACGCTAATATAAGTGAATGATGTAAGTAGGTTGCTGCGTATGCAGTTTAACACATTGTACGTGAACCGTACAGTACCTACTTATTAAATCTTAGTTGCATGGATTTTGTACAAAATCTTAATTTAAAAAACAAAGTCGGGTTTTTTCGAACACTTAGACTTAACTCGAGATCGGCTGGACTGATTTTCATGGCTTTTTATTGTACTTGTCTCCGTTCCGAATGAATAACTATTTTGACAAAAAAAAATATGCAGAAAATTCATTTTCTCATACATCTTTGGGCAGGGCAACGTCTGTCGGGAATCTTTCATTCTAATAGGTTGGGGAAAAAGTTTCTTCGCATTTTTTATGAAAATTCAAAACATTTTTTAATATACATTATTTACATTTATCTAAAGTATGTAGGTACCATTTTGTTCGATAACTTTTTGCCATCTTGTAGGTAGGGACATGATCCCATTGGTATAGAAATTTTGGGACTTCTGATCAAAATACCGCGACAAGTGGTTTTGGCAGTCCTCTCGTGATGTTAACCTGACACTGCCTAAAGAATTCTGAAGAGACCGAAACAGGTGGAAATCTGAAGGTGCAAGGCCAGGACTATACGACGGATGCATTAACACCTCCCAGCCAAACTCTCTTAATTTTTGCTGAGTGGCTAAAGATTGTGAAGTCTAGCGTTATCATGATGAAAAACCACACCCCTTCTGTAGATTCATTCCGGCCGCTTTCTCTCAACTTCTTGCATTAATTTCATCAGTTGTTCACAGTAGAGTTCAGAATCGACGGTCCTGCCTGGTGGTAACAGCTCATAATGAATAATGCCCTTCCAATCCCACCACACACACAGCATCACCTTGTTGCAAGTTAATCCGGGTTTCGCCACAGTCTGTGAAGCCTGACCGGCCTTTGACCACGATTTTTTTCGCACGTTCTTGTCGTACGTGGTCCATTTTTCATCACCAGTTATCAGCTTCTTCAAAAATGGTTCGGTTTCATTACGTCGTAATTAAGAATCACAAATGAGTACCTACACGGTTCATTAGGTTTCTTTCAGTGAGCTCGTGAGGTACCCAAATATCGAGCTTTTTTGTGTACCCAGTTTTTTTCAAATGCGCCAAAACTGTTTTGTGGTCAATTCCCAGTTCTTCAGCTACGTCGTAACTACTGATATGCCGATCTTGCTCCACTTTTTCAAAAATGGCATCCATTTTATCCGTAATAGGGCGACCAGAGCGACGTGCATCTTTGACATCAAAATTTCCGGATTGAAAACGCTTAAACCAAATTTGTGCTACTCTCACAGACACTGCACTAGGTCCATAAACATCGCAAATTTTTTTCGCGGCTTGCGTTGCATTTTTACTTTTTTTGTAGTGAAATTTTAAAATGTATCGAATTTCTTCATTAGATTCACTCATCTTGACAGTACGAAAAACAAATGAAAATCACACACTTTCCTAATTTGAATTTGGAATTATGTTCTTTAAAATTTAAACTTTCAATGATACCAAAACCAGCTAGATACAAATAGTATAGCCAAAGAGATTTTATTTTAAGTTCACACATACTATAATGCGAAAAGACTTTTTCCCCAACCTAATATTTTGAATTCCAAATTCAAATTAATTTTATAATCAGTTGTTCATTTGTTTTCCTGCAGTTCGATTTATTGAAATTTTGACAGGACGTCTCGCTTGCGACCCGCCGGTCAGCATGTAGTATTCTAAAATAAAAATCATTTGCAGAATGTATGTACGCGCATCACTTCTGAACGGATGCACCTATTTGGCTAATTCTTTTTTTTTTTGTATTTGTAATCGATAGGACAAGGTTTGCATGAAAGAAACTTCTACACAGTTTATTGTTATAGAGTCAATTTGCTAACACTACTGTACTAAATATGTGGAGATTTGATACAAGTACAACTCATTATCGCAATTTATTCGGGTCAGCGCAACATGTCCCTTTCTCCCATACTTCTCTATTAGTCGTCATCTAGGTAGTCACTCCCTTTCTAGCCATATCATCTTTCACACAGTCCATCCATCGTTTCTTTGGTCTTCCCCAACTCTTATAGCCATTGACATTCATACTCAAAACAATTTTTTTTTCAAATTTTCGACTTTTTTACTTTAAATTTATTCCGGTATTTTACTTTTGATCAAAAAATCGTAGTTCAATTCTTAAAATATAAATTAAGTTTTCCTATACAATTCAAAATGTTCTCAGCTTGCGCCTTCGGGAACTTCGTGCGTTTACATTAGAATATTCATAGGTCAGACAGGACAACGTCTGTTGGGGCAGCTAGTTCTTATATAAAACAAGAGTGTATTTGTAGGATATGCACAAGCTCAAAAGCATGCACTGATCCACCATTATTAGGTGGATCAGTGCATGCTTTTGAGCGGAGAAAGTGATGTTTATACAATTTTAAAACGTAAGATCTTAGCAATACTTTTTGCTTTATAACCACCGGCCGGACCTAAAGGGGTTATTTAATAATAATAACCCCTTTAGGTCCGGCCGGTGGTTATAAAGCAAAAAGTATTGCTAAGATCTTACGTTTTAAAATTGTATAAACATCACTTTCTCCGCTTATGAACATCTACGCCTTATAACCCTTTTTTCTAAGATATTTTTATGCATGAGCAACTCCCAATTAATAGAGCTAAGTCCGTAAGCAGTGGCTGGTTTTAGGCACCAGTCCGAAAGGGCGTGGGTTCGAATCCCACCGCTGCCACCATGTAGTAAATGAAAGACGGGTTGACCAAGACTGATTTTTATTGCTTATCCACAACCTTACTATTATTACATGACAAGCCACTGTCCTCTTATAACCTACCTACATAATATACGACAGTGGGGAGGTCAAACCTCTCCGAAATTTAATTAATTAAAGAATCCTCAAATCTCAAACTCAATCCTGAGATCGTTGTCATGCACGCACTTTATTTCTTATGATCAGCCATGTTATTTTAAAATAAAGTTGTTACCTTGTTACATAAACCTAATCTCTGGTCCAGAGCTCGATCCCCCTCAAAGTTGCTGCATGGCTACAGCCTTGATAGAGAAGTCTGTGGTACTACCACTGACGTTCGAGGACGTTCTACGTCCTTTCTACTATCATAAAATTTATCTTAGACCATGGGTACTCAACATTTCTATGTAGGTACAGTAATCGATTCGTCACAATAAGCAAACAATAATTCGGTCACTAAAAATGTTCGCTCGAATCGCTCGTTAGCAAACATTTTAGCATGAAAGTGTGATATCGCTTACTATTGGCAATCTGTTTCAAATTCATTGACGCATGCTGCAATGCGTAGGTACCTGAAGTGTTAACAAGGTATTGTCGAACATTTGGTAAGCCAACATGCATATACATGACATAAATAAGACTCGTTGATTCCTGGATTCCTGCAAGCGATATCGGATCCAACTACTTAGATGTACAGACTCCAACTGAGACAAAGTGTATACCTACAACCGATCGATATGCCTTTTATACAACATAAATAATGTAGCCTTATCTTCGTTCCAGATAATCTGGTGCTTCGCGGTGCTGGCAGTCACATGGCGGACCGCGAGTGGTCACGGCAGACTCATCGAACCTCCCTCACGCGCCTCCGCCTGGCGCTTCGGCTTCGACACACCACACAACTACAACGACCATGAACTCTACTGCGGAGGCTTCTCAAGACAGTGGCACAAAAATGATGGCAAGTGCGGAGTATGTGGAGACGCCTGGGACGCACCAGTCCCAAGAGCACACGAACTAGGAGGCAGATTCGGCAAAGGCGTCATCGTCCGCAAATATGCGCCACAAGACGCCATCGTCATCAAAGTCGAACTAACAGCCAATCACAACGGTTTCTTCGAGTTCAGAGTCTGTGAAGAACCAAAAGGAACCACCCAAGACTGCTTAGACAAATACGTACTAAAAATAGACGGAAGAGAAGGAACCAAATTCTATCCAAAAGACGGCAACAAAATCTACGAGATGAAGTATAAACTACCTGAAGGACTAGAATGTTCCCATTGCGTGATGCAATGGAGATATGTCGCTGGCAACAATTGGGGTGCATGTGGAAACGGGACTGAGGCAGTGGGCTGTGGACCACAAGAAGAATTTAGAGCATGCGCGGATATAGCTATAGGAGAACGCTTCGCTACCACAACCAAACGTCCCAGACCTACATACGTGCCACCTGGCAGAAGGCCAACGGTGCCAACCCCAGAGGAATCTACTGGAAGCTCTTGGTACGGCTTCGTGGTCGCTATCGTCACGTTGCTCGTTGCTATTGGCGTTCTAGCAGGACTCTACCTGTACTATTACAGAGGTGGCATGAAGATTAAGAACCTCCTTAGGTCGAAGGTGCCACCACCAGTCCCCGTTCCCCCACCAAGACACAAAAGGTCGTCTCTCTCAAGAGAACAACCGCCAGAATTAACACCACCAAAAATAGGGATGCTCCCTGACTCAGGATTTGAGACAGTTGACCTAAGAGCTAAATGATAGAAGAAACGAAGCTATTAGAATAAGCAGAACTACCTAAGCTGCCTTTACTTAGTGATATTAAGTCTTGTGTGACTGAATTACGTAGAGATACGACTGTGAAGTCGGTTCATAGGTGATTAAATTAATTTTAATTTAGGTTATTTCTACTTTTGTAAATTATAGATATTTATGTTAAATTAAATGTTATGATGATTGATGTTTCGAATTTTTAATTACCCTAATCCGAGATTAGAGATTCCAACTAAATAAAATGTAGAAAAAACCAATGACGAGGTAACAGGTACATTATTGGTAAGTACAAACAACCATTGCCCGACTGAACTCCATCGACCGTAGGTACAGACGCCAGCAGGACAAGCCACCCGAAACTGTTAAATTTTTCCAATCAACCTTGAACCTAATACTTAAGCGATAAAGATGAAAATCTATTAAAGAAATTTGACAGATTGTAGTAGCTTGATGTGCTGGCGTCTGTACCTAAAGTAGTACCTTTTTTTTTTTTTTTTTGTTGATGGGACATCGGCCCCGTCACTGCTGACATCTCTGAGGCGCGCGTGGAACACAACGCGCCGTCGACCCGGGCCTGGTCCTTGCCGGACGGCGAGCTGCACCTAATGTAGTACCTACAGTCCAAAACGTAGTAGTGTGCCTTAGAGTGGAGGCAGCCTACTGACTAGTATGAGGAACTCTACTTGGTATCTCAAAGTTATAATATAAGAATCCAGTGTCTACATTAGCTACTACAATCTGTCAAATTTCTTTAATAGATTTTCATCTTTATCACTAAAGCATTAGGTTCAAGGTTGATTGGGAAAATTTGACAGTTTCGGGTGGCTTGACCTGCTGGCGTCTGTACTCCAAACAAGCTGATGTTAAGGCGAAAGCGCCAGGGTAGTCCGCGAAATTCAAATTTTCTTGTTTTTTGCAATTTGAAAGTCAGTATTAGGTTGTATGGTGATCAAAATATAATTCGCGACCCGCGTAACACACTATCAATCGAAATCTGAATCATTTTGAAGCAATTGCTAATCCATTGCTTCATAAGTTCGAAAAATTTGTCTGCTCGAGAACGTAAATAACGCAATGAATGTTGTTGAACTGTCAAAATGAAACCGATTGCGATTGATAGTGTGTTACGCAATTGCCCCACGTAACAAAGATGTATTACAACACAGAATTATAATCATTAAAATGATACTACTCCAAGATGTTTGTATAATCTTATATGTCAAAATTTAATTAATAGTCATTCAATACGATTACCTGGTCTTAAATAATTGTATTGATTATAATTCTATAAATACATATTTGTTACGTTCGCGCATCATACTTTGATCAACATACAACCTATAGCTGGGCACTCACGGTCAGTCCATGGCGCCAAATGGCGTGATGTGCACATCCAAAGTTTTAACGTGAGTGTCGATTCTTCAATCCATATTTTGGCGCGACGTGCAACGCCAATCCACGGATTTTCCGTGCGCACCGTAATCACGCCGCGCCATGTCCGTGAGTGCGAAAACCGTGGGCCGTGGCATCACGATACGTGGCATGCGATTATGCTCCTTATTACAAGTATTCCTGCATCAATTTCCAATGCAAGTACCCAATCCAATCAATCTACCTAGCCTTTTCCCAACTATGTTGGGGTCGGCTTCCAGTGTAACCGGATGCAGCTGAATACCAGTATTTTACATGAAGCGACTGCCTATCTGACCTCCACAACCGAGTAACTGGGTAACACGATAACCCTTGGTAAGACTGGTTGTCAGACTTTCGGGCTTCTGACGACCCGTAACGACTGTCAAAGATCCACGTATGACAGCCGGGACCAACAGCACGGAGGAGTCTCGTTATGTAGAGGGTCACCCATCCACGGACCAACCCCGGCAAGCGTAGCTTAACCTGATGGATTGTTCCGTGCGGCTGTTATTACTTAGCCACAAGCTCGTCGCCGCGCCCATCCATTTGATTTATAATCCAAATGGACTGCCCGTGAGTTACTGACTTGGAAATTGCAAAAAACGCAAGAAAATCTGAATTTCATTGGCTACCAACTCAACTGAAGCCTAAAGTGCTCTGTGGATGCCTACTTCAGTGGTTTACGGCCTTTGCGAACAGTGTAGTAATGTCGAATAATGTAGTCCGCGTGTGTTTCAATAGCTCAATATCAGAGGGACAATTCCCGTATTTTTAACAACGTTCGCAATCTCATCTTGGTTTTTTTGACTTTGAGATGAGATTGCAAACGCTGTTAAATATACGGGAATTGCCCACTGATTAGATTACATCTGTCTGCCACCGCGCCCGCTGCTGTTGGCTACTTCGGTCTGATTATGATGAAATTAAAATTACACTTTACAGTCCTACCAACTTATCTGTGAACTGAAAGAGGCGGCACCGTCGCGTTGATGCGTCGACACAATCGAATGATATGCGATGCGTCGGCACAATCGAATGAAATTTCAACATGACGGCCGTAGTTCCAATTTTCGCCATTTCACAGATAAGTTGGTAGGAATGTAAATGCAGTCACTAGTCAGTGACGTTTGGATGGCATGGCGATTGATAATTTGGCTTCTACAAAAACTGGCTTTGTCTATAGTTTTTTTATGGCAACATTTAGTCAAACTGTCACTGTCAGTTGTCATAAGTCATAACCACAGACAAAAATCGCAAAACAAACGTGCTGTGAAAAAGCGTAAAAAGTACCGAAAGGCAATTTATTTTGCGAAAAAAACTTTATAAATGAAAAATGGCGGTGCGGCCACAGCACATGCACGACGGTGGTATTGTGGAGCGACGGTTGCGACCAATTTACGGTAACAAGTTAGCTTGAGCAAGAGTTCAATACTTCAGGCAACCTCTTCAGAAAAGGGGATGTTTTTCGGTGAAGATATGTATATTTATGAATTTTTCAGACTGGTTGGACAATGGGAATAATAAGAAGGCACTGCAAGAAGCGGAGAAGGTGCTTAAAAAGAGCCCTACTCTGCAGGCGGCCCGGGCTTTGAAAGCCCTAGCACTTTTTAGGTTAGGAAAGGGTCCCGAAGCGCACGTAGTTCTCGACGCCCTGGCTGACGAGAAGCCAAGTGATGACACCACGCTGCAGGCGATGACGATATCCTACAGAGAATCTCAGCAATGTAAGTTTAATAACCACATACTTACATGAACCACAGAATTTAAGTAACCCACAAAGAAATCCATAAATAAACCAATAAGATCTTGTACGTTTAGTGTTCTGTTTGACCTATCCATGTGAGAATATTCTTTTTATTTATTTTCTGATTACATGCCAGAGATATTCTGTAAAGATACTTTTTATATTTTTGACCAATTTTCTTTAGTAACTGTATTCTATTCTAGAATAGTGTATGTCCAGAAATCCTACTCGTCAGAATCTGGTGCACCTAAATCAAATATTTATAAAATAATCATATTTTCCATTCAAGTAAAGCTTACTTTCTTTGATCTACATAAAAATAAAATGTGATCAAATATTCAAATTAGATTACTTACGATTCATGCTACCAAATCTGACAAATCAATATCTGTGCCGTTTAGCTTTTATTTGATGATTGTAATACTGTTTAATGAACCATGTAATCTCATTAAAACCCACAATTCCATTAAGTAATTATTAAGATTAAAGCAATAATAATAGGTAGTAAATGCTGTGTTGCTATGGGCTTCTACTGAATAATAAATAAGGAACTGGTTGCTTACAATATTATATCTTTAAAGGTAATTTAGTTCAATAAGAAATACTAAAAAAAACATTTAAAAAAAAAAAAAAACCAACTTCCAAAAAAATACTATACTACAAAGTGGAAAATAACTTTAATTTCGGAAGTCGGTGTCTTTGGATCTGTATTTTAGCTTTTTGCCACCGACTACCAAAATTAAAGTTATTTTTCACTTTGTAGTATTTTTTGGAAGTTGGTTGTTTTTTTTTGTAAAATGTTTTATATTTTCCACTTTTTAGTGGGGCAGTCTGTAATTTATCTAAGTTCATCTGCTCAACTGCTCATCATCTTTTCCACCCTTTGTGCCCATTGTGTCACTCTATGTCAAATTTCGACATTGTAACCTGTAATTTAAATGGTGTGCATAATAAAGAGTATTCTATTCTACAAAATATTGCTTTTCCCGATACAAGGATGTTAATTGTTGAGGAGTTCTCCCAGTAAGGAACCAGGAGAACTGGAACTGATGGTCAAGTCACCATTAGCTCCACTTCAACATATGTATTGTATGAGCATAAATTGCTTAGGAATAATCGAATTGCAACCCATGAAATACATATTATTTAGTAGTTCCGATGGCCATCTGTGCTCTTCCTCATCAGTTCTACTTCACCAAATGGTGCTTTCCGGGAGCAAATGTTACTATAAAAAATACCCAAATCGTTATAGGTGTGCCTATAAAAATTGAAGGTTCCCCTCTGTGGTAAATGAAAGACGGGTTGACCAAGACTGATTTTTATTGCTTACCCACAACCTTACTATTATTACATGACAAGCCACTGTCCTCTTATAACCTACCTACATAATATACAACATCTCCTTCCTTTTTTTTTTTTTTTTAATTTTCCTAAGTATACAATGGTGCCGATTCTCTTGTCACAAATGCCTCTAAACTAGACTAAAAATCACAAAAATTTAGTTTATTCCTGTCAAATTGTGAAGCTAAATTAGACTATTTTTAACCGACGAAAAAAAAGGAGGTTCTCAATTCGACACGTTTTTTTATTTTTTTATGTATGACCACGCATAACTTCTTACAGAGTAGTCCGATTTGAAAAATTTTTGTTTTATTCGAGAGGGTATACATCAAAGTTGGTCCCATATAAAATTGATTAACTTTGCTTGGGTAGTTTTTGAGTTAGCTTCAATAATACGTATTTTTTCCCCACTTTTATATGGATGATGTTCTAGTTTGTTTTGCAGGTAGTGGTATTAGAATTTGTGTGGGGTAGGTACCACAACTAAAAAGTGAAAAATAAAAACTTTTTTACAAAAAAATACAACCGACTTCCAAAAACAACACCACGTAGTAAAAAATAACTTTAATTTCGGAAGTCGGTGGCAAAAAACGAAAATACATTTAACCAGACACCGACTTCCGAAATTAAAGTTATTTTTCACTTTGTAGTGTTGTTTTTGGAAGTCGGTTGTATTCTTTTGTAAAAAAGTTTTTAATCGCGATTAAAAAGGTGTAGAATAAAATTAGTTATCATGAACTAGAATTCACACCAACACCTTGACTTTAAGTGCAAAAACAGTATTGTATTTTTTTTTCTTTTGCTTATATCTCGAAAGCGGTGTGTCCTATCGCAAAAATAATGAAAATTTGGCCCCCCCTTTATAATACCCTTAAACCCCTAAACCTCAACATATAGGTACCAAAAAAAAAAAATCCATAAAAAACACGTTGAGCTACCCCGTCCCTGCTCGTTGAACAAAATATGACAAGCCTTGTCACTTTTCGTAGTGATTTCGTTATTTCCAATTAAAGCCACCGGGTCATATTATACTACGAGCACTATACCACGCGGAGTCACGATTGTCAAACTCGATTATAGTTGTGTCAAAATTGTTTTATAATTTAGAGGTTTTTTTTTGCAGAATAGCTCTAAGATTCTCATAGCCAAAAAAAGTAAGGAATTTTAGTGATAGTTTAGTTAGTTTAGTTCGGTGTACAAGAGAATCGGCACCAATGTTTCTTAATCTTTTCTATTTTAGTAGTTAGACAACCATCAATAGCTTTGTTCATATCTAGTTGTACTTAGGCAATGATATTATATATAAAACGACGTAGATAGGTTACCGACCCAACATTCGGTGTTCAAAAACGGCACAGTTTCGTACGATTAGATGACATGTGGAAGTAGGACGGCATGTCATAATTATCGGGAGCGAAAAAGAGACAAGACGACGAAAATGTGGCTAATTAGCCAGATTTTGACGTGCCACTTGCGGAGCGTGTGTAACCTATCTACCTCTTTCTACATATAATATCATTGTACTTAGGTGTATTTTGGTACTTATCTATGTATGCTTTCTAGTTATTATAGTTTAATTTACAAAGTAAACACTGTTAATTTACTATGGGTACCACAGTAATACTCAATCCAGTTGAATATTAGGTTTGTCTTTGTAACTAATAGTCTGTCATTACATTTAGTAGGACCATACATATTATACTTTCCGTCAGTTAGTGGGTATATTTATTGTTTTTGTAAATAGTTTTTAATTATTTCTCGTGCTACTATGGCCGCCGTTCTGCGATTGCGCTGAATTGGTGCGTCTTGTAGTGGACTGGGAGTGACAATGTCATCGCTTGTTCCCGGACTCTCGTCGCTACCGGTTTTGGGACTACTCCAAGTCTCGTCATCGCTCATCGGATCATGAGAAGGGTCGGGGGTTACATTGCCATCGGTTGGCAGCTTAACTAAATGCCGCCTGTTCCGTCTGTATAGCCTACCAGTACTGTCTGCGAGAAAATAAGAGCGTGGCTGAGCCGCGCGGCCTATTATTCGTGCAGATTTGCGTTTGCTATCGTCAGTGACGAGTACCGATTGACCGGCCGTTAACACTGGTAGCTGTTTCGCTCGCCTATCATAATACGTATTATTGGCCTGCTGTTTACATAACATCTCTTTGTAATCAATCTCATTGTCTCGACTTCGCTTCAACTTTTTAGGGTGTGATAGTAACCTAGTATTGAGTCGCCGCCCCATTAACAGTTCTGACGGAGAACTGATTCCATTACGTGGCGTAGCTCGATAGTTTAACAGACCTAAGTAGAAGTCTGTTCCCGAGTTTATGAACTGTCCACTTTGTCCATTTGATTGAGCATAGTTTGGCGAACTAGTAGTGTGCTGAATGCCCCACTTAGAACAAAATTCACCGAACTCTTCTGATGCGTAAGCGGGACCGTTATCAGTTACTAACTCCTGCGGGATTCCGTGTCTCGCGAACTGATCTCTCATGGCGGTCACCACCGCCTTCGTACCTATGTTTGTTAACGGATTCACTTCTATGTACTTTGAAAAGTACAGCACTACGCAAAGCAGCTGCAGCAGTAAGTGCAGTACTAGCATTAAAAAATACTTTCCTGCATACTGAAATATGTCTGAGCCCACTTTGGCCCACGGCATGGGTGGTATGTGATGCGGCATGAGCGGCTCCTGCGCGGGATGGTGCGCGCGCTCGGCGCACGCGTGACATCGGCGCACCATCTCCTCCACGTCACGTGACATACCCGGCCAGAACCACCTCGCGAGCGTGACACTAGCACCTGTCTATGCCCATGTGACCATCGTGTAATCTACTCAGCATTTCCGACCTAATGCTTTTCGGTATATAAACTAGGTTATCTTTAAACATGATCCCATCAATAAAACCAAAGCTACCTCTATACGACCACTGACCTCTCACTCGTTCGTCGACTGAGTATTTATTCAGCGGCCACCATTCTTGTATGTATTTTATAAGTAATTGACATTCTATATCATCTGTCATGGCGTTTTTAATAAGATTTACTTTGCTGGCACTGAAACGAATGTTTTCTATCAGAAAACACGACTGTTCTTCTACTTCCTCACATACTTTTTCTGACGTTAGTTCCGGCAATACCGCTCGTGATAAGGTGTCTGCCACGTACATGTACTTCCCTGATTTATATATGACGGTAAAATCATAGCCTTGTGCGCGTAGCATCATGCGTTGTAGACGCGAGGGGATCGAATCGAGCGGTTTTTTAAACAACGCCTCCAACGGCTTATGATCTGACTCGACAGTGACGTCGTGACGTCCATAGACGTACTGATGGAACCGTTCGAGAGCGTAGACAATCGCAAGCAGCTCCTTATCAATCTGCGCATACCTGGTCTGTGTGTCGGTGAGCGTGACAGAGGCGAACTCGACCGGGCGGCCCGCTTGCAGCAGCACGGCGCCCAGCGCGCGCGCACTCGCGTCCACCGGAAGCAGCACGGGCTCGCGCGCCGAGTACAGCGCCAGCACAGGCGCCGCGCACACCGCGCGCTTCAGCTGCGCCGCTGCCGACTCCTGCGCCGAGTCCCATACCCACTCGCTATCTTTTTTCAACAGATTGCGGAGCGGTAGTGCTAACTCTAATTGGGGATAAATTTGGATAGGTAATTTATCATGCCCAAAAATCTCTCAAGCGCTGGCCTATCTTCCGGAGGTGGCATTTCTTCTATCGCTTTTATTTTGTTTCTATCTATGGCCATGCCCTCCTCGCTGAAAATGTGGCCTAAGTAACTCACCTGCCTCACTTAAAACTCACATTTATCTTCGTTAAATTTTATGCCTACTTCTCGCGCCCTATCTAGCAATCTCTTCAGACGCTCATCTTGCTGGGCTTTGCTGGAGCCCCAGCAGATTACGTCATCTATGAATGAATCAACTCCCTCCAGGTCTTCGAGTATCTGACGGATTTTATGATGGAAAACCTCTGAAGCGCAGTTGATTCCATAGGGCAAACGCAAAAATTGGTATCTACCGAACGGCGTCCCAAAGGTACAAAGGTCAGCACTGGCATCGTCGATTTCTACCATCCAGAACCCAGAACGAGCGTCTAACTTACTGAAATATTGCGCCCCCTGGAGCTTGGTTGCAATCTCCGTGAGCGTCGGCAGCGGGTAGTGCGCGCGCCGCACGACGCGGTTCAGCGGCCGCGGGTCGAGGCACACGCGGATGGTGCCGTCCTTCTTGGCCGCCACTACGATACCATTCACCCACTGTGTCGGGTGTGCCACTTTACGGATCACTCCCATTTTTTCCATGCGCATCAATTCTTCGACAACTTGTCGCGAACACCTATGGGTATTTTTCTAACCGGACAGACTGACGGCTGGGCAGACTGATCTATTACAATGGTATATTTACCGGGTAATTTACCTAAACCTTGAAACAAGTCTGCGTAGGAATCTAGGTTGAGAGACAATATACGCTTCACCATTCCCAGCTCTTCACAAGCATATCTACCTAACACACTTTGGCAATCGAAGTCGGCAATAATGAAACGTAATGTATACTCAATGTTTTTATAAGTAAATTTCAGATAACAATAACCAGCTATCGGTATATAATTGCCACAAAATGATTGCGCCCTCGTGTTGTCTAAACTTATAACTTCTTTCGGCAGCCCTAGTCTCTGAAATGTACTTTGTGAAATTACATTTAAATCTGACCCTGAATCTAACTTAAAACTTTCACTAGCCCCGGTACATTTAAAAATCAACGTTTCATACCATTTAGAGTCCTTACGATCAGTCTTCCTTGATAGCGATGAAACATAGTACAACCCGTCGTCCTCGCCGACGATCAAGTTAGCGTCGGGCTCGTCACCAGTGCTGATTTGTAACACGCGCCTACGCAGTTTCGGACACATGTTTTTAAAATGTCCTCTTTCACTTCACCAGAAGCACATCGCATTTTTAGCCGCACATTTATTGCTATCACAACTACCCATACCGCACGCAGCACACAACAATTTTCCAGGCACGCTCTGCTGAGCGGGTGCGCCGCCCACTCCAGCCGCCGCGCCGCCTTGCGCTGCGCCTCTGCTCCTGCCCGCGCGGTACCCGCCGCGCGAGTTCATCGCGTCCACCGCAACTATCTGAGTCTTAGTGCCCTCTATCTGCATCTGTTCCTCCGTGGACATCTCGTTAGCTTGACAGACTTTTACTGCTTTTGCCAGAGTGAGATCGTCTGCCCTAAGTAGTCGATCGCGCAGCTTGCTGTCTCGGACCCCACACACGATTCTGTCTCGCACCAGGCCCTCATATATTTGTTCAAAGTCGCATCGCTGAGTGAGAAGCTTTAGTGCCGTAACATAATCGTCTATAGATTCGCCTTCTTCCTGGTTTCTTGTGAAAAACTTAAATCGAGCCATCGTAGTGTTCTGTTTGGTTTCGAAATGTTCATTAAATTTTTTAACGAGTGTATGATGTGACGAGTGTGTGATATGGTGTGTGTGTGTGTGTGTGTGTGTGTGTGTGTGTGTGTGTGTGTGTGTGTGTGTGTGTGTGTGTGCATTCTTTGTTTTCGTTTTTGGTGAATTTGAAAGTTGTATACACGTCGTACCCCTCCGATCCGACCAAATTCACCGATAAACTTGCTTTCACATCAGTGGATTATTTGTGAACACCAGACGCTTTTAGGAACACGTTGAATTGCCGCAGCCATTTTTACCACGCCTCGGCCCGACTAGCCGGCCCACCTTCCAGACACAATTCCGCCGGAGGCCGTGCGTGTTCCATTGTTTACTTTATCACTCCTAAACCACTCGCTCACTTTTTATCCTGAATCGCGATTATTGCGTTTTTATTTCAATTAAATACTCTGCACCGCTGCCACCATGTAGTAAATGAAAGACGGGTTGACCAAGACTGATTTTTCTTGCTTACCCACAACCTTACTATTATTACATGACAAGCCACTGTCCTCTTATGACCTACCTACATAATATACGACACCCTCGATTTCTCTGGGATGCCAACATCAGATCCTGGTTTCCTTATCATGGTACCACCCTTGGGATATCTCATTTCCAACAAAAAAAGAATCATCAAAATCGGTTCATAAACGACGAAGATATCCGCGAAAAAATATACGGTCTAATTAAGAAACCTCCTTTTTTGAAGTCGGTTAAAAAGAGTTAAACTATATAAGAATGGAATTATTATTTACATAGGAGGAATTTTTCCTTTCCTTCCTTTTTTTTTTTTTTAACCTCCAGTTTTTGAAAGCATGTCCAACAAAATATCATGTCATACAACGTGCCGCTGCAATGGCGACATTAATTCAACACGCGTATACGGCCCCGCGTTTACTTTTTATAAAGATATTTTTAAACGTTATTATTTTTGATTTATTTACAATTTTCTAAAATAGCATCTTGGAGCAAGCTGTTGCGCAGAGGTGACATTGAAACGAATGAGTTAAAAAAGGCTATGCCACTCGCGTTTTTTTCCATGAAGCTAATTAACAGCTGGGTCAGAACAATATACAAACGATGAAGAAATAAAAAAGGTTATAGGTCAACGAACTTTACAAACTTTTACCAGATTGCATAGAACAATAGCTTCATGAGTCTTTTGCATAGAGTGATACTAATTTTGGGTAAAGACAACCACAAGTTAATGATTTTGTTTTTAACATAGGTATATTATTGTAAAAGCAACTTTCACTAGGTCTGCTGACTACCACTATTTTAAGCTCAACACAAATAAAAGCTATCCACTTACATCATCCTCCCTTATTTCCCCAGTACACAAAGTATGTATGTTATACGAAAACGCAGTGAAGTCTGAACCAACAAGTGAAGAGCTGCACTCGCACCTGTTCATGTCCTATGTGAGAGTCGGAGACTACCGGTCACAGCAGAGGGCTGCCATGGCACTGTACAAGTTTGCTCCCAAGAACCCGTACTACTTCTGGGCTGTTATGAGTATTGTTTTGCAGGTTAGTATTGATTTTAATTAAGTTTTGAAGAATTAATACAGTAAGATGAAATGTGGATCCTGCTGCATGACTTGACATCAGGGACCGATCAACCCTGGTTAAAAGTTAAGTCTTTTGAAGGGGTAAGCCGTTTATAAGGTTACCTTTATCATGTGTAACTCCTTGAATGGGTTTTAGGCTTGAAACTCATTAAATATGATACCTAGAACCTATACATATAATATAAGGGTTTTGTTTGGGTTACCATATTATCTATTTGCAACGTATGCCCATATTGCTCCGAGTCGGAATGTTATGCTGTTACGTTTTTAAGAGAGTTGAAGTGAAACCCTTTTGAACGGCTTAATTTAAGCTGTTCAAAAGGGTTACCCACATTGTATAGGTTTTTGTTTAACTGCGTAGAAAAACCCTGTTGAAAACCCTTTCACTGGATAACCAAAATGGTCCGTTAAAGCCATTCAAAAGGGTTATCTACATCATATGGGTTTTTAATTAACTGCTTAGATAAACCTTTCAATGAGTAACCAAAATGGTCCCTGAGTGATTTACCTCTCTTAGTCTTTAAACACTGTTATCATGTGACTATGACAGCTCCATGGAAGTTAAGGACGCTATTACAAATGGTTAGTCAAATCAATACTTTTTTACACAAAAGTATGTTTATTAAATAAAATGCTTTGCATTCTTAAAATGTTTTTTTGGCCAAACGGTCGATAGATGTGCTAGGTACGATTCTGAACTATAAATATAATTTTAGATAGGTACAGTTTCTCAATAATTGTACCGGAGTGAAAATTTTTACTTCGGTACATTTATTAAGAAAATGTACCTATTTAAAATTATATTTATAGTTCAGAATCGTACCATGCAAATCTATCAACAGTTTGGGTAAAAAAAAAATTAAGAATGTAAAGCATTTTATTTAATAAAAATACTTTTGTGTAAAAAAGTAATGATTTGACTACCCATTTGTAACAGCGTCCTTAAGTCAAAGTATTTGATGCCAGTCATCAATCACAATATTTTGTAAAAACAATTTTAATTTCACACCAGACAATTCTGTGTATACAATCCATTACCCTCATTTAGTGTCTGAATTGTGATCTAAAAGAATTATAGGTCAAACACAAGGAAGTTTCTCTCTAGCATTTTACAAAAACATGTTTGAAATTATATTATTTACATCAACAGGCCAAAACATCAGAGGACAACACGAAAAGAGGCATCCTACTCGCCCTCGCTCAAAGAATGGTAGACAACTTTATATCTGAGAACAAAATGGAAGCAGAACAGGAAGCCCGTCTCTACATCATGATCCTAGAACTGCAAGAAAAATGGGAAGACATCTTAAAATTCATTGAGAGTCCATTATATTGCCAACTAGTCCCTGGAAACACTGCTCAAGCCTGTATCCCATACTTAAAAAAACTCGGTGAATGGAGACGGCTCAATATGGTTTGTAAAGAGTTACTATGGGACAATCAAGACCGCTGGGACTACTATGTCCCATACTTTGACTCCGTCTTCCATCTTATTGAAGAGAATGAAGAAGACTCTGAAAATGCTATTGACAACAGCGCAGAGAAATGCCACGAGTTCATCTGTACGTTAGTAGAAAGTATGACATCAGGAAGGACATTAAGAGGTCCTTATTTAGCTAGGTTGGAGTTGTGGAAACGGTTGGCTGTAGACGGAGACCCAACGTCTCTGATTGGTAGCGGTCTTGCACTATGTGTGCAGTATTTGAGGGTGTTCGCTAATAAGCCGTGTGCGGTGCCGGATTTGAGGCCCTACCTCGGAATGATACCGCAGAAGGAAAGAGAAGAACATTGCAGGGAGTTTTTGACGTGTCTTGGATTTGACGAAAACAGTGAGCCCGAGTCGGTAAGTTTATTACTAAACTTTTAGTGTAAATAATTCGTGGACTACTCTTCTTTCTTCTCTGCTTCTCTTCGTGAGTAGTCTCACGAAGTTACTTCGACAAAGTACTGGTCGAAGTTGACCGTAGTCCGAAGTACCTGACTGTGCAAAGAACTACAGGACGCTTCAAGTCCTTTGCGCACAAACTCGGGCGCAAAAACCGACAACGATCGGAAGCCGCCGAAGCGAACCGAAGTGCCCTTCCACACACTCGTATACGCTTGGCTTCGATCAACTTTGTGATTGCGAGTAGTGTAGTGCAGGTTTTAGATTCTTAGGGAGTGTTATACCACAGAGCACAGAATCGCCGCAGCAGCAGCATCTAGAGACGGTAGTACTTATAAAATTCGTGGCGCCAAAAGTGCGTTGAGTGCTAAACTGCCATCGCGGACGCCATTCAAAGTCGTCAGTTTCTATACGTCATTAGTTTCATAGTGCGAGAAAACGGTGATACGCTTGGTTTGTATGTCAAGTGTTGAAAATGCCGCCTCTATAGTGTGCGCGCAAGTGCTAGTCACCGCCTGAGGAATTTGAGCGGTGAGACGGGGGAGGTAGACAAAGGTCAAGCTAATTCAGTCTGCCAATCTTGTCAATCCCGCCCTCCACCGTCTCACGCTCACATATCTCAGGCGGTGACTAGCACTTGCGCGCACACTATAGCAGCGGTCACGAAAACGTCTCCGTGCTCTGTGTTCTATACAGTGCTTGAACAGTATAGTTGCTTCAAATTCAATGGACAAATGCAAAGGAAACCTGGTGAAGGCTGCAGGAATCCGCTAGATGCGGGAAGCACAGAACCAGTCGAAGTGGCAGTGCTTGGGGAGGCCTATGTCCAGCATTGCACGTCTTTAGGCTGAAATGATCACGATGATGAAAACTTTGAAGATTCCTTTTTATCATTGAAACTAAAGTAAAACTCGTAAAATATGAAATTAACGAAGACATCCATCTATTATGTTAAATAGAATTTTCATATATCAATACAAAAGCCAGCATGAATATTCATATACTTTAACACATACACACATAAATAAATATACTTTCGCATGGTATATGCAAGTCATATGACTGCTGCGTCAGTGCTGATATCAGTAACGGTTGTGATATCAGTTATTATTGCCATAAACGTGTGAGCAAGGACAATAGCTGAGATATCATGAAACGTTCAACCTGAAGCGAATGCGCAGATTCGTGTCAATTTCTTTGAAAGTCTCTGATGAATTCTTAAATGGAGTTTAAACTAGGGTCTTACCACAAAAACTTAGACAATTGTTCAACGCGTGCCTAATGTCAGTCTTACGTCAAACTCCATTCATAAATGTCATGTTAAACAGTTGTTTAGCCTAAACAACTAATAAACACAGTTTTGCGGTAATATGGTTAATAGTTATTGATTCGACAAAATTATGTATTTAAGTGAATTCCTTCCTCCACTCCAATTGCACTCCACTCCACCACACTCCACTTAAAGTGATTTCCACTTAAAGTTAGCTAGTTTTGGAGATCCTCAGATAAACCCTAGGTAATATTTCATTCTATTTTTAAGTTAAATTCTGCCTTAAATCATTAACTAAAAAAAAAAAAAAAAAACTGCCACTGCGGACACACGGTGACCGTAAACAATAGATTTTCTATTGTGTCTGTTGTCTAGCCGTCAACGTACTAACGAAGTGTTCAGAAACACGATATCGAACCAATAACCACTATCGAATGGATAGACTCCGTTTAGAAACCTCAAAAACCGAGCATCAGTTCTTACTGATGACCCCTCAAAGGCCAACTGCACCCCATGTGTGCATAAGGAAAAACCCTTTACATAATAGGTATATAAGCTTATATATTATGTATATAAACGTAAAAAAAACATCATCCGATGGAAAAAAAAATCATCCTAAATAGTTACCTATGGGGTTCGCATCTAACCCCCCTCCCCCCTCCCCCTGGGGGTTTTGGGTTTAAAAATTAGTAAATAATTTGCGTTTGAGAGGGTAAGCTATTTTGTTTGTGGAATACCTCATCTTCAGAATTACTACCATTACATGCATTTCTACCGCCTAATAGTAATGCAGATTGAAAGCATACCCCAAAACAAATGTTTCTGAAAGGCTGATGTACGTAGCCTTTTTTTTCGCTACTTTTTTAGGTAATTAACGCAGAAACGCCTACACCGAAGAGCAAAAACATGAACCGACAAGTAGAGTATTCTTGATATTTGGCTCTCAGCAATGTGTCGGCATAGCAGCAGCCATAATACACTCCAGACAAGGTACAAGGTATGGAAAATATAGGATTATGACGAATACGAAACCAAATGCACTCAGTAATTAAATAATAATGAGCTGCCGTTATGCTAATTTAAATCCTAATGATAAGCTTGTGCTATGTGTAGGAGAAAACGATTACAATTTAAAATATACCTTATCCCAATTACATATTATTATACTTAATACATTTTATAATAACATGATAATTTTAATAAATGTCCATAAAAATGAGTATCTAGATGTTAATAATCTTAATAATCGTATCAAAAATGTATGTAAAAACTATAAAAAATGCAAATTTCTTGAAAGCCAATCTAACAAGATATCCGAATTGTGTAGAAAAAATAATTACCTAATTGACTGTAATGATTATAATGAGAATTATTTAAACCCCAGAAACCTTGTAAAACGAATACTTAGTAACAAATCAAGTCTTAAAGTAAACACCAAACATAATAAACCTAAAAAGGGAACTATTCCGTTCTATTTTGATCGTATAAGCCTAAGTCAACAAAAATCAGAAAACCTAACAAATCCAGAAACCCCAAAAAGGAACTATCCCGAACTATTTTCCGGTAATAAAGAAGAATTTAAAGTTTTTTCGAGCCCATAATTCCGCCATCTGTAGTACATCATAATTTTAAAATAATGCATCAAAATATTGCCAGTATAGTAGTAAGTAGTAGTAGTAAGGGAACTCCTTGAACTAACCTTACAGGAACTCCAGGAGATGCATAATAGTCCAGACGCAATATGCCTTTCCGAGAGTTTTATAAAAAAAGGTAATGAATCTCATATTAAAATCCACGGTTGCAATATGACGGCTAACTTCTGCAGAGATAAACGAAAGGGGCGGTACATGTATTCTGCTAAAAAAAAACCTCGTTTTTAAAGAGTTACCTTTTATAAATACATATGCGACACAAAATACTTTCGGAGCATGTGGCATAGAACTGCCACATCATTAGCTGATTATTACTTGTGTATATAGGACACCTCAGTCTGACCCCATCCAATTTTGGAATAAGTTAAATAGTCTTTTGCCATGTATTCAAAAAATATAATTCCAAAACAAACGTAGTCCAGACTTTGACATTAATACTCTCCAAAACAGTAATATTACTATTCAATTACAAGAACTCTCATACAATTATAACTTAAAATTACATATTAATTGTCCAACTCGTAAGTCTTCCTGTATCGATCACATTCTCAGTAACATTCTTAATACTAATGCTACTGTAATGCTGCTTCACCTGTCCGATCACGACACAGCACAAATGTTGAAACACATATTTTCAGCGTGGGAGGAGGCCCAAGATGCCATAGGAATCTTTTGTGACCTCTCCAAGGCATTTGACTGCGTAAATCACGAAACCTTACTCTTGAAACTTGAGCATTACGGACTAGGTAAACTTGCGCTCAGTTTACTAAAATCTTATTTAAATGATAGACAGCAACAAGTTCAAATAAATGGTGTCAATTCACTCGGTCTAAAAGTACAAATGGGTGTTCCACAGGGCTCGATATTGGGTCCTTTCCTCTTTTTAGTATATATTAATGATCTACCCCATTTATTAAAAAACCAACCACAAATGGTGTTATTTGCTGACGATACATCCTTAATTTTTAAGATAAATAGACGTGCTTCAAATCTTGACGACGTAAATAACGCCCTACTGCAGATCCATAATTGGTTCACTGCTAATAATTTAGTATTAAATGGGAAAAAGACTAAATGTATAAGATTTGCTTTACCAAATGTTAAAAGTACTGATTGTGACATAGTATTGAATAAAGAGAAACTAGAATTCGTCGATAAAACTGTTTTCCTGGGGATCACGCTCGACTCAAGGCTGCAATGGGGTCCGCATTTAACATCTCTTGCAGGACGGCTAAGTTCAGCAGCATATGCGGTGAGAAAAATCCGTCAATTCACTGATGTAGACACCGCAAGGCTGGTCTATTTCAGTTACTTTCATAGTATTATGTCTTACGGTATTTTACTATGGGGACGGGCTGCAGACATAGAGTCTATTTTTATTCTGCAGAAAAGAGCCATCAGAGCAATATATGGCCTCCGCAGGCGCGATTCTCTAAGGGAACTGTTTAAAGATATTAACATCATGACGGTACCTTGTCAATATATCTACGAAAACATCATGTACGTAAGGAAAAATCTAAATCTTTTCGGTAAAAGAGGTGAAGGACACAATTATAGGACTAGAAATAGGGACCAATTAGTTCAACCAGGTTTCAGACTGGCTAAAGTAGACTCATCCTTCATGGGGTACTGTTTAAAATGTTATAATAAAATACCTCCCCACATACTCCAGCTGAATGAAAGGAAATTTAAATCTTGTATAAAACGCACACTATGCAGCCAGGCATATTATAAGTTGGGGGATTACATCGCTGACAAAAATGCTTGGCTGAATGCTTGTCCTGCTCCACAAGGACGCATTAATTAATTGATTAGCATTCGGATATATTGTTGGACCTGCTGAAGATTAAGATGAGAGAAAACTTTCTTTGCATTGTTTAGATTCAATCTCTTAGTATTATATAATTGCATAGCACGTGTGAGCACTATGTAGCTACTATTAAGCTACCTTTTACTGGGTACGTCTTTCACTGACTTGAGTGTGCCCTGGCGGTTGAGAGTATGTCATGCTCACTCAAGTGTCTCGCTGATGGTGGCGTGTGTGTTGGATCATTAAGTTCCCTTCAAAATGGTTGAGCTAATTGGTGCTTATCCATGCGTCATGTTCGTGAACGGGCGCCGTCAGTTGGGACTGGTCGTCTCTTAGCTGCCATGGCTTATTTTTAATTTTAATATTTAATTTAGTTGTTTTAGTTATTATCTTTTTATTACGGACGCTTTTTAACGTGCACGTCTTTCTACATTGTTCTCACATGTATATTTTTATTTTTTTTTGATCTACTACGCTTTGGAATGGGCAACTAGCTTCATCTTTCTGACTGACCGACCCATTGACAATTCAAAAGTGCCTGTAATTGGTTTATTTGAAATAGATGCTTTGAGTTTGAGTTTGAGTGTTCCCTTGAAACATAAGATACAAAGCCAGACAACACATTTTTACTACAAAAGAGCACTCGAACGAAAGCGGCTCTACACAAAAAACAGTCCGTAGTACAGTCACGCACCGTGACGTCATCCCGCACTTCGCACGTGTTTACAAACAATGCCGAAGCGACGAAGATTCTTGGAATCTTGTAACGCTCGAATGTTTCTATGGATGCCAGAGAACTGGACTATATCGTAGTGTATGTTTCTTTTGAATGTATGATCGTATAAAATTCACAAAAATAGGTATGTAAAGAGTTTGCTCTTTACATACCTATTTTAAATAACAAATATATACGCAAAATACACCCCTGGCGAACCCCTGGGAGGGTACAGGATTTATGTTAACTTAGCTTAACATTTTAGGTCCCTCAATATCGTAAAAAATACTATTCTGCATCGTAACAGAGACAAAACCCTTATTTTCTACAGAAAAATATGATACGAGAGAATGTCCAATATTTATTTAAACATTTTATCACCCTAGGTTGACGACATCCAACGCCATGTCTCCTGCCTATCCGCGTGGCGGTTGGTGGCTGAGCCACTGCCCGCCGAAGGAGCCCTATCGCTAGCTACCACGCTCAGGGGCCACTACTTGCGGTGTTTGCAGAAGGGACTGATTACTTCCAGTATTACTGAGTTCTGTGGCGCTGACGCGTACGGGATACTGGCGGCGCATCATTATTATTACGCTGGTGAGATTGCTGATGTAATCGTTTATTTTCTAAAGTGCATTTATATCTATACTTATTATAAAATAAAGTCGCTTCTCGTGTCTGTCTGTGTGGCCGCGTTGTTCTTCTAAATTACGCAACGGATTTTGATGTAGTTTTCACTATTTAGAGAATTTATTCTGGAGGGTTTATATGTATAATACATTAATATTTAACTTATATATAACTTTTTCATGTTTTGTCAAGTCGTAAAATCCGTGCGAAGCAGGGCCGGGTCGCTAGTTTTATATAAAACTAGCTTTTGCCCGCGGCTTCGCCCACATGGATGTCGGAAATTATCCCATGGGAACCCAGGGAAAACCTACCTATCTGTTCATCCAGGTTATAAACTGTGTGCCAAATTTCATCCAAAACCGTTCAGCCGTTTTTGCGTGATCGAGTAACAATCATCCAAATATCTAAACATACAAACTTTCACATTTATAATATTAGTAGGATACTATTTTCGCGCAAATAGGCTTTACATGTCAAGTATAGCAACGTCTTCCGGATGTTGTTGGGGCTACCTCGGTTCTGTAGCGCGTCAGGCATGTTTGCTGAATCGGCTACGGATAGTTTTGCAGCAATTATGCGAAAAACTACGGCATCATTATTACGCAGTATTCGGGGGAGTGCCAATGGCATCCTGAAGGGTATTGGGGATAGGCCAGACGGCGTTATCCTGGAGTATTGGAGCCGTATGCATAACTGCGTGTCTGATGCTGCAGGAAAATATATGAATTAGTAAATTGTAATTAATTATAAATACTAAAATAGTTACGTCAGCTATAATACTAACAAAGATCTGTGGAACAAGTGTCTGAATTAAATTATTTATTTATTATTATTTTGTAAACTAGGAAATTCAGTCCAACTAAGGTATGGTCAGCAACAGAATTAGATTAACACTATGACTTTTACATTTGTGGTCGAAATATACCCAAGATTATTACACACATTACTTTTCAGCATTTCATGTTCAATAGCTAAGAGTTTTTATTTCTGAATGTAATCTGTTTTTTTTTTAATGTTTTTTTTAATATTGCTCTCATAAATTGTATTTACAAAAACTTAAGTGTTAATCGGCTTTTGTTGCTCACTGTACCAGACATGAATATCTCAGTGTCTAAGCCAGATTTGATCTTCTCTTTGACGATTGTGGATAGCACAGAAGAACCAAACACAAGACTGATTTTAATGATATTTCTTTTAACATTAGTAAATAAACTCTGAATGGGGTTGTTTCCCGGAAGCTTCTGCCGCAAGCCGCAAGAGAGCGCTGTGTGTTTGTCACTTGTCAAAGTCATATTGAAGACAAAGTGACTAATCGGCGACAAGAAAAAACTCATAGCCTATGCACACGATGCGTTGCGGCGCCGCACAGCAAAGATTCCGCGGTCACACGTGACCGCCAATGACGGCGTTTGTACGGCGAAATCTTTTCAGTGCGCACAGCACATCACATCAGCTCTTAGCACCATCTCGCGGCAAAGTTTTCAACAAGGAACTCTATCGACAGTTGAATGAAAGTAACAAACACTTAGCGCCATCTACGCGGAACTAATTTGACATTTTTCTTCTTCATTGTTAATTGAAAAATCATATTTTTAGTTTTGAACGTAAGATTAGTTATATTTTTTTTTTAGAAACTATTGTGCCTGTATATTCTACACGTCAATCATGGTAAAGTTTGTAATCAAACCTTCTTTTTTCAGGGGTGTTGCAACACAGTTCAGCACCGGTTGTGGATGCGCTATGTCTTTTAGAGTTGGTACTGCATCACTCGCCTGCCAACTTCCACGCCAAGTTACTGCTCGTCAAGTTATATCATTTGTTAGGTAAGTGACTAGAAGCATTAAAGGTGAACGTCCACAGGTCCGCGCCGGCCGCAATGCACTCACGGCACGCAACGGATTTTGGTTTGTTTGTATGAAGAAATGAAAATGCGGGCGCACGCAGTGCTATATGAATTCATACAGAGCAACAGGTGGCGAAAGCACCTAATAACACGATACCTACCGGCTTCCCTTCGGCGGTTCGCTACACTACCGCTATTGAAAAATGGCACAGTCAGTATAGTGTCTACTATTGCCAAAAACAAGTTACACTGTGGATATTTAATTCACCATAACATTTAAACAACAAAAACACTTATTTAGCTTTGAATTACAACAACAAAAAAAAAATCTAAAATAACTCGGCGCCAAAACGTCATAATCGGGAACTAAAAATTCGTATAATAGCGATCCCGTCATGACGTCACTCTAGGTCACGTGGCACCGCTTGATAATGGACGAGAGCAAGCCGATGTACAACGGGTTACGATAGAGACAGATATAGGAAAAATGCGTCAGTGAGAACGAGATGAAGGAATATTGCACATTTTATTTAGTTTTCACCTGTTCCAACTTACTGTATTGTATGTATTCGATCTTTTATATTCCTATAATAATTTTAGAATGATAGTATCTAATTTAGTTGAGTTTATTTCTCTAAAACATTGAAAGTTTTGTTTGTGTAGTGATAGCTTCTTTTTGTTTCTGCCATTTGACGATAGATGGTGTTTAATTCAGTAAAGAAAAGAATATTTTTAAGTGAACAAATTAATTTTTACTTTATTGGTGAGTATGTAAGTTGAAACCGGCTTCTCTCTTACTTTTGTTCACACCTCGCCACTGCAGAGCAAACCAAAATCCGTTGCGTGCCGTGCGTGCGTTGCGGCCGGCGCGGACCTGTGGACTCTCAGCTTAAATCACCAACTTTCTTCCGATTTTTGATAGGTCAAACAATTTAATCTGCTCTCAAATATTGTGTCAAGTCTCTAAGGCATCATAATTGGTTCGAAAGCCTGAATTTGTAATTCGAAGTGTCAGTAGTTTTATTTTACTATATTATACTCTCACCATCAGCCTACAGCAGTCTACTGCTGGACATAGTGCTGGTCATAGTGACTAGCTGTTTCCCGAGGCTTCGCCCGCGTAGATCTCAAAACTTCCCTATTTGAATCGGATTTTGTTCACAATTTCATGTGTTTTAATTTTTTTGTGCGGAACCCTAATTCTTTTTCTAAAATAAAAGTAGCCTAATTTAATCCTTATAACGTCAGCTATCTGCCAGTGAAAATCGGTCCAGCCAATGAGATAAAACAGTCTGTCATTTTTTTTTTAAGTAATTACCGTAATTATATTTATATACTTTCATAATCATACATTTAGTATAAAGCTGTTATTTTGACATTACAAACAGACACTTCAATTTTATTTGTATAGCTTCTAGTGATTCTGTAAATACATATTTGTTTTGATACGGTCGCGAATCATATTTTGATCAACAACAAATCTGCAAATTGCAAAAAAAAAGGAAGAATATTAGAATTTCGCGGGCTACCTTAGCCCATCCCCTTAAAGTTAATCTTTTCTTCCCACAGGTAACGCGTTAGCAGCGGACAGTATATACCAACGTCTAGAAGTGAAGCACATACAGTTGGTGTCTATAGGTTGGCTGCACTGCGCCCGCTTAGCTCCCGCTTGTGTGGCCAGCCGTGCGCTGCAGTTGTTGGCGGATACTAGGGCCTTCCTCAAGCACCATGGCAAGGATGTGAGTATACAGCAACCTTTGTCCTCCGGCGACCAGCCTCAGCCGCTACGGCTCGCACGGGTGCCTATGCTTTGTTACAGCGGGCAGGGGCTGCCCTCGCTTCGCGCCTCCGGATTTTTATATACACTCTAGGGGTAGCAACCAAAAGACTACGTGGAGTCAGGGTGCCCCGATTCGGTTTTACGTAAATACATTTAAACTGTGAGAAACATCAGAAATATTGTGGCTTGTCGACGCCATATTGACAGTGTGGATTTCATTTTTTAAATTAAAATGTCTGGGCTAAGCAAGTAGTTAAACGTTATCGATCCAAGTAATTTGACAAGCTGTTTGATTAAATGGCTGAATGTCATTCAGGCCGCTGGTTGAACGGCGGCGTTTAGTGAAAAGGCTAGGCGGTTGACCAAACGACTAATTAAACCAGTTGGCTGCGACATGTACATACATTTTATGAGACCGTACTATCGCATTAGGTAAAGAAACCAGTAATGATAGATATCGCTGCCAAGTCCTGACTCTAGGACACATGACATTGATTACAACCTTTCTCAAGCAGCGCTATAATTTTGCTGACCGTCTTATCAACCATTTTGAAGAACGCTTTAACGGTATGACGACTTGAAAACGTCAAGGGAATGAGATAATTCAGCAATTTATCTAAAAGTGATCTAGACTTAACAAGAACTCCCACGAATTCATGCCAAAATATACAGTCTGAACAGCAATTTTCTTAGAGCCTGCCTTCTTAAATTTGAATTTGGAACGAACGTTTTCATACTCTATGGCACTGCACTAACATGCCAGTAACATATTCAAATGAATACAACCTTCTTTTGTAATTTTTACAGACGTGGAAAACTTTAAAACCGACCTTTTTTTTTTGCAAATGAGTGTTTATTATATCGATCTTCTCTATCATCCATTTCAGAGCGTAGAACATCTAACATACGCCTATAAGTACGGTACATTCGAGAAGCTGGTGGAACTAGGCGCGTGGGGAGCGCGGCTGGAAGCGTGCGCGTGGGGCGCGGCGGCGGCGCGCGAGCAGGCGCTCTTGTCGCAGCTGGCGGGCCCGCCCACGCTGCTGCACCAGCCCACCAGGCTGCCGCCCAGTGGCACGTGAGTATACACACCAAACGCAAAAAAGGGATTAAAAAAAAATTTAAGCGAGGATCCCTCAACGAAGGCGTTCTGAACCACGCATTTATTATTCGCCGTGATAATAAAAAACATGCACCTTCTATACAGTTTTTTTTACTGGGAGAATAGTAGGAAATCAACAGAAAACTGTCTTTGGAACTTAGGTAACTATTTGCATGGAAAAAAAATACCAATTATTTTTATACGGTTCGCCTCTTGTTCATGTATCAGAAAAATCTTTTCATTGTATCAGAAAAAAACAATCTAGATAGCAGAAGTTGGTCATATAGTCAATATTTTTTTTTTACTTTATTTTTACTTTACTTTACGAGGAGCTCGTGCCTAATTAATAAAAGGCCGTACGGGTCGAACCATCAGGTTAAGCTACGCTTGCCGGGGTTGGTCCGTAGATGGGTGACCATCTTTACATACCGAGACTCCTCCGTGCCTCAGAAAGCACGTTAAGCCGTTGGTCCCGGCTGTCATTCGTGGATCTTTGACAGTCGTTTCAGGTCGTCAGAAGCCCGAAAGTCTGACAACCAGTCTTACCAAGGGGTATCGTATTACCCAGTAATTGGGTTGTGGAGGTCGGATAGGCAGTCGCTCCATATAAAATACTGGTATTCGGCTGCATCCGGTTAGACTGGAAGCCGACCCCAACATAGTTGGGAAAAGGCTAGGCAGATTGACTTTATTTTTACTTGTCTGTATAAATTAAGCTAAGAATACACATTTTAAAGTTCAAAAGAAAAGAAGACACCTCAATACAGTAACGCTGGATGGGTGCGCTATTTATTTCTATCTTACTAAAACACTAGGCAATGGGGGGCGTTTTGGGAGCTGTCTTTTGTGAGACCTTATTCTCAACTTAATTGGAATAAATTAATTAATATGAATTTATTAAAAGGCCAGTTAAAATAAAATTATAGCCGCCATACTCCGCCCGCCGTCCTGCGAAATTAATAACTCTTTTTTTTTTTCACTTTACAGTGACAACCGCGACCTAAACGTCATAGTAAACTTCGAGCCACCACAATTTCAAGACGACCAGCTAAAAACGAGGACTTTCGACCAGGAGGTGTCCTATCTCCGGCTGAAGGACGCCCTAGTATCGGCCATAGCGCTGTGCATAGAGCTCGCTGATAGCCGGCTGGTGGAGGAGAAGAAGGGGCATTATGAGCAGTTGAATACGTGTGTGGACGCATTTAGTGCGGCCATGGATAAGTGTCGGCAGGTTTACTGTGAGAAAGAGAGGATTAGTATATCGGCGCCGTTCCCGTCTAGGATTATTGGTGAGTGTTGAAAATTATTTAAAAGTCGAAAGTAATTTTTATAAGGTCCATTTACAGGCGTTTTTAGGGTTCCGTAGTGAACATAGAACCCTTATAGTTTCGCTATGTCCGTCCGTCTGTCCGTCCGCACCTTAGCTCAGAGACTCTTAGTACTAAAATAGAAAGCTATAATTTGGCATCACGCCGACAGTGGTAAAATAAAATAATGAATAAAAATTTTTTTAGGGTACCTTCTGTACCTGTAAACTGGGGATGTTGTTTTTTTTCTCGTCTACCCCATGGTGTGGGGTGTTGTTGGATGGGTCTTTCAAAAATATTGCTGGTTTGTGTAAACAATTTTTCGATTTAGGGATCCGTTTCTGAAATATTAAGCTTTAAAGTGCTCATTTTTGTTAGAATCAACTGCCAGATAAACGGTTAGTTTTGGATGGGTGAAAAAATTCACGGTAGTAGTATTATAACGAAGTTAAAAGGAAAACTATCACAACTAAGTAGACTTTTCAAGTATACGAGTCAAATGTTCATGAAACAAAAAAAAAGCCCTTCTCTTAGTCCGCATTATTGTGCAACTACGGAACCCTATTACTGCGAGTGGCCCGACACGCACTTGGCCGCTTTTTTGTGTTCATGAGTCGATTAGTACGTCAGAAAATTCGCAAGAAAGTTAGTTGCACGTTCCAACTTGCGGGATCTGGAAAAGAACTCTGTTTCAAGATCAATCAATCTGCCTAGCCTTTTCCCAATTATGTTCGGGTTGGTTTCCAGTCTAACCAGATGCAGCTGAATAGTATTTTACATGGAGCGACTGCCTATCTGACCTCCACAACCCATTAACTGGGTAAAACGATACCCCTTGGTAAGGCTGGTTGTAAGACTTTCGGGCTTCTGACGACCCTTAACGACTGTCAAAGATCCACGAATGACAGCCGGGACCAACGGCTTAACGTGCTTTCCGAGGCACGGAGGAGTCTCGGTATGTAAAGATGGTCACCCATCTACGGACCGACCCCGGCAAGCGTAGCTTAACCTGATGGATCGACCCGTGCGGCTGTTATTACTTAGCCACGAGCTCCTCTGTTTCCAAGATTCAGCTTTAATTTTTAATATTTTCATTTTTGTTATGCAATACATTTTTTTTTTTTGAGAATAGTACTGGGTTTTTTTACTTTATAACATTTCAATTTCTGGCTCAACCAGCTGTTTTTTTTACTATAAAGACTGTTTATTATGATTATCTTAAATAAGCCTGCTTTAACCCTCATGACGATTTTGCCGTGTACTTACTATTGACTCTGCTATAATTTCCCATCACCATTTAAATATTCCAGCATTTGTAAACTCGCCGGTCCCGTACCGGGAGCTGTACGCGACGATCCTGCGACTAGTCGCCGAGCTGGCCGTCGGTCGCACGACCGCTGCGCATGATGCGTGCGTTGCGGCCGCGCGACTTCTGCCCAAGGCGCAGTTGCAGCTGCAAACTGAGATGGCAGTCAAAGGAGACCCCGTGTGGAGTATGAGAGACTGTCTCGAAAGTTTGTCTAATTATTTAGAGGTAAGTTGTACGCATATTATTCTTTTATTTTACTTTTGACTTAAGCACGCCTATGAAGTTCCTTGTTTATTGACAGGCAACCAACCATAGACGAAAAAATGCAATACTTTATGGACGCTATGAAGATCCTTATTTATTGATAGGCAACCATAGACGAAAAAATGCAATACTTCATGGACGCTATGAAGTTCCTTATTTATTGACAGGCAATCATTGACGAAAAAATGCAATACTTCATGGTCGCTATGAAGTTCCTAATTTATTGACAGGCAATCATTGACGAAAAAATACAATACTTCATGGACGCTATGAAGTTCCTTATTTATTGACAGGCAATCATTGACGAAAAAATGCAATACTTCATGGTCGCTATGAAGTTCCTAATTTATTGACAGGCAATCATTGACGAAAAAATACAATACTTCATGGACGCTATGAAGTTCCTTATTTATTGACAGGCAATCATTGACGAAAAAATGCAATACTTCATGAACGCTATGAAGTTCCTTATTTATTGACAGGCAATCAGTGACGAAAAAATGCAATACTTCATGGACGCTATGAAGTTCCTTATTTATTGACAGGCAACCATAGACGAAAAAATGCAATACTTCATGGACGCTATGAAGTTCCTTATTTATTGACAGGCAGCCATAGACGAAAAAATGCAGTACTTCATGGACGCAAAAGTAAAATAAATGGTTGGAAAGATAATACGGCCTACTTGAACCACAAAATCACTAACTGCATTTAACGTTAAACTTATTTCAAACATCGATCGGTCTCTGCCATCTTCAAACGATTGATAGAATTAGAACGATATTTTAAATTCGTTTAGCACTAAATGCTAGTGATTATGCTGCAAGTGGGCCTTATTATTATTTTTACCAATTTACAGAATAAACACCATTTATAATTAATTTCTTTGTTCTTGAAATTTGGTCTGGTACGAGTTGGGTCTGAAACTCTTCGATTGTTTTTGTTGACACGTCTTTTTTGCGCTATCTTTTTTTATAAGAAAATAACTGAGTATATGCCTCATCAAAATCATTCAAAATTACAATTCTCATACATTAAAACCATTTATTTGAAGTAGGCCATTAAAACGCACTTCTGAACGTCAACATTAAACAAGAAAATATAATTTATTCTAGTTGTCCCTTCCAAAAGGTAGTTCGTTCATTATTGTCTTCTATTAAGTTTGTAGTTGTTGGCAACCACTTGTCAACCATTGAAAGCAACGGCCATTCCCAATGAACTGCACTCCAAAATAAAAGAAGACAAAATTGTAAACAAAACTATTTTATTTCCAGTTCATAGGTATCATAACGTTCTTGCTGGGCGTCTGCAACGAGTTGTTCTCGCCTGCCAGCACCAAGAAATCAAAGAAGAAGACCAACCACTCGCCCGACGAACTCAAAACCTCAGAGCTCCTCAACAAACTCAATGAAACGGTACAAAACTCCATCAGTTTCCTCGAAAATATACTTGATGAGTGGCCCAAATACGAATTCGCTAACGACCTCGAACAAACACTCGCTAAATTAAATATAGAAGAAGACGAAAAATACCAAAGCCCAGTAGAAAATAAACTCAAAAATGGACGAGACGATATGCTCACGGATGTCGGAAATATTCTCAAAAGGAAATCGAAATACCTAAAGAGTCTGCTACAATGATGCCTTGCAGCTAAGTGCTTGTACGAAATAATTAAGTATTGTTTTTATAATAAATATACATATCTTGTAAATACTTTCGTCTTTGCTGTTTGCGGTTGTTGCTGTCGGTCGTAACGTCGATGGAGTTAAAGCGAATGACGTACGAATGTCGTATTTAACGCTACAAGGTTCTTTTGGCGCGTTCTTAAGCCGATCCAGCCTGTCCAATGCTGCCCTCCCCCAGCGAGCCGAGCTCCGTATACCCCCAGAGGGTGCCCTTAGCGTGTAGTCGCTTAGTTTTTAAGTTTTATGCTCTGACGGGAGGCCTTAATTTATTGAGGCACCCACAGATAAGACCGGTTAAGCAGCCGACAACCTCCTACATTGACAAGCGAAATGCCAATCCCAAAAAAAAAAATTGACGCGTGACCAAAATCGCAACTAATGTCACCACCTTGTTTTTTCAATACATTTCACAAAACAATTAAATAAATAAATATATATAATTTTTTTATAAACCCTGACTCTTGTTCCAACAGCGCCCCCGTCAATGTCATTCGAGCGCCAAAAGATCCTTTTAGTAGGTGTGGGTGTCATTCGCATGCCATCTGCTAATAAGAAGCTGTGGCTTCAGCAGCCTTATTCCGTCACACACTTTTATTTACAATCGCTTTCATGTTGACAATTTAACGATACACATTGCGTCGATCAGACCAGACCAACAGGGATGATGCCTGGGTAAAAAAATAGAAATTCTATTTAGTCCGTCAGACAGATAATAAAAAAATATTAGACACGTATTTTTTGTTTTATGATATTAAAAAAAATTCTTAGATAAAACGCATTAAAGTTGGGGTGGGGGCTCGCTACGTCACAACTATAACAAACTACTTACGTATAAAATCTAGCAAGGAGTGACGTAACTTAATTTTTTGCCGTAATCTTTTGATTACGTAAAAAAAAGGAAAAATATGTGTCCAATTTTTTTTTAATAATCTACAAGAAGGACAAAAAAATAATTTTTAGTCATCCCTATTGCCGTAATTTTAAGAGCGGTTGCATTTAATCTCAGTCTCGATCGGGCAAAAATACCTATAATTTCCCTAAATTGACAAGTTTTTGACTTTGATTGTCGCATAACTAAACTTATACGCAAACTAAACTAAACGGTAACTAAACGTAAACTTTCAAAATATAGTCGAAATCTCATTAAGATGAGATTTCGACTATATTTTGAAAGTTTTTAAATACGTGAATTGGCCGTCAGTGTTTCAAACGAAACGTTTAGGGGTATGATGGGTTTGGTCTTCCAAAATACAGGATGTTTCAGTTTATTTTGATCAATACAATCAGGATATTACGGTGTCAATAAAAGTGTGTTACGCAATTAGGCTGCAGGTTTTGTGACTTATCTCGATTGTTGTAACTGAATTAGTCAATAATTGTAATAATACGTCCTTATTTCATCAGGAATCTTCAGATAATTGAACCCGATGTACGATTAAACAGTGTAATTTTTAAAATAAATAGATTTACAGAATTTTGCCTTATTATGGATGTTAAGACGTGAAATAGCATAATGTTGTAAAGACAATAGTCGTTTAGTTCATTTACATCCAGCTTAAAAGCTAGCTTAAGACAGATGCTGTTAACCAACACTTCGAGGCACCTATTATACTGGAGTTTCCATCTGCACGAGGCAAAGTTACAAGATAAATATGCTTGCGTGTTTCTATAGTCTGTTCCAACACTATCTGCTGAAAATATAAACAAATGGATCATAAAACGTACCTGTGGAAGCCAACATTATTAAGGTTATTTTCCAATTATAATTTTACTAGCTTTTGCTCGCAGCTTCGCCCGCCTGGACATCGGAAATTATCCCACGGGATCGTACTACCGGATTAAAAAGCATCCTATGTCCTAATCCAGGTCATGGTCTAACCATGTGGCAAATTTCATCCAAATCTGTTCAGCCGTTTTAGCGTGAAAGCGTAACAAACAAACAAACTCACTTTCGCATTTATAATATTATAATGTTGAATTCTGATAAAGTGAGTGATTGCGTAAGAATTTAACCTGAACAGGGTTAGTTAACACTGATACTTTTGAAACAGACCATAGAGCAGGTGTCCCGCCAGTGGTAGGATCTTTGAAGTCATTGATTGCACTTCCAATTTTATCCAGTGTGTATCACGACTAGTCTTCCTGTGTCTTCAAATTGCTGATAAAATAAAAATTGTATAAAGCCTAATAATCTGTAAGTTTAATTTCTGTTCGAATTATAATAAAATAAATAATATATATTGGATTTTTTGAGAAAGCGTGCTTGAATAATTTGTGAGTTGTTTGTAATCCATGCAATTTAATTACATACTAAAATGCACATTTAAAGTACTCCACATTTTAGTCAAATCTAGCATTTAATACTTAACAGAATTGATACTTGTGTTACTGAAAGGCGATCGCTTTCGCCCAGTGACGAAATTCTTGTAAGTACCTGCTTTCTAAATAAAAATATGCATAATAATAAAACACGTAATCCTTGCTCCATTACTGGCTTGCACAATAGCTATTAGAATATTGTTACGGGGTTCAAAAATGCTCAAAACCAACGCAAATTAACAAGGCACTTGCGCATCATCGTACGACCAAAATTAGTCACAAAACTGAAATAATTATAATTATTTTAATAAGAAAAATTTTGTTGATTATTTGAACAAATTAATTTGGTGCTCAATAATACGCAAGCGGAAATATAATTTTAAAGAAAATATAGGATCATTTAAAATATGTTTAATTGCCTAACAGATAGTGTGTAATTAGATTAAACGGCGCATTGTTTTGTACCTAAGAGTGAATATTACGATTTTATTATATTACATTATAATTTATACAGCCATTTTTTTGTTTTATTTGTCTGTCCGGGATATGATGAAATGTTACTGCGCCCGCGCAGGTTTTAGAAACTTCGAAGCTTTCGATTGCTCATAAGTTCATAACCAAAAGTTAAAGGCAGAGCCAAATGGAAGGGTTATGTTTTTAGCAGTCTATATATGTATGTTTGTATTTACGTATGTTCCACCGTAGCGCCTAAACTACCACTCATCCGATTTTGATGAATGAGGTGTCAATCGATTCGTTATTACGATCAGGGCACTGCTAGGAAAGCTATAGTAATGGCATATTCTACTAGGACGAAAGTTACACAAATATCGATCATATCGACACACACGTCATAAAACGTTTTGTTTCTTTTTAACTAATGAAGAGCTGTCTAAGAAAAGAGAGACATCTAAATGTTTGTCAAGGACTATAGGCAACACTTTTGTGTGACGTCAAAATCATGAATATGCGTGACCGGTCGCCATGTTGAGTGCCGAGTTTTGTGGTAGATGTGCTGTCAAACGGTGGTTTGCTCACTCTCTTGCACTCGCAGACTTTACAACCCTATGAAAGACGGCCATCTTTAGTGCCCGATTTTTGTAGATATGGCAGTGTGACGGACACTGGCATGGCCACCATCAGGGATTTTAATTTTGATAACACAAAAAAATTGTCGCTATTAGTCGAAAGGACATTGGGAAGAAACGTTCCCACCCTCCAACAGGTTTGAAACAGGTGTCATTCGAAGCGTCTGGTAGATTAAATATTTTCTGACTACGACGACATTCCTCCTACATGTGAGGTATTCCTGGAATATAATTTTTTATATTCAATTTTAGCATTATTTTACTTAAATATTTTCTTACGCAAATGAAGCAAAAGGAGTACGCAAGGATCGTAGCAGGTGGTGTTCTGTAGTTCCTGCCTACCCCCATGGGAAGAAGGCGTTTGTTTATGTATGTATGTATATTTTCTTAGTGCAATTAAGAGGCATACAATACATAGCAATCTAACTATTATTATTGTTGGTTGACACTTCCCGTGACCCAAGGGCTGGCTTTTACCTTGGCCAGCGGCTTAGCATTGCCATACAACGTGGCAATGCTGCCAGTCTCTTGGGTACTTTACCAGTCGACAGCGATGCGGAGGAATTTTTCGACAACATATTTTAGTTTTTTAATAGTTTTAGTTATGTTAGTATATAATTTTGTTATTTTTAGGTTATAATGTAAATGATGTGTATACTATTTAATAAAAACTAATGTTATAAAGAAAAATATTAGTAAATAAATAACTATTGTTCTCGTTTATAGACAAGCTTTCTTTTACCAAGGACCTTTTTTTTTCTCAGATTCCTTTGTAGGTTATGTAGGTAAGCCTTTTTTTTTTTTTTTGTTGCCGGGGTGGAAAATCCTCATGGATGTCCCCCGCCCTGGGGTGAGCGGAGGGGTCTGTCAGACTCTTACTGACTAAAAACCACCCCGGTGTTCCCTTCCCACACCTGGACCGGGGATCATGGGAACTTGGGCGCCTTCCACGATCCCCGGCTAGTGCCGGCCCGCATTTGTGGGCCTCCTCAGGCCTGCGAGGGGAGTGAGGTGCAGGACTCCCCCCGCAACGTCCAATAGGGGCGCGCGCGGAACACTACGCGCCGCCGCCTCGGGTCCAGCTGGATGGGGGCCGGCGGACGTCCCCGAGTCCACCGTCCCTCCGGACCTGTTTACGGGGGCTGGAAGAGGGCGTTGTCCGCCCTCCGCCGACGCCCGGGCCGCCTTCTGCGGGTCGGGAGAGTCGTCTCGATCTCCCTCTCCCTTTCCGCAGCCTCCTTCCGCGAAATGACGGTTTCACAGAAGGAGATCACCGCATCCCACGACTCGGCGCTCCCGACCATCGAACGAGCGACGGCCGGCAGCGACAGGTCGGCTCCGACCTCTGCCACGAGGGCACGGCGCGGCCCCTCCCATGCGGCACACTCTGCCACTGTATGCCACGCCGTGTCCTCCCGACAGTGGACGCAGTGATGGCACCGAGCGTCCGGCTCCCTGTTTATGCGACACAGGTACTTCCCGAAGCAACCATGCCCCGAGAGCACCTGGGTCGCTCGAAACGACAGGGAGCCGTGCCTCCTTCCGACCCATTCGCCGAGCACTGGTCGGATCGCCTCGACGGTGGCGAGGCCGGCAGTAGGGCGCAGAAGCCTGTCGCGCCATTCCGTCAACAGGACCTCGCGGAGCTGTGACCGGCGATGCTCGACCTCGCGCTGCATCGGTTCACCGCCCCGCGCCCGCGCCTCCTCACGCCATCGGTACAGTGACGCGAGGGCTCTCGCCTCTAGGTCCCAGGGCGGGGATCCGGCCAGCGCGCAAGCCGCCTCGTAGGAGATCGTGCGATACCCCCTGATAGCTCTGACGGCCATCGCCCTCTGCGGTTTTCGCAGTATTGCGATGCAGCCAGCCGTCAGGTCAGCCATGGATCGCACGATCCCCAAGTACAACCGCCTACAGGCGGTGCTTGGCCCCCCCAGATTGGGAAGCAGCGTTGCGAGCGCGCCCGCCGCACCCATCAACTTGGGCGTCAGCCGCCGAAAGTGAGGGCCGAAGTCCCACCGGCTGTCGAGCACCAGTCCCAAGTACTTCATGGATGTAGGTAAGCCTAACCTAACTACCTGATTTCTTTTAATATTTTGCAAAATTACCCAATCACAAGAATACGCAAATAATATTCATCATTGAGGAATCCCATGTGACCTTCCATTAAAATCCAAGATATTAATCACTGTTAGATTTCGCTAGGTTAGGTTATCCTAACCTAACTAGCTGTTATCTTTAAATATTTTGTACAATTAGAAATTTTTAAAGGTAGGCTGAAATGGTGTCAAAATCACCAAGAGAAAATTAAAATGGCCACACTTGCCTCACATCACACCAATTCCGACTTCCGTAGTTTTTGGAAATGTACCAGTAGAATGGTCGTGGCCCAGGGCCTCCCTGTGAACAAAGCATATGTTTATCTTCTAAGGATTATCCACAGTAACCATTTTTATAAAAAACATTGTCAATTCCGACGCTATTTTGACCGGTATTTATTATTAATCCTTATCCGATAAAATATGTTATTTAAATAATGCATTTAATTAAGATTAAAATATGCCTTGACATCCTATCATTTAAATACATACTTTCAAAGATATCGTAGAATTAAAACTTTTTTACAACAAAATACAACCGACTTCCAAAAACAACACTACAAAGTGAAAAATAACTTTAATTTCGGAAGTCGGTGTCTAGTTAAATGTATTTTCGTTTTTTGCCACCGACTTCCGAAATTAAAGTTATTTTTCACTTTGTAGTGTTGTTTTTGGAAGTCGGTTGTATTTTTTTGTAAAAAAGTTTTTATTTTTCACTTTTTAGTTGTGTACCTACCCCACACAAATTCTAATACCACTACCTGCAAAACAAACTAGAACATCATCCATATAAGTGGGGAAAAAATACGTATTATTGAAGCTAACTCAAAAACTACCGAAGCAAAGTTAATCAATTTTATATGGGACCAACTGTGATGAATAAAACATATAATGACCTCTCGAATAAAACAAAAAAAAATCCAAATCGGTCCATCCATCTTCGAGTAATCGGGGAACATACATAAAAAAAAAAGGTTCCGACGAATTGAGAACCTGCTCCTTTTTGAAGTCGGTTAAGAATTACACGCAGTAAAATAATTATGATTGACGGTGCGGTCCTCGAACCCTTCCTCGGCTATTACGATCATATATTAGGTCTTTACCTATGAAATTGTCGTTCTGCAGTACTGGCCATTTCAAATCAAAATAATTTTTGTTTGGCTAAGAATTCTAATTACAAATTAATTTTATTTTAAAAACATGGATTTTTTTTCCAAAAGTAGTCATTTGTTTATTGATTAGTGTTACATTTTCATCGCATTTCAATCTTTTTCGTCATCATGGATACGTTAAAAATTCGAGTAATTATGGAATATGAGTACCGTCGTGGCAGCAACGCGGCACAAGCGGCACGCAACATCAACGACGTTTACGGAGCTAGCACTACAAACCAACGCACCACTTGTTATTGGTTTGCTCGCTTCCGTTCTGGAAATTTCGACCTGAAAAATGAACCTCGCGGTCGTCCGAAGACTGGTCGACAATGACGAATTAAAGGCGATTGTGGAAGCTGATGATACATAATCTACGGCTGAATTAGCAGCAGCTTTCGACGTTAGCGTCAAAACAATATTGGTCCATTTGCGTCAAATTGCCAAGGTAAAAAAGCTTGACAAATGGGTGCCCCACGAACTCAATGATCGCCAGCGCGAAGTACGCGTCGAGACGTGCCTTGCACTGCTCAACAGACACACGAATGAAGGAATTTTGAACCGCATTGTTACCTACGATGAAAAATGGATTCTGTTTGATAACCGCAAGCGCTCAGCAAGTTGGTTGGATCCTGGTTCAGCACCTAAACAATGCCCTAAACGAAAACTTACCCCTAAAAAAGTGATGGTCACTGTTTGGTGGTCTAGCGCCGGTGTGATTCATCACAGCTTCTTACCAAACGGGGTGAGCATTACTTCAGATGTGTACTGTGAAGAACTGAACACAATGATGGAGAAGCTGGCACATCTCCAACCAGCATTGGTCAATCGCTCGTCTCCGCTGCTCCTGCACGACAACGCGCGACCTCATACTGCACAGCAGACGGTCTCCAAGTTGCAAGAACTGGGGTTGGAAGCTCTCCGTCATCCGCCCTACTCACCAGACCTTGCGCCTACAGACTACTACTTTTTCCAGAATTTGGATAACTTCTTGGCGGGAAAAAAATTCAATACCCGAGAGGCAGTTCAAAATGCCTTTGAAGAATTTGTTGCCTCCCGTCCAGCTGATTTCTTTAAGAAGGGCATCAATAAACTGCCACTGCGTTGGCAAAGATGCATTGATTGCATGGGTGATTACTTCGATTAATACAAATAAAAAATGCATGAAAAAAATTCGTTTAAATTTTTTCATACAAAACGGCAATTTCATAGGTAAAGACCTATTATCTAATCTGTAAAAACGCAATTTTATGATAGGGCTTAACTTCGTGATGAATAAAAATAAAAGGCAAACAAATATTTTATATTAAATATTTATTAATTTATTTACAACTTGAATATTGCAGCGATATGAAATTCTGCCACTGTACAAAAATACTCATGACATTCAAGTATTTCTTTTATACCATAACAGTCTGCGAAACGGAATGTGATGGGGAACATTTGACGAACACGCCATTTTGTAAAACAATGATGATTACTATAGTGGTTACATAGATTTGTGCTGTGCGAAGTACCTATTTGCGTTTCGTACGAGACTACTTTGGCACACTTTAGGTTTGCAAGATAAAAAATTCATCTCAATTCAAAAAAGTGCATCTCTAAAATTCTATATAAATTTATTATAAACTGACTCTCTTACTACTCCATCAATTGGCAATAAGTTAGTAAAAAAAATGTTTAATTAGTAGGTATTTAAACTTCTAATATGATATGCCTAGTCCTAATTCATAGTGTGGAGAAATCGTTAAAGATTTTGCTGCCAGCTCAATCTTTTTTTTTCGTTCATAAAGTGTTTTTGGAAAAATGTAGTCTCGCACGTTTTAATAAAAAGCAGGCATTTTCCACGGATCACGATACAATCTAAATAATCCTAAATAATGTCGAAACTAGCAATAACAACAAATAAAATAATAATAGTTACGATCTACGCAAA
Organism: Cosmia pyralina; assembly: GCA_946251885.1. NCBI lineage: Eukaryota > Metazoa > Arthropoda > Insecta > Lepidoptera > Noctuidae > Cosmia > Cosmia pyralina. The sequence continues at coordinate 10,227,562 of OX276361.1, forward strand.
TATAACGTTGAATAAAAATTTTCACTTGAAAATAAACAAAAAAAAAAAAATCACACACACGACACCCAAGTATTAGATCACTTTACACTTGACGGATTTTATACAATTTGTTGATTTTAAGGAAGTATGATTTGACATTTTTCATTCGGTATGTAGTGTGAAAACCCTTTGTTTTCATCTCCACACAGACAATCAGTCCAGGGTAGTAGCAACATTTTTATATCGGATTCATACTACCTAATTTGAAAGTACCAGATTGCACTTGAAGCTATAAAATTGTCAAGTGTTACTTTTTGCAACATTTTAATACCTATTCATATCTGTGATCACACAAAACTCCAAAGATTCAAGCTCTTGACTATAATACTAAGCAATACTTGAAATTTACGACATAGTAACCGACATTTTTTAGAAATGGAATCGGCGCGCGGCGTGCCGAATGCAATAGTGGTAAGTCTAGAAAAGAGTGTACACACGGCTACATATCAAGTTATACAATTCCAGTATAAGCGGATCTCGCTTTGTATAAGAGTTCCGTAAAATGAGAGGTCAGCTTATACTGGAAATGTATAGCTTGATATGTAGCCGTGTGTACCAGGGTAAGATCGCACTTAGCCCAGGTTCACACGGCCGATTTCTTAACGCGAAGATTTTTTATAGGGCACTAGATTTACAACTCCCGATGTTGAGCAGAACATTGAACGTCAAAAATACACTGTTGGATTTTCAACTCTCGGCGCTAAGCCGTGCCTTGAAAATCCATTGCGCGATAAAAAATCGTCCGTTAGTACGAGGGCTTACTCGTACGGATCAGCATTTTCCTGCTATCTCTTTCTGCTACTCAGATGTATCATTCGCTAGAGGGAGAAGTATATCCACACGTACGCGCCCTTTAAGGTGGATTTGTAGAGAACAGAGATTTATTGATGATCCATAAGATTATAATTACGTAAATACATATTTGTTATAGTCGCAAATGATGTTTTGATCAAGATAGAACATAACACTGACCTGCAAATTGCAAAAAACCCAAGAAAATTTGCATTTCGCGGGCTGCCTTTGCGTATTCACCTTAATGCGAATGAGTACGACTGCCTGTGAGCGGACTTCTCGCTCTAGCGAATATCTACTTGGATGGTGCATACACCATTCAAGTACAGGGGCTGTTGTACTATGACGTGAAAAATAATCATGGATCCATAATGGTTCCAGTGTGAGAGAGGCGGAGCTATATACGACCTATAGCACCATCCTTTTTTCTCAACGGAATCATGATGGATCCATAATCTTTTTTCACGTCATAGTAAGGCTTAAACTGTACTTACTTAGTATAGATTTAAATCTTACGTGACCACCACTATGCCATTCTCCAGTCCAGTTGCTAAGTCGTTGAGATATAAATAAAACATTATGCACCATTGTGACGCATGTGCGCAAACTTATCAACTAAATCATAGCCTAGATTCGATATTTGTTTACTTATTCCGTACATTACAGTGGTAACAGGCAGTCGAGTTGCGGGCTTGTAACAAAGACATAGAAGCTACAAGGTGTAACTTAAATAACGCACAACCCCTTAAGGGGTCATTGTACTCATCATTATGAACAACTTTTACTATGGGACCAAACCTGAAGTCGCGAAAAAAAATTCAGCTGTTCCCTACATTTTGACGAGATAAGCGAACATAAATCTGGGGAACAGCTGATTTTTTTTTCGCGATTTCAGGTTTGGTCCCATAGTAAAAGTTGTTCATAATGGTGAGTACAATGACCCCTTAAGGGGTTGTGCGTTATTTAAGTTACACCTTGTATAGTTTGTCATCAGATTGTTATAGATTTTTGTTTCATAAGAAAGTACAGTCAATAAAGTAGATATATAAAGTGAACAGGGGTGAGGCAAAATATGCTAAAGTATTGCTAGGAATACCAAAGGGGCGATTCCCATACTTTATTAAACATTCGAATTCTAATTTCAGTCTCAATAAGTAAAAAAAATACCTATTTTCATACATTTTTGATATTGATTGTTATCTCGGTTCACTCCTGCAAAGCGATGGCGAAGTAGATCGGACGGTTAAGCATAGGATTAACACTGGATGGATGAAATGGCGGCAGGTCACGGGGACAATCTGCGACTCCCGCATTCCTCTTAAACTTAAGGGGAAGATATATAAAACAATGGTTAGACCTGCTGTCTTGTATGGATCAGAATGTTGGGCCACAAAAGGGATGAATGAAAAGCAGTTGCATGCAGCTGAGATGAGAATGCTAAGAGGGATGTGTGGTGTTACACGAATGGATAGAATAAGAAATGAGTACATAAGAGGAAGTCTAAAAGTGGCACCGGTGACTGAAAAGTTGTGCGGAAATCGGCTGTCATGGTATGGGCATGTGATGCGGAGGAGTGAGGAAAATATCGTGAGGAAAGTTTTGAGTATGAATGTCGATGGCTATAAGAGTAGGGGAAGACCAAAGAAACGATGGATGGATTGTGTGAGGGATGACATGGCTAGAAAGGGGGTGACTACCGAGATGACGAATAATAGAGAAGTATGGAAAAAAAGGATATGTTGCGCCGACCCCAAATGGATTGGGATAAGGGCAGGAGAATGATGATGTTGCGACTAGTCGTTTATCAGTTATTTCCACTGTCAAAATCACAGTGATCTTCATTCTCATTAGGATAAGGTTGCTGCCACTGACAAACCTGTCAAAATCATAATGATATTTATTCTTGTTAAAATAAAGTTGCTATTGGTTTGCTGCTGGCAGAGGTAAAATAACTGCGAACGGACGACTGTGAATATTTTTTATTTACGGGAATTGGCCTTCTGGTCAAAACTAACTTTTTCGGGCCTACAATGACTATAGCATATTTTGTGTTTGCCATATTTATAAAAAAAATACTTTCTAAATAGATCTTGTTTCTATATGATTTTTACAGTGATAATTTATTTGAATATGGAACAGAAGGAGTAGTAAAATATGAGTTTTATTAAATATTTTGTTAAAAAATGTTTAAAAAATACAGATCTTTTTGTATCGTCGTTCTTGTACATATGGGTGAAAGGGAAGACCAGTGGGAATGTTAGAATGGAACATAAATTATTATATAAACGCATTACCGCGAACGCAGCGCAAGCGCAGCGTGGGTCGAATGCAATAATTAATTTATTGCATTATTTCAAAGATAGTAAGGTTGACGACTACAACACATAGAACATTATTATATTGAAGACTACAAGAAATGTTCAAATAACGTTTTCTTTGGAAAAATCATACATTTTGATCTTCCATATAATTACGGAGATAATAATAGTTTGTCTACATTGCCAATTTAACAAAATCGTATTGTACTTCATGAACATTATTTTTTTTTTGTATTTTTTACATTTTTATTAATAGATATGTAATTGTAATAATTACGAATCTTATCACAATGTATTATGAATTATTTTTTGTATTATCTTTACAATTTTTAATATACAGTCTCCTCTTATTCTAGTTATATACGGTCTACTACTAAATATGTGACTGGGGTGTATAGAAATGTCTGATTCTGTCTGCAACAATCTTTGGCAATCAATGAGGGTTTTCATAAAAAATCACGTCGCCAGGTGGCGTCATTTTAACAAGAGGTTTTCCATTTCGACAATGAGTGATGACGTTCATCATTCGTTTCATTCATTCAGTCATGACTAAAGAAAATAGATACTTGGACTTAAACGCATTCAGTAACTAAATAATTTTCGTTTTTAAATTACTAATCGTGTATATTATGGTATATCCTATCGTGTCTCGTATCATGAGCACGCGCTTGGAGCAAAAGGTGATCAACTTTTATAATAATCATAAAATTTATTCAGAATTAACATTGGTCTTCCTCTTATGTCGATGGTACTTTTTTATACAGGGTGCAAGTGTAAACAGTGGCAACCTTTTAAGGGGTCATTGTACTCATCATTATGAACAACTTTTACTATGGGACCATGCCTGAAATTGCGAAAAAAAAATCAGCTGTTCAGTACATTTGTATGTTCGCATAATTCGTCAAAATGTAGGGAAACAGCTAATTTTTTATTCGAGATTTCAGGTTTGGTCCCATAGTAAAAGTTGCTCACAATGCAATGTTGAGTGCAATGACCCCTTAAAAGGTTGCCACTGCTTACACTTACACCCTGTATTGTTTGAACCGAGTAGGTGGCCACATTGATTGCGGCATAAGTTGCGTTCAGTTCGTTTAGGTATTTTTTATTGCATGCGAATAGGCACTGACACACCATTAAAATTGGTTAAAATATTAGAAATAAATTATAATATTAGATGTTGTGTTCTTCTAACTGAACAGACAGCCGTGCTGTTGGGGAGTTTTTTGCGCCACTTCTTCTTCCCAGCTAAAGTACTAGGAGGTGGTGAAGGGCGGGCGTTTTGGAGGACTGTCCTATGTAATTTTGACTTCAAAATTACATAGGACAGTCCTCCAAAACCCCTAGACCCCCCCCCCCCTAGACTCCCCCCTCCCTAGACTCCTAGACTGAGAATCAGCACTTTTTGAACTTTCAAAAAGTGCTGATTCTCAGTCTAGTTTGAACAAATTACTTTTGAATTTAATTTTGTTCTTTATTCCGTTTTAACTTTACTTGATCATTTTATTCTTAGTATTTTTTTTTTCATTCAACCCCAGTCACAGTCGTGAGCATAAAAGCTGGCCATACTTTGTTATATTTTTTAAGACAAAAAATAAATAAGATATCATAAGTTTAAAAGAAAACTACAGCTAAGTAACTCACGAACGTAGTTAAGAAACCCTTCGATGAAAGGTCTGAGGCAGAATAAAAATACTGTATTTAAGTATGGGAAATTACTGAATGATGATGATGTCCAGCCTGAACATAGGCTCTCCGAACTTTAGCGCATGTTCTCTCCCTCACACTCGCCTCATGTCACCATCATCATATAGCTTTTTCCCAACTATGTTGGGGTCGGCTTCCAGTCTAACCGGATGCAGCTGAATACCAGTATTTTACATGGAGCGACTGCCTATCTGAAAATTACTGGGTAATTCAGATAGGCAGGCGGGCTTCTGACTACCCGTAACGACTGTCAAATATCACTCAGCTCTCATGTCACCATTTGATTCCTAAAAAAATGTTACTAATTGTAACTAGGATGACTTTATGGGATATAAAGTTTTTATTTGGAGAAAGATTTGTATTCTCTTGTCCTTATCCCAACTTATTTGGCGTCGGCCGCAACATGTTTTTTTTTTTCGGAATTTTAGGACATTTTAAATGTGGGAGCAATGGTGGCCCAGTGGTAACGGCCCCGACTTACTTAGTTGTAAATGAATAAAAACATAATGTACACCAAAAATGCGCTTATACAAAGTGATAAGTAAATTCGAGAACAATATCAGACAATTACATTGTTACATAACCTTCTCATTTTTCGAAGTCAATTACAAACTTTATCTAATTTTATAATACAATATTATACTAGATATACATAATATAGAAAGTAAGGTATACTTCAATTATTTGGCTAAGTGTTGAACGTTTTGTCCTAGGAAATAATAATGCACTAAGTTATTTTAAATATCGCGAGAAAAAAAAGGAATAATATTAATAGTGCTTATAGACGTCCAAACAGGATATATTCAGTTCCCACTGAACTAAGATTATTGCTATCGTTTTCTAACATACAGGGCAAGAAAGAGACAGCGCTAAGCTGTCAAACTAGATTACATGTTAAACTTTAGTGTTTTCAGGCGGCTTATTCTGTACAGTCCTTTCAGTTATTTTACCTTCGAGAGCAACCCATCAGCAACTTTATAGCAATGACAATAAAGATCACTGTGATGTACAGTACGACAACGTTCAAAAGTTCCATCGTTTATCTTCGAAAAAACTGAAATCAAGCGAATAAAATGTGAATAGAAATTGATTTATATTCCCACATAAATTATTATAGATTGACGCACTAATTCCGTCTTTGGAAGAGTCACATTTAATACGGCAAAGTTCGGTTTTTTCGAAAATGAACGATGGAATCTTTGAAAGTTGTACTGTTATGTAAATTCTGTAGTAAAATAACTGTCAAAGGACTGTAGGTATATACTTGTATTCAAGTTTTAGTTCAATCTCATTTGACTGCTCTAATCTTCCATCTCTTTTTCATGTGCCAACAAGAGATAGCAATACTTTATTTTAGTCAGCTGAATAATTATACCATTGGATACCTACATACAAGCACTATTTTAAGATTATACAAGAACATTTTCAAAACAAAATGATAATTTATATTACAAAATCGTGTATGACATTTATCAAGAAAGTAAAATTTACAATACAGTTTCGTACTGAATTTTCTTATTTTTTTCACATAATATTTTTTCATAAGATAAGTTTTCAAGACATCTAAAATGTGTGCTTACATATCTGAAACCGCTATCAATAAACAGTCGGTTAAATGTACAAAAACTAGTGTAAATACCCGTAACGAGGCCAAGAGTTACTTTTGTTATTATGAAAAAAAAAATTGTACTGCAGTAAGTAGGTACCTGGAAACCTTCTGGTAACGGATATATTGAAGGTCAAAGTTCCAACTTTATTTTGTTGTTTTTGTACGAAAACACTTTTAAAATGTTATAACTTAACTTTAAATACTCCCAAGATCTCTGTACCGTTTGCATGCACCCATAAGCACAATGTTTTGCGTAAGTAACATAAGCACTTACTGTAAACAGCGAATTATCACAACAAAAATAAAAGTCACGTTACATCAAGTTACCAGCAAATTATTTTTGCATAAAGTTACTTAGTTTGATGTGCAGAATAAGTAAATGATGGCTTCGTGATGGGTTTTTTTTTAATCTTTTTACACTCTGAACAGTGATTTAAGGTGATATGTAAAAAACGATCTGGGCGGGAATAAGAAAGTGACAGAGTCAATTACTTCCACATACGAAAAAAGAGAGCGCAACAATGCGCTGGAACCAAATAAAAATTGTATAAAAATAAATTAAGCTATCTATCAAAAATGTTTTCAGCCAGAGTTTTCAATTACCTAATACGCACATTTTGAATGCAATTTTGGAATGAAATTACTTAGGATTTTAGAATTACAGAAAAAAATATAAAAAAGTAGAGGTCTTTTCTGAATGAAATTCTATCGAGAAAATTTAACCCAATTGCGTTTTCCTTTAGTCAGAGTATTAACCAAATGGTCAATAAACATATACCCAAAAATTAAATCCATACATACTGTAGTGATAAATGGTTACGAAAACGCCCCCAATCTATTTTGGTATCCTCTTAATTTGTCTCGCAAATATGTCCATTCTACATAAACACTATATACATTGTCAATAAGAAAATTCAGTATCCAAACGTATACTGGCTGACTTTAAATTAATTCGTAATCTTATACAGGTCGTTACTACTCCCGAATATGAACAACTTATACTATGGGACCAACTCTGAAATAACGAAAACACATTTATTTATACCTACCGTCTTTGTGTGAAACAGTAGATATTGGTAAAAGAGCTATGTGTTACAAATAAAGTATAATTATTTTGTCCTCCTATCTGGCTGTGGCGTTAGTTTTTCAGGGTTGGGTTGGTTTGTTTGTTTTGTTGGTTTAAAAGTGCTTTATATTCAGGAGTACTTTCTCCCCTGGAACATTACCAATGAATACAAATTCAGCCATTTACTTTTTAAATAGATATTTATACATTTACACGCAGCCTTATTGCAACCTCGTCAATGACTACCTTAACTAGCATATTATTTAACAAATACCTAGACTCATGACGTCACTACTCAAGTCATATTGAACTAACAAGACACACATTTTTACAACAAATCGATCATCATTAAAATATCAAATGAGAGACTTTCATGATAATTATGATGAAAATCTTTATTGAATTACCATTTTCTTTTTAATTATAATCTCTTGGGGATATGAGTTTTGCGTTTGTATAGAGGATAAGTGAGGGTAAGTGATCAAAATGTGGATAGGAATGACAGCTGTCAAACTATCTTCAGTTTAGTCACGTGACGTAAGATTTAATGATCTGCTCACTTACCGAGTGAAGTTAGCACAGATCCAATCCTATTCTAATTTTGATCATATACAATCTGAACGCGATTGGCCGAGATTCTCACCAATCACGTCAAACCGAGGCATTTTTTTGCGCCAATGGGGTTGTTTCACGGAAGCTTCGCCGCAAGAGAGCGCTGTGTATTTGTCACTTGTCAAAGTCATCTTGAAGATAAAGCGATCAATCGGCGACAAGAAAAAACACTTAGCGCCATCTCGCGGCAAAGTTTTTAACAGGGTACGAATGAAAGCCATTGACAGCTGAATGAAAGTAACAAACACTTAGCGCCATCTACGCGGAACTAATTTGACAGTTTTCTTCCCCATTCCCACACACGCAAAGCTCATACCTCCTAGTGACGTCTGTACAACATTTCTCGAGAACTGCCCAACAAATACACCTAAACATTATGTTACAAGACGAGAAGAAAGCCACTTACTCTACCGTAACCCAGTCAGTCGTCGGATTGGTCGTGCGTCGTTTAAATACGCTCACTATCACAAAGCACTGGTACACTGTACTGGCGTACCTACTGTCTTACTGTCTTATAGTCAGTTGCACTCTACTTACAGAGTATTGAACAGATCCCTGGCGTTATTCTTGGAATAACGCTTGTAGGAACAGTCGCTGAATCAGCTGCCACTGGAATGAGAAGGAAATGATTAGTATTTAATACTGATTAGTCAGCCAGTAGAAACCAAGTCATGACAGACGTTCAATAGAAACCAACACAGACCAAAAATGGTAAGTGGGTGATATTGTGCGGTGTGAGGATTTCTGTCAATAATTTGTTGTTTGTTTGTTCTTGTCGTTTGTTTGTTTTTTAACTCCTTTTGTTTTTAATCCAATAATAAATATAATATTAATGTATGATCACCATATTATAATTATCACTTAATACTCCGTTTTTGCTAAATGTACCTCTTTTTTTTTTTTTTTTTTTTTTTGTAAACAGGAGTTTTGAACTGAAAACCAGCGCTTAGCTACCCGCCAGGGGACCTAAGCATAATGCTGACGCTTAAACCTTTTGCTTCCGGTATTATAGTTTTGTGTATGTACCACTACTACTAGCTGTAATACTGGAGACAATAAACGTTTATTCTATTCTATTTGACCGTTTTTAGGGTTCCGTACCACAAAAGGAAAAAACGGAACCCTTATAGGATCACTTCGTTGGCCGTCTGTCTGTCAACTCTTTTTCTCAGGAACGCGTGGAGGTATCAAGCTTAAATTAATGCCAAATACGTAGGTCTACGGTCCCTTGGTGCTCTAAAAATTCAAGCTTCTAAGTAGACGCAATAAAAAAATACGGCCATTTATGCGACATATTTTGTACTGGCACATAAGTCAAACCTACAGGGTACTTCCCGTTGACCTAGAATCATATTTGGCAAGAAGGCACAAGTAAAGGGAAAAGTCCAAAAATCCTTAATTTGTAGATTTAACATTCAATTTTTTTTATGATTACATTCTAAACGTTTTTTTTTTAAACTACAATGTTAAGTTTATTTTTGGGATAGATTCATCCAACTACGGAACCCTTTATTGTGCGTGGTCCGACACGCACTTGGCCGGATTTTTTTAAAGGTCATCTTTTATTAGCTTCTTTGTTTATTGTATTTGCGCCGTATATTTTCTTGAGAAATAACATATTTACACTATCACCACCATTATCACTGTGGCATTGACTCAATAGACACTACCACAGCGATAATGGTGGTATTATTATAACCATTTTAATCGAGAATACGAGTCCTGCATTTCCTCAATCAAAGATGAATTTGCATTTGTGTTTTGTTTTCATGACATGAAATGACATCAAGAACCCCCGTAACTTTGCTGTACTTTGGTTTTAATATTTTATAAAATAAATCACTTTAACATTAAAAACGCTTTTCGTATCATTCTGTGTGACCGCGTTGTTCCTCTAAACTACGCAACAGTTTGACGCGGTTTTTACTATAATTTAGATAGTTAATTTCGCAAGGTAGGTATGTGTATAATATTTTAATAATAAATTTACATAAAATAAAAAAAAAACGATGTTTCGTCAAGTCGTAAAAGCCGTGCGAAGCAGGGGCGGGTCGCTAGTAATGCATACAAGAAATAATTTTTGTTTAAAGATTTAGAACCGAAGATACTATCTCACCTTCTGTTAGGCATAGCCCGCCGCCTCGCGGTCTGCCTCTGGTGCTCAAACTCGAAGTCTTCCTCCGTCAGGTTGAGCCTGGTCATGTGGTACATCAGGTAGTCCTCTCCTAGGATCCCCTCTGGGGGGTGACGCAGTACCTCTAAAGTCTCGCACAGACCGCACGCGCGCTTGCGGACTTTAGCAGGGCCTAGCGCACCCGCTAGGACTACTAGCGAAGCTTTGAATAGTACCTGGAAGAGAGAGTCAGGTAGGTTACATGGTCTTCTTGTTACCGTGTTAATTTATTTATGCCCAGAATACAGCTATGGTGTTTAATGTTTTCAGTAACATCCATCAGTTCCTATTGGGTAGACACCAGGACCCCATTGTTTATGGAACAGCACCACATTTACACTCAACCACAGAATACATAATAGTACAAGTACGAAGATTCACTCCGCAAAATTATTTAAATAAATAGCGACTCTTGCTACGACACAATAAAGTGCAATTCAGGTCGCACAGTGTTAATTACCTACAGTTATATTCACCTAGAAGTTGCCTCTCTTTCTATCGCGTAACTCTTATACCTTTTGACTCGTTAGGGTTGTCTCCATTGTTGTTCTAACGTGCGAACCGGCCGGTGCGTCGCAGCCCACACTGAATTAGCCCGACAAGTCGAGCCCGCCACGTACTTGCAGCTTCATACCTAAAATGCGGAGTACGCCTGGCCTGACTCAACAGCAGTCATCTATGAATCTCTACCTAAGCAGGTTTGCCTCGCCTCGGCCAAGCTTTGCGTCTGGTCTACGTGCGTGAAAAAAATCGCATAACACTAAAACCGTCCGAAGTATAGCTATGGCGCTATGTATTAGTAGTTGCTTTGATTTTAGTCGCAGGATGACTAAGAGCGAATTTCACCATGAAACTGAACGCGATCCACACATCGAAACCGCGTTCAAGAACTGTTACTGACATCGTTGTTGGGGAATGACACTGACACACACACTGACACATGATACTGACAGCTCCTGAATGCGGCTAAAAGGTGTTCCACGTCAGGGTGGGCATTTAGCGTACAGGAACCACTCGGTGGCGTACAGGTACGGGCTCCACCTTATGCTTGACTAGATGCCAACAGTAGGTAGTACATACCTTCACTCCTTCACAGAGGAAGCAGTCCCACACTCTCAGCAGGCTGTCCCAAGGCAGGGTGCGAGTGAGAGCGCACAGGAACCACTCGGTGGCGTATAGGACGGGCTCCACCTTGTGCTTCACTAGATGGCGGTGTACGGCAGGTGCTGTGCGACGGAGGAGGGCGTGGAGGATGTCACCGTCGCGTTGTAGGACCTGCAGAATGATTGGTAAGTTATATAGCACATTTTATCACAATTTAAAAGTCAGCAAGCGCAAGAGCTCTCGGTACCGTCCGAAACAATGGCCAAGTCGGAAGTGTGGTGTGTGTGTGTGCGTGTGTATGCTGACGCTACTCATCTTCACGCACACATTCGCAGTGTTTGTACACTTGGTTGCCACAAGTAAACCGCGCGTGGGTTCGTGAGATAAAAATACTGTACCTCCGGATAAGTCCGTGTAATAATTTTATACCAGTTTTCACTAACGCTAGGCGACACCTAAATACATTCTTAAATAAAAGCGCGCTTTGGATTTTTAGCTTTCGGCACTGAGCCGGGTATTTAAAATCCAACAGCGCGCTTTTATTTAGGCCCGCGACTTAGTCCGTCCGCGTAAAATTTCTTGTTCCCCCGACACCCGCCCACGCTACTACTGCGTTTTCGCTTAGCGTCCTTTCTGACTTTTTTTCTTTTTGCTCGGCTCCTAAAGGTCACAGCGTGATGTTAAATAGCCTATAGCCTTTCTCATGAACTGGGCTATCAAATACAAAAAGAATTTTTCAAATCCGACTGATGATTACAGAGACTAGCAAATTCAAACAAATAAAACAACTAACTCTTCAGCTTTATTATTACTAGAGTCTGCGCCACCAATCAAGTCCGATAGACGCGGAGCTACTGTCTATGTCATTGCATCACATTGCATACAGAAAAACGTAGTTCCACAATTTTCCGCGGACCTTCTTTCGAGACGCGCACTTTATGTATAGTTATAGGTGTCGCGGCGTAGGCGTACTGTTACTGAAAACGGTCATTACCCTTTTATTGGGCCTGTATTACAATGTCGGGTTACTGGATAGGCACTAATCAGATAAATTAAATGGTAAAGAATTTATATTAAGTTGGCTATAGCCAAATAAGGCTATCGGAACTTATCAGTAGGTGATGAAACCGGCAAAACGAGGAAAATCTTATGCATGATAAACACGGTCTACTCAATCAAACACAATCTAGTATCGCAAGACGTTGGAGTTCGTTGATTAGCAGTATATTCACACAACACTGCAACTCAAACAATAAAAATCTTTCTTATCACTAAAGATATGAAAATAAAGCGCGATAAAAAATAACTGCAATTCTATTATTTACTGCGACAAATTACGGAAGACCGCGAGTCAGTGGTTACGTGGCCTCTTATTCTAATGAAACTCCAGTCTACGGTAGCCCAGCTCAAAGCCACATAGGGTAACTGCTGTAGCAATTGGCCACTCATTAAAAAAGAGGTAGAAACCAGCTAAGTAATGCAAGCAATCTCATGAATGAAAGGACAAAAACAATATTTTTCGTCCTTTTCATGAGCTTGCTTCTTCTCCTTGTTTCTACCTCTTTTTTTATGAGTGGCCAGTTACTAAAGCGTTGCCAATTACTACAGCACCTTCAAAGGAAAAATAAACAGGCACGCTCGTTCCATCACAAATCTCATCCATAGCTCTCCATCAGGCGTGATCGAGGTCAAGAGCCTAATTGCGTAACACACTATCAATCAGAATTTGAATCATTTTAAAGCAAATTGCTAATCCATTGCTTCATATGTTCGAAAAATTTGTCTGCTCAACAACATAAATAACGTAATGAATGTTGTTGAACTGTCAAAATGATACCGATTTCTACTGTAAGTTAGTGTTTTACGCAATTAAAAGGCAGGCCCATTTTTTTGCTGTTTCTGTTTCATGGCAATAATTATGTTTTAGGAACATTATGCCACTTCCTTGCTGTTAAAAAGTTGGTGAGATTAGGGATGTCATGTCTCTTTAGCCGGGTATGTTGGAGTCCACCTTTTCCGCTTAGAGTCTGGGCAAGTTCATTCACGTGAATGAACTTGCCCAGACTCTAACTTCAGGCTGCACTTCAGGCTTCAGGCTGTACTTCAGGCTGCTTTGGAGCAGGCCCATTCGGCAAAAAAAAAGAAAAGCCCAAAGTGTTACCACAGACGAGCAACGTGCGGGCTACTGTACTTGAATCGGTGATGGTGTAATTGAAATAAATTGACTTGACTTCTGACTGACTTTATTAATATGTGTTATCACAATGACCTTAGATCCAATTTGATCGGTTGTCGACTCTCACGTCAATTGATTCGATTGGCTGTTCATTATTCCGTTCAACTTATCCACCAGCAGACATTTAAAAAAAAAAAAAAAAAGAAAACAATTTTTTTTTCTTTTCTTTTTTCTTTTTTATTCTGGACACCGATGACGAGGAAATTGAACGTCTCATCCTTGGACTGAAACTTAACTGTGCCGTGGGTTGGGATGGCATCCCTGCCAAACTGATTTATAGTGCAAGGCACATCCTTATCCCTGTTATTTGCCATGTTTTTAACCTTGTTTTATCAACAGGTATTTTCCCTCCAGTTTTTAAAAAAGCTGTCGTCCATCCTATCTACAAGAGCGGGGACAGAGGCAGTGTCAATAACTACAGACCCATTTCTGTATTATCTACTATTTCTAAGCTCCTAGAAAAAGTTATAAATAAACGTCTGCTGGACTACCTAAAGTCGAATAATGTACTTTCTGACAACCAGTATGGTTTTAGATCGGGTAGAGGTACTGAAGATGCGGTTTTGGAATTACTAGGTCAAGTAGCTAATAACCTAAACAATAAAGACAAGACTATAGGTATCTTTCTGGATCTCTCTAAAGCGTTTGACACCGTCTCTGTTCCCCTTTTGCTAGACAAGCTCGAAAGGATTGGTGTTAGAGGCCTACCACTTGACCTATTCAAAAGTTACCTGACAGAACGTTCCCAGGTCGTCTTACTAGATGGTTACACCAGCGGGGAGGTGTCTCTAACTTACGGGGTTCCTCAAGGAAGCGTTCTTGGACCATCTTTATTCCTTATTTACATTAACGAGCTCTGTAAACTCAGCGCAGCTAACTCTAAGGTGATCACCTACGCTGATGACGCAGTCATCCTGGTTCACGGAAGGGATTGGTCGGAGGCCCGTCTCTTTGCAGAATCAGCGTTGCAGAAAGTTATGAAATGGTTAACTCAAAATTTGCTCACCTTAAATCTTGATAAAACAAGGTTTATCGCATTTGGTCCAAAACAAGCATCACAACCGTCCCCAAACTACTGCTTGATAGCTCATGTGTGCGATTCTGGTCCGAATGTGGCATGTACCTGTGCCAGAGTTGTACGCACGGACTCTATTAAATATCTGGGAGTAGTAGTTGATAGCAAACTTTCATGGAGCGAGCAGGTCAATTATCTGGTTTCTAGAGTGAGAAGATTGATTTCTGTTTTTAAAAACCTTAGAAGTTCCGCAAACGTTTCTACCCTGAAAACAGTTTACTTTGCACTTGCTCACTCCGTTCTTACATATTGTATAACGGCTTGGGGTGGGGCTGGGAAGTGTCTTCTCCTTCGACTTGAGAGGGCACAGAGAGGGGTCCTTAAGGTTATGGCACATAAACCCATTCGTTTCCCGACTCACGATTTGTACTCGTTATGGAAGATACCTACTGTAAGGCAGTCTTTCATTCTATGCACATTGTTACGGAAACACTCGGAGTTGCCTTACGACCCTAACGCCACTATTGAGCGTAGACGTGGGTGTAGATCGGACAGAGTTTGTGCCTTAGTGTCGGCGAAACTTGAAGTGGTCCGGCGGCAATACGACTTCTTTAGTTCGAGGCTGTACAATAAGGTAAACAGTGTACTCCATATTCATTCTCGTTCTTATAGGGACTGTAAAAAACTCACTGACGACTGGCTTCAAACCCTCACCTATGAAGACCTGGAGAGCTTGGTCAAACCCTGATTTGCTTCCAATATCGACCTCTTCCTTCCGAAATAGATTCATACATATAAATTAAGACACACTCACGCACACACACACATACACACACATACTCACATACCTATGCAAATACCCACACGCACATAATACATTCGCTCGTACCTACACATATTCACATTTTTATCCTATTATTCTAGTTTGTAATTATCTCCCGTGTTTTGTATAAATTTTAGAACGCTATCGTCCTTTTCCTGAGGTGGGCGTTAATTCCTACGACACAGTATTTTACTAATGTAGGTATTTTCGCACTAAATGTTTTTGTCATACTGTGTTTTTGTTCAATAAAGAATTTTATTATTATTTTATTATTATTTATTATTATTTTTCTCTGACAGCTTGTCTTGATCAGGCTTTTAAAAATCTCAGATAAATAAGGTCTGCAGGTCTGCAGGTGGTCTGGGGGCTGGACGCATTTATGGCTGTAGAAAATTCGCTAACGAGCATAAAATAACTACGCAAGATTCAAAAGCAATTATCTCCTAAAGTATTGATAGAAATCTAATATTATAGCAAGATCCCAGTGCTACCAGACGTTACTGATTTTCTGATTAACAAAATGTATGGGATAGAGTAATGTTAGTATGTACTGAACGTACGCATACCTGCTAGCTTGGGTCAATGGCCAATTTTCAGGTATCAGGTACTAAAGCTACGTAAAAATATTACTCGCTTTTCTTGAAGTCTGACGGCTGATTTTTACGTGTTTCACAGAATATTGTTAATAATTAATAAAACAATACTGTCAGACACTTCCCGTCGGCGGTTTTTCCCGCCAGTATAGTTTGAGTCTTAATTTTTATATAATGATACTCGGGGAGGAACTATTTCAATACTATTTGTAAGCAGCCAGATCAATCGTAGCGGTCAAACATCCCCCAGACATAAACCATCTAATTACTACGCTCATACTAACAGCGACCTTTTAATTGTGTCTTGGGAAAGTTAGGCAGGTGCGATTTTAGCATTTTTGGCTTTATCTAAGATTTTTAAAAGCATGTAAATATGTTGTCGGAGATAAAATGGTGTTACCTTTTGCACGCCAGCGCCTTTTTACGTTACTTCACCCCCGACGCCAAGCCTAGTAAAAATTTAGTTGTCGGTGGCGTCTCAGCCACGCGACCGTTTTGCAACTTAAGCCGACGTTCGCACGGACGTAAAAATATCGCGGCGGGATTTTATCGCGCACTGGATTTTCAACTCTCGTTGTTGAGCCAAGCATTGAGAATCCAACCTAACAACAACAGAGTGCATCCCAGCGCGTCGAAAAAACGCACCTTTGGATTTCCAACTCTCGGCGCTAAGCAGTGTTGAAAATCCAGTGCGCCAAAAAAATCGCCGCGATATTTTTATGCCCATGCGAACGTCGGCTAAGTGGTCAGTGTCGTTCAAAGGGTTAAATATGATTAGCGTTGATCGCATTTAGTTATCTGTGGTGCAAGCGGGCCTATCGGGACGCCCTAGGAAGGCTTATTGGTGATTTTCTTCACAAAGAACAGGTGCGTAGTACCTACTCGCAACCGGCATGCGTGCGTGACCAGAAATATGAACATAAACGAGCAAAAGGAGTATGTAAGGATCGTAGCAGTTGGCGTTCTGTAGTTTCTTACTACTACCATTGTAAGAAGGCGTGAGTTTATGTATGTATTAATTTAAAACAACATTAGTTTAGCGCTTAAATGCATTTAATTTAGTGATTTGTGGTGCAAGCAGGACTAAGGGCAAATTTCACCAATGAAACTGAACGCTATCAGCACATCTAAACCACGTTCAAGAACTCTCAATGTCATCACTTTTGTGGAATATTGACACTCTCTTGAACGCGGTTCATTGTTGAAATTTGCCCTCAGAAGTAAATATTAATGAAGTAAAACATTTCTAACAAATCCTCACCTCAAGTCCCGGATTATAGTACCCACTGAGGTACTTATCGCTGATGCTGACGAGACACCAGAAGGCCTGCACCGCTGGCATGTGCATCAGCAGGAAGGCTGCCACCGGCGCCTGCGCTTGGAAGTAGCCCACCTTCGGGTTTAGCACCGAGTAGGCCTTTAGAACAGAGAATAGCTCTTGTTGGCTGGAATGGAAAGAAATGTGTTGTTATTATTTATATTCTTAGTTTCGTACTCCCTAATTTCAAAGCGAAATTGATTTACTTATTCAAAAAGAAGATACTTTAATGATATTTTATTTTTAATCTTATTACTATTATAAATGCGAAAGTTTGAATGGATGGATGGCTGGACGTTTGTTACTCAATCACGCCAGAACGGCTGAACGGATCTGGATGAAATTTTGGCAAAGAGATTATAAGTCTGGAATAGCACATAGGCTACTTTTTATCCCGAATAAATGTAACGGTTCCCGTGGGATAGTTCCGACATCCACGCGGGCGAAGCCGCTGGCAAAAGCTAGTGAATAATATATTGAAGAACTACTGATTTTTCATCTCCTTTGGTCCCTCAATTCTGTGTAAGAAGAAATACGAAAAGATGTCAATTTAATTCAATTGTTACTTGTTAAAGCTGGATTATTTCTGGTTTTTATCGGAAATCCTTCGTACATTTACTCGACTGCGGCGGGGACCAAAAGGAGGGTAATTTATATAATTACATCCCAATACATGATTTAATTTTAGAAATAAATAAAATGGTTTGTTTACTTATAAAACAAAGCAGGAATTCTTCTGATACGTCATTCGCATGACGTGATGAATGCGATAAGGTTCAGTTAGTCACCAAATAACAGTGGGCAGTCCCCAACCACAATAGCGTGACCACAGGGCGATTGCACGATAATTATGATGAATTTAAACAATGTGGTTTTTCATCATCATCATTATCATAGTAGCGAAAAAAAAACATCCGTTAGGGTTACCATTTCTAAATTTGAAAAGTCCTGACAAAAAGCCGGTACATTCGCAAAAAAACTCCGAACATTTTACTTAAAAATTTTCAGTAAATTCTCATTTGACTCTTTTTATTTTGTAAAGAAGTACTCTTATGTCGAAAGTCCGGAAGTCCTGATAATTCTAACTGTGAGATATTTTTAAACAGGGCCAAAAAATAATAGATGTATTAGGTTGGGGAAAAAGTCTTTTCGCATTATAGTATGTATGAACTTAAAATAAAATCTCTTTGGCTATACTATTTGTATCTGGTATTGGTATCATTGAAAGTTAAAATTTTAAAGAACACAATTCCAAATTCAAATTAGGAAAATGTGTGATTTTCATTTGTTTTTCGTACTGTCAAGATGAGTGAATCTAATGAAGAAATTCGATACATTTTAAAATTTCGCTACAAAAAAGGTAAAAATGCAACGCAAGCCGCGAAAAAATTTTTCGATGTTTATGGACCCAGTGCTGTGTCTGTGAGAGTAGCACAAATTTGGTTTAAGCGTTTTCAATCCAGAAATTTTGATGTCAAAGATGCACGTCGCTCTGGTCACCCTATTACGGATAAAATGGATGCCATTTTTGAAAAGGTGGAGCAAGATCGGCATACCAGTAGTTACGACGTAGCTGAAGAACTGGGAATTGACCACAAAACAGTTTTGGCGCATTTGAAAAAACTGGGTACTTACACAAAAAGCTCGATATTTGGGTACCTCACGAGCTCACTGAAAGAAACCTAATGAACCGTGTA
Organism: Cosmia pyralina; assembly: GCA_946251885.1. NCBI lineage: Eukaryota > Metazoa > Arthropoda > Insecta > Lepidoptera > Noctuidae > Cosmia > Cosmia pyralina. The sequence goes on from OX276361.1 coordinate 10,246,661, forward strand.
CTCATTTGTGATTCTTTATTACGACGTAATGAAACCGAACCATTCTTGAAGAAGCTGATAACTGGTTATGAAAAATGGATCACGTACGACAAGAACGTGCGAAAAAGGTCGTGGTCAAAGGCCGGTCAGGCTTCACAGACTGTGGCGAAACCCGGGTTAACTCGCAACAAAGTGATGCTGTGTGTGTGGTGGGATTAGAAGGGCATTATTCATTATGAGCTGTTACCACCAGACAGGACCATCTATTCTGAACTCTACTGCGAACAACTGGGGGCCTACCACCAGCTCATAAGCAGTATTATTTTAATATTACTTCAGTGGGAGAAAGAGATGGAGCTATACGTACTGTAGAGCTTCATCTCTTTCTCCCATGGAAGTAATATTAAAATAATACTGATTATGAGCTGGTGGTAGGCCCCCTGATGAGATTAAAGCAAGAAGTTGAGAGAAAGCGGCCGGAATTAATCAACAGAAGGGGTGTGGTTTTTCATCATGATAACGACCTCACACATATTAGCCACTCAGCAAAAATTAAGAGAGTTTGGCTGGGAGGTGTTATTGCATCCGCCGTATAGTCCTGACCTTGCACCTTCAGATTTCCACCTGTTTCGGTCTCTTCAGAATTCTTTAGGTAGTGTCAGGTTAACATCACGAGAGGACTGCCAAAACCACTTGTCGCGGTATTTTGATCAGAAGTCCCAAAATTTCTATAGCAATGGGATCATGTCCCTACCTACAAGATGGCAAAAAGTTATCGTTAGATAAATGTAAATAATGTATATTAAAAAAAATTTTGAATTTTCTTAAAAAATGCGAAGAAACTTTTTCCCCAATCTATTATATATTGTACCTATCGCTAAACCTAGATAGAAAAAAACTATAACATAGATAAACCTATTGACTCATTCATAATAGACAACATGACTCTATCCATACAATTCCAAAAAAAAAAAAAAAAAAAAAAAAAAAACTATAAATTGCACTAATTGAGATTTCAATTCCTCAGGATTAGCTCGTGGCCCAGTCCACACGTATTCATACAGTGTGTGTTCTTATCCGTGCGGACCGCAAATCTTCAGTTTCTCTCTGTGTTTGCGCAGGTTACCAAACCGGCGCCTGTGTGGACACAGGGGGAAGCCACCGTGCGCCCGGTGAGTGAGCTCACCCCAGCGGTCGCGGGGGCTACGCCCATACCACTATGTCGAAACCCGGCAAGCGCGGCTCGTTGGGCCGCGATGCCGGGGACCAAGAAAACCCGCCGGTGCTGGACCGGGCGACGTCGTTGCCGAATATCGGCGATGCGGCGTCCGGTCCGCTGCCGGCTGGGCAGCAGCAAGTAAGGAAGGAGAAGAAGAAGTCTGAAGAAGGAAGAGGAGGGGGGAGATCGGGCGCCGCAGTAGCTGCCGGCCCGTCGACGACACCGGCGCCAGCGCGCGGTGCGCCCCTACCGTCGTCGGGCCGTCACCAACAGGCGGTACCGATCCGCCCGGCCGCGTTCCGCCCGGTGCCCACTCAGGCGCCGGGGTCTGCCGCGAACCCCGGTCGTGCGCCGTATGCGCACGTCGCGGCGCCGCCCGCGCGCGATACCGCTGCGATGCGTGCGTCCGCGCCCGCCACGCGCGCCGCGCCCGCCGCGCCCGTCGCGCCCGCCGTGCCCGCCGCGCGCGCCGCCGCGCCCGCCGCGCGTGCCGCCGCGCCGTCCGCGTACTCGGCGCCGACAGTGCCAGCCATGCGCACCCGCGCACGCCCCATGAGCGCTCCGCCGCGCCGCCGCCGCGCTTCGTGTCACCGCCGGCGCCGGCGCCGGCGCCCACGGGGGCTATACCTAAGAGTGCGCCGCTTTCGCGCGCTGCCGCGCCCGGTCCCCGCTTCTCGCTGGCGGGTCCGTCGAGCGCGGCCAAAGTGAAAAGTGGAAGTGAAGTGTTGTGTTTGCCAAGGGCGCCGGAGTCACCGGCGCCCCCTCGCGCCTCAGCCTACGACTCGCCCGCCGGTCTGTCGGCATGCTCGTCTCGCGCGGGATCGAGCATGTCGTTGGCGTCGGTGGGCTCGGCCGCGTCCGGTCGCGGCGACGTGTCACCTGATACGACGCCGCGATCCGGCCAGCGGCCCACCGTGGGAGGGGGAGCGGGGCAGCACCCCATGATGACGGCACCTTCGCAGCCGGTAGGGTTCGGGTTCGAATTTAACCTGGAGCCCCGACCCCAGCGTAAGGTGCCAAGAAGACGGAGCTCGTCGGAGTCCGGCACTGCGGAGGGAGGAAAGCGGGCCTGCCTCGAGGCGCCAGCGTCGCCGACGTTTGCGGACGCGGCTCGCCGTACGCCACCGCGGTCTCCGACGCCCACTCGGATGGACACTGGGGTAAGTGGCTTATGTTTACCCCCACACCCAACAGGGACAGGTGCCCCCCCTGCTGTCGCCCCTGCCGCCACTCAGGCGACACCAGCGGCGCAGCAAAAGAAGAAGCCACGCTACCCACCGCTGGTAGTGGAGAGGTTGCCCAACTGGGCCACCCACTTCCGCGCCATTGCCGCCAAGCTGGGCCGGCCACCCAACGCCCGTCCGTATGGGGCGGGTGTGCGCTTCACCCCCGGTACGGAGGAGGAGTACCGGCTGGTCCAGCGCTACCTGACTGCGCTGGAGAAGGAGGTAGGCATATCGTGGTTTGCCTACTCACTACCAGCGGAGAAGAGCCTCAAGGTGGCGATTCGGGGACTACCGCCTGATACGGACCCGAAGGAGATTGAGGAGGAACTCCGGACGCTGGGATACCAGCCGGAGTACGTGCGCCACATTAAGGGCGCACAAGGAAGACCCGGCTGCGTGTTCCACGCTATAATAAAGAAGACGCCAGATGTCCGGGCTATCTATGACACCACCGTGTTCCTCTACATGCGGGGTGTCAAGATAGAGGCTTGGAGGGGGAAAAGAGGCCCAGCCCAGTGCCACCGGTGCCAGCAATTCCGGCACAGCTCGCACCAGTGCCACCGCCCGCTCGCTTGTGTGCGGTGCGGGGAGGGGCACGCGGCACGAGATTGCCCGCGCCCGCGGGAGGAAGCGGCCACCTTTTTTTTTTTTTTGTTGACGCTGGGAAAAATGCATTACGCATGCCCACCCGTCGGGGTACGGGTGGGGTATGTGGGACTCCCCGGTAAATCCGGTATACCCACTAAACGACCCAGCGGCGCTCCCGCATCGCCGTGACGGGAGGGTCATGGGAAACTGGCTCAGCCTTTACATCCACAACCCTCCCGGCGCATGCCCGCCTAGCTGGCGGGCCCCGCTTGCCCCCCAGCAGGTTGAGGGGCTACGGGAATGGCCGGGAGCACCTGACCATTCCCGTCCGGCACTGGTGGAGGTCCGTGCGATACAGGCAAGGGTGCCCCCGCACCCGTTGCCTGCTGGCCTCCACCTGGGAGGAGTCTGAGATGAGTATCAAACTCACGTCTTCTTCGACCCCTCCTCCGCCTTCGGAGCGGCGCCGTGGCCTCAGCCAGCTTCTGGTGTAGCTGGCTGACCTCCGCCTGCAGGCGATCCACCTTCGCCTGCAGCTGCCGCGTCTCGTCCGTGGCCGTCCGCTTCACCAGCTCCATGACGATGCCGTGCATGCTGACGGCCCGGCATTTGAGGGCCTTCTGGAAGGTCCCCTTCAAATTGGAGGACTTTGAGGCGACCTCCAGAACCTCCTCCCTGTCCTCCTGCGCCATGCGCTCCAACTCCGCCAGGGAGTGGTCAGCATAGAGAACAGTCGATGCCCCATAGCCAGACCTCGACCGGGCGGCTTGTGCCTGCTGCTCCTTGGCGGCGACCCTCTCCTCCAGGTCCGCCTGGAGCTGCGCCCTCTTTGCCAGGTTTAGCTGGCGCTCGGCGTCCACCAAGCCCACATCGTGAGCAGAAGCCGAGGCAGGAGTCAAAGCCCTTTTTGGCTTCGGTTTCCTCCCCGGCCCCTCCTCGACCGACTCCGAGGAGCCCTCGGACCCACGCCTCATGTCGGCCCTCTTCCTCTTGACGCGACACGACTGGCCGGCCGCCGACGTCTCCATAATGGACTCGTCGGAGTCCGAACAGTCGCTTGGCCTGAGGAAAAGGCTGGCCGCAGATGGTGCGCGGTCAGCCTCTGACGCCGAAGCGTCGCCGGCGTGGCCCTGAGAAGGGCCGTTGGATTGGCCCTGAGAAGGGCCTTTTGGTTGGCCCTGAGAAGGGCCTTTTGGTTGGCCCTGAGATGGGCCTTTTCGGAAACGCCCGGAGGCGTCCCGCAAGGGTTTCGGCATAGCCTCCGCGGGTGCCGTAGTTTCCGACATAAAATAAAAAGTAAGATAAATAGGTTAAAATTGTATGCTACGACAGCACAGTGCACTTTAGCCGAACACCGGTCTGCCACTCCGTTACGGTGGTCAGAACCGGGTCGTTGCCCAGGGGACGCGACGTGGACGCAAGCACTGTGGGGGGGTCCCCCACTGTGGGGGGGTCCCCCACTGTGGGGGGGTCCCCCAGGAAGCGGCCACCTGCGTCAACTGCGGTGGCCCGCACCCCGCGTGCAACTTGAAGTGCCCCGTGTTCCAACACGAGATCAGGAACAAGCGGGCGGGGACCGCCGCCATCACGGCTAAGTCGCGCCGGCCCTTAGAGGCCACCGAGGGGCCGCAAACATTGCCGGAAGAGGCCCAACAGGGCACGTCGCTCATGGCGGCGGCCAACGGGCCTACAGAACGCAACCAAGCCTCCTCCTCAGGGCGGAGGAAAAAGAAGAGACGCGGGGGTAAGGGAAAAGGCAGGAAGTCGACCCTCCCCCCCCCCAGCGACACAGGAAGACGTCCCTAGGGCCGACCCTGCCTCGAGCGGGGCGCAGGTCGTGAAAGCAGCGGGTCCGACTACTGGCGCCGGCATAGCGCCGCGGAATAAGTCGGAACCAAAGAGGTTCACCGGAGAGACGAGTGGCGGCGCTGCCGGCGCCAAAGCTACAACAACAAAACAGGAGTTTACGACCTGCGCCATCAAGCTTTTGATGGATCTTATCAAGGCGATAAGGCAGGGTCAAGATGTGGAGACGGTCATCCTCGATGGCCTGGCCACTCTGCTGACGCTTTATCATGGCTAGACCATTGAGGATGATACACTGGAATGCCCGCGGCCTAAGGGACAAGGTCGCGCTCCTCCGCCATCTCCTTCGGGATCAAGACGTCGACGTGGCGCTCATAAGCGAGACGTTCCTGGGACCCGAAGATAGGGTTAGGTTCCCGGGTTACCTCGTTTATAGGAAGGACGAAAGGTCGGCACAAAATATCCGCTATCGTGGTCTGGCGGTGCTTGTGAGGCGAAGAGTCGTCCATCAGGAAATCCCCTCGTCGACACTCAACACGTGCTACGCGCTGGGTGTGCAGCTGCACGTAGCCGGCGAGGACATAGACATCTACGCGTGCTACAAGCCGCCCTCGGCCCGCCTCGACTTTACCGAGCTGCGGGCCCTCCTGCACGCAACACAGCACGCCACCATCCTCGCCGGGGACCTTAATTGCAAGCACCCAGCGTGGAACTCACAGCTCACGAACACCGAGGGGAGACGGCTCTTCGCGGACGCGGAAGCCTTCGGCTATACGGTGTCCGGCCCAGAGACGCCCACACACTATCCGGACGTCGCCACCTATATGCCGGACGTGCTGGACATCGTAGTCCACCGGGGGCTTAAGTGCCAGATGACCCAACATGTGATAGACGACGAGTTACAATCGGACCACCAGCCTGTACTCGTCGTCCTATCGGGTATGCCGACCCGACTGAAGCCCATAGCGCCACGTCGTAAAACGGACTGGACTATGTTCCGGGAGAAGTTAGAGACCACCATACCGACTCGGCCTATCGTCACCTCCGCGGACGTGGACCAGACGGCGAATGATGTCACTGCTTGCATCCAAGACGCCTTAGAAGCGGCGACAACGACGCAGCCGCAGGGGCTACTACCGCCTCTGCCGACCCACATCAAAGCGATGATCGCCGTGAAGAGGCGCCTTCGCAAGCAGTGGCAAGAACTTAGATGCCCCGTTTTAAAAACGCAGCTTAACCGTCTCGCGGAAAAGGTGAAGGCCGAGCTCAGAGCTCAGGCCGCCGCGGACTGGGAGGTACGAATAGACGCCGCCACGGGCAGTTGGCCGTCTGTCTTCAAGTTATGCCGCCACTTCTCGAATACCCCAGCCCCGGTGCGCCCTCTGCAAAGCAGCGACGGGGCGCTGAAATATGTAGCGGAGGACCGGGCGGAGGTCTTCGCCGAGCACCTGGAGCGTCAGTTCCAACCGAACCCGACCAGCGAACTTGAGCATGTCGCAGCGGTCGAGCAACACCTTGGCGCCTACTTCGCGACGCCGATAGCTCCCGAAGAGGATCCAGTCTTCTTCTCGCCTGGCGCGGTCAGACGCGCCATCCTCAACACGAAGCCCCGTAAGGCCCCTGGTGCGGACGGTATCACCAACACAGTGCTGCGCCACCTGCCGTACCGTATGGTAGCGGCGCTGGCGCGCCTGTTCACGGGGATACTGCGCACGGGGGCTTTTCCTGCCTCGTGGAAGGAGGGGCGCGTTATTATGCTGCCCAAGGCGGGAAAGAACATCTTGAAGCCGGAGAGCTATCGGCCGATCACTCTCCTGCCGTCGATCTCCAAGGTGTTCGAAGCACTCCTGCTGCGACATCTCCAACCCCACATAGCACCACGTCCGGAACAGTTCGGGTTTCGGGCGGGACATAGCACGACGCTCCAGCTGTCGAGGGTACTGCACCTTCTGGCGGCAACCGCGAACAAGAAGGAGTACGCAGTGTCAGTATTCCTCGACATGGAGAAGGCCTTCGACCGTGTATGGCACGACGGTCTGATTTACAAGTTGTCCACGTCGGACGCGCCCCGTCGCGTTGTTAGGGTGGTCTCTGATTTTCTTTCCCGCAGGACATTCCGAGTGGTGGTAGACGGCGCGCTATCTAGCGCCCGCCCGGTGCTGGCGGGCGTACCGCAGGGTAGCTGCGTATCGCCTGCGTGTTACTCGCGATACACGGACGACATCCCCACTACGGAGGATGCGACGCTCGCGCTGTATGCCGACGACGCCGCGTTCATCACCACTTCGCTGAACGCGAAGCACGCGGCGCGTAAAATGCAGCGCGCCCTCGATCTCCTCCCCGACTGGCTGTCTAAGTGGCGGCTGTCGGTGAACGTGGGTAAGACGCAGGCGATGGTCTCGGGGGCCGCGCGTCTGCCACCACCTCTGAGACTACAGGGGGCCGACGTCGAGTGGTCGTCCCGGGTAAAGTACCTGGGGGTCACCATCGACCGTCGGCTCACTATGGGGCCACACGTCCGCAGAGTCGCCGCACAGGGCAGGGTCGCCCGCAACCTTCTCAAACCAGTGCTCTCGTCCCGCCTCCCGCATCGGGTCAAGTTGGGTGTGTACAAGTTGTACGTGCGCCCAATCTTGACCTATGCCGCCCCAGCATGGTTCGCCCTCACGAGCGAGGTGAACCGGAAGATGCTCCGCACGCAGCAAAACTTTGCGTTGCGGACGATAGTCCACGCGCCCCGCTTCGTGAGGAACGACGTGCTCCACCGCGACCTCGGGATTGAGAGCCTGGATGAGTTTGTGGGCCGCCTGGCGAAGGGGATGTTCGCGCGTGCCGACGCGTCTGCTTGGCCTCATGTCAAGCAGATTGCGCCCTGGCATACGCGCCCCCCTGACGCTAGGCCCCTTCCCCGCGACTTGCTTGCGGACGGTGACCCCATCTCCGCGCCGGACTGACCTCCAGGTGGGCCGCTCCCGGCTACACGCGGTCCACTTGTGACACTAACGCTTCCACTACAAATAACATACGCTGTCACGTGATGCGTGCTAGGATAATTTAAGCGTGTCACGTGACAAACCCCAGACATGCACCTCTAAACAGGCACCAGAACTCACATACGAGGGCGCTGCGCGGGCGGCGACTCGTAAACGACGCCGGGTGACGCCACACAGTTCAATGTCACCCTCACACTCATGACACGGTCTCCCTACCCCGTGCCAGGCTCGGCTAGCTCTGAAAGTGGGGCGGGCGGGAGTCACTCACCCTATCCGTAGGAACGTCGAGTCCGTATCCCTGTCGCTGGTCGCCATCTGCTGGGCTTCCCCCATGTAGGTGGGGGTTCCACCTGGTAGGGGTTGACCGCCGGGGTACGGTGAAGAAAGCGGCAGTATGCATATGTCGTGACGAGCTTACGGACACAGATAGAGACACTATTTTCATGGGCGCGAAAATGCAGCGCGCCCAACCTTTTACTCGCCAGAGGCGAAATACGATGAGAGGCCCGTGGTAACGGGTCGCCGTACGGCATCCGCGGGAGGGGGGCTTCGCCCCGAAACCGCCACGTCACGCCCCTTACGGGGCGTAGCGACATCCCACAGTGAGTCAATTCCTCATTTGTAGGGAAACCCCCGAAACAAACAACTGAGTAAAACCGGAAATTATCAAAAACCAATACTGTAAAAGACATGGCAGATGTACCATGGTATCGAATTTGTAAGCCCAGTACGCTTAGCATGACCGCCATAGAAACGGGTTTTGTCGACGGAAGAATAGACAAAATGGCAGATTGTAGAAATATTTCTACGCTTTCTACGCTTCTGAGCATGACAAGGTGTAATGTTGTCTATTCTTCCGTCGACAAAACGTCGTCATGTTACGCGTGCAGAGGCCTATTTAACAAAACCGACAGGCGACAATCCGCAATTTGGTTAGTTTTTTTCCATAGTTTTCTGCTCTATTAAACAGCACTTGATTTTTTGGAAAATATGTTGCACTGTCAGTTATATTTAAATAGGGCCCAGCACCATAGCAACATACTAATTCACACTATCAATCACAATGTGAATGATTTTGAAGATGAAGTTATGTTCGAAAAAAAATTCTGCTCAACAACGTAAATAACGCAATGAATGTTGTTGAACTGTCAAAAAGAAACCGCCTCCTACTGTAAGCGTGTTCGCAACTACCCCACTGATCTCACCACTGGGTCCCGGAAAGGCAACGAAGGTATTTCGTCACGAAGAAGGTACTCTTGTCTACTAATCATACCAAGTAGCTCTCGCCACTTACTTATTTAAGATTATGCGTGGTAAAATACACAACCCAGGCGTTCTACGCACGGTTGGATTGTGTGTACCTGATGGGCACGTGGGGCGACGGAGGCGGCCGCCGCTACTGTGGGTGCCGCCCGCTCGCACCAACCTTCTGCAGCACGCGCCACTGACGCGCGCGCTACGTGCACTCAATATGGTGTCACAACAGATTGACTGCTTCAATTGTACTCTGAGTGAATTCACAAGGGCCGCATATTGTAAAATTGTAAGTCTAACTTTTTAAACTTTGTGTTATCATAACTATAACTGTTGTATTGGGTAACCCTGTAATGATAGTTGTATGTGTTTTAAATAAATAAATAAATAGGGGTCCTGTCAAGGCTGTCAAGCGTGGTAAGAATAATAATAACATTTCTCATTCGTTCATTAAGTTTCAGTATCGCCATTCGTACAGGCTATTCCAAGGCATTTTTATTAGTCATAGATATAGGCCAGCGGGGCAATTGCGTAACACACCATCAATCGGAATCGGTTTCATTTAGACAGTTCAACAACATTCATTGCCATTATTTACGTTGTGAGCAGACATATGAAGCAATGGATTAGCAATTTGCTTCAAAATGATTCAGATTCCGATTGATAGTGTGTTACGCAATTAGGGTGCAGGGGAGCAGTGGTGGCCCAGTGGTAACGGCTGTGACTTACGAGTTGTAGGTCGTGGGTTATTCGAACCCAAGCAGGCACTTTACTTGTGTAAATTATTTCATCACCACTGCTCTCAAAACGGTGAAAGAAAAAATCGTGAGGAAAATGTCCTAGAACCAAAAATTCGAAGACATGTGACATCCACCAACCCGTACTGGTCCCCCCTGGTGGATTATGGCTCACTCTCAAAGAAAGAGGAGGCCTGTGTCCCGGCAATGGGAACATTATAGGCAGATGATCATTTGTGCATTCAAACGCAGTGGATATAAATAATATCCTGCAGTGATAACTGATAAGTCATGACGATGATGAAACAGGACATAATTATTATCAACTATTACGGTTTTGCTATAATAAGACATCGCATAGTTGTACTACTCAACATGGCAATTGTCCAAGTTCATAATTGTGTTGATCAGTGCACTTGGCAACTGAATGAAACGAGAGTGTAAACAAACAATCAGACTAATTGTTTCCTATGCTGTCGTGAAATGAAAACACGCTGTCGTGTTATGATTCTGAGGTTGTTGTTAATAAATGTAATATGTTGTTTTGAACTGTTGCCGAACGAAGAAGTCATCTCATCTGCCTAGCCTTTTCCCAACTATGTTGGGGTCGGCTTCCAATCTAACCGGTTGCAGCTGAATATTAGTATTTTACATGGAGCGACCACCTATCTAACTTGCACAACCCAGTTACCTACTGGGTAATACGACACGCCTTGGTAAGACTGGTTGTCAGACTCGGGCTTCTGACAACCCGTAACGGCCGCGGCCAAGGCACGGAGGGTTCTTTGTGTGTAAAGATGATCACCCATCTACAGACCAAGCTCGGCAAACTGATCGATCGACCCGTGCGGCTGTTATTACTTAGCCACAAGAATTTTGCGAAATGGCAATGTTCTAAGATAGGTAATTATTGTTATTTGATAGTAGAGAAACCTTATGATGGTCTACCAGCTGTTGCTAAGCAGTTACTACCTGTAACAATAACCTATGATGATCTACAGCCTATGTTTACAAATACAAAATGTTTATTTCTGTACCAACTAGTTTAGATTAGGTTATGATTGAAGCCTCCTTTCATGATAATGCCTGTGTTAGGAGACTCCGCTCTTTCATAGCTTTGGCTGTTTGTACAAATTACAAAAAAAAAAAAAAAAAAAAAAATTGTTTCTCGAGTTACATATTTTCGTTATTTACCGTGCTTTATTGCCATTTACATAAAGTATAATTAATATAAATTCAAACACGTTTATAATAAGGCTGCGCCTATCAGGCCTATTATCTGAAGGTAGGTAAAAAACGTAAAAGTCAGAGCCTGACATTAAAGGCTCCTACAAACAGGCGAGACGCAAATCGCACGCGACACAAAGGCACCGCGTGTTGCGCGATGAGTGGTGCCTTTAGTAGAAATTGTTTGGAGCAAAGAGAGTTAGCGACCATGCTTTATGAATGATGATAATATCGCGTGTGCTGACAGCCTGACATATGAGAGTATTAACAGTAATGATGCACACTCCGATGGTATCTAGGGCTTTAGGGGTAGAAAAGGCGACTCCATGACTCTTCAAATACATTCTTAATTCTTCGATCTTTTTTAATAAAAATCTTAAATTCATTCATTCACTGACAGACAACATACAGCCTAAACCGCTGGGTCTAGAAGCATATAATTTTTCACAAGAGTTCCATTCCATATACAACGCTAGTGAGCTCTGGTGTTTAAATAGGGGATGAAAGTTTATTATTTACGTACATACATACGCTACCAATACATTGCCCCAATTCGTTAGTGTTTAACAATTCCTTAAATAATTTTCAACATATTAATGTCCATATATGCCATACAAGATTTACCAATTAAAAACATAACACGCGTAAAGTTACCCTTCTGAACTCGCTCTATTAATGAATGAATGAAATGCACCGACCCCAGCGTGGTTTCACCAGACTCAATTATTTGAATGAACCCAAAGATTTGCACTAGCCCCTGGTGCCTCATGTTTCATGGGGCTACAGAGACCATTGCATATCAAGGCGTAGACCAGGGGGGCGCGATATTGGTACGGAAGACGTTCCCTTAGGGTATGGGAGAATTATTAGAGCAGAACCGGATAGGCATCCTAAAGAAGGCAATGGAATTATTGAGAGACAGTTGTATATATAGGCATCTTTCATAAGAAAAGATCTATTCTGTCGGCAACCAAATTTAGTGTGCGCATAGTTCTCGTCAGGGGTTTTTGTTTGTATGGAAGTTCGCCATTTTTGCCAATGAGAAATACCATCGGGTATGCGGTTTGTATTAGGACTAATTTCACTCACCCGAGCCCCTCCTCCCGGATAAACATCTCATGGTACGGGAACTGCCGGTGCAGGTCTTTTCGGATGTCCTCCATACACTTGGGGTCGCCAGGCGCCTGCAGCAACTCTTCGTATTCGTTCGGATGCTTCTCCAGCAGCAGCTGTCCACCGCACAAGTAGAGCCAGGCTTTTGGACGTACCGATGCTGGTATGCCTGAAGGGAGAATGGGTTTGGATGTATTGTATGTTGGTAAGGTTCTGCTTTCGAATGGGGGCTGTCATATTTGTGAGCTGTGGCGACGGTTGGCGGTTCAGTGAGTTGTATGCCCAGAACTGGATGTCTTTTGGCTGGATTTATGACCTAAAAGAGCCATTTAAAGGTACACTAATTATGTTTTTATCAGCTGTTTTGTAATGGAAACTTCAGGGCGATAGCGACGGTACAAAATTGTTCCACCGCCATCGCCACCGCCCCGCCCCGCTCGGCCACCGCTGGTTTCGTGCGCCCAGCCTTAGAAGCACCGGTAATGTTTTTTGTCTGTGGTCTTTGACCCAGCACGATGCTGCAGATACGTGATTCGTATTTATAATGGTATCTGATACAAAGCACTGAAGCACACATGCGATCTCTTATGATCAGGGTTATGATCAGCATTTAAGAAATGCATGAGGTCCTGGGTCCGATTCCCAGTTCTGGCAGTGTTATTGGGTTTTTTAACATAACTGGTTAAATGTGGGTGCAGCTCTGCTTAACCCTTCGGGGATTACAGGCGTGATGTTATATACAACGTGTCGTTTTGCATCCTCGTCAAACCTAGTATCAACATGCTACTGACAGGTAACCTTATTATGTACCAAGTATTACGTCAAGTACCCACCTTTTCGACACCTCTCCCTGACTTTCTTGTAGTTCTTACTCATGAAAGCCTCCCAGTTGTTGAGCATGCGCAGCCATTTTTGTTCCCGCTTCAGTATTGTGCTCGGCGATACAGTCCTTTTGCTGAAACAATAAAAATCTACAGTTACTATTAAATTCACTCAAATTCTTGGCGGTATAGGTAGTTTTGGTCAGCTTTCAAACTTCAATATCTGAAATGGAACTCTCCATTTATTTCTAAATGAGATAATAGGTCTTTACCTATGAAATTGCCGTTTTGTATGAAAAAATTTAATCGAATTTTTTTCATGCATTTTTTATTTGTATTAATCGAAGTAATCACCCTTGCAATCAATGCATCTTTGCCAACGCAGTGGCAGTTTATTGATGCCCTTCTTAAAGAAATCAGCTGGACGGGAGGCAACAAATTCTTCAAAGGCATTTTGTACTGCCTCTCGGGTATTGAATTTTTTTCCCGCCAAGAAGTTATCCAAATTCTGGAAAAAAGTAGTAGTCTGTAGGCGCAAGGTCTGGTGAGTAGGGCGGATGACGGAGAGCTTCCAACCCCAGTTCTTCCAACTTGGAGATCGTCTGCTGTGCAGTATGAGGTCGCGCGTTGTCGTGCAGGAGCAGCGGAGACGAGCGATTGACCAATGCTGGTTGGAGATGTGCCAGCTTCTCCATCATTGTGTTCAGTTCTTCACAGTACACATCTGAAGTAATGCTCACCCCGTTTGGTAAGAAGCTGTGATGAATCACACCGGCGCTAGACCACCAAACAGTGACCATCACTTTTCTAGGGGTAAGTTTTCGTTTAGGGCATTGTTTAGGTGCTGAACCACGATCCAACCAACTTGCTGAGCGCTTGCGGTTATCAAACAGAATCCATTTTTCATCGCAGGTAACAATGCGGTTCAAAATTCCTTCATTTGTGTGTCTGTTGAGCAGTGCAAGGCACGTCTCGACGCGTACTTCGCGCTGGCGATCATTGAGTTCGTGGGGCACCCATTTGTCAAGCTTTTTTACCTTGCCAATTTGACGCAAATGGACCAATATTGTTTTGACGCTAACGTCGAAAGCTGCTGCTAATTCAGCCGTAGATTGTGTATCATCAGCTTCCACAATCGCCTTTAATTCGTCATTGTCGACCAAAGTCTTCGGACGACCGCGAGGTTCATTTTTCAGGTCGAAATTTCCAGAACGGAAGCGAGCAAACCAATAACAAGTGGTGCGTTGGTTTGTAGTGTTAGCTCCGTAAACGTCGTTGATGTTGCGTGCCGCTTGTGCCGCGTTGCTGCCACGACGGTACTCATATTCCATAATTACTCGAATTTATAACGTATCCATGATGACGAAAAAGATTGAAATGCGATGAAAATGTAACACTAATCAATAAACAAATGACTACTTTTGGAAAAAAAAATCCATGTTTTTAAAATAAAATTAATTTGAAATTAGAATTCTTAGCCAAACAAAAATTATTTTGATTTGAAATGGCCAGTACTGCAGAACGGCAATTTCATAGGTAAAGACCTAATATTTGAAACCTCTTCAAATATTGAAACTAGATTTCAGTCTGGTGATATCAAAAACAGAAACGATACCATGCCGTAAGTAAATGTCAATTTGTCTTACATAACCTTGAATTCGACTTCGACTGATCCGAGTATGATCTCAAGTCCCACCAAATCTATTTCGGTATACAGTTTTTTTTTTCTAGAAAACCAGCACTTCTCGGTTTCAGTTTTCAATCAATGAATCGCTTCATTGGTCTTGTGCAATCATTATCATTGGTTACTCAATCTATATTGTTACTTAACACAGACGTAACATTGTCCAGTTTACTGTTAAAACTTCGATAAAAGGAAGATAAGTGAAATAAGTGAATGATGAATTTATTGAGTAAAGATCAAGGTTCCAGTAATGTATTAGAAGTGTTAGTTTCCCGTTACTCACTGGTCTTTAGTGATCCTATACTTACTATCAATAGTTTGCTTAGTAATTCGTATTAATCATCTTTGACTATGTACCGTTCAGTCTCCAATAACAGTTCTATATTAATTAGTTTTTACAGGCAATCTAAATAAAAACTCTGTTTTCCAATGTCCTACACATTTCGCTAACGCCTCACTCGTGGCCAATAAAATGTGTATTTCTCAGAAATTAAGATCATTTTAAAAGTAGTGGTATTTTCCATCATGCCAGTCATCCAGTCGCATGCTGGCAGGCAGGAATTCAATATAACCATAGAGGAAATAAAAAAAGCACGTTCGTAGCCGACGGGCGTTGGAATTAGTTGTGGGCTTGTGGCATGGAACGCCGGACGCGCATTTTTTTACTTTGGCATTCAATCTCCGTAGCGATGAAAGGAATTTTCTAAAGAAACTCTTGAAGAATGATCCAATGTTGGAAGTTTTAAAGTTCTCAATCATTTTATATTCAGGGTGATTTTTTATATAACAAGGGTAATTTGCATGATTTGGTTTATTAGCAAACTATACTGAGGAGGCATAGATAATCAATGGAATTTATCAATCAATCAGAGTCAGTCATAGCCACGGAATAATATACCCTTATTTTTGGTCTCAGTCACCGTGGAAATGCAACTAGAAGTTTTGTGTTTGACAAAAAGGAAAAATTGAAACTAAACAGAAATCTATCAGTTACAGGCAATGGTGACAACTGACCACGTTGATTAATGGGGATAAAACCTAAATAAAACAGCAACTTTTGGGACCGCAGATGCTAATATATTTTCAGACTGACATACGACCACGTTGAGCCCTATAAATCTGTTCAGAATTCAGACATACGACCAGGTTGAGCCGTTAAGGTGCAACTTAAATGTCCCAAGTTATGATACTTGACTATGCATTAGCATTAGCCACGCAATCCAATTAGCTGGTGTACTACATAATTTGCTAATTACAACACATAATGAGGAATTATTTCCAGTCGAGGTGTTGTATATTACTTTTTTAACAATCCGATGCTACAAGTCCCCACTTGCTCAGTAACCAGTGTAGCCATAGGTCGCTGGTTCATATCCGGCTCGAAGGACCACAGGCACCAGCATGTATAATAAAAACTGCTGACGTGAAGATTCTTTTATTTTAGTTAAAAGATCAAAATTTACATGTTGACCGCACGACGACCCCAGAGAGCAGCAAGTGTTGCAAGTTGACAAAAATAATGTGACATTTCTTTATGGTAAAAATTTAAATATTTTCATACAACCAGTGGCGCCTTAAGTCTAGGTTCGAGTCCCACTATGGGACGCCCTTAGTTGTACTTTTTAAAATTTGATTAACACGGCGAGAGGCCCTTCTGGCCCCACCAATTAACGGTTAAGCAACCAAGTCTTTCCGGAGTCAATTGCGAAAGGTCCGTACCAAGAAATAAAAAATTGCCTACATCGTACTAATGGCTCTCGTCAACGTACTTAAAACTGGTTATCTTTTAGCAAGACGTATACCTATCAATCAGCCTAACCTTTTCCCAACTATGGGTCTGCTTCCAGTATTTTGCGATACCCCTTGGTAAGACTGGTTGTCAGACTTTCGGGCTTCTGACGACCCGTAACGACTATCAAAGATCCACGAATGACAGCCGGGAACAACAGCTTAACGTGCTTTCCGAGGCACGGAAGAATCTCAGTATGTAAAGATGGTGTACGATCCACGGACCAACCCCGGCAAGCGAAGCTTAACCTGATGGATCGACCCGTGCTGCTGTTATTACTTAGCCACGAGCTAGACGTAGCGACGACCTCAAAAAGGTGGCTGGCACATACTGGGACAGAAGACGGAGGCGCATATTGGGAGAGGACTGCCCAGTGTAGACTACGATAGGCTGAAATGACTACCTATCTTTCTGGTTGTCCTTGATGCATATCCTGTATTGCAGTTTTATGAAGGAGGTCCAAGTTCAGCTAGCAGGATTTGGTTTGCGGTACCAGGGAAGCATAGCTCAAAAGAAATTGGCAGCAATTGAGAAAATATTCGCGATATTCAGTACAGCGATCATAATCGTGAATAAATACTAAATAAAACGGCCAAGTGCGTCTCGGACAACACACAATAAAGGGTTCCGTAGTTGGGATGATTTATCCCAAAAACAAACTTAACATTGTAGTTGAAAAACATGTTTTCCCATACATCGATATACACATACGTCATGGTCAATTCTCCAAATACAAATTTAAGTTTGTAATCGCAATTTTTTTTATATGATAATAGTACAAACTTACGATTTACGGACTTTTTCCTTTACTTGTGCTGTGAGTCTGGGGACCAACGGGAAGTAGCCCGATGACGTGGATGTATTTGATATTAATTTCGACTTGATACCTCAACGCGTTCCTGAGAAAAAGGGTCTATGACAGACAGGCAACGAAGTGATCCTATAAGGGTTCCGTTTTTTCCTTTTGAGGTATTGAACCCTAAAAGTATGGTTTCGTGCAGTTTTGACTCATTCATCGTATTTTTTGTTGCTAGTAGCAGTAATGAGTCATACAGCAGTAACTTATCTATGTAGTTTACAATGAAATTAACAAGAATTTAAAATAAAATGAACTTCGTATCTTTATAGCGTGTTTTATCAAAATGGCACAGTCAGGTGGTAGTAATGTTTCATATCAAGTAGGCCACTTACAAACTACAACGTTCCTTACATTGTAGATTTTTTATGATCTTATGAAAATAGAAGACGACGAAATAAAGGTAACATTATTACCGATTAACTTCTGCCCGCGACTTCGTCCGATAAATTTCTTGTTTTAACATAAAATATATCCTATATCACTCAATATATTAGCTTCCCATTAGAATAAATGAATGAATAAAATGCACCGACCCCAGCATGGTTTGACCAGAGTCGATTACTCGAATAAACCCAAAGATTCACTGGTGCAAGAGACACCGTTGCATATCAAGAAATAGACCGGGGGCGTCAATAGTGAAAGAATTTTCGGAATCGGATTAGTAGTTCCGAAGATTACCCCGTACATACAAACTCACAAATTTTACCTCTTTATAGTATAGATAGGGGCCTATGCCCAGATAAGTTCTATTACCAGTTAGATGAATCAAATGGAACAGAATTGGCATGAAATGACCTGCTAGATTAGATATCCAGATTTTATCAGGAGATGGTAAAAAAGGGGGCTCGTGGCTAAGTAATAACAGCCGCACGGGTCGATCGATCAGGTTAAGCTAAGTCTGACTGTGGATGGGTGACCATCTTTACATATCGAGACCCCCCGTGCCTTGGAAAGCACGTTAAGCCGTTGGTGCCGGCTGTAATTTGTAGATCTTTGACAGTCGTTACAGGTCGTCAGAAGCCCGAAAGTCTGACAACCATTCTTGCCAAGGGGTATCGTATTACCCAGTAACTGGATTGTGGAGGTCAGATAGGCAGTCGATCCATGTAAAATACTGGTATTCAGCTGCATCCGGGCGGTAAGACTTGAAGCCGACCCCGACATAGTTGAGAAAAGGCTAGGCAGATGATGATGAGATTGAAGCCTGTGTCCAGATAAGTTCTACTACTAGATCTTATCAGGAGATGGTAAAACAGCCCATAATAGAAAACTCTAACCCAGAAGTGGACTTGGCTAATAAGTATAAAATATCTTTCTATTATGTTGGATTGTGAATGTGGATGTCTATACGAGTAGGGGAACACCAAAGTGACGACTAATAGAGAAGTATGGAAGAAAAAGTCTTGTTGCGCCGACCCCATTGGGATAAGGGCAAGAGAATGATGATATGCTGGACTGCTGTGGGAGAAAGTGTTTCAGTTGTATTACGTTGTTATTGTTGTTGTTGTCGCGTTTCCCAGAAACGCGAAATGTCTTCTAGGTTGTTAAGTACTGCATGGCATTGAAATGTAGTGGTGTTGTCCAAAAGAACCCATCCTACTATAGTCTGTTGAGCTATTGGCGCATGTATAGGTCCTCGCAAAATCCCGTGTAATTCAACTGGGATGTTTTTAGCTCTCATCCGTCGAGGAATAGCGATCTGACTAAAGTAGGAAGGGTTCTATTGGGCACCACCACAACATTTCAATGCACTTAACAACCTAGAAGACATTTCGCGTTTCATAAAGTAATCTGTAAAAACTGAAAAGTTTAAGGCCTGTGGAACTTCTTTTAAGGAAGTAAATAATAGCAATTACTGTCGTATTTTCTGAAGAATGTCGGAATGCTTTCAGTTCAGCTTGATGAGATAAGTTTACTGATAAAGTAGGTACCATACTGCCTCGTTGGCGTAGTGGTCGCTTGCGCTATTGCCGAGCATGACATCACTTATGACCAGAGATCGGATAATCGGATGCATATTTACCTAAAGTTAGCTAATATAGAATGCACTTTCGAATCGAAAAAATCCCGGGATTCCGGGATCGACAAATATAGTTCTGATTCTATAATCAGAACTATAAATCTGATTTTATTTAATCAGATTCTATAATCGAATGTATATTTACTTACGGTCAGGTGTTGGCTAATATGGAATGCACTTTTGTATCGATCGTTAAAATCCCGCTATTCTGCAATTGATAAATTTAGTACTTTTTGACAATAGAATCGAATGCTAGCTAACGTTGTAAAGTAGGTTGCCAAACTGGCATAGCAAACGTCAGGATAATTCGGCAATGTTAAAAATGTTACCTCCTTCTGGGGCAGTCGGGTGAAAATTAATTTCAAATAAACAAGCATACGAATAGTTATGTGATCCCGGTGTCCCGGTATATTACACATATTTAAGAAGTTGTTTCCATTAGTTGTGCATTCCCGGATTTTCTGGAATCCCGGGATTTATATGAAGAAAAAAAATCAATAAGCCGCTTCCACAATTTCTTAGCCCAAAATTCAGGTTAGGTAATATGCTTCCGATCATCCGATCTCTGGGGTGTATTATAGGCACACCACTGCCTATGCCTTCAGGATTACAGGAGTGATGTTAAGTTACTCGGAATATAAGTTTTTCTCTGAAACTGTTAACCCGTTTAACTTTGGACGTCTTAGGGTCGAAAATAATAGTTTGTTCACCTATTAAATTAGGATCTCATCCATCAAAATGATTGATCGTTCAATACAAACGCAAACTTTACTTGCAATTTATATACTGTCGGCGTAATAAACCTGCAATTTTTCATTAATAAAGTAGTAATGATAGTTCCTGGTTTGTATTTATAGCATCAAACCACGCTATCCCGGCGTTGAGAGGTGATAAAAAACTTATCATTGTATCAAACCGGTTAATAACTGATAACGAAACTAGGTCTTTTTATACATATTTATTGCTGTTGAAAGTGCCGATTCAGGTTCTTTCTTTTGTAAAAAAAACTGCATCATAAACTAATTCAAAGTTTAGGAGCTCGTGGCTAAGTAATAACAGCCGCACGGGTCGATCCATCAGGTTAAGCTACGCTTGCCGGGGTTGGTCCGTGGATGGGTGACCATCTTTACATACCGAGACTCCTCCGTGCCTCGGAAAGCACGTTAAGCCGTTGGTCCCGGCTGTCATTCGTGGTTCTTTGACAGTCGTTACGGGTCGTCAGAAGCCCGAAAGTCTGACAACCAGTCTTACCAAGGGGTATCGTATTACCCAGTTACTGGGTTGTGGAGGTCAGATAGGCAGTCGCTCCATGTAAAATACTGGTATTCAGCTGCATCCAGTTAGACTGGATGCTGACCCCAACATAGTTGGGAAAAGGCTAGGCAGATTGATTGAAACTAATTGAAAGTTTAATTATAATGCCAGGAGATTATTTTGGAACGTAGAAGTAAACTGGTAGAAATCGTCACGTAACGAAAAAGCATTATGCCCGAAAAGTCAGTTTTAAGTATCAAAAGTTTTTGTTTTTTTAATACAGAGCCATCTAGTATAAGCTTTTAGCTTGACAAAAACTTGAGACCATACTAGATGGATCTGTGTTAATACATAATATACAACGAAAGGAACTTCGGTCCAACCGGGTATCCCACGAGTCCCACGACGACACCTCCCCGACTTTTTTTCATTGTAAGTGACTTTGACTTCCAACTCTACTAGCTCCTTTTGTGTTCAGTTCTGGGCATTTACCGTAATAAATAACAATAAGCTAAGACACACTTAAGTTATTTTGTATTAATTTCTTTTGCAATATTGAACTTATCTTAGTATGAATTATTATGCCCATGCTTAGACTGCCTAGGGGTCTAGTGGTCGCCAGCGCTACCGCTGAGCATGAGGTCCTGGGTTCCATTTCCGGGTCGGACAAAGTGTTTTTAGGTCCATCTAGAATTTCTCAGTAGCAGTATAAGCTAAGGGTTGCCTAACCTATCGGGGAATAGGCTAGTGGACAATAAGAAAAATACCTTATGAATTTTATTATGTTGTAGAATGGTTGTGAACTAAAAGTATCCAAATTCAACTTACTTTTCTAAATGATTTTAGATTATTTTTGAGAAATAATTACGTAAAAATATAACCATTGGTCACGTAACATTGAACGCCAATCAGAGCGCGATAGGCCTCACTTCGCAGTCATGTCACTTTGACAATATAACATTGTTTCAGGGTTTCCATTTCAAGATATTTTCCCCTAAATTTAGGGGATTTTTTTAGAAAAAGTAAATAGTATTCGCATGTTTATTTTAAATTAATATAAATGTCATAATGTGTAATCAGTTCTTTCCTTAGTAAATTTGACAAAAACCAACTATTTAAATACCTAACCGCGGTTTGAATGTTGATGGAACACAGGCCTATAAGGATGATGACATCACTCGAGCCGCCAATACTGTGTACATTTTTACTACGAATATTAAATAGAGTTTTATTAATAAAAAAATAGTATTGTTAATGTTAGTATTTTGATGAAATATTCATGTTTTATGGAAAATAGAGCACAAGGAACATTTTTAATCGGTTCCCTACAAAAACTGTCAACTAGCCTATTACAAACGTGATGTTACGTATGTTATGAATTTATTTTGCGTACGACATTTTTAAACACTCCTTGTAAATAGTCGACCACGTGCTTTAGTGCAGCTCTAATTAATTTCCATCAGCCTTGGACGGAGGTCGGTAAACTAATGGTATTTGACCTCTCAATTACTTGTGAAATTGCATTCGCTTTGCAAAGTCGGAAGATGGGTTGTATGATAATTAAATTTTTTCACGTCGGCGGGCAGCCAAGCGGAATCAGGAGGAATGGTTATGAAATGTATGTGTTTAACTTTTCCTAATTTTAAATGCTATTTTTAAAGACTATTTCCATTCTACTGAAGCTAGAACTAGCATTTGGAGACGTATACAAAGCCGAGGAGACAGGAGAAGATTCAAGCATTTCCATCTGCAAAATCCTACGCTATGCAAGAAATAGGTAGCTCTAATCTGTGATCCGGAAAAGCCTAAGCTACAGAAAGAGCCAACTTCGCTTTGAAAGGCGTCAATCAACAAAAACCGAACAGATGATATAACGTTAAGAAAAGCCCTCGATTCACAATCATATAACATCAACAAGCAACACCACTGTCCAGATCTCCCAGTCATCCGCTGATAGCTGCGTCAATGTTTCAATAGCTTTATCAGAGACACAAGAATGATGTCATTCTGTTACGCGATATTCCGACCGTGTGCTGTGCCTGGGAATCGCTAAATGATGACTAAGTTCTACTAGAAGCTAAATATTGTAACTGAGGAAGTAGATTCCAGTTGAAGGAGCCTTGAAAACAATGTAGTGAAGACTTAACTGTACAGAGAAGACTAGTAGGCAATGAAGAAGACTAAGTTAAAGGAGCATTCTCAAATACTTACAGGATAACTTTCAATACCACAGCACCTCAAGGGGAAGATCCCTTTATAGATTAGATAGATTAACAGTCACAATTCAATCAGATACTTGAGGAAATATAAATTCACATAGCAATGTTAGTTAGCCAAAATTGCATCAATTTCAAAACAGCTCATAAAAACATAAACTCAAAAAGTAGAACAAAACATAATGTGCCCGAAACCGGCGTCGGAAACAATAATGGTACAATAGTAACAGCACTATGTATGATTCAGTTGTGCAAAGTAATCGAAGGCCATAGCGTTACAGCACGCTATGCCTGTATTTCAAGCGCAATAAACTCTGTGGACAGGCCAGAGCGTTAAGTATGGAATGCTGTTGCTAATGTTATAGGTGGACGAGAAAAATTAATCATAATTTGTACCTATATTGGCTCCAATATAGGTACAAATAGGGGTTGGTCCCTGGATGGGTGATCATCTTTACATACCGAGACTCCTCCGTGCCTCGGAAAGCACGTTAAGCCGTTGGTCCCAGCTGTCATTCGTGGATCTTTGACAGTCGTTACGGGTCGTCAGAAGCCCGAAAGTCTGACAACTAGTCGTACCAAGGGGTATCGTATTACCCAGTTACTGGGTTATGGAGGTCAGATAGGCAGTCGCTCCATGTAAAATACTGGTATTCAGCTGCATCCGGTTAGACTGGAAGCCGACCCCAACATAGTCGGGAAAAGGCTAGGCAGATGATGATGATGATTGGCTCCAATTCCTATTGGAGCCAATCAGCTGTAATAGCCGGGAAATTTTTGCACGCCTCAATATTTTTTCGAATTTTGACAATCTTCTTTGAGAGAACAATGAACGTTGCTTAACCTGACCTGCACCCTAATTGCACAACACCCTATTAATCAAAATCTGAATAATTTTGAAGCAAATTGCTAATCCATTGCTTCATATTATGTTCGACAAATTTGTCTGCTCGGCAACGTAAATAACGCAATGAATGTTGCTGAACTGCCAAAATGAAACCGATTACGATTGAGTGTGTTACGCAATTGTCCCGCTAACATTGAAATGATGTTACAGTTGTCTCCAAACAAAAATGACAATACTTATATCTGTCTATCTTGATACAGAATTCAGAATAAAATAAAAGATGACTTTGACCTAGATAAACCATTTTAAAGCCAACTTTAAGCAGTTCCAGCAAATAATACTTGAGATTAGCAGAAGCCCAATAAAATCACAAAAATGAAACTAACGACTCGAAATGCCCTATAAAACATGAACTAAAGCATTGCGAAATATGAGGAAGCATATATAGCATGTATTACTATAGTCGTAACATTACCATTACTCTCGTATGGCTCGTAATCAGTGTAATGGGGTTCATTACACCGACTCCTATTGTTTATGGGGACCGAGCCACTTTCAGCGTGTCGTTGTGAGCATTCCATTTCATTTTGCAGCTGGGATTATACAAGCCTTTTCTGTAGACGTTCATCACGTGCTAAGCATGGAACTGGGGCCTTATTTAAATTTAAACCATTGCAGTCGAGTTACATGACATACGTCTCTCTTAGAGGAGGAAGTGTATTTATAGAAATAGCTTTGACTCCCTTTAAAAAGTTATTTTGGGATGTCCTTATCCATTTTCAACATTGCTGACGAATGTCGAATCAGATCGTTGTCCGGCGTTCTTTTGATAGTAGCTTGGTTAACATGCTTTTGTAAAAGGTGTTCTATATTCCAAAAGCGTGTATCCTTTGGGATCAAACGGGTTGAGAGGAATTTTATGAAGTTACCAACTGAAGAGTAATTAAAACCCTCATAAGTATCCAACTACTTCAAGATATGGTCTCTGAGAAACTCAAGTACATTTAGCAACACTGTCTAGCAACACATATGTGTAACAATACATTGCTCTCATATCTCATACGAGTATAACGTGTGTAATTGTGTAATGAGGCCCGGGCCACGCGAGTCGCAAATTCGCAACGCATTTAAATTTTGTTTGACAGTCTTTTTGGCTTTCTCTGCTAAGTATATGATAAAAAAATTTCTCCTTCATCTACGGGTCTAAAAGCTTCGCAATTATAGCATCAGCCAGTAATTCTCTTTTCAATTGAACCGAATAATACTGCTTTTCGCGTGATTAACTTTATAAAGCCTACATGAAAAATATGTCCAAATCTAGACTAATGTATACATGTATGCATTAAATATGAAGTACTTAACACAGTTATTCAGCTGTGTCGTAATAGGCATAATGAGGATCATTACACCTGCTATTCGGCGGCTACGGTCTCCGACCACGCAGGTCGAAATCTGATTGTATGCTTCCGCCATGCGGCAATAAATTGTAATATTTTTATACTGGATAAGTGGATATATCCAGATGTAAGAGTATCTAAGATCTAAGGCACTTAGGATCCTTGGGTGCAGGCCAAATATATGATGACTAATATCTCACCAGTTAAAGCTTGTTGAGTTAATTACGGAATTGAATAAGAACTGGTTAGGGACGCCCCCTTAGCACTTGGTACCGGTAATGGTGGTCATCTGGATTGTCAAACAGATTGGAAATAAGCCGACGTTATCGAAATCCGGAAAACTTATGGTCAAAACTAGGAAATGTGTTAAGCAATATGACAATGTCACATGGCCTGACGAATAACAAGAACTGTGCGTAATGCATAATCATTTAATTTTCCTGCCCTTATCCCAATTTATTTGGGATCGGCGCAACATGTCTTTTTCTTCCATACTTCTCTATTAGTCGCCATATAATTTTTCACACAGTCCATCTATCGTTTCTTGCCTTCCCCTACTCGTATAGCCATCCACATTTATACTCAAAACTTTCCTGACATTTTCCTTATTCCTCCGCATCACATGCCCATAGCATGACATCCGATTTCGACAAAGAATATATGTAAAATTGTAAATATATATATATTTTTTTTTATTTCAGAAAAAACACATTTACGGTTCACAAAAAGAATTTTCTAAGTAAAAATAGAATATTCCAGAAAAAAGTGTACCGTTGGTGTATGTACTAATGAAATAGTACATTTTGATACAAGTGGAGAATGTTTGTTATTGCATTCGAGGAGGAATTAACACCCGAGCCGTAGACGAGGTTGATTTTGAGCCGAGAACTGCAATAACAAATGTCCACGTGAACCAAACGACGTTTTTCAATACACTTTTGAAGAAATAAAATAACAAAAAATATTTTTGTCATTAATTATTAGGAAACTATGATTTAAATTTTCTTTTTTTTTCCGCGCTTTGCTTTCGCCAGGTTGAAGGAGAAGCAAAGGTATAAAGCCGATAAACAATCTAATATGAAAAATAGAAAATTCAAATATTTTTGAGTTTAGAACACAAATAAATGTTAATTTGTTGATAAACTTTTTTTTTTTATTGTAATAATCATGGTTTTTGATGATATTCTATTTATAAACATTATTTAAATATTCACGGGTTGGAAAATGAAAAATCGCACGCTTGTGAAATACATTGCATTGTGAAGCTAATCGTAGTGCGATATGAAACAGTTTTCGAGGAAATGTATTGAAAAAAAAAAAATTGTATCACAAACACCAGAAAATTTATGAGATTATGTACCTATATGACAAAATCGGCTACACATGGCAAAAGGTTTGTATGAACTACTTATGTCTCTATAGCATGGATATTTTTAGACAATCATTTTAATGGAGTTCGTCTTTCAATTCACCTGTTTTGTGGCCACAGTCCACAGATTCCCATCCATTGCGATCTGATTGTGCACATCCGCTGCAGACTTCAATGTTATGTTATGTTATACATATATAACTACATCTGGATTTCGGTACCAATGCTTTCAAAGCATAATACGTCTGCATTTTGATTGATAGTAATAAACCACAACACCCAAAAAAGATTTATTCGAACTGAAGTACCAATAACGGATTATTAGAATCTATATGTGATTGAGTTTATCTTGGATACGACTTCGGCATTTTGAACTAAAACATCATTTATTGGAAAGACCAAGAAACTAAGAACTGCCGGTCTATTTAGTACATATATCACCGTGAAAACGTACTTATGTGAAGTGAGCTGTCAATAGTGTCATCAGGTGGCATGACAGCTCCCTTCAAGTTCACTTCACCTAAGTATTCACGGTGAGATTTTTACAGAATAGATGGGCAGTTATACTTTTAAGGAAGGTTAATGCATCTAGCCTAGAACAGCAAGACCTAACAGGCAGCCTATCGCACTTTTGTATCTTACGATACGTGCTAACTATTCTAATCAACTATGCAAATCGAAGATTTTAAACTTCCGTTAGTCACGTTCCGATGGAGCCGCGATCGAATAGCAACTTCTAATTGCGGGCAAGGAGCATTGAGTAAGTTTATTGTGAACTTTCTACAAGAGGTAGCCAAATGAGGAAGACAACGTTGCAGTTTAAAAAAGATGTAGTGACAAAAATTAAAAACAGTATGCTCAGATGGTTTGGTCATGGAGAGAGGATGAATGAATGGCGACTAACAAAATGTAGATGTGAGTGAAAACGCCGGGAGACACTTAGGACATAATATGTGACCTTATTGGTTATGTTCTTCAGAAAGGTCAGGAACTAAACGAAGCAAAAGGAGTATTTTGGGCCTAAACAAGGGCCAAGGGTGTGAAACGGCGCGGATGCGTGGCCAGGCCACGAAAAACAGCCGGCCAACAGACGACTGGGGCGGCCGGTCTGCTATTGAAATAATTCAAGTCGTATGGTCTTGTGTAATCTCCCAGTACAGCGGCCGCGCCGCTTGACCACGCGGACGCTTATAATTAGGCCCCAAGGATCGTAGCAGATGGCGTTCTATAGTTTCTGCCTACCCCCATGGGAAGAAGGCGTGAGTTTATGGATGAAGGTATAGCCAAATGACAAGCAGTATTGCAGTCCTTGACAATTAGGACTGCAAAGAAAGTTTTTCGCCAGGAAGAACAATTTGGAAGAATGAACACCGGCTGGTCAATGGCTTGCAAAAAGATGGGCTTGGACGGTCATTACCACACAGACTGAACTGTACTGACTGAGTAGTAACAATTTCGTTTGCAAAAACTGTTAGGTATAATTGCTTCCAGTAAGTTTATATCATTTTGAACCGTTTCTGTAATGGACTGCAACTTCGTATGATCGTATCTCAATTAGATTTAGCAGTCGAGCGCAGATTCTTGAAGACAGTAAATAAGACTTTACAATACTTAACATCACGCGCCTGTATTGCCGAAGAGATAGGCAGAGGTGTACCTAATAGTACGCCCACATTTCGCCAGTCATAACTGGCGAAATGTGGGCGTACTATTAGGCTTTAGCACCTCTTCAAAGATGATGTTCCGCTCTTGAGTAGCGGAACATCATGTGAGTCAGTTGAATTGAACTACTGCGGTTTCACTGCTATAGTTTCGCGGCGGAGGTGTGGTAAGGCCCTAAGCCCAATGTAACAGGGAGCGAAATACGACGTATGAACTTAATTTACTTTAAATTGTGAAAATCCATAAATACTTTACCTAATAAAACTTTTTTACAAAAAAATACAACCGACTTCCAAAAACAACACTACAAAGTGTAAATTAACTTTAATTTCGGAAGTCTGTGTCAAAACCACCGACTTCCGAAATTAAAGTCACTTTTTAGTTGTGGTACCTACCCCACACAAATTCTAATACCATTACCTGCAAAAGAAACTAACTCAAAAACTACCCAAGCAAAGTTAATCAATTTTATATGGGACCAACTTTCAGGTATACCCTCTCGAATAAAACAAAAATTTTTCACATCGGACGACTCTGTAAAAAGTTATGCGTGGTCATACAAAAAAAAAAAAAAAAAAAAAACAAAACATACGTGTCGAATTGAGAACCTCCTCCTTTTTTTTTCGTCGGTTAAAAATATCGTCAATAGTGCTACTAAACAAACTAAACGAGAATTGCCCGCCAGTTCACATGGTCTTGTCAAAATTCTCTCATGGTCGAAATAACAGACAATGCTTGAGAACATGCAGTCATCAAGTCAATAGGAACGGTAAATATCAATTATGTGGGTACAGGTGTATTGTGAGTACGTCCGTACTTACTTGACCGACCCGCAGGTTATTTTTTATACAGGCTGTAAGTGTAAACAGTGGCAACCTTTTAAGAGGTCATTGTACTCATAATTATGAACAACTTTTACTATGGGACCATACCTGAAATCGCGAAAAAAAAATCTGCTGTTCAGTACATTAATATGTTCGCATACGTCGTCAAAATGTAGGGAACAGCTGATTTTTTTTTTCGTGATTTCAGGTATGGTCCCATAGTAAAAGTTGTTCATAATGATGAGTCCAATGAGCCCTTAAAAGGTTGCCACTGTTTACACTTACACCTTGTATGATTGGAAGAAATTGGATGTCCGTCATTAGGTAGTTGCATCCCCAACCCCAAAGATACAAATCAAAAAAATCCCGTCAAACAAGGCTATTGAATTTTTACGTCAAATAGGCAGGCAGCGAGTATCGACATCCTAAACCTGTGATGTCTATGAATGTGATGATTAATCTGTCTGGCAAGAATTTTTGGGCAAGCACTTTCCCTAATTGTCGACTGTTCATTGAAAGTCACTGTTCAGCGCATAGTTTCAGCGTTTACTACGCTGATATGAATTGAATAACCCAATATAGCTTTAGACTTTAGACCAGCACCCTAATTGCGTAACACATTATCAATCGGAGTTGGTTTCATTTTGAAACAAATTGCTAATCCATTGCTTCATAATAATATGTTCGAAAAATTTGTCTGCTCGACAACGTAAATAACGCAATGAATGTTGTTGAACTGTCAAAATGAAACCAACTCCTATTGATTACGTGTTACGCAATTAGGGTGCAGGTCGTTTTTATAACGATCATGGTTTATGAACACGGAACATGGTGTGAAAAAACTGGATTATAATTGTGGAGCCATTTATACGGCACCACAATTATAATCCAGATACGTCATAATTATTAGCAATATTAGTGTTGCCATCTAAAGCACCTCTATGCATCTCATTCTCCGTAAAAGGATAACATTGGACTAAACGAATAGGTCTTTAAAATACATGGCTATAAAATACTAGTTTTTGACATAATCAACACTTTTTTTTTAAATCGGTTGATCAAATTGGCACAAGCGTCAAGGTCCATCAACATTGTTGATTTACGCCAAAACCGGATCATCAGGTAACGATAGGTTATTGCATAAATCGAGGTAAAATTGGCGATGACGCACCCAGAGAAAAGTCCACACGTCGCCGTCGTCGTCACGTCCTATTTTAACAATATGGCAACAAAACACTGGTTGCATTCCGTAAATTATGAAGAGGTATTCTACTTTATTTTTGGGGAGCCAACTTGTCTTATTTCCGTTGGAAAAAGACAAATTACCGGAAGCCTTCTCAAAAACTTCGTTATAATCTACTCTATGAACTCCATCTCAATCTGAGGATACACAACCCTTTAAAAAAGAAATCCTATGGTGATGAAACTGCGGTTTAAACAAAGAAAATGTTTAAGTTCTGGTCCAGAAGGATCACTTAAACTTTCAATTCTGGTATCGGCAATTCCACGTGGTGCTACATAATGAGTCAGTTTACAGCATTGTCAATACGAAGACAAGTTAATAACTCACAAAGACAAATTAACAACCGTAGACTAGCCATTTCGCAAAAATGTACAAAAAGTATTACCCACTTAAGTAACCATGCCAACGAACGAGATCATGTAACGCCTTGCGACGACAAAACAGAACTCCACATTAAAAATAATGCAATAAAATGTAAGCTGAAGCGTTCAGATAGATCGTGAGGAAATGTTCAAGTTAATAATGACACATTCCAACGCGTGTCCTCATCCACACCGTCCTCTATATTGTGTGGAGAGCTATGTGCAGAGTTTCATACAGAAACGTCTATAACTTTGACCCAAACCGCAATAGCACATTTCAGCACTTACTCAATCCTATTCTTCTTCAAACTTGGGATAACACATACTAACAAATTGAATTTTATGATCTGGAAAATTAATCATCACCATCTTCATGCCCTTGTTACGTGGGGCAGGCGCAACACGTTTAAACCTAACTAGCATCATCAAAAACTGTTGACGCCAAATAAAGGGTCGTGCCAAATTGAAGTAGCAACAGACTTCAGGCAATGTTTAATTAAAGCTAATGACAATAATTAAATCCTGCAGAAGAAGCCTGTATGAAAATACTTGATCGTGATATTGCAGACCTTATTTAATTCTGTTATATAAGGAACGTTATGTCATTGCGATTACGGTGTCAAGGGATTGCAGTCAGGCCTACATAATATTGAACGCTGTAGGCTTGGAGTTAATTAATTACCCATATAGATCGCTTGTAGTACATAAGCTGGAATCCCCAAGCCAGTAAGGAGACACTGCGTCAATGAATTGAGAAACCCGACCGCGGCGACGTCTTATCGCTTATTGGAATTTAACTTAATTTCTGGGAAAACTATACATAAATAAGCCAGTCAGCTAGCTGGTAGTGGAACTTAAGCAGTTCCTCAGGAGCCAGGGTGTGCTCGACGTACATTTAAGTACTTTTACTTGTGAGTGGATGGCACTTGATGACTTGACCAATAGTTAAATGTTGTATACATAGTTTTAAGTTGCATAAGGGCCTCAGAATGGAATTCTATCTCCGATCATCTTTGATCTACTACATTCGGGCCGAAGGCTTATTCACACGGTGCCCAAACGTGGACACTGACATTTGGGCTGGTCCACAAATTCAAGATCGCTTCTTGGCAGCGCGCTATGGAGCGGGGTATGCTCGGGAGTTTATTTGAAGGATAAAATCTGAAATAAAGATAGCCGGAAAAGAACCGGAGTTACCGACATAGCTCTGGATGCAGAAGACGGAGGATAGGTAGTCGCGGCGCAGCCTGGGAGAGGCATATATCCAGCAGTGGTCTGCGATAGGCTGAGCCTAAGCGATGAAAATGTTGATACATTTCGGGCTGGACTTTCCGAATTCGTCGTGACATTCTACACGAAATCGATACTTATTTTTTTATAAAATCGAGGAAACCGGCCAACATTTCATCACAATTATTCACTTCCGTTCATGAAATATTTTAATTTCGCAAAGACAAGTTCTGTATTCCTTGGATACGCCGCCGCCGCTGGCATGGTGTCTCCAGCCATGTTTACTCAGGTGTCTGTATTATGAATTATTTGAAGGTGAATATCGTCGGTGACTCATTAGGTGTCGTGTTCTCCGCAACTTACTGAAAATTGCTATAAACAGTCTTTTTTCTTTGGCTTTTTGCTCCTCTAACAAAAAGTACAAGACAGCAAAGAGGAAAACAGACAAACGAGACATTGCCACTAAAACCTGCTTGTTTTCACTACTTGAATAAGTTACAACTTTCATCAAAAAGAAAAGCGAATCACTTGTCTTTCCCCGATCAGCTTAGAAACACATTCAGTCTGCGTCACGAAGTTAGACTAGAAGGTCGTCTATCTAGGAGATTCTGACCTTCAATTACAGTAGCTAGAGGTTATCACAATTTAAGGGCGATGAGTCTCCCCAGAAATAGACGGGTTTGGATGATGTCAACGACAAATTGAATACTAAGATTCTTGTACAGAAGGTGAACATAAACGTAAAGATTATGAAAGGTAGAGGTCAGCCGAAATGCGAAGGAAAAAAATCATAGTAGTACTATATCTACTAACGAAATTATTAAAATTACTAATCATATTTGTCATGTCATATTTTGGTTCCCAAGGTCACGTAATGTCACTATGATAAATATCGTCTGGAGATTTATTGAAGTCTTTATATAGAAATTTGCTTCTGCCCGCGACTTCGTCCACGTAAAACTTCGGCCCCCGATCCACAGTGCACCGTGTCGCATCCCATTGCCTACACGCGCTATTACTTCGTTTTCGCTTGGAGTTCCATGTGACTTTTTTCTTTTTGATCGGCTCCTAAAGGTCGTAGCGTGATGTTAAATAGCCTATAATCTTCCTCAAGAAAGAAAGACTAGCAAATGTAAAAATATTTTTTCAATTCCGACTGGTAGTTCCAGAGATTAGCGCGTTCAAATAAACAAACAAACTGTTCAGCTTTATTATTAGTATAGTTATAGATGCATATCACAACTATTGCAACTTTCACGTTTTCAAACAAAGTTGGAAAGCAAAACCTAAAGCCGTGAACGAACAAAACATGGTAAACACGAACATGCATCACGGAACATTTGAAGAAACTCAAGACCCTTTTGAACATTTAAAGTGTTCGATGTTCGTGTTCACCATGTGTTTGTTCGTTCGTGCGTACACGGCTAAAGACGCTGAAGATGCTAAAACAATCACAAAAAGAATTATTTAGTTTCTGTTCTTCCAAGAACCTAAGCCAAAATAGGAAGCATTGAAACTCTAGCCAAGCCACTGTAGCCAATCTAAAACCGTCTCGAATAGACACCGCAATGATCCATTCATACGTCGATCTAACTCCTTGTTGGAGCCAGCCCCTCAACAAACGCGATCTAATCAATAAAATTCTTTTGGTCAATAGCAGAATATTTTTTGACAAAATATCCTGCTATACGTAGGTAGGTATTTTTAAAGCAAATTATTTCAATAAAATTCTGATGATAACCTATGATCTGTCATTTCAACCATGAGTAACAATAACAGAATAACGAATGCATGGAGCCGTTTAATATTTTTATCTCCTCTGATTGTGCTAGCTACTGCTAGATTCTTGATTTTTTTGAGGCGGATCGCCTTTTTAACCGACGAAAAAAAAGGAGGAGGTTCTCAATTCAACACGTATATATATATATATATATTTTTTATGTATGACCACGCAAAACTTTTTACAGTCGTCCGATTTGAAAAATTTTTGTTTTATTCGAGATATACATCAAAGTTGGTCCCATATAAAATTGATTAACTTTGCTGGGGCAGTTTTTGAGTTAGCTTCAATAATATGTATTTTTTTCCCACTTTTATATGGATGATGTTCTAGTTTGTTTTGCAGGTAGTGGTATTAGAATCTGTGTGGGGCAGATACAAATAAAAAGTGAAAAATAAAAACTTTTTTACAAAAAAATACAACCGACCTCCAAAAACAACACTTCAAAGTAAAAAATAACTTTAATTTCGGAAGTCGGTGGCAAAAAACGAAAATACATTTAACCAGACACCGACTTCCGAAATTAAAGTTTTTTTTTTACTTTGTAGTGTTGTTTTTGGAAGTCGGTTGTATTTTTTTGTAAAAAAGTTTTTGGTTTATCGGAACAGTAGTGCATTTTTATCAGTACTTATTATAGCTTTAGCACATGATATTTTGACATTGCAAGAAACGGACACTTTTTTGTACGCCTAACCTTTAGTATCTACACTTCATTTACAATAAGATTAAACATTTAAACAAACCTTTTTTACAGTCCGTTCAACCGGTTTTGACTTCTATTGCGTTGGTGGCATGACAAATGGCAGCTGGAGTAAACAGTTAGTATTGTCCACTTTTTGCCTTTAATGCCATCCTTAAGCCTACGGAATACAAGTCAAAATCGGTTGAACGGACGGAAAAAAAGGTTTGTTTAAATGTCTCATCTTATTGTAAATGGAGTATAGTGTAGTCTTTAAGACCTAGTTATAATCTTCTATCAGTACATAGGTTGAATAGTCTATATGTACTATACTCTATATTATAAGTCTATACTATTCAACTTATATACTGATAACACATTTATAGAAGTTCTATCGCCTATGACCTCTACGCCACTTCCCACTGGTAACCCACTTCCGAAGCTGACGGTTAAAGCAGATAAGCAACTATTACTACACATGCATCAGTGTAGTATTTAATAAGGGTTTTTTTGTTTTATTTTGTATACCTAGTTTTAATGATAATTATGTGTAACATAGCCAGCCATATCAGCAACTAAAAACTTCCCACAAGTTGCATTTCGATATAACTTAGAAACACTTAACAAATAATGCAAAAAAAAAAAAACAAAATTATATGAATGTGTCAGCTCCACAGATGTAAAAAATCTCAATATTGATAATATCCAATTATCCGGCGAGTATTATTTATCAATTCATTTATCATTCGCCTGCGGACAGAAGCGGTAAGTGCTAACAATAACTAATTAAATAAATAATATCAGAGTTATATACAAAATAGTATATATAAAAACATAGAGCGTGGATTTATATCATTAAGCCTTGGTAGAAGTAAGTAGTTTAATAGATGAAGGTGAGGAGTCTGACAGGGTCAGCACTTGCTTAGAAATCATGTGTTACTGAGATTATTAATAGTAAAACAAACTGACTGACTTTATGCATTGGAAAGGCACAATGCTTGGGATTTTTGTAAGAATATTTTAATTAGAAGTCGTAGGGAATGTCCTGGAAAAGCTAATTTCTGCCAGGGTAGCTTGCTTTATTGAGTAAATACCAACTTGCTTATTTTCTAAATGAATCAACGTAGGTATTTTCAAATGTAAATAAGAAACTAATAACTACTACCATCAATTTTCGATTGCGTGAGCCAGTGTACGGTAAGCTTTAATTATTTCTAAATAATTACTTTTTCATGTTGTCATTCCAGACCCAATATGAAACTCATCATCATCTTGTGCGGCCTCATCTCGATCCAAGCTGGACTCATCAAAGATCAAAATGGCTGTCCAGGCGTGAAAATAAACGGAGTCTACTATGAGATCGAAACGCTAAAAGAAGAACTCGACAGACCATACCTTTTAGCAGTAGACTACAGCACCAACAACCTGTACTTCAGCTACAACGTCAAAGGAGGTGAAGATGTTTTCAGGTCAGCAAGACTGAACCTTAACACCAAAGAGTTCACCAACATCGAAGGCGTCACTAACGGCTTTGCACAAACAGTTGACCAAGGAACACACGAAATCTATATAGGTGGAAGCGACGGAATCTACAAATACGACTATGAACATAACAAAGCAGAATTAATTGGAGAAAGAGGTTCCAACATTTGGATTTTATACTTCAAGGAAGTTCTGTACTACTCTTTATTTCCTCATCAATTCCTATACGTGATGGAAGATGGACAATCGAGAAGGTTCCTAGAGTTGGAAGACACCAAAGTGGATAATTTCGTTATAGATAATGAAGACGATATTTTCTTTTCAAATAATACTGGCTTGTTCTCTCTGAAGAATGGGACGAAAAATGCTGTTTTGTATAAGGAAAAACCTATGTTGAGGAGTTTAACTACTGATATTAATGGTAATGTCTTCGCTTGTCTCCAAGACGGTATATACGCTGCGAGAAAATCAAGTAATTCTTTAGAAAAAATTGTTGAAGTAAACGACGGTTTCGGTTTGGCGTTTGATAACGATAATAATATCGTGTATTCGGATGCTTCTAAGCTCCTCAGACTTAAAGCTAACAGACATAAAAAATGTTAAGTCCAAGGTGTCTTTGAATTGTACTTAATATGTTACTAAAATAAATAAACTATTTTACTTACCTACTGTGTTCGAAGATTGTTCCTTGCTTCAGAATCATCAAAATGCTTTTGAGTACAAATTGTTTGGTTTATGCTAATGATTTTAATACTCGTAACGAATACGAATAAAATGATAAATTATAACAAAGGACAATGGGTAATGTTGTATGGGCCCCGTACCCAAAAATAAATTTGACATTATGAACTATGGCTCTTTTATGTCCTCATGGAGTAGTTTAATTAATCCTAAGATAGCATGTCTGAATTCACTCGGAGAAAAGAGATATATGAAGAAGTTAAGTTGATTAAATAAACAACCTGTCGTTGGTCCAACCATTGCGTGGGACAATATTATAGTTGATAATTAAGTATAATAATTGAATGCAATTGTTAAATAATACCTAATAATTAAATTATAATTTATATTAATTATAATAATAGTTTTGATGTACTCTTATGGCATACTCAAATGGATTCAGACCGAACTCGACGCCCTGAATAGGGTGGTCCGTATACTGCTGACTGCGTATCAAATACATCACCCACGAAACTGATTCGTGATCCCCCCCCCCCCTTCCCCGGGAGTTACCCGCGAGTGATCCCGCGAAAGTGTGGAGGTCAAACCTTTTTAAACGTTAAGACCATCCACAATCGCGAGATATGCAGTCTCAGGGAATATTTCTAGAAGCCGTGGGGATGCATCGAGATGTGGTTGAGGTGGACAAGGGCCTCACCTCGCTCTCCTTGGCGAAAGAGAACTGGTGCAAACCTGCAGTACTTGATACTAACGATCGTGAGGAAGTATGGCAAGGCAGAGCTTCACGGACGCTTTTTCCGGGCCCTCCATGGGCCTGATGTAGATTGTTTGGCGTATGTATCCTGGCTGCATTTGTGGTTGTTGAGGAAACCGAAGGTTTTATCTGTGCGTTTATGGATGAAGTTATCATGACGAATAATTATCGGAAATGCATTGTCAAGGACGGCACGGTTACCATCTGTCGGGCATGCAACTCTCCCGGTGAATCAATCCGACATATTGTTTCCGGTTGTTCTGGTCTTGCTAACGGCGAGTACTTGCTCAGACACAATCTTGTGGCTAGGATTATCCACCAGCAACTTGCACCTTGTAGAGTCCGAAGTACCATATTGCAGGTATGTGCCCAACCCGGTTCTCGAAAATGGTCACACCAAATTGTACTGAGATCGATCTATCATCACTGACAGGACTGTTGTAGCTAATAAGCCTGATATTGTGGTGATAAAGTGACGAGAGCGCCGTGCAATGATTGTTGATATCGTTTTCTTTATGACGAGAATCTCGTGAAACTGAGAAAGTTAAAAAAATCAAGTATCTTGACTTAGCACACGAGGTTGTCAACATGTGGGACGTGGACTCTGCAATCATTATACCTATAATCGTTACGGTTAATGGCCTAATAGCAGAGAACCTCGACCAACACCACAGAAGCCTCTCATTGCGTGGCTGGGTCAAAGGTTTGATTCAGAAAGCAGTACTCCTGGACACAGCACGCATAGTGGGGAGGTTCCTCTCTCTAGCTTGGACTCTGTTCCCGATATCGGTGGGCTACTATTTTTTATATTTTTAAATGTTTTTATTTAATTTATGTTTTAAATGTACAAATGAAGTGTACTGTTAATCAAATAAAAAAATAAAGAACTATCGTCGACACTATCCATGTACGGTGTGGACCGGCGCTTGGTACGGGCACTGAAATCTATAGGCAAGGATTCCAGTGCTTTTGTTAGGATAGATTAGACAAGGACTGGTTCTGCATCTCAAGGGGTGTTAGACAGGGTTTTGTATCGTCACCGTGGCTGTTCAACTTTTACATAGATAGTTGTCTGACAGATTTGAAAAAGGGTGTGTGTGGTATGAGGATGAATGATTTCTCTACTCAGATGATCAAGCTCTACTGGCATCGTCAGCAGAATAGTTGCAATTCATGGTGACTGTGATAGATGAAGCATATAAGATGAAAGGGATGAATATAAATGTGAATAAGGTGAAGGTTATGGTGTTTGCAAGAGAAGAGGATGTCTGTGTGAATGTGATGTAAAAATAAATGATAACGAATGTGGAGCGAGCAAATGAGTTTGTATATTTGAGGAGACTGTTTACAAGAGATGATTGACTGTTTAGAACAAAGATTGATGAGTCCTAGCTGTCATTCGTAGATCTTTGACAATCGTTACGGGTAGTCAGAATCCCAAGTCTGACAACCAGCCTTACCAAGGGGTATCGTGCTACCCAGTAACTGTGTTGTGGAGGTCCGGTAGACAGTCGCTCCACGTAAAATAATTGTATTCAGCTGCATCTGGTTAAACTAGAAGCCAACCCCAACATAATTGGGAAAAGGTTAGGCAGATTTGAATGATGTGATTAGGCAACGGGTGCGCAATTTACAAGGTAGATGTGAGTGGAGGGACATTTATTATAGTGATATTCATCAGAAAGGTCAGGTGAAAACGAGGCAAAAGATGTAGGTATATAAGGATCGTAGAAGTGGCGTTCTGTAGTTTCTGCCTACCCCTATGGGAAGAAGACGTGATTTATGTATGTATGTATGTAAGTAAAGAACTCTCCTATTATTTTATTTCATTATTTAACTATTTGTTAAAACAACTTATTTTCTTCACATATCTTTTTTCTTCCATTGAATTCAGACATGCTGTCTTAGGATTAATTAAACTACTCGATGAGGGCAACAAAGACCGACATATTAACTTTATGTCTGGGTACGGCCTTACCCATTCTCCTTTAATCTTAAATTAAAACATACTTCGATGACATCATCACGAATTTTTTCTATAAGCACGTATTTCATTCTGTTGCATATAAGCTAACAGACTAAACCAGATCCTTATCAATTTGTTAATTAATCACGCACAAAATGCTTGTTTACCTTACTGCAATAATTATTAGCCCAATAAGTAATCTTGTTCGTAAATTTTTCGTAATAATAAGTTTGAGGTTGCTTGGTTCACGAGACACCCCCAAAGGAATTACGGGACGGTTTGTCCTCCGTAAAATAAGCGAAACTAAGTAAATTTCCAAGTAATGTCCATTTGTCCTGAAATCTATTTTAGTTTAAATAGAAATAAAAAAAAAAACTAAATCCAGGTCCAATTTTTCTAGTTTTTACCATATTACTCCAACAATTTTCATTAAAAGTGTTCTTCATTTTATATAGTTCTCTACAAAATAATAAGGAATGATTTCATGTCATTATTGTTTAGGCCAATCAATAGATTTTTTGTTAATCAATTGCTTCATATACAAAACTAGTGTTTTCTATGGACAAAAGCTGAATTGAGCTGAATAAGTGTAGTTAGTCCCTTATTCATTAATAGTTATGCCTGTACGACCTAGCTAGTGCCACCAACCAGCTTAAACTCCACCATCAGATATTATCATACAGTCTGTATGTCTGCCTAGTGGGGCAGTGGCCTTAATGGCAGTCTGATGATATTCCGTCGCCCGTACCAACCTGCACTTTCAAATGACCATCGAGGTTTCTCCGCTTTCATCGATTGTATAGTTCGATTCAAATTGAATGGCGACGCGGAAGTTAGCTGCGAGTGCAGATAAAGTACGATTCAAACTTAAAAGAGCTAAATTAAAAAAAAAACATAATTCTTAAATGAAAAAAATAACTTGTCGACTTGACAGTAAGTAGGTACCTGCACGGTCTGCACTCGCAGCTAACTTCCGAGCGGACTATTACGGCGCATCTAAACAATCGGCGATCATAAACTTTCATCCCCTTTATCACCCCCTTTAGGATTACTTTAGGGACAAAGAGTAGCCCAGGACATGGGCTACTCTAGATAAATGGCAAATGATAAATGGAAATGGAATGATGAATGATAAATGGCATCCCGGGGAAGGCCCCGGGATGCCATTTATCTCTATGCCAAATTTCATCGAAATCCGTTCAGTTGTTTGGCTTCATTTTTCAGGTAATCGTCTATGATCGCCGATTGTGAAGAGCAGGCATAACATTCGTCATAATGACATGTTTGTGAACGTGACAAAAGTGAAGATGTGAATTTTGATAACTTTCAGAACATCATCTACTTATTAGATGATTAGAGATGAAAAAGAAAGAGCGACATAGCCTCAACAGCTTTCGCATTTTTCAACTAAGGGGTCAATTACTGCCCTTTTTAAAGCTTACATTTTTTATGCCAGCGTATAGGCCAGTCCATACGACATAAGCATCATTTATGCATGTTCGTTTCCATCCGCAAAGGGGCCACGAGCCGTTTGACATTTTGTGGGACCCACCCAACACTTGACAAGCGTGTGATATTTCTTATTTTAAAGTTAAGGGGGAAGCGCCAGGGTAGACCGCGAAATCCAAATTTTCTTACGTTTTTTTGCAATTTGCAAGTCAGTAATAGGTTGTATGTTTATTAAAGTATGATTCGCGACCGTAACAAATATGTATTTACAGAATTATAATAATTAGAATCAGTAATACATACAACTCCTTAAGTTAGTATAACCCTCAAATGAAATAGTAATTTCATGAAACAGTCATTCAATAGGATTATACGGTCTTAAAGAGTTGACGACTTTAAATCTGCTTAGCCTTTTCCCAACTATGTTGGGGTCGGCTTCTAGTCTAACCGGATGCAGCTGAATACCAGTATTTTACATGGAGCGACTGCCTATCTGACCTCGACAACCCATTAACTGGGTAATACGATACCCCTTGGTAAGACTGATTGTCAGACTTTCGGGCTTCTGACGGCCCGTAACGACTGTCAAAGATCCACGAATGACAGCCGGGACCAACGGCTTAACGTGCTTTCCGAGGCACGGAGGAGTCTCGGTATGTAAAGATGGTCACCCATCCACGGACCAACCCCGGCAAGCGTAGCTTAACCTGATGGATCGACCCGTGCGGCTGTTATTACTTAGCCACGAGCTCCTCCACGACTTGATGAATTTAATGATAATAATTCTGTAAATACATACTTTTTACGGTCGCTAATTATATTTTGAGCAACATACAACCTAATACTGACTTGCAAATTGCATAAAACGTAAGAAAATTTGAATTTCGCGGACTACCCTGACGCTTTCGCCTTAAATCGTTTTCCTCCACGCGGGATCTGTTTTTGCAAGTCATGAATAAAATTTCTTAGCTAATAGCCTCCAGTCTCAACCATTGTATGTAGGTCCATATCGCGACTTAGCGAAGACTGATGTTACCGTGTTACATTTACATTTTTGTTTAAATATAATTAATGTTCTTTAGACCATAACTTATGTCCTAAAATTAGAATGTTAGGTGCTTTTGCCAGTGTTCATGATTGTTGATTATTGTTGTTCTATGATCTAAAAAGCGTAGTTGTAGTCAAGACGCAGATATACAGTATGGAATTCACATCTTGGCAATAATTGAAACCTATACCTCTCAGGGCACGGGTTTCCTCACGATGTTTTCCTCCGTCACCGTTTTTTTATGTATGTCAATGGCCTTGAGTGGTTAGGTTGCGTGTTCTATGCTGAGCTCACGCAAGACGTCGTACGTCCAGCCAGTAATAGGACTCAACCATCAAGGAGCGCTATCCCAAATTAGGCGCATTAAAAAAAACAATTTACCTGGTGAGACAATTGGTATCAGATTCAGGTCAATTATGTAAGATGGGCTGGTATCTTATCGGATCCATTTATGTACTACAATGTGGAGTAAGACAGGGTGGAGTGTCATCCCCAGTTTTGTTTAATCTTTATATAATTCCTCAACGGTGTAGCTGTAGACCTTCCCCTATAACTAAAAATGTATTAAAATAGCCTCTACAAGTGGCGATACTGAAAAGTACCGAAGTCTGGCGCACCGTAGGCATTAGCCCTGGAACCAAGGTGGCTTCAAGCATCATTATACAGGATCAAATTAAATTATCTAGCGAAACTCCACAGACGTGATAGGAAATATAAACAAACGACAAAAAAAATTTGATGATTTTTTTTGGGTCAATGAACGCTGGTAGTTTTGTTATTTGAAGTGTGAGTTGATAAAATCTGTTTTATCGCGTTGTGATATGATACCCATCACGTCTGTAAAGCTTAGCTACTTACACAAAAAAACTAATTTTTAAAATGATATTTTAAGTGACACACTACCAGCGCGGCGGTTGATGGACCCAAAAACAACATCATCAAATTAATTTCTTTTAACTTATCATACAGGGTGTTTGGCAGAACGTTGAACATACGAAAATGGTGGATAGGTGTATTTAGATATCGATAATTCGATACACTACACATCACATCTGCGGAGTTTTGCTAACTAACTAACTTAATTTGACACTGTATAAACCGCCTCGCACACTACGCGACATGCGACTGCGACAACTTGACGACAAGACGCTGACCTGTCGCATGCGATTGCCATCGGGTATTCGCGTGCACCGTGCGTCTACCTAGACGCCTTTGACAAATATCGAGAGCGTGCGACTCCCCTAGCTTGTCGTTGCGTTTAGTCGTCGAGCTGTCACAATCGCATGTCGCATAGTGTGCGAGGTAGTTTAATTAACAACCTGAGTTTGCTAAGCGTCACAGTCACGGCAAATGTCCTTGCAAAAAAAACAGACTGAACTGACCTTATAATTTATAGCACACCGCATGCCCACGTCACACACGCATGATAACAAAACTGCATTCACGAACCGCCTTCGAATATTACGTGAGATTGGAATCGCGGAACAATACTCAATACTTTGTCAGAACATACTTTTTTAGGGTTCCGTACCCAAAGGGTTCCAACAGGACACTATTACTAATAAGCCTCCGCTGTCCGTCCGTCTGTCACAAGAACAGGAGGAGGAGGGAGGAGGGTCTATCTTTGAACCGTAATAGGTAGACATTTGAATGTTTCACAGTGTGTTCTACTATGGTCGCTATACTCGTTATGACAACAAATATTAATAAAAATAAAATAAAGTTAAAATTTTAAGGGGGTCCCCCATACAAACAACCTGTTTTTAGGGTTCCGTACCTCAAAAGGAAAAAACGGAACCCTTATAGGATCACTCGTGTGTCTGTCTGTCTGCCTGTCCGTCTGTCACAGCCAATTTGCTCCGAATCTAATGGACCGATTAAGTTGAAATTTGGTACACATATGAATTTCTGTGACCCAAACACAGACGGGTAAAGTAAATAAATGAATTTTGAATATGGAGGTCACTTTTGGGGGGCAAATAAGAAAATTGAAAAAAAAGTTTTGCAAACTACACCATGTGGCATGTCAAATGAAAGGGCTTACTATGAGGGTCTCAAATATATTTTTTTTTATAATTTTAAAATAAAT
The DNA here is from genome assembly GCA_946251885.1 of Cosmia pyralina. Taxonomy (NCBI): domain Eukaryota; kingdom Metazoa; phylum Arthropoda; class Insecta; order Lepidoptera; family Noctuidae; genus Cosmia; species Cosmia pyralina. Next base: position 10,290,308 of record OX276361.1, read on the forward strand.
TGTTTTGAAGCTTCTTAAGAAAATAGACGAAAATTGACCATTCCCCCCCCCCCCTTATCTCCGAAACTACTGAGCCTAAAATTTTGAAAAAAATACAGAAAATAGATCTTTACTAGTAGATTACAGGAAAACCTATAAGAAGTCTGTGGTCTTAAAATAACATGGTAAATCTATCAATATTGTGAGTACAAACTTACATTTACAGTTGAAATGTATGGGAGAACATGTTTTTCAACTACAATGTTAAGTTTGTTCTTAAGATAAATTCATCCCAACTACGGAACCCTTCATTGTGCGTGGTCCGACACGCACTTGGCCGGTTTTTTTTTAGTAAGTAGTGTTAAATATTGTAAGTACGGTGGTACGGAATCCTTCGTGTGCAAATCCGATCGCGCTTGGCCGCTTTTTTGTTAATTTAATTTATTGTTTCAAACATACTTGTAGTTTGTTGGAAAAAGCCGACAGTTCTACAAGTTGTTATGACTTACGACAGACCGACAATATCTGGGAAGTTGAGAAATAAACGGACTTCCGTTTCTTGCAGTGTATTATTAGTGGTACACGCGAGTAGAGATGTTATTATAAAGTCATAGAATAAATTGTTGGTTAATTTTTTTTTAGCTCTTTTGTTGCGTAAAAAACATAACATCTCGCTTGTATTTCTCGAAAGGTTAGGCAGAGATGTACCTAACCATAGTAGGAACACCCACAGTTCGCCAGTTATGTTTAAGTCCCATGTAATAGGGGGCGCGCCTATTGCTATCAACCGGGCCAGAAATCCACACTCCGGGCTGCTACTGAGAAAATGTGTAGATAAGTAGCCTTCATACATGTTCATATCAGAAACTTGCATGGGTAAAAGATGGCATAGTCCACAACTTCCAAGTTGTCAAAACAGAACATAATTTGAGACCTGAATTTAAGAACTTCAAGATTGTGTAGTATCATAGCACTCATTATCTTCCTATTTTTTTTCCCAATTACGTATTATGGGCTGGGTTTCTAGTACAACCGGATGCAGCTGAATACCAGTATATTGCATAGAGCGACTCTGCCTATCTCACTTCCACAAACTGCAAGTATCACCGAAAGAGTTACAAATTTCCTCTTGCCACTGGATTCTAATAAAAATTCTCGAAACTTTGTGATTGCTAGGCAAAACTGATGAAATTACATTTTAAAATATTCTAAACAACTATTATTGTTGATAGAAAATCGGTACCTACGCAACAATTAAATCATTGTTTCCTGAATAACAAACACGTAGATAGGTATGTTAGCCACAAGCTATTACAAAATTAATTTATTAGTCAATCAATCTGCCTAGCCTTTTCCCAACTATGTTGGGGTCGGCTTCCAGTCTAACCGGATGCAGCTGAATACCATTATTTTACATGGAGCGACTGCCTATCTGACCGCCACAACCCAGTAACTGGGTAATACGATACCCCTTGGTAAGACTGGTTGTTAGACTTTCGGGCTTCTGACGACCCGTAACGACTGTCAAAGATCCACGAATGACAGCCGGGACCAACGGCTTAACGTGCTTTCCGAGGCACGGAGGAGTCTCGGTATGTAAAGATGGTCACCCATCCACTGACCAACCCCGGCAAGCGTAGCTTAACCTGATGGATCGACCCGTGCGGCTGTTATTACTTAGCCACGAGCTCCTCATTTTCTCTCACTCACTCATTCAAGTAATTTTATTCTAGTAATAGAAAGTGGTCAAAAAAGAATAACAAATAGCCATCAAAGAGCAAATAGATTACCAAAATGAAAAGTAGGTACCTCAATTAACTTTTAACTAAGTGCAAAGTTAAAAACCGGCCAAGTGCGAGTCGGACTGGCAAACAAAGGATTCTGTACTACCATACAATATTTAACGCTACATATTTTTTTTTTAATATTTCAGTTTCAAAAAAACATGTTTCTTGTATGGGGACCCTCTTTGTTTTTAATTTAATTTTATTTCTACTACTTGTTGTTACGGCAATAGAAATACACGATCTGTGAAAATTTTAACTGTCTAGCTATAAGGGTACATGAGATACCTAGCCCGCTGACAAACAGAGGGACCATACAATAAACTTTTCATTTTGAAAAAAAAAAATCTTACCATCTTCAAAAATGAAAAATAGGGGGCCGTAAAAGCTGTCAATTTTAGACCATTTTTGTACAAGCTCTATCGCAACAATTAAACAAGTTAGGAATTTAAAACTTCTGTATATCATGTGCCATTTATACTGTATTTTCATACATTATTTATAAGGTATTTTGTTTAAATATAGGTGATTTTCTGCAAATGCAAAAAATAACCTTGTAATTCACAGTATGATTATGAAATACAAAGTTATCTTTGCGATTGTTAAAATTTAAGGTAAAAATATTCTTTGTTCAGTATTTTTTTTAAATATGTTGTGTTAAATATTGTACGAAGGTACGGAACCCTTCGTGAGCGAGTGCGACTCGCACTTGGCCGGTTTTTTGAAGTATTTTATTGTAATTTGCAACACACATTCATACCAATTAAAAATGCTTCATGCATAAAAAGCAAGAATACTTAGATATTCTTGCTTTTAGGAGTACCTACCTGGTAATTATATTATGTAGTAAACACATTATTAATTTCAATTATTTTTACCGAATAGTGTGAGGTACAGTTATACTACAATGTGATTTCAACTTGTAGAATCTTTTTATTTTAGTCTTTGCAAAGTCTTTATTCATTAGGTGATACAATGTTTATAGGGGGCTTGTGGCTAAGTAATAACAGCTGCATGGGTCGATGGACGGATCAACCGCGCAAGTGTAGCTTAACCTGTTTGTTAAGCTATAGCTGCTTGTCGCAGTTGGTCCGTGGATGAGACCAACTTTACACCTCTCCGTAACTAGGAAAGCACGTTAAGCCGTTGATCCCGGCCGCGGCGTTACCCAGTAAATGGCTTGTGGAGGATAGATAGGCAGTTGCTCCATGTAAAATACTGGTATTCAGCTGCATTTGGTTAGACTGGAAGCTGACCCCAACATAGTTGGCAAAAAGCTAGGCAGATGATGATGTGTTTAAGAGAAGCATTTATGCAACCTCCAGTCCAAGGCGTCGTGCTGATTGGCTTCGATCGTACGAGCAAACAATGCGTTTTCGTCGCATGACGAGATTAAACACACACATTTCTTTAGAGTGTGCTAATTTGAAGATTGCAATTAATTGCGTGAGCACAGGAACACATTTTCATCGTGCAACGAAATTGCATTGTTTGCTCCTATGATCGTTAGCCAATTAGGACGACGCCTTACACACTAGGTGTTGCTACTCGGCTTTAAAGTTAACTTCAAAGGAATTAGGAAAATACCAAGTTGGTTAGTTTTTGAGTACCACCGTATTTGGTTAGTTAGTGATAATGTCAAAAGAAAAAGCAAAACTATCATCATCATCTGCCTAGCCTTTTCCCAACTATGTTAGGGTCAGCTTCCAGAAAAAGCAAAACAATGTAGGTACTTATTTGAGTCAAGGGCCCAGATTCCTAAATAAAACCTTTTTTAGTAAAGTATTTCCCTTGATGTATGGACTTAAACGAGGCAAAAGGAGTATCTAAGGATTGTAGCATGTGGCGTTCTGTAGTTTTTGCCTACCCCCCCATGGGAAAAAGGCGTAAGTTTATGTATGTATGTGTATTCCCTTGATAAGTCATACACATGCAGATAATCAGGTTTAAATGATTTAATATCCTCTATGACTCAGTGATTTTGTCACAGTAATGTGATAGCAGGGCGTTAGCAATTTGCAGCACTTAGCTGAAATATAATATGCTTTTAATAACACTGGTTGGATATGACACTGTGCAGTTGAGCAGCTTTTGATAATATGTATTTAACATATTAAAGCAAGAAGTATGTTGAGTAAAAAGGGTCTATCTTTCCTTAAACCATAAACACCTTTGTTTTTCAGCAAATATTTTTTTTAAAAAAGATAGGCTCTTCTATAACGCATTGAAATAATATCTAGGTATTCCACTTTGAATAAGAGCAAAATTTTTAGGGAAAGTAGGCAATAGAATAATTAGATATGAAGTGAAAATGAAAGTCTGTAATTATAATTCAGTTTCTACAAATTAGTACCCACTTTAATGTGAACAAATTTATTTCAAAGGTGTGCAGTTATAATGCCAATGGTGTACAACATGAAACTCTTTGTGAATGGGTTGTAAAAGCAAGTGTAAATAAACTTTGCACAAATTGTTTTGGCACACGGGATTTGTCCGAAACATAGTAAACAATGATCTTGACCTAATTAAGTTGATGGTGTTTGGGATAAACAACATACTGCAACGCAATACACAACAATATAAGTTTATACTTTGGAAGATGCTGGTAGTGTACTTACGGTTCTGGACTGTACTGAGCACCTCCGAAGAAGCCGTGCCTGTCCGGCTGCGTCGTCACCGACGAGCATATCGATGTTGTATCGCCCTGTTCACTCCTGTCTCCTCCAGCACTTTTCACACTCTTCTGCAGCGACATTTTAACAACAATCCACACTTATCCTACCTCCAACCTACTACCATCACTTACACTGAGCAACCACCACAGCGGACCACAGAGTGGGCGTACAAATTAATTACAAAACATGTATGCAACTGCCCCGCACGCTCACGCCCGTCCACAATCACACAACTCCACTAAACAATTGGCACAGAGAAACGGCTGTTGCGCACAAACTCCGGCGACCACCACTACATAGCCAAAGACGGTGAATATGGTAACAAAACGTGCCTAGAATAAATACAAACTATACTTTTTCTTATCAAAACTCAACGTGTGGGTGGGCGAATGAAGTGAATTATAGTGAATACAAGAATGTACGTCATTTTTAGTGATGGGCTTTTGCATCAACAAAACATTGACATTAAAAATTTATCAATTTCCGGTTTTACGGTTGCAATCGCAGTTAAGTCTACTAAAATAAAAGAATTTACCGAATCTAAAAAATTACCAGGATTAATAGTAAAGTAAAAGTTTTCTTAGTTTTCCTTTCAAAAAATGAAAACATTTGTGAGCATAAAAGCAAACTAACTAAATAGATCGAACGCACGGTTCGATCGAAGGTTAAGCTACGCTTACCGCAGTCGGATCGTGGATGGGTGACCCTGACATTAAATAATATCAACACCCCTCCGTGCTCCGTGTCTCAGAAACCTCAGAAAGATGTTAAGGGGGACGTGCTGTGCCCGCGTAGTGCATAGTAGCCCACGAAATTATTTTTTTTTGGGTTTTTTGCTATTCGCAGTTCCGTGACAGGTTGTATCTTGGTCAAAATATGATACGCGGGAATGAAACATAATGTAGTTATATAATTTTAATAATGAAAATCATCAATTCTAAGTTAGATTTCGTGCAGATTCGTCGAACGAACGAAATTTAACGTCTTTGCACGAATTCTAACTTATAGAGATGTATTAATGATTTTCATTGTTAAAATTATATAAATACATTATGTTTTATTCCCGCGTATCATATTTTATCAAGATACAACCTGACACGGACCTGCAGATTGCATAAAACGCAAGAAAATTTGAATTTCGCGTGCTACCACAGCGCATCCTCCTTAAGCCCTAGCCGTTGGTACTGGCTGTCATTCGTAGATCTTTGACAGTCGTTACGGGTAGTCAGATAGGCAGTAGTAGTCCATGTAAAATACTGGTATTCAGCTGCATCCGGTTAGACTGGACCCCAACATAGTTGGATAAACTCTCGACATCTCCTTATCAACGTGCACTGTGGCGTTGCTTATAAAGAAGTTGTCTAATCCAACGTTCGCACGGACACAAAAATATCGCGGTGGGATTTTATTACGCACTAGATTTTCTACTCTCGTTATTGAGCCGAGCTTTGAGAATCCAACCTAACAACAACAGAGTGCATTCTAGCGCGTCGAAACACACACTGTTGGATTTTCAACTCTTGGCACTAAGCAGAGCGTTGAAAACCCAGTGCGCGAAAAGAACGTCGGCTTACATCCGTCAAATTCTAATCCAATACATTGCTTGAGATAGTTCTTATTTTCCATGATACTTAATTTAAGACCTACCTCGGACTTTAGTCGAGTCTTGCCTGTCACTTGAATGGTAATAACAATTTTCGGTTACGTACAATTAGGTCCGGAAGTAGGACAGGCCTAGTAGGAGAAGTCCGGATGTTTCTGTGGGATGTATAGCTGTCATCGACTCATCGGCGATTTTTTGACAGTCAGTTCGGAACGCACCCCAGATTCAGGATAGCTGACAGATGTCATAAATTCGTGCAAAGTAAGGTTATTATTGTAAAATAAAGTTAAAAACATTGAAAATTCAACTTAAAATGAATAACCTAAGAAGATTATTAGTAGCTCCAAGTTTGTATAGACTTAGTTCTACAGCTCCAGCTGAATTCGTGAACAGGAACCCTCGAAACTTAGAGAAAATAAGGATTGCTCGCAAACCTGATGGTTATCACTTGGACGCGCCTGGAAGGAAATTCTGGCACAAGTTTGTAGAACCAACATTGTATCAAATTATAACTTAAATGTTTAGTATGGTTAAAATTTTATGAAAGTGGCATGAAGCTGTAATATTACTTATATAAAATCACGACTTCTTTCCATGGGGTAGGTAAGCAGAAACTACTGAACGCCACCTGCTGCGATCCTTACATACTACATTTGCCTCGTTTTATATTAGTACAAGAATATTCATTGCCTTGTGTAAATGTACTTGTACTCCTGTGTAGGTATGTAAAGCTATTGTTGCTGTGAATTTTAGCCTAAAGTTTCATCACCTAAATCTCAATGTCTAAAATAAATTAAAAATTAAACTGATGAACTTACATTCTCTATTTTTACAGGCTAATACTAACAGCAAGTAACCGCACAGTAACTGCCCAAGTAGTCCACTTTGTAAATGGCCCAGTTATTCAAGCAAAAACCTCAGAGTGGGCACTACGCAAACAACTCTACAGCATCATGGATACTTGCGCTTACATAAACTTAGGCAAGGTCTTCGCACAACGGTGTCTTGAAAGCGGTATCACTGAGATGTACTGTGACATTAAGCCTGTTGAAGGTGGAAAAGTCGATAGGTTCATAAAAGAGGTTGTCAATGGAGGTATCAAGTTGGAAGAACCAGAAGTGTACAAGAAACCCAATCCATGGGATCTACAACGGCCAGAAAAACCATGGGAAGTTGCTGAAGAATAGATTGTAGTTATAATTTAGTAGTAAGTAGGTAATAAATAAAACAAAATAAATAATTATGATAAATGCAATAATTTTATTGTTTTATTTATTCTGTTGGTGTCACTTCTATGAGAGATAATTTAGTCGGGTGTGAGGTGTGGTAAAGATTTGTTTTCATGTGGTGTTTCAGTTTGTCTTTCTTCATAGCATTATGGTAGTTGCTGGTGTACCATTTACATGTACAATAAATACACCCATATTTAGAGCATAGACTTATCTGTATAAATATATATTGAGATTGTATCTCTTACAATCGCTTGAGATCTTGTGTGTCGCAAGATCTTTTTTTTTTTTTTTTTTTTAATCTAATATTTAGAGGCTTCAGTGCACTCTAGGTGACTATGCCAGCCTCATGGGATCATTCCTATAGTAGCATAATGGGCATCTTTCATGCTGCGATAGCAGACTGCAAGCTACCCATTACCCTACTCTATCCCTCACTCACATCTTCAAATATACACTTCTGGACACATCTATTGGCCCACCTTAGGCCTCTTTTCCATTACACGGTTGTTCAAACGTACGGTGTGTAAGCCGTACGGTTGAAAAAACGTGCTAGCTTGTACATGATACGGCAAAATCACCGCGCGAGACATTGGTAAGTACTGGCTAGTAGCGCTTTTTACTCGGGCTGTGTAGGACGTGCTGCGTCATGAATTTTCTTACGAAAAAAAAGATTATAGTTGCTTATTACATATATAGGAAAAAGAAAATAGAAAAAAAAAGGGAAGTAAGGTTTTGGATACATCCGATTTTAGAAAAAAGGGAGGAATATGGCGCGTTTCATACACTTGTCAAGAATCAATTGAGAGAAGATGAAGACAAGTTTTACAATTATTTTAGAATGCAGAAAACTACATTCGACAACTTGCTCCAAAAATTATCCCAGGAACTAAAACATCAAGATACTTTTATGCGAGAGAGTATATCGCCCGCAGAAAGATTGGCTGTAACTCTGAGGTAAGTAGGTACAAAATTAAATGACATATTTTAGTTTAAAATTGTTTATTGCACACAAACAAAATTATTACATGTAATTGAATTTTAATAATTATTAATTTAAGAACAAGTAAATCAAAAAATACACTACGCTGAAAATGCTACTCAAGTGCGGTACTAAAATCGAATTCGTCTTCAATAGAAACTTGAGAATCTGCCGAGATACTTTCCGCATTTACACTATGTACAGATAATTGTGATTCGGGTCGGTAGTGGATTGGCTCTAAACCAGAACCGTGTCCAAAATCATGAGAAGACGTCTGTGGACGACTTATTCCATAGCCCGATCTAGCAGCTGTAGAATATCCATATGTTGACGATTGCGCATTTGAGGATGCTGTACCACTTAAATATCCTTGATGGCCTTGATCCCATTAGTTTCTTGATGTAGGTATATACTGAGTACACTGTCTTTGTTGAATATTTTTAATTATTGAAATTACTTGAAACTGAAAGTCTATCATATTTTCATCACTGAACTTGTCAACTGTATCAGCGATTCCCATAAAAAAGTTCATACTACGGCTTTTCTTTTTCTCATCTCGTTCTGCTGAATCCATAAACTTCATAAACCTAATGTCAACTTCACTTAGTTCATTTTTTCTTTTTTTTTTAGCCCTTTGCGTCTCATCATGAACATGTTCAGTCATGTTAGAATCGGTCTTGCGATGCTCAACATTTTTTTTTAGGAACATCATTTCATCATAGAACATATATTTTCTTATTTTTTTTGCTGAAGAACCAGACTTACATTCATTAATTTTTTTGTCATATTTTATCCAGCTATCTTTCATATTGGTCCACTTCTTCATCACCATTTGCCCTGAAAATAAATAAATAATAATTATTAAATTCAAAATTTATAAAAACCCCTGACCTAAACTGAATCGACCCCGACCTAAAATGGGGTTTTAGTATTTGAACCTGAACCGTTTTGTTTTATATTTCAGGTATCTAGCAACAGGAGATACCTTTACTGACCTATACTACAGCTATAGAATTGGAATAAAAACCATAAGTTGCATCGTACGTGAAGTATGCCACTACATTTGGTTAGAACTGTATAAAGAATATATCGACGGTTCCTACGTACATAAGGTCAAGTCATAAACCGAGGTTTACAGGAGAGCGTAATTTGTGTTCATCACGCCCTAGAAATAATTCTATGACCAATAATAAATATTTTCTTTCTACAATATTTTAACAGTTTTAAGAGCTTTATTATGCTATTTACACATATTTTATTTTTTTACGTTTTTTTGAAAAAAACTGATAGATGACCGTTTCTACGCCGATAATAAAATAGAAGTATGCCAGTCATGTCTATGATACCTTTTTATACGCAGGAAACAAAAAAACAGTGTCTGATATGGAATTTACATAAAATGTTTTATGAAAATGTAGGATTATGTTACTATTTTTAAATCAATACGTTAAACATCCTGAAATCGTCACCCATGGATATAAAAAGTACTTCAATAAAGACATATCACTTTATACGTGGTTTTAGTCATTCGGGGTAGGACTATAGTTGTTGTAATGTAAATAAAGACATGTCTTTTAAAATTATCAGGTTTGTGTTTTATTAATTAAACAAGGTTTATAAATTCAAAATTATTTATTATTAAAAAACAATCTTCTTAGCATCTAAATAATAGGTACCTATAGACTCACTGAAGTAGGAACTAAACATAAAAAATCACTGTTGTCTATTATTAGTAATTAACAATTTTAATTTTAAGCATGTCCCTCAGCCTAATCATGTCTAGCAATGCAATTAGTACCTAGTATTTAATTATCATCACAGTTTTATTAAGTAGGTACCTCACCTTAATTAACTACCTATCGACTTAATTAGTAAAATTTAACAATAATCACAGCTTTATTCAGACTGATTCATCTTATTACTAATAAAGTTCCCTTAGTAGTTAAATAACAAAAATAATGTATAAAAAAGTAAAGATAAATTTAACAATCTTCTTCGTCATTGCCCTGTTCTTCCTCACTATGCTTAAGGTTTCTATAAAAGTCATGATACTTATTTGGAATAATCAACGTATCGCATAAACTAATCAAGTCTTTATATTTAACTTCAGTGATAGGAATAGGATTATTGTACACCTTCTCTAGAATTAGTTCTTGTTCCTTCTTTTTCCTCCCTCTAGTCAATTTCAAATGATTGCTGCAGTTAAGTTTTCTATAATTTTCTTCAGAAAAGTCGTACTTAAATTCTATTATGTCTGGATCATTCCCTTGCACTTTTACTTCTCTTACCTTATTCCAAGAAATTTTCTCTGAATTTGTATCTTTTGCCCAGTTTTTAGTATGCAGCCAAGCTTTAAAATCCAAGACTAACTCTTGGTCTACTTCTACAACTGTATATGGTGGACTATTCTGTTTAGCCCAACGAACCAGTGTGTACCATTCATCTGGTGTGTAAATTAGTTTATTTTTTGCTGTTCGCTCTATTAATGCGTGAACGCTATCCGCCTCATTTTGGGTGTGGCCCTTTTCTAGGAATCGATGGGACACATTTACCTTAAATCTATCGCTCGCATATAAGTACATAAAAAAAACAATGCGATTGCGGTTCTGACCAGCACAGTTGTCTGACCAGAATCTAAAATCTTTGACTCCAGCTTTAACCTTGTTGTCAACGAAAGAAAACAAACAACTAGCCACTTCATTGGCGCCACGTTTAGCAACTGTTTCATCCCACATGTAACACGTAGCTATCTTTAATCCGGCGTCAAAAACAGTGAAATTATATACTGATAATTTTCTTTTATAATACAGCACACTAATTTCGCCATGTGGAGTGTTATTTATTTTTTGGAAGTCAAACATCGCTGTGCAAATATCGGAAGGATTCGATTGAGCTTCAATTTTATCAACATTTTTCAATTCCCTGGCAAGTTTTTTGTTATCAATATGTGACTTATGTTTCAGTTTATCGTCATAAGTTGGCGAGGTGTTATTTTTCATTGCATGGCACAGATCGCATTGGTCTTTTTTGGGTAAGTGAAAAGCTATATTTAGTTCTTTGTTAACAATATCTTTGTATTGTCTTAAAGAAGTAGCTAAATTTTCAGTTAAATTCAGTTCTTTACACCATACAGTATATAGGTCGTACATTTTTTTAAAAGTTAATTCACAATCTAAATATTGTTTGTTTGAGTCTTTGCGAATATAATGACTTTCTATGGGCGCAAAACTTTTAACATGTTGAATTACACTTTCTTTCATTGGCGCATTTATAATAGTTGGATGATTTGAATGAAATCCCCTCATATCTTTAATACAAATACCCGTATTTTTATCATGCTTGTCGTTGGCAGATTGTATAAAAGTGTTACTTATGGAAAATGTATTTTTAAACATGGTTTTGCATACCATAATCTTTTCTTTGTGACCATTACCAGATAAAAGCGGCAAAAAAAACTTAAAAACATTTAACCTCTTGGAATCCTGTGTCCATTGTTTTTTTCTTATTTCTTTCATATGTGATGCAATAAACGACCACTGCTGTGAATGGTCACCTAGATTCCAAAAGGTTTTAAATATATTTTGGCGAGATAGAATATCAAACTTTTCAAAACATTTTAATCGACAGTTAGATGAACATGGACCCTTTATTTGTTTTGCCATTTGTTTTTTGCCAGATCGAGATGTATGGGCTTCACCCAAATTAACGAGCACCTTCCTTTTTTCATCTAGCCAGTTAGATTTGTTAGTAATTCTGTTTCTTGTTATTGCTTTTTTCACATACTGACGCTTTTTTTTTCGATGGTGCGGTGTTGATGAACCAGACATTTCGCTGGATCCTAACGGGCTTGATCTTAAGGTGGCATCAGAAAGAATAGCGCTACTCTCACTCAAATAGTTAAACTCACTTACGATGTCCCCAAAGGTCCTGCATGGACTTGGCATTGGTGTTGTAACCAAAGATTCTTCATTATCATTTTCAGGTACTTGTCGTGGTGTTTCATTTTCACAAATAGGTATGTCATTATCATTTTCAGGTATGTGTTGTGGTGTTTCATTTTCACAAACAGGTGTGTCTAGAAAGCAATTTTCAATTCCGTCATTCGAAATTTCCCCTACCGTATCAATTATATAATTTAAATCACTTTGCGATAGTAATATATTAGTTGCTGTATGATTTTGTTCTCCGTCACTGTGTGCTTCAACAACTTGATTTTCGTCGTTGGAAACTTTCTCAAGATCCATTAAAATACTGTTTTCGGTATAAACATGACGTGAGTCTAAAAAAAAATCAAGCTATAAGTAATCATTACACCGAGGAACACAAATCTTTTCACTAAAAAAATGTTTATTGTACAGTAAGTAACCGTAAATAATAACAAATCCATAAAAATATTAAGAGTTACGCGTAAAAACAAACATGTAAGACATAACTTCATTTACTTTGATAACAATAAGAAGTTGTTATCTTTGTAACAATTATTTAGGAAATCATATTTGAAAGAAGCATACAATTTATTATTGTTATTTGTGAAAAAAAAATTGTCGCAATTACTAAGTCATAGTATAAGCGGACATGTCTGATATGATCGCTTCTACACTGATAATCTGCCGTTCTAGGTTATAAAAACAACAAAGAATGATATTATAATGGTTTTGGGTATTATTAAGCGTTTAATGTATACTTATTTGGATTACTACTTACCCTCATTAGCTTTATCGATATAATTAATTAAATCTTGTGCTTCAGAAACGCATAGAACATTATTTCTGGAGTTTGCAATATCCACCAATAACTTTGATCTGCTGTTATTCATGTTTTATAGTATTGTTGGAGGTAATATGAGTACTTATAACTAAATAACACACCACTAAATCTAAACTGTATCAAAACATTAAATTGTTTCATCACACGGACAAGCATCGACCTGTCTCGTTCGGGGAACTCCCGTAAATGGCGATAAGTCTGACAAGACCGCGTTCGCACCGAGTGGCACGCATTTTAAAACACCGTACAAAAAGATATGTATAGATGTCCGCATCTACGGCACATAATCGTTGTATTTATAATATTTGTTCTTTTATACGATTTGTAAAACAAGGTAAATAAATAAAAATAAAAAAAAAGTCGTATGTCAGTATGTGCGCATAGATAATCTAAAACCAATGATACAATAAAAAAAAATGCCATTTTCGACATGTCTTTATATACGTAGGGACCGTCGATATGAAAATGCCATCTAAAGAAGACTGGCTACACATTGCAAGCAAATTTCAAGAATCTTCCAACTTCCCGCTGTGCTTAGGAGCGGTCGATGGAAAACACATCAGACTTATTAAGCCAATTGATAGTGGCTCGATGTTTTTAAATTACAAACATTTTTTTTCTATAGTTTTGATGGCAGTAGTAGATAGCGATTACAACTTTATATTTGTTGACGTTGGCACCTACGGAAAGGAGTGTGATTCCAGTGTGTTTAAAGAGACCCCATTTTGGAAAAATTTAACAAACAACGGATTAAATCTACCCGATGCAACACGTTTGCCTGGAATTGACTACGATTTGCCATATGTGTTCGTTGCGGACGAAGCCTTTGCTTTGCATTATCACTTGCTTCGTCCATTTGGTGGTCATCAGCTTGATCAATTAAAACGTACATTTAACTACAGACTCACCAGAGCGCGAAGATTTGTTGAATGTGCGTTTGGCATTTTATCCAATAAATGGCGAATTTTTCACCGGCCAATGAATGTGTCCATCGATTTGGCAGTTGATATTGTGAAAACATGTTGTGTTTTGCAAAATTTTATACATAAGCAGGAAAACTTTCAGTTTCACAATGCGAGTGAAAATGAGTCCACCCTTGATTCAGAATCGGAACTAATCCAGTTACCTATCACGAATGCAGTTCGCGGAAGTTTGGCGGCTAATGAAGTTCGCAACAGATTTGCACAATATTTTGTATCTAACGAAGGTCGCCTCTCCTATCAAAACAACTATGCATAAGTAAAAAGTTAATAATTAAATATCTGTAACTTACCAAACTTGTTTTTCTCATCACCACTTAAATCTTCAAATGTGGGCTGGAAATGAATAAATATTTCTTTCCAGGAATCATATTTAAGCCGCTTATTTTTATAATCGTCGATGGTCTTATCCCATATTACAGGCCTTTCTTGAATCAACGTAATTAATAATTCTTGATTTATGTTCATTTTATAATAAAATCGCGAAACAGCGTATATAAGCGGTCACGAATCCGTGCGTACGTCCGGCACCGTCGACACACCCCGATAGACTGCCATACAACACTGGTGAAAATCACGCCGTGCGTAGACGCGGCGCGCCGAGGGGCAGTCACGGCGCACGCGGCCGCGGCGCCGTGCCTTGGCGCCACCGTGCATGTCGACAAGCTCATATAGTGATCCATACCACACTGACGACCGTGCCTACACGCGGCGAATTAACCGTAGATTTTCACGGCGAGAAACCGTGTAATGGAAAAGAGGCCTTAGAGTTTAGGTTTCGATGGCCCCTACCGAAATATGATTGCTAGATTGAACAAAAACTGTTGATGCAGTTTTAAACCTGATACATTTTACCATCTTTTTCGATCGTATTGTTTTAAATTTGAATTCAGAATACCATACGACATGGAGCTACGCCTAACAAGTCGGATATGCGCCTTGTTAAAGGCAATTGATTTTTGAATAAAAAACATGTTTTATCAAATAAAGGTTTAATTTAATAACGCGTGTTGCCTCCATGGGCATCTATCACAGCTCTCATACGATTAGGCATAGAGTTTATCAACCGCTCTATGAAATTTTGAGGGATCATCGCCCATTCCTCTTCTATGGCAGTTTTCAACTCCTGCATCGTCTGGGCAACTGGCTGACGAGCCCTAACACGTCTTTTTAGCTCGTCCCACATGTGCTCAATGGGGTTCATGTCTGGGCTTCTGGCTGGCCAGTCCATAACTGTGATGTTCACATCCCGAAGATATTCCCTGACGATGCCGGCCGCATGGGCTCTTGCATTATCATGCATAAAAAGGAAATTTGGGCCCACATAGTCCGCGTATGGTATCACGTGAGGTTCTAAGCACTCACGAATGTACCTTTCAGCATTTAATGTTGGCAGCCGTAGTCCTGTAACAACCTCAAGTTGAGTTTTGCCGCTCGCGGATATACCGCCCCAGACAGTCCATGAGCCACCGCCATAAGCAACCCTCTCTTCAAAACAGCATTGTGCGAAACGCTCTCCCTTACGTCGGTAGACCTTCTTCCTTCCATCATTGCCATGTAACACAATTTTAGACTCATCAGAAAAGAGTACACGGCTCCAATCTTGCTGTGTCCAATTTAAATGACTGCGTGCGAAATGAAGGCGCGCTGTTCGGTGGGCTCGCGTTAGTTTCGGGCCATTAGCTGGCTTGTGTGGTACCATATCGCGTTCTTTTAACCTTCTCCGAACAGTTCGAGCGCTCACAGATACTCCGTGGAAGTCGCGAAGTTGGTTTTGTATCTCAATGGAGGTAAGGTGACGATTTCTCAAGCTGGTCGTCACGAGATGAATCGATCCTGCCTTTCAGTTGTGACCCGAGATCGTGGCCTTCCTTGGCGACGAACAAAGCCGCCAGTCTCTAGGTACCTCCGATAAACATTTCGGACCGCAGATCGACTTAAATTAAGTTGAGCACTCACGTTTCTTTGGCTGTGTCCGGCCTGAATAAGTGCCACAGCTTGGGCGGCGTCTTCAGGTGAAGTATCCATAGATTATTGATAGAACCTCACCTTAATGTTAAGAATAAGTAATGTTTGTTGCAAAACCAAAGATATCAATCACTTTTTCAAGAATTAAATCCAAGTAAACCAATAAAACCAAGTTTTCTTAGTATTCGATTGTTTGATATCAACAAACAGGCTCCAAATTGTCTTTTGTTTCTTTAAATTCTGTGTTCGAAATTCAAAAAAAGACTATTGAATGAAATTGTGAATGTGCCAGGTTCAAAACTGCATAAAAACTTTTTGCTCGACCTAACATAAAATTTTAGCTAGGACCAAACGAAACTGAAAATACAAGGTGGCCCAAAAGATGTGTCCAGAAGTGTAGTTCCTGACATTATATTCTCTGCCCCTCTCTATCCTTTCTCTCTTTTATACACCGTTTTTCAAATATACAAAGTGGAACTGGAACTACGACATTAAATTAAAACGAGCACAGTACTAGTCCATCGAAACATTTTAAAACACGAAGATTAGTAGTTAATGGAAAATTCAAAAATTGCAATTTTCAAACAAAATAAATAGCAGAATCAACTGCATAAAAAGTAAACACGCTTTATCTACGAAACGTCACCGACCTGTTGCGCGGCGCGATGCCGGACGCAGGAGGGGGGGGGGGGTCTGGGGGGGGCGTAGGTAGGTAGTAAAAGGGTCCCACATGACAGTCCACCGGCAGGCGGTCATTCATAAAAACTGTCAAAAACTGTTTTTATGAGGGACCGCCTGCCGGCGAACTGGAAATGTGTGGGGGCCCTAAAGTCGGAGAACAACAAATCAGCGGCATAAACTCTCTAAATTGCACGTTGTTAGTTAAAAGATCACTGATTGAATAATTAATCACATAATATCACATCACAATCAGAATTTACATCATCAATAGTCAAATTTTCAGTGTCCACCGTTGTGCATTATGCACAAGCGATATCGTCTTATTAAATTTTTACGGACTCGTCTTAACAAGTCCCCATCTGCCATTCTTTTAAGTTTGTCGAAGGCATTAATTATTTTATTTTTTAAATCGTCCACAGTATTCACTTCTCGTGCATACACCTCGTTTTTTACGGCCCCCACAAAATGAAATCTCTCTCTCGATATGTACGCAATGCTAAAGCCGCATTTTGGTTACAATCTCCGTACGTAAGTACCATATCGGTGTACTCGGCAGCTGTGTACCTTATTTGAGGCAAAATTAAACTACAAAACTTATTAAATGCCTAATTAACTAACTAATATTACTCTAACACTTAACAATAATTCACAATAACCTATGCACTAATCCAACTATCATAAATCGTCTTTAGTCACAATAACAACTAGGTAAAACTGTTTCATAAAATCACAATGCGCGCGCGGCTCGTCTTGGGATAAAAACAGTAGATTTGTGCTCTCCTCAAAGGGCACCGCTATGCACTGACTGACATAGTTACCGAGTAATACAGAGTTCAGGACTTTTTGCCGAAAAAATTCCGCTCACACACACATTCGAAATTTTCTATGCACCACTAATGCATAATTTGCGTAAGTAAATATTTCTTTTTCTTTCATTGTAGTTTTTTGTGGGAATGGGTGGGACGCGTCAGAACAGAATGGAATCGTATGACACCTTTCTCTGTCTTTCAAGCATATTGAGACGTAGATAATAGAATCGTACGTTTTGCACAGGTTCTTGACCTCACAATGTTTACCTATTATTACGGACTCAGATCTACATCATGTTGAAACATAAGAAAATTAAAAATAATTTCCTGTGGCTAAAGTATTGATTGGATTTGATTGATTTTTTGTATACGGGTAAAGAACATGATACTCTTTACGTGGTTTAAAGAAATGTCAATCGACCTGCTCCACCTTGTATATTGAGATTGTATCTCTTACAATCGCTCGAGATCTCGTGTGTCGCAAGATCTTGAATCCTGTGAGATTGAGATGCATTTCTATTTTTACTGTGTGGATAGATTTCAAAAAGTATGAAGCTGATGATTGTTTTTTGTAATTTACATTGCACCTCTGGCACCTGGAGGTGAAATTGCAAATTAGACAGCTGCACCCCGGAGTCTCGCACCCCGTGCTGCTGCTGTGGAATTCCAACCAAGATTAACGCTCATGCAAGAAGGAACACTATTCTTCGCAGTAAGTGTGATTCGCGAAGAACCGCAACTAAATAAGAGACAACTCAGCATGCTTGCCTTTTAGGTTCGCGCACATTATGTCGGGGCGGAGCGCTTGCTACATAATATTAATCTGTGGGCGGAGCGTGCCGCAGCACAGCGCAAAATGCTTACTTAGCACATTAGTGACGGGCCGAGTCGCAGCGTATTGACGGATTTTGAGTAATGTACTGCCAGACGTCCGTGCAACTGTACGTTATGGATAGCTCTGACGAAGAATTATCTTTTTTTGCCTGTTGTGCACGCAAATATAGTATAATGTACACGTGCCACAGAGTACTTTTTTTTATATAGGTACGTGCGGACACGTGCGCGCGTGCACTCCTATCCCCTTGCTATAGCACACTCAGGAGTATTTATGTTCTGTGAGCACACTGTAGCACTGTGCCTATATTATACTCATGATTATACTGCAATCTTTGACACTGTCGGGCGGGCCGAGTTGCAGAGTCGTTAGATTTCGTTCGTTCGACGAATCTGCACGAAATCTAAACTTTTCCATGATTAAAATTATATAAATACATATGTTTTATTGACGCGTATCATTTTTAATCAAGACACAACATGACACGGACCTGCAAATTGCATAAAACGCAAGAAAATTTTAATTTCGCGGGCTACCACAGCGTATCCTCCATAATTTGCGTGGTTCCACAGCACCAATAAGCAAACACACACACATTCATTTTCAATTTCTGAACGTAGAAGTTTCCTTCATAGTACTACAATAATTGCTAACAAATTTTTAACTTCTTGAATCGTATAATAAAATTTTTAAACTAATATTAAAAACAGATTAATTGATATAATAAATTCATCGAATAATTTGAATTTTCGTGTGGAATATTTTGGTAACAATGAAAGCATTAATATTAAAAGAAGGTCAATGTGAGCTTGTACAAAAATGGCGGAAAGAATGATGGCGTCTATTTCATGCAACGTGACAGCGACAAATCTTTGTTTATCTCTTTCTTACTCATGCAACTTCTCGTAAACCACTGGGCACGCACGCGTAGTGATCAATATGTCCACGTGATCTGTCGTCAGTCGCGACTCGTAATTGCAAATGCAAAATGTACAGGAAAGAAACGTTTGTGTTACAATGAAATCGTAAATATTTTGTTATTATAAGTTGTAGTGTTGTAGTTTTAAAATGCCTGCGTCTATTGGTGTCAATTTGCGTGTAACTGGCCACTGCAGCCAAGGCGGGAGAAAGTATATGGAAGACTTGTTTTCCGTTGCTTATCAACAAACTGAAGACGAGAGGGATTTGGAGTATGCTTTCTTCGGAATATATGATGGCCATGGCGGGAGCGAGGCCGCAGCTTTTGCGAAGGAGCATTTGATGGACTCTATTGTGAAGCAGAGACAGTTCTGGTCGGACAACGACGAGGATGTACTCAAAGCAATCAGAAATGGTTACATGTTGACCCACTTGAACATGTGGAAAGAGTTAGGTAAACACCAAATTTCACGTTATGAACTAACTTAATTACGACGTATCGTACTAAAACCCTGCTTTGTCTAGGCCCAAGGCGAGTTCTAAGTGACTGTACCAAAATGTTTAGCTTGACCTTGTTGAAGTTATTCATAATTTTTTCTTGAGTGGTTTGACATTGAGTTTACAGAAGTTTTTCGAATGGTAATTGTCGTTATTGTCCGTACTATTGCTTTGTTAGATAATAGCAAGTAAAACAAATACCTTTGCAAAGTTTTTTGGGAATCCCACTCACTTTGCCAAGTGAAAGCAGTTTTACCAGTTTGAGGTTTTATATTGGCTCAAGTTTCCTCTTATGAAAATGTTATGTATAAGGTCATTATTGCAGCTCTGAACAACTATAGAATGTCTTAACCTCAATGATAGCTTACTGGGAAACCTGAAACTTGTTTGCTTATACTAACATTATCAATAAGATTGTTTTGCATAATTAATATTGGTATTTGGGAATGCTTCTAGAATATTGTCATAGATGCTAATGTCTAAAATATGTTTATTAGGACAAATATTACCTTGTTTTGGATCTAGTCTAGTCATAGAAGTTTGTAAAAAGGAAACTACAATATTGAAGACAGCATAATAAAAAAACAATATCTTGTCTTGCAAAGTTACTACTCTCCACCAATTTATACAGCCTACCAAACAACTTTCACACTGCAGTGAGTGTGAGAATAAAGAATACATATTTCAGAGATGGCTATGTCCACTTGTAGATGATGAAGATAGAGTATCAATACCTACTATCAATATTATAAACTTTCACATGTTTTATCAATACAAACAATAGAATTTAAGGTTAATTAGAATACAATAAATACCTTTCACATTTTTATTTTAAGGACATACCTTACAAAAGTAGCTGTGAAATAGTTTCAATTAGAAGCAGCTATGCAAAAGACTCAAACCATTAGCACCTAATTAAAATACATTTCTAAATTGTTAAGTGAAGTGGTCGGCTTTGTTAAAGACATTTGACATTTTAATGAAGAAAAAAACAGCTTATATTGTAACCTTAAAAATTAAATAATTTTCCACAAGCCCAAAATATCTGTTACGTTATACAATGTCTATTGTTTGAAAATGACATTCTATTGTGAGACTCTATTACAGACATGAAATAAAAAATAATTACACAATATTCTTGTTTCATTACAGAAAAATGGCCAAAAACTGTAACAGGGTTACCAAGCACGGCAGGTACAACCGCAAGCATAGCTTTTATACGCCGTGGAAAAATATATATTGGACATGTTGGGGATTCAGCTATTGTACTTGGTTACCAAAAAGATGGTAAGTGGTTTGAAATGAACAGTAGAAACTTCTACACCATTTCTTAACATTTTTGCATTTGTGAATATGAATTATGTGTGACTGGCTAAGAGCCTGTCACACTAACATTAAACATAACTGTGCACAGGCATAAAAAAAATTACAACGTAATTTTTTTTTGGGTAATCTGTGGCGAAAGAACAATGCCATTTTGGACTAGGAAAAAACAGAATTTATTACCGAGATGAGGTAAGGTAGGAAAGGTACACTAACTACTGAATAATAATTTATTTGGCGAAAAATCTATGACATCCGGTTATAATGTAGTTTCTTCGTACCACTGATCCATAGCATTTAAATGTCCAATGGCTGGGTTCATTTTGATTATTTTTTCTGGCCATTTAACAGCATTCACTGAAATGATGCATAATAGTAGGAGAAGTACTGCTTGATTTTTCTGATAATTTTATAGTGAATAAATTTCATTTCTGTTAGTTGTTTAATATTCAATAATCACAAATGTGAGAGTCAGCCGCTGCTCCCAAGGGGAATCCAAAGTTACAGCATGTCAAAGTTGTAAAAAACTTAATTTCATATAAAAAAGTCATACGGTGCCAAAACCTTAAGGGATGATTTTTGGGATCTCCTTCTACCAAAAAAAAAAAAAAATAGCTGCATGAAAGTGCGGGAAATATATGTCAGTCGCGTAAATTAACTTAATTATTTGCAACGGCACATCAGATCACATCGAAATTAATAGATAATAGGGCAAAGTGGTCAAAGGAACCATAATCTCAATTTTGTAGAAAAATTAAACAACATTTTTAGTTTTTTGAAAAAGGTGTTGCCTCAGCCAGGATTCAAACCAGAATTTTTACAAAAGCAGCACTCTTTTTTTATTGACTAACCGATAGTGTAGTTGGTATGGATCAAATGCTGTAAACAAATTTATGTGACAAATCAAAGGAAATGGCAAGTTTTCCAATTTTTCGTAATTTAAGAAGCATAAAAATTGCAAAAAAAACTTCCTTTGATTTTACACAAAGTACTTTGCAGTATTTGATCCTTGTCAGCATCACTATCGCTCATTACAAAAATACAGGATGCTTTTTATAAAAGAAATTCGGGTTCGATTCCCGGTTCAGGATGCTTTGGCAAACAAAAAATGCAGTTTTATTTTCCTTCATAATTAGGGTCATGGTAAGTTTTTTTTACAACTTTGTCATGTCATCACTTTGGACTCTCCCACTACTGGAGCACCTGACACTCGGATCTCTTATGCACTTAGGAAAATCTATTTTTGGCATGATCTTCAGCCGAAAATTAGTTTTCCAAACTAACGGCACCGCCTGTACTATATAAGCTGTTGGACTTAATAGTTTACCATATTTATATTTAAAAATATATTTTTTCTTAAATAATGCTTAAAAAATCTTGTTATTTGATCAAAAATACTGTTGGTAATAATGAAAACTGTTTAATTTCTCGAAATGACTCCATATGGAGGATATTTACAAATACATACATAAGATCAAAATGTTGGGCCACAAAAGGGATGAATTAAAGGCAATTGCATGTAGCTGAGATGAGAATGCTAACAGGGATGTGTGGTTTTACACAAATTGATATAATTAGAAATGAGTACATAGAGGAAGTATGAAAGTGGCACAGGTGACTGAAAAATTGTGCAGAAATCGGTTGTCATGGTATGGGCATGTGATGTGGAGGAATGAGAAAAATGTCATGAGGAAAGTTTTGAGTATGAATGTCGATGGCTATAAGAGTAGGGGAAGACCAAAGAAACGATGGATGGACTGTGTGAAAGATGATATGGCTAGAAAGGGGGTGACTACCAAGGTGACGACTAATAGAGAAGTATGGAAAAAAGGAACGTGTTGCGCCGACCCCAAATAAATTGGGATAAGGGCAGGAGAATGATGACATAATATCAAATATACATACATGAACTCACGCCTGTTTCCCATTTATGAGGGATGAGGGTAGGCAGAAACTACAGAACACCACCTGTTACGATCCTTACCCTTTTGTTTCGTTTACATTCATACATCTGTCAAATATAATAAAGAGTTTAGCCAATTTATAAACTAGAAACATGATTTTATTCTAAAAACTGGTACTGACGTAAATAGATTTAATTTCATTTATTTATGAATTAACATTGTGTTGAACATTACATATTAAATAAAATTATCACATGCAGAGAAAGGTTAGTTCATAAACAAGTAAATAAGTTACTTACTTTGTCCTCCATACTTTTATAAATATAGTGAACACCATTCAAAGTTTCATATAAATAGGCAAATGAAACAAATAATTATGTATCATCAAGTTACGTTTTATAAGAATTTTCTAGTCCAAGCATGTTAGCAGAGTGGCCATTGTTCTTTATGCTCAACTTACTCTCACATAACATAATACATTCACATTTTAAATTTATAGGTTGTGAGGAGTGGGCTGCAAAACCATTGACATCAGACCACAAACCAGAATCTACAATAGAAATAGAGCGCATCCAAAGATGTGGTGGCAAGGTAGTCTCGAAGGCTGGTGTACCTCGCGTTGTATGGAACAGACCTCGTCTCGGGCACAAGGGTCCAATCAAGAAGAATACACCTATGGATGAGATACCGTTCTTAGCCGTAGCAAGGTCGCTTGGTGACCTCTGGAGTTATAATCCTCAAAATGATGAGTTTATAGTCAGTCCTGACCCTGATGTTGGTGTTTTGACTATAGACCCGTCTAAATTTCGGTGAGTGTGAACATAAATACTATGAACCACTGAACATTATAAGTTTTTAACAATTCCATACGCAAAATACGCGCATTGACGTGGGGTTGCGGATACCAGCCCGTATTACCTAAGTTTTTTACAAAATAGATAGGGTGTCATTTATGGTTTTACTGAAATCAAGCTCACGGTTCCTCCACCACCTTGTTCTATTCATTTAAATTTAGGTTTTCCATCCTGAAGTCTCTCATCTCAGAAACTTTATACATGTGTATATTTAAGATTAAAGGCTATGTTATCGGTCTTTTTAACAGACGAAAAAAAAGGAGGAGGTTCTCAATTCGACACGTATGTTTTTATTTTTTTATGTATGACCACGCATAACTTTTTACAGCCGTCCGATTTGAAAAATTTTTGTTTTATTTGAGAGGGTATACATCAAAGTTGGTCCCATATAAAATTGATTAACTTTGCTTGGGTAGTTTTTAAGTTAGCTTCAATAATACGTATTTTTTCCCCACTTTTATATGGATGATGTTCTAGTTTGTTTTGCAGGTTTTAGAATTTGTGTGGGGTAGGTACCACAACTAAAAAGTGAAAAATAAAAACTTTTTTACAAAAAAATACTACCGACTTCCAAAAACAACACTACAAAGTGAAAAATGACTTTAATTTCGGAAGTCAGTGGCAAAAAACGAAAATACATTTAACCAGACACCGACTTCCGAAATTAAAGTTATTTTTCACTTTGTAGTGTTGTTTTTGGAAGTCACTTGTATTTTTTTTTATAAAAGTTTTTATTACACCTGTATATTATCCCTTATTAATATTAATCTGTTTGTTACATTACAGGTGTCTGATCTTTGGCACTGACGGCTTGTGGAACATGATCTCGCCAGAGGGCGCCGTCAGTCTAGTTCAGGCCACCGAGCGGCACAACGAAGCCGCCCTCGTCGGTGGGAGTGGAAACCAGCCACGAGACTGGTTGAACCCATCCAAAAGTCTAGTGGATCATGCTCTGGAAAGGTATGTACTAAAGCGTTTAAGAAAGAGACTGTCACACACACAGATTTAGAGTAGGCTAGATACCGCGTGTTCATTAGAGTGTGAAAACCGAGCGTGGCATCTTTTTTATACCTATGAAGACTGAACCCAGCCATTTAGTGATGTGCTCAACGTAAACAAAATCTATTTAATCGATAAGCGTCAGTGAGCTAACAGACTTTATATCCTCGACGACACAACCGCCCGCCATTGGCGCGATCGAACAGAAACTAAAGTAGTAGTGCCGGGCACGCTTGGTCGGATGGATTGTGGTATCTAGCCTACTCTAAATCTGCAGTCACACAGTTGATATTCCAAGCCTTTTTCCAACTATGTTGGAGTTGGCTTAAGTTGGAGTCTAACCGGATGCAGCTGAATTCCAGTATTTTTCATGGAGCGACTGCCTATCTGTCCTCCACAGCACAGGGTAAGACTGGTTGTCAGACTTTTGGGCTTCAAACAACTACCCGTAATAACTGGCAAAGAGCTATGAATGACAGCCGGGACCAACGGCTTAACGTGCTTTCCGAGGCACGGAGGGGTCTCGGTAAGAAAGGGACGGTCACCCATCCACGGACCGACCGCGGCAAGCGTAGCTTAACCTTGATCGATCGAACTTTGCGGCTGTTACTCTGCCACGAGCCCCTCTAGTTTAGTGAAAATGGCAATTTTGCTATTCTGAATTTGACTGTTTTCACCTAAAATTTTAATTGACAGACTAAATCAGACTATGTTTAATCGCGATTAAAAAGGTGTGGAATAAAATTAGTTGACATGAACTAAAATTCACACCGAGACCTTGACTTCGGATGCTTCGCCCCCTTTATTAAAATAAAATTGACTGATAATCTTAAAATGGTAATCAGATTTTTTATTATCAAATTATTTAAGTTACAATAATTAGTAAGGTAATTATTGTTCTTTCACAGGAATCCCTGTCCACTAGGTTACAAACCTTTTTTAGGAATACCTTTTTGTTTGTAAAATCTTCGCTTCTTGTAACTACAAACAGACAACGATGATGATATTAGTGATAATGATACCTAAATAAATATTTAAATTTAAAAAATATGTTCTTTTACTCTTTTTTTCCATTTAGCCATATAAAATTAATATTTTAGTTAGTGTGCATTGAGTGCACAGAACAAACACTATTTACATTGTCATATAGTTCATATACTCATACCGCCTTATTACAAAACAAGGTTCATCTTCAAACCCAGGTTTAAACCATGGACCCTTTTTTGAATTTCGAGCTTTATTCTGACACGTTAAGATGTCAGTTTTACAAAACTGACAACTTAGTACCGGACTAAGTTGTCAGTTTTGTATAAAGAACTGTATTTCTATCACAGCTAGGTTCATATTACAAAAACTGGCTCGATGGTTTAAACCATGACGAAGAAAAACCTCGTTTTGTAATAAGACCGATATAGTTTAGTTTATCTCATTCTCTTTCATATTTTTTGTTATTTTAGATAAAAAAAAATCTAGTCATAAAATAACATAAAAAGGACAAGCCATAAAAGGTTTATGATATCTGAAGTGTCAAAAAATGATAGCTGTCAGAATTCCGTCGAATAAAAAATCCGACTGTAATACCTATTTAATGTCTAGAAAAATTTTAATGGTAAATAAAAATCATATGTATAAATTTTTTTTTCATAGATGGTCAAACACTAGAATGAGAGCCGACAACACGTCCGTGGTGACCCTCATGTTGGACCCGCCGGGCCCGCCGCGCGCCACCGTGCTGCGCTCGCGCTCTAGTGCGGCCCGACCCGCGCCCGCCGCGCCCCCTGCGCCCGCGCGCCCCGACGAGCCCGAGCCGCGCCCCGTGCCGCAGAACGGACTCACTATCATGACGCGCTACTCCGACGGCGAGCGCGCCGCTCCCGTGCCCCCGCCCCCGCCCCCGCCGCCCGACGTGCCCCTGCCGCCCTGCGCCACGCTCGATGCGCGTCTGCCGGCCGCGCCGTTGCACATAGACGCCCCGCGCGATGTGCCCGACCCGGACGACGACGCCATAGTCAACTACGGCAACCCCGCCGAATCATACTTCATGGCTCGTCTCCTCAATCGCACCCGCGTCGTCAACACACTGTCAGCCGTCCATGAGGAGATCGCCGGCACCCCGGCGCCGCGGGAACCCTCCGAGCCCCGTGAGCCCACGCCCGCGCCCGCCACTGTCGTGCCGGACGTCGAAGCAGAGTCGGACGCGTCCACTGCCAACCGTCCCCCTCTCCCGCCTCGCGGCGCTGCCGTTGAACCGGCAGTAACCGTTGCGGATCTCACGATCTCGCCGGACGATGATGGTGGTATTCAGATCAATGAAGTTTCGTCGAGCTCACCTACGGAGGGTCCGCCAAAACCGCGCGGACGTCGTCCACGGACCGACGCCAAGCGCGACCCCCCGGCGGCCGTGCCCGACCGCGTGCTACGCTCGCACCACGAGGCCGAGCCGCCGCAGCGCCCGCACACACGCCAGGCCACGCGCGCCCGCCCGTCCGCCTCCTCCCCCGCGCCGCCACTCGACCGCGTCGTTATACTCACCCGCCGCGCGCCGCCTGTACCCGCTCCCGCACCTCCACCGCCGCCGAGAACCGACCGGCTGGCGGCTGCGGACGCGAAACCCTCGGGGCGTCGCGTCGCACCCGCACCCGTCGAGACCATTCCTGTCGATGAAGAAGCAAAACGTAGCGGCACACGCTCCACGCGCTCCCAGGGTGCGCAGGGAGTGACACCTCTAGCTCAGAAGATAACACGCAGCATCGGGCTGTACGCCCGCGAGCTGCGCGGCGCGGCGGCGGCGGCGGCGGCTGCGGCAGGTGCGCGGGCGGGAAACTCGGCGCGCGCCCCGGGCCCGGCGCGGCGGACCCTGGCGGCGCGCCGCCCGCCCCCCGACCGCTCGAAGGAGAATCTCGGAGCCGCACGGGGCCGCGCGCGCGCCCGCGGCGCACCCGCCGCCTCGCCGCCGCCCTCACCCCCGCCCGGCCCACCCGAGCCGCCGCGCCCGCGCACGAGACGCGCGGATAGCGCGCGCGACGAGCCCGAGGTGCACTCCACCACGGCAGAGCCGCCGCTGCCCTCAGCCTGCGCCGGCGCGCCCGCGCCCGCTGTCCGCCCACGCGCCCTGCGCTCGCGCAACGACGCGACGGAGCCGGTGCGTGCGGTGCGCGACCAGGGTGCCTGCAAGCGCACGCGCTGCGGCGAGGACGGCGGTGGCGGCGCCAGCAAGGCGGCCCGCCTGGCGCCCGAGCGGTGCGCGCGGGCGCTAGGTAAGCGCGCGACGGGCCCGTGGGCGCCAGCGCTCGCGCTCCGCAATCGCTTGCGTCGGCGACTGGCCAAGTAGCGTGGGCGGCCGCCGCGCCTGCGCCTCGGTCCGACGCCGCCGACGTCGGATCCAAAGATGACTGCGTCGTATACGGTTGATTTTCTGTTGTTGTTTTTTTATTTTTATCGCCGTCTCGGGCGTCGCCGCAGACGGCGGCTAGGCAATAGGTAGTCGAGTTGGGTGACTCTGTCCGTGGACCGCTCGGGGCGGCCCGGGCCCCGCGACGTCTTCGGAGGCCCGCGGCCGCCGTCGTCGTTAAAAAATAGTACAAAGGTATATTCTATATTTAACGTGTAAGTTTACCGCGTGGACCAGGAGGATTTTATTAGCCCTAGTAGATATTTATTTTCTCTATATTTATAGCTTCTATCGTAATGCATTTAACCGTAGGCGAAATGTGAATCTGATTTTCATTATTGTGACGGGAGAGTCGGAGGCTATGTAGTGACGTCAGATAGATAGTCTGCCTTATAAAGCGAGAGTACAACATGTTAACATTTTTATAAATATCTTCGAAGATCACCTTGAACTTCAAGTTTTAACCAACAAAACTCATCCGACTCCGTTGATGTTAACTTTATTAATAAATGTTATGAGTAGTATCTGAGCATGTGGCACTTGAGCTTTACACTGCAGTGTTTGATAAAATAGGGTGATATCCATTTATAATTCACAAGAGTTTAAACACTTGGCAAATTGTTAATATACTTGATAGTATACATATTTATTATATAAAATTCTTTATTATAAAACCTAATTGGAATTTATACCAAGAGTGCTTTCTCGAAATATAACGTTAATTAAGAGTGCTACCTAAATATTATGGAAAATGTACAGATACATTGTGTACAGTTAACACCAAAATTATTTGTTTAGATTGTGCTAATGTGTATTTTATATAAACTTAGCTAGATATTGGAGAAGTTATTCTTTTGGGAAAAGAATTGGTTTATGTACTTCCTAATTAAGCTTTATTCATTTTAGGATGTCATACTGAATGTTTGTTACATGTGTCGAAATAGTTAATTATGACAGAGCTCAAACGAGCGATGGTAACTTTGTTTACTCTCTGAACATATCTATTAGCATAAAATACTTGTACAAACACACAAAAGTGAAACTCAACATATTCTTTGGTTAAGGATTAGTTGTTGGTGCATGAACCATAGTTAGTTAATTCGTTTTATCGATCTCCTCATAGTTATCCATTTGTTAAATAATATCTTACACTATCCACCTCCACTTTAAATTTAACTATCGAAATAATGTGATTATGAGACCATTGATTTATTTAAAACCAAAAAGGTTTTGCATGAATGCAACTTTGTTGACACTGTAAAATATTATGAAAATATTTTTTTGAACAGCAACAAGATGATTTGAATAGATGTACCTAAGAATGGACTGAAGATGTAATGATAAGTTAAAGAGTCCAAGTTATGTACATATTAATATAATAAATGAAAAGTAATAGTGCCTCATTTGTTACCGACTTAACAAATACATAGGTAAAAGTGTTCTTTCATATATTGAAATATGTATTTTTATTGAAAAAAAATTTATGCATTGTAATTTAGCTGTAAAAGAGGATTTAATATAATTTGTTAAGCTAATTGTGTAAAGATTTTAAAGATTGGCAGTCTGTCGCTTATATCGTGAAATCAAGGAAAATATATGGTTTAGTTATTGAGTTTTGATCGAAGAACTGTAAGAGACAGAATGTCAAGTTGATAAAAAAAATTGGTGACAATTTTGTAACATGGAGGGTATGAATGCCTTGGAGAACTAAGGGCCGTAACCTGACCACTGGGGTTATGGCAATCGCTAACGATATTGAATGAGATGCTAAAAACAAATTTTATTACTATACATAACTGAAAGTAAAAGGATTATTGTAGATTTTATTTTTTGATTTAAATAAAGTTTGTATGAAATAGATAGTTGCATTTTTACTCTCTTATGTCGCACTTATCTGAGCGAAGTTTCTTTATAATTCTAATATCGGGATTGCCTGCAAAAGGAGGGTAGGGAGGATTTGTAAATCTCTTCGGATGCAGCGACTCTTGTAAATGGTCAAACTTCACTTTGGAAAGTTTGTTGAACCTTTTACGATTGGTTGTTGATAAAGCCTGGAATACACATGCTACTGTTTTTTTTGCTACTAGGAGTATCATAGTGTGTACTCATTTAGAGCATGCTCTCCCAGTGTACATTTGCTCATGAAAGCATAGACCACATGCATGCATGCATGCTTATTATAAGCTTGCTAGTTTCTAGCAGATCTGATATGTAGGTACACATACTCATTATTTGGCTTTTTTATTTTTGTTTTAACACGGATTCTTATAGAACTACGCATTTTCTCTTGAAATTTCGTTTTTGAACACGGATTCTTATAGAATTTGGTAGGTATCTACGCATTTTCTATCGAAATTTTGTTTTTGTGTAGTGGCGACCATACATTCCCACAATCATAATTTCGGGTGATTTCGGTAAATAAATATAAAGTTTTCTCATCTCCCCATCGCGTAAACAATTTCACGAAGTCTATTTAATGCAATTTAAACCTTGTGATCCACGTCGTCACAAACAAGTAGGTACCTACCTAGCATGCTCGCAGAGAACCCGTTCAGGCTTGTGATTTTATGTGGGATTTTATTTTGATAACATAAAAAACTAGTTGCTAATTAGTCGAAATTTGCCGCCAAATGTCAGAATTTGTTGGTCACTGGTTCAAAAGATATAAGGGTTCATAGTGGCCGATCTGGAGAGCATCTCCCCAGCTTGGCCACATTTATATCTCGAAAACTAGGCCACCTAGCGAAGATCTGTTTTCTCCCAAAAGTCGCAACTTTTCGCCAAGTCATAGATTTAGTCGGGTCTTGGTTTAGAAGATATAATGAGTTCAATTTTTAAGTATAGTCCAAGAACTAGATCGAAGAGTTTACGATAAAATCTATGATCTACCTCTAGGAGTAGTTCAGAAGCTTAAATCTTTGCGCTCTAGCATGGTGCGGGTGACACATGTCAGTATGGCATGACTAGGTCAGTAACAATATACAACAATTCTTACAGCAAAAATCTCGTTCTCCTAATAATTTTAAAAATGTCTTTTTCATATTATTATTAAATTTATTTTAAAATATGTATTTAAAACAAAACATTAAAAAATCACATTCAAAGCACTACCGATATTTATTTAAAAAAAATTTTTTTTCATGGTGTAATTTTTTCGGCTAATTTAACTCTATAAATGTCTAACAACAAAAATTAAAAAATACATACCTACAGTAAACTTCTTTTTCTATAAAAAATATCGACTATCGATAGAAACCCATAAAAGCAATACATCCATCACTAAACATGTCTATGGCGATGGCGTTACGTTAAAAGCCTAACACTGCTTCATTTTTTGATTCTTCATCAATTTGATTTTATTTGTAGATAATGACATTTTGGCAGGATAATTTATTTAATTTACTACAGTTATTATTGAATCCGTATATTACGATTATGATATTTAGGGTGCAGCTAAAATATTAAATCATGATTGTAAATCGCGATAACGTTCTGAGTGAAAAGGAACAGTTCGTCAAATGTCACCCGCACCATGCTAGAGCGCAAAGATTTATAGATCCCACAATGTTTGAGTGTTATCGGCACACACTAATTACCGTGTACTAACTATAGTGTGTACCTACTGATAACACTCAAATATTGGAGCAAGCTTGCACACATATACAGGGTGTTTGGTGCATCGTTTGCCAAATTGAATTGGCCGAAAGAAGAGGTCATTTGCTATCGCTTCAGGCTCAAGTACTCATTTTTGGCCACACCGGTTTTTTTATTACAACTTTCTAATTTTTATTTTGAAAAAATCCAAAACTCAGCATTAAAGCTTAAATTAAAAAAAAGTTTTAAGTGTAGTCGTCAAATTTCATTTTTATTTACATATGTACTGTTGTATGGCTCTATCAAATTTAAAATTACTTGCCAGTTACATCTAGTTTTTTTTTAATAAATCACAAAGTTTTTGGAAAAATAAAAAATGAACTTAAAACTCAACTTTAAATAGCTATAAAAAAAAAACTAAAAGCGATCGGGATCTTCGAATTATTTTAAAAAGTTCTCTAGTCTATCCCCTTTCCAACGGTATGTAATGTGTTAAAAAACTCTTTTAATATCTTTAATAATTAGCTAAATGTGTAGTCGAGACACATCAGGCTGATATTGGATATTACGTTTAAAACACTAGTTTTCGCATAAATTACATGCTATTAGTAGATAGATACTGTTATCTCACGTCTTACGTAGTCTCTTATCTCGTTCTTACATAGGGAACTTTCCTCGAAATTGAAAAAAAAATACATTATTACAAAAATAATCATTTATTAATAAGTAATTTAATTACATACTAATCTTACAAGAATTAGAATTTCTGCAAACAGAGTTGCCCTTATTATTAGCTGATTTGCCAATTTTCAGTGAAGACAGGTCTTTTGTTTTCCAACATGACGGTTGTCCCGCTCATTGGAGAATAACCGTCAGGGAGTACTTGAATGATGCATTCCCGGACTCATGGATTGGGAGGGATGGCCCTATTCCTTGGCCTCCACGTTCTCCAGACTTAACTCCGTTGGATTTTTACGTCTGGGGACGGACCAAAGAACTCGTCTACGCCACGGAAGTTGAGACAAGAGATGATTTAGTCCAACGCATTGAGGCGGCTTTCATGACGATCAAAGCAGAAATGCGTTTACGCACCACTACAGTTGAGATAAGACGAAGATGTCGCGCGTGCATACGCAATAGTGGTAGACAGTTTGAACAAGACTTGTAAGATTAGTATGTAATTAAATTACTTATTAATAAATGATTATTTTTGTAATAATGTATTTTTTTTTCAATTTCGAGGAAAGTTCCCTATGTAAGAACGAGATAAGAGACTACGTAAGACGTGAGATAACAGTATCTATCTACTAATAGCATGTAATTTATGCGAAAACTAGTGTTTTAAACGTAATATCCAATATCAGCCTGATGTGTCTCGACTACACATTTAGCTAATTATTAAAGATATTAAAAGAGTTTTTTTAACACATTGCATACCGTTGGAAAGGGGATAGACTAGAGAACTTTTTAAAATAATTCGAAGATCCCGATCGCTTTTACTTTTTTTTTTATAGCTATTTAAAGTTGAGTTT
This sequence comes from Cosmia pyralina, assembly GCA_946251885.1. Lineage (NCBI taxonomy): Eukaryota > Metazoa > Arthropoda > Insecta > Lepidoptera > Noctuidae > Cosmia > Cosmia pyralina. Next base: position 10,323,613 of record OX276361.1, read on the forward strand.
TAAGTTCATTTTTTATTTTTCCAAAAACTTTGTGATTTATTAAAAAAAAACTAGATGTAACTGGCAAGTAATTTTAAATTTGATAGAGCCATACAACAGTACATATGTAAATAAAAATGAAATTTGACGACTACACTTAAAACTTTTTTTTAATTTAAGCTTTAATGCTGAGTTTTGGATTTTTTCAAAATAAAAATTAGAAAGTTGTAATAAAAAAACCGGTGTGGCCAAAAATGAGTACTTGAGCCTGAAGCGATAGCAAATGACCTCTTCTTTCGGCCAATTCAATTTGGCAAACGATGCACCAAACACCCTGTATAATAAATAAACGGTTAGGAGGAATAGGACGGACGGGGAGCGTCTTGGTGGATTGCACTATCTGTATACTTGTTACTTATAATTGTAGACGATTTAATTGCCTATATTATGTAGTAGGTACTTAGTTTTTGTCCAAATGCCATTATTTCATATGCACATATTATTATTTATTTATTGGGAAATGGTTCTCTGTGTACACTCTATGGTACCCAATGAACCAGGGGCTGGTACTCAGAGAACCATGTGTGCAAACAATGAACCATGGCAATAACCATAGCCTTAAAATGATTGTATTATAAAATGTAGTGAAATAAAACTCGCTTATTAATTCAAAGTGTAATATTTGGAGTTATTTAGTATCAATGAGCAACATTTTTGGTCAAAAGAGAATATCGTTGGTACTCGTAAACATTAAAGAAATTAACAAGTCAGTACTTAACGATAGTTTCATATATTTTATCACATACCTTCTTAATGTTGGATATGGTATGTTGCTAAGTTTTTAGCTTTTTCAAGCTTATGCCGCTTAGATTTAAATTGACACCAGCCTTCATTGCTTCAGGTAAGAGGAACCCTTTTTTCCTCGCAGATCTATCTAATTTTGTTCGCCCCATCCCGAAAAGTAGAAATGATTTTTAGAAATTATTGATGTAAAATAAGTATAAAAATGTAGAATAACTGGGGGAATAATAGTCAATCAACCAATGTTGGTAGTTTAGTAGGTACCTAACAATAAACAAGGGTAGTACTTAGCCAAAAACGGCCGTTTTTAGCGTCAACATTTAACGCCGAGGCGTACTTTATAATCAACAAAAGCAAATATTCTAAAGTATTTTTATTGACTCTGACTTTGAATTGAATGAATTCCTTCAACTTCAGCATTCTCCAAGTCTAACCAATCCCAGGCTGGATGCCAAAACTTTCAAGCTCGCTTCGCTCGCACTTGCAATTCGCAACATACGCTAACATACCTATAGTATAGTGACGTACATAGCTACAAGGGGGCAACATATCCTGAGGTGCTTCAAACTCAAACTCAAACTCAAAGCATTTATTTCAAATAAACCAATTACAGGCACTTTTGAATTGTCAATGGGTCGGTCAGTCAGAAAGATGAAGCTAGTTGCCCATTCCAAAGCGTAGTAGATCCCTATGGAGAAGAACGGGCAAGAAACTCCACGGACACTCTTTTAAATCATAATATTTTTACAAAATATTGGTTACATCGTTCAAGTTGAAAATATACATGTGAGAACAATGTAGAAAGACGTGCACGTTAAAAAGCGTCCGTAATAAAAAGATAATAACTAAAACAACTAAATTAAATATTAAAATTAAAAATAAGCCATGGCAGCTAAGAGACGACCAGTCCCAACTGACGCTTGAGGAGTGGAGAGGTATTCCACGGCTATCAGGACAATCATGGAACTACAGTCAAGATCCCTACCAGTATCTTACTGGTATACTTCCTTCGTCCGGGCACGTTTGCTCTTGCGAATCTCCACCAAGACGGCCAATAAAGGCAAGAAAGAAGTGGGAGCTCGGTTCCTCGTCAGCGTTCACTTTAGCCGGCAGCCGGTCAATAAAGGCAAGCCAGAGATGAGGAACAGGACTTCTCCCGGGACACCGTGGGATCGCTACTGCCCAACACCTCACCACATGCTGCCCTGAGGGTTTATGTATCTCTCTTGCTCTCTTGGTAAGTAGGTATAGCTCTTTACTCTAGACCTGTTACGGCAAAGTAATCTCTATCGGCATAGACCTAGAGTTCATAGGAGATACGTCCATCATCATTTTCCTATTTAATTGGGGTCGGCGCAATATGTCCCTTTCTTCCCTTCCATTTCTCCTGTAGATGAGATAAGTCCGTGGGAGCAATAATTTTATTATTTTATTAATATGTTTTTGCGACAAAAGTGCGACAGCTTTTTGCGCACATACTACCTAAATGAAAATAAAGGTCCTATCGAAAAGTGAGACACCTAATTCCAAAAATATTCCTGATTTTAATGGTTGCGACTATTAAAATATTTTTTGATGAATCTTCAGACTAAAATCATGTTACTTACCTAGGTACTTATGTACATTTTTGAATCACGTGGATTCCTGAAACACCATATAAACACGTCAGATTGCAGCAAATTGTCATATGAGCAAAACATTCTGAACCGGCAAACATAAATCAATAATAATCCACAATAATGATAGCTACGCGTTCAAAATAACTGTTTCATACCCCAGGTAGTTTTTACGCGGCGGCCGATGAATGCGGAAGCTATCGGTCCAGATGCATCGTCCCCTAACATGAATGGCCACCAACCCGCCCTATTTTTATTCACACCACTGTCTGTCGGCGAGCAGGAGATCACCCTACTATTTCAACTTGGCTAGGTTATAGTTTGGGCGCGCTCTAGCGTCCTGCCGTACTCCCTACTCGCCGGTCGTCGTCAGTTACGCGACGGACGTAATAAGTGTCGCATCTGTTTATTTACCACAATCCGGTTAAAATGTGACTTTTCGTTATAAATTGTGAAAATAACATTGATGTAATATTATTTAAAAGTGGCGTTAACATTAACAATTTTGTAAGTGCGTTTCCGGCGTGTAAAAACGCAGTATTGACGTGAAAAAACGCGGGAATCTAGCCTATCGGCAGTGCAGTGCGTTTAGTTTATCGATCGAGTTTGTTGTGTTTGCTACTGCATTGGTGCATTCGAAATAAACTTAAATGTAGTTGTTTACCTCTCTCTCAGCTTTCTCGTATTTTACTTTGTGAATACGCAGAATTGCTGCTATTATTAGCACTAGGGTTAATAGTTATCGATCGGAGATGACATTATACACGACTCCGCGGAATCAGGGTCATTCAGGGTTGACAAAAATACACGTCGCCGGTTTTTGAAATTTTGATCACGTTCACAACCGGATCCGAATAAATAAACAATGTTTATAAGTAGTACAAAAAAAAAAATAGCGAACTCGCATTCCTTAAAGTTACCTAACAAGCTCTACTAGTTTTTTAACCCTACATGGAGGATATTTCGGCAATACGTTACATATGTGCGGTTTGTGGCCGTTTTTGAATGGTTTTTGCCGCAGTAGTTAGAGTAGGTATTAATAGTATTCGTTAGCAGATAATGATCTCTTGAATAATAAGCCGAAGTGCTACTCCATAAATTGATTAAATTGAGACCTTGGAAGCAGTCCAAGTAACGTTTTTTGGTGATTTAATAATTAACTTTTATGATAAACAAAACTGCTACAAGATACAAGTCTTGTGTTAACAAGAGGTTTGGGAATATGCCCAAAAATCCATTGTTGGCAAAAAGCTTGGATCAATCTGTCAGGTACCTTACATATACCAAAATACTCACATCGGTGAACACAAAAAATATTGATGCGGGAGAGAAGTTCATTCGGTATTGAAAAAAATCATAGCAGGTACCTAAGTAAATTTCTACACTGAAGGACCAGAATCAAAATGCACACTACACTACAAACGGCTGGCTATCACCATGACGACTTTGTATCCAATAACAATACAGCTTATCTACAGATTCTAGTAAGATCTGTCAGACAATGCATCCATCATGTTTCTTCACGGTCCAGCTCGCATGACGCAATGAAACCTTACACTGGCAGAAAATCGTCCAGACCAAACCTAGCACAGGCTTACAAAGTACCTAGGCAGGTACTTACGTACTAGGTCTAGAAAAAAATTAAGTCTTCATTCATTTGCCTACTGCCTGCTTTTAATGAATAGAGCTTGATAAGCATAATTAGGTCAAGCTAATTAATTAATCGATATGTTTTGTAAACAGTGCTCCATTGATATGTGTTCATTTAATTAGCAATAGCGTGTCTAGGTAACGTTGTCGTGGTACTGATCTATTGTGATGCGGAGAAATGCTACGGACCTGTCATGAGGAGGAAGGTTTTGAGTACCTATGAAAATTAAAGGATGAACGTAAACGAGGCAAAAGGAGGTTCGTAGCAAGTGGCGTTCTGTACTTTCTGCCTACCTTTATGGGAAAATGTGTGAGTATAAGATGTGTGTGTAAGACCACAGAAACAATAGATGGATTGTGCGAAAGATTACTAGTAAGGAAGCGAATATTGAATGAGGGCTGCATGGAGATGACTGTATGGAAGAAGAATACTCTACATATAAAGCGATGATTGAAACAAAAGGACAATAATATCCACCTATTATAGTCTCACTCACTGCAGAGCAAAGGCATCTTCTCATACAGAGAAGGCACGAGCATTAATAAACGCTTGCTCAAGACGGGTTGGCGATTTCAGACTTCTATCAACTGTCCTAAGTCTAGGTTTTTCCACAATGTTTTCCATCACCGTTGTCAGTAATGTCCAAGATAAACTTAGAATGTACAGACTCCAGCACATCAAGCTACTATAATCTGTCAAATTTCTTTAATAGATTTTCATCTTTATCGCAAAAGCATTAGGTTAAAGGTTGATTGGGAAAATTATACAGTTTCGCGTGGCTTGATCTGCTGGCGTCTGTAGGTACATATGAATGTGAAAAGTCAGTCACATTATTATAGTACTTGCCCGGATTTGAACCCACAACTTTGTGCATGAGGCCGTAACTACCAGTAGTTTCACCATCACGACAAATCAGAGGGGCAATTCCCGTATTTTTATAACAACGTTCGCAATCTCATCTCAGTCTCAATCTGTCAAAATTGTATAGAGTTTGCCTACATTTTTGACATTTGATTGTCGCTGGCTGACATTGCGACTTGAATTTGAACGTTTTTAATTACGAGAATTGGCCCTCAGGAGGATGGTGAGATATTATTCAACGTTACATGGCGTACTCTGCTTACAGCTGTACCTATGTTTTTGTTCTTAATTTAGATCTTTCCTTTTACATTCATTTTCCTCCTGCTTCTTGCTATATTGAGATAAGTAATTTAATACACATAGCACATAATTTAAAGCGCCTGTTTTTCCCCGAAGGGTTAGGCTCGGTACACCCACAATTCGCCAGATGATATGTAATAGGGGGCGAGCCCAATACCATCAACCGAGCACAAATCCAGACTCCAGGTTGCTTCTGGAAAAATGCGCTATGAAAAACCCCAATTTAAGTAACCTAATTTAATATATTTTATAATACTTAATATTGGCCCGTGCCGTGATAGTGCTGAAAGCTGAATTTTCCTTAAACAAATGGGTTTACGTAACCAGAAGGCCAATTCTCGTAGCTAAATACGTTGAAATTCAAGTCGCAATCTCATTCCAGCGACAATCAAATGTCAAAAATGTAGGTAAACGCTATACAATTTTTGACAGCTTGTGACCGAGATGAGATTGCGAACGTTGTTAAAAATACACGGGTATTGCCCCTCTGATGCTATGTCACGTTATGTAGGTCTGTGCACTGTGTAGCATCTTCAACTGCAACTCAAATACGTGAAAGAAATCGTAAAAACTTACACGTAACACCGCTTTCTTTTCGTAGCAAAATGGACGAAACGATTTGGAAAAACGAGGAAAAACTGTTGAATCCGTTAACCGCAACGAGATGAATAAAAAACTCTCGTCATAAGCGGCTGTTCAGCACGATCCGTTTAACTGGGCGACCGAGCTCTGCTCTGATGAAAAAAAAAACGAATTTTCGCAGGTATTGAGACCCGTAAAGCTGGATTGATTTTTCGGTCCCGTAAACCCGTAGTCGTTTTCGAGAACGTGATTACAAATACCTGCAACCTACAGGGTGTCCTGTAAATAATAAGTAGATCAAACGTACGTAAACGGGTAGGTACTAGCTCACCTGATTTCCAACAACTAATTTGAATACTTAGTTAAAAAAAACCGCTACGGTAAGATGTATTTTTTTTTTCGAATTTTACAATTTTTTCTAAGTACCAGAATTCAGTCTTTAAAAATGTAAATGAATTTTTATTTTACTATGTACGATTTTTGTTAAACATTTCTGAATAGCTTACTAATGTATAAGATACCATTTTGTAAATAACGTTTTATTTGCCTTAGAAGAAAAAATTTAAAAAAAAAACCATTCAAATTAGATGTTGGAAATCAGGTGAGCTACCTAATTACGTTTGATACATTATTTACGGGACACCCTATAAAATCCATCGGTGGTCGCACTTCGTTTGTGGAAAATATGGTGACCCTTTGGCTTTTTCTCGCAAAACTAATGAAGAAGAGCCTCGCATTTTGCACTACTTATATCTTGTTCTGTCAAGTTTATGTACAGACGCAGCACATCAAGCTACTACAATCTGTCAAAATTCCTTTCATAGATTTTCATCTTTATCGCTTAAGCATTAGGTTCAAGGTTGATTGGGAAAATTTGAGAGTTTCGGGTGGCTTGACCTGCTGGCATCTGTACAACACAAGCGAAAACTGTAGTCTACCTAATTTTTTCATGGGTTTTTCCAATGTATATAAGTAGTTCAAATCAGTCGTGAACCCAGAATGTGAGATTGCATTTGATTGTGTGTGTCCCATAGGTACTGAAGCTGAAACAGTCAAGCTTTGAGTGGCTTTGACTGATTTTCTATTTGAACCTTCGATGCCAGTGCCACTTAATTCACCTTCGATACGCAAGATATGTTTAGCTGAAGTGGCAGAGGGCTGGTTGGTGGTGTAGACGAGTCTTGTAGTGGAGACCGCGTGTCACCAAGCGTAGTGTAGGACGCCACCCAGTTAGATGGACTGATGACCTTAAAAAGGTGGCTGGGACGGACTGGATGCGGAAGGCGGAGGACAGGGTGCTGAGGAGCAGCCTGTGGGAGAAAGCTATGTCAGCAGTGGACTGCGATAAGCTGAGTAGATTGATTGACGGAAGATACTGAGCCTTTGCCCAGTATCTATTCTGTTCAATCCTCCTATCATAGCATCTAATGATTGCAAAATGACAGCTTAGTCTGCAAACACGGCGGCATTCCGCAGATTCCGAAATTAAGTCGTGCCTACAAAAAACAATTGAATATCTGGTCAAACGAACTTACCTTTATTATGTTATTTGTTTCTATTTTTTACAATTTTAGAGCTTTATGTTGTAATATTACCTATTGGAAAAAAAAAATACCTAGAAAGTTTACAATGCCCTAGTATATTCAATCATCATCTTTGAACAAGACCGTAACGAGCATAATGCAATTAGTGTAGCACATAATTTCCATATCTATTTGCGTTAACTTCGGAAACCATTCAACATGGTGACAGCTGTAGCTAATACCTACCTATGTTTCAGTTATTAATTTATTATCTAACCGTTCTAAATAGTAATAAATTAATCTCCTTTGTTATTAAATCACAAATCCTTGGGCTAATTACATAGTGTTTGTTAATTTGCATCTTAATTTTTAAAACCTCTCTAAAATTGTGTATTGGGACCTAATTATTCTGAATCCCCTTTGATGCCTAACACCTTTGTAAAAATTGTTCTAGAGCAGAGGATATTTGTTACGTTCAAGAACTTGAATGCATAGCTGCCGAGAGTCATTTGTTCTTCCCGTTATTATGATATTTTGTTGTTGTTTTGCTGAACCATACCTGGGGAACTTTCTGGTTACGGGAAGCTAAAGTTCCAACTCAATTTGATGTTTTTTTTACGAAAATAAGTTTTGAATGATAAGTAAATAAAACTTAACTTTAAGTCTTGTACTCCCAAGATCTCTGTACCGTTCCATGCACCCATAAGCACAATGTTTTGCGTGCATTACGTTGAGCACCAGGTAAACAGCGAATTTTCACACCAAAAATAAAAGTCGCTTCCCAGCTATTATTGCATATAATAACTTAGTTTGATGTATAGAGGATTCGTGATGGGTCCTGTCCTGTATGTTGTGTGTTTGTGTGTAATGGCAAGATAGCTGACGAACCTAAGAGCCCAGATAACTTTGAATTCATGATTTTTAAACTGGCAGCGGTTACGCCAGCAAACTAAGTTGCATTATCCGATTAACCAAAAATTCTGTCAACAAATAGCAACAAATGTATTGGACACGAATTTAGACTACACAATACAATACCCCAGAAAAACACACTCAATACTTAATGGGTAACTGTGTATAGCTTCCTTTTTTCACAGTCCACTGGACCGGAACTGTCAACGTCATTGGTGAATATTGGTCTATTGAATCGCAATAAAATGTAAAGCAGAAGCTCTCTTATCCAAATCTTTAGCAGTATTGCGATTTGCATTTGATTTGTTGAATAAGTAAGTACTGTGAGGGCTCGAACCTCACAGTAGGAGATTTACTAAATAAATAATAAAACTAGAGGGACTCTAATTAAATGGGCCTGAAGCTCTCTGTATTTAAAGCTTCTGATAAATTATAAAACACACTCCTACTAAATTCGTTCCAACTATACTCTATGATTAGTTCTACGCGGAGCCCTCACCAGATTCTATCTGTCATCCTAGTATTTCTAAGATACATTCCATATTTAAATGATTGAATGTCAGCCAGTATAATATTGTCGATGCTTGATTAAACCATCAAACCTCTACAGTACCTCATGATTGTACCCGGTTGATGGCAATAGGCTCGCCCCCTATTACAGGGGAAATAAACATAACTGGCGAAATATGGGTGTACAGGCGTGATGTTATGTAAGTTTTATTAGATAGGAGAACGTTGTACGCCTTGTAGACACACAGATGACTCGATATTTTGACTATTTTCTATTTTGTTAAGTATCTGGGAGGTAGGTCATTCGTGGATCTTTGACAGTCGTTACGGGTCGTCAGAAGCCCGAAAGTCTGACAACCAGTCTTACCAAGGGGTATCGTGTTACCCAGTTACTAGGTTGTGGAGGTCAGATAGGCAGTCGCTCCATATAAAAAACTGGTATTCAGCCGCATCCGGTTAGACTGGAAGCCGACCCCAACATAGTTGGGAAAAGGCTAGGCAAATTGATCTGGTAGGTACTTGTTGATAGGTCTACACGTCCTCCCATACCACTGTATTTAGAAATTTTGTAAAAGCCAATTATTTTTAAAGAGTAACAGTGGAGTTTCAATTGGAACCGTGCGCTTTTGACTTTTCTTGCATGTGTCCAAGGTTTAAATGTGAAATCAAATATATTGATTTTGGGCAGGATTTAAATAATTTTTTATCTTGCCTTACCTTTTTAAAAGGATACCTTGGAGAACAGCTTATTACTTTCTGTGAAAATTAAAAAGGTAGTTATGGTGGTAATTGTCACAACAAATGAATTGTCTATTCACAAATAAACTGCTAACTTCATTGCGAAAGTCAACTTCTTGCAAGCACTTTTTGCTGTCGTCCGATACACCAGTGACTTTACTTGATTTCTTTCGGCGACGCTCATTACAGTACAGCAACCATCATTTTACTGGAAAGTGGACTTTTAGATGCCGTGGGGGAAAGCTTACGAGTGCTATATGTATGGCCGGGGCTTGTGGGGTGACTATGTTCGCTGTTCTTGTAGTAAATGGTTGGCGTAGCCAGTATTTTATTTCGAAAAGGGATTTCGTATCGGGTTTTGAATACGTACATAGTGTCGTACTGACAATTTTTGATGAAAAAAGTTAGGCAGGTATTAGGTAGTTTGGATTTCAGTGTCTTCATAACCTAATCTACCTACTACATTCTTAGGTTAGCTAGGTTAGGTTAGGAATTAACGGTTCTTAACTTTGTGTGCCGCAAAGAATAAGAGCATAGGCGATTTTTTAAATTCATCAGCCAAAGGAAATGGATTTTTTATTATAATCCCTAGTTCGTTCTAAAGGCGCGGCGCGGCGGTATTTGGAAAGCGGTTTAGGTAGGTTTATAGACGATTATTCTTAGGAGGCAGTTAATCCACCATGTTCGCATTATGGCTCTATTTTTATTTCGATTACTTACAAATAATAACAATAAACAAAACCTTAGTTATGAAGTATCCTCTATTTACCATAAAGTGTGAGCACACTATAAATAGAAAACATGGCAGTTTACCTGCCACGGTGTTTAGTGCAGGCAGCGATTCACAGATAGATACACCATAGTGAACACAACTCACTTCTCTTTTCTATTCTATGTATGTACATACATATAATTGCAATTACACGTAGGTAATTAAATGAAAGTGTTCTCATGTTTATAGTACTTTTACAATTTTAATGAATGTGCTTGCTTCAGTTTGAATTTTGATCTTACCTTGTGCTAACGGTTGGATAAAATAAAAAAAACAAAAAGTGCGCCAAAATTGACAGAACGTTTGTTTTTCGGATTCTGGTTGCTGTGGCAAAGTTCGTGTTACTTTTCTGCCTATTACTTACTGATAGGTCTAGCAAATCTTTTTATTTCACAGGATTTCAAGTGTCTTCATATTTAATAACAGTTTTAACTAAGATATTATACTTTTAGTGAGTGCAAGAGACTGTCCCAAAGATTCCCCTGTGATAAATAAGTGATAGACAAGTGAGTGTTGACGGTAAACATTTGTATAGTTGCAGCCAAAGGAATTTGATAACCATGGGTAAGTTAATTTTTTTGTTGTTAAATTAAATCTTTTCTTATCCGGATTTGATGGGAATTATATTTTTTTTTTATTAATTTAAAACAGGATGTTTTCAGAAATTAAATTTGTTAATTTTCGCATTCGATAGTAGGTAAGTACTAGGTACCTACTTTTCGTCGCTATATTTCGAAAATCATACACAAATTCAGGATACTCCTATCCATATTCTAGATGGAACCTAAACTAATTATTTTGGCCTAGTTAATTTAACCCGTCGCGCGCTAATTAGCAGACACAATTGAAATTCTATTGTTATCTGTACACATGGTGTGCAATCGACATTTCAAGAGTTACTTAGTCTCTTCACTTTGTGCTTTCATTTTCCTTCGGCAGTCGATTGTAAAGCGGAAGTGCAATGAAGCGATAAGAAACGGCGCCAAAATAAACAACAGCAGGCACTGTGAAGAAATAGTCAAAGAAAGTTACCGGTTGATTTCATGGGTACCTATCCGCTCCAGTCGGGGGTGCGGCGAATGTAGGAGTATCTCCCGGCCCCCGACCCATGATAATGGAAGAAACCGTGTGGTTTTAGTCGGTAGTAATCCGACATAATCCTTCCTCCGTTCTCTCCAGACGGAGGATATCGATGATGGATTTCCCACAGAAAAAAAAACCTATCCACCATGTTCGCGCACCAACAGACTGCTGTGCTCGGGGTATCTCCTTGTATGTTTACTCAGTTCGCTTAAAACAGCCACCACGACTATGCAGCTATCTGACAGTTCTACTTCTCTCTGACTGACTTCGAAACAAATATTCAGTGCCAAGGTCTAGGTTGTTTTTCCTATTCCTGAATCATGCAAAATTTCAAAATCAATCATATTCTTAGGCGTTAAAGGACCATGTCCTTTGCCTGTTGTAGTCGTAACTTTACTACTTTATAAGGAACAGGGAACATCGCGATAATACGAATTAAAATTCCTCAAGGCCTAGGGTGAAGATTGAGGAAATTCCCATTTCCGGGAAAACGGGGTTTCCCACCTAGGGGAAAAGGTTATTGACGTTTTCGTAGGCACACGAGTGAGACGACAAGACTTGCGTTTTCCATAGACTAACCTTTAAGCTCGCTCCTTTTTTTTTTTTTTTTTTTTTTTTTTGTGGATGGGAAATCATCAAATGACTTCTCCCGCTCTGGGCAGAGCAGAAGGGCGTGTCATACTTTTACTGAGTAAAACCCACCCGTGTTCCTTCAGTTGCCCGAGCCAGGGCCACGGTATCTCTTTCGGACTACCGGCGACCCCGGCGGACCTTTAGCTCGCTTCTAACGTCTGCTTGTATTCCATCTATTTTATTACGATACTAAGCTGTATCCAGTTTTACCAAGGGGTATAATATTACCCAGAAGACATTAGGATAGGCATGCGCTCCTTGTAAAATACTGGTACTCAGTTGCAACTTTGCAAGCCGATCCGTAAAGCAGATGATGATGATGACTTTATAGCTGTAACTTGTACGAAATATCATGCTTTATCTGACTTTGACTAAGGGAGTCTATCTCACAGTCCCTGATCTTCTAGCTAGATCAATAAAATAAAGGAACATAATTTGTATGAAATTATCTGTATCAGCCAGAGGTGACCGTCGGACTGCCAAGTCTAGTGGTCTCGAGTTCGAACCCAAGGCACGCACCTCTGACTTTTCGGATTCATGTGCGTATTTTATAATATTATTTATTATCACTTGCTTAAAAAAAAACGGTGGGGGAAAAACATTGTGAGGAAACCCGTGAGGCCTGAGAGATACTCGTATTTCTCGACGACATGTGAAGCCAAAAGCCTAAATTTATGACAATAAGCCATCTGGTTGTGGTGAAACAGGCAGCATATACAGGGTGACTGGTAATTAAGTAGTGACCGATACTTAAACACATGATTGTACTCATGATAACAAACAACTTCTACTATGTGACCAATCCTGAAATCGTGAAAAAAAATTTGCTGTGCCCTACATTTAAGTTGGCATTACTCGTCATAATGTAGGGGAGCAGCTGGTTTTTTTTCGCGATTTCATGTTTGGTCCCATAGTAAAAGTTGTTTGTTATCATAACTACAATTATGTCACTATTTACCAGTCACCCTACATATTATTGTAGATAAAAATGAAATTGTACTATGTTGACCCAATTTTGGTCTGCGCTTCATCTTTAATAATGCTTAACTTTTGGGAATCCAGGGCACAAAAACGCTTCCCTCAAAAACTCCGTGGTAATACGCCCTCATATTTCCTTTTTATTACGACCTCACTTCGGTAGTAAAACAAGAATCAGTGGCATAATACCCGTGGCTCAAGGACGTGCAGTTGACTCATGTGGATTGTCTGCAATCACAATTCACAGTTGTGCTGTACTATGCTAAAGTAGGTGCGGTATTCTGATGGGTAGCAGCGATGTTGATTTTGTATCAATAAGTACCATCTTGTACAATTTTTTAAAACAGAAAAATAAAGATTAATAAGAAAGTCGCACGGGTCGCTTGCCGAGGTCGGTCTGTGGATGGGTGTACCATCCATAAAATACCGAGACTCCTCCGTGCCTTGGAAAGCAGTATTTGGTAGATCTTTGACAGTCCTTACGGGTAGTCAGAAGCCACAAAGTCTGACCAGACCACCAGTCTTGCCACGGGATATCGGTGTTACCCAGTAAATGGGTTGTGGAGGTCATGCAATCGCGCCATGCATCTATGCATCCAGCTACATCCGGTTAGACTGGAAGCCGGGAAAAAGCTACGCAGATTATATTGTACCTACAATTATCAATAAATCTACATCGTCGTTTATTTTGATAGTTTTCTGAAATGCACTCAAGTGATATTGGGGGGTATTGGATTGGATTACTTTAGATGCGTACTTAATTTGGGCTAATACATCGTGGACTGAACATATTCTGGTTGACTTATTTATGTTCCTTCCTGCCTTATCCAGAAAGAAATGAAATTGCACAAGTTTCACACCGCACGCTATTTCTAACTTTACTATGTCGAGTCTTCAAAGAAAATACATATTAAATCGCCAATATTTAAAAAAATTACCGATACGTCATGTTGAGCTAAAAAAAAAAAAAATTAATGAAATAGATCTTCAAGCGGATTCTTTTCCTACAAAACACTAATCTCCTTCTTCCCGCACCCTAATTGCATAACACACTATCAATCGGAATCTGTAATTTTAAAGCAAATTGCTAATCCATTGCTTCATATGTTCGAAAAATTTGTCTGCTCGACAACGTACCTAAATAACGCAATGAATGTTGTTGAACTGTCAAAATGAAACCGTTTTCGATTGATAGTGTGTTACGAAATTGTCCCTCTGGTCCCAAGTTTTTGGGGCACGGCGTAAAAGGTTCATCATTTATCGTTCATCCTCTTTTCATCGTCCATCTATCTTTTATTTCATACAAAATACTAATACACTTTGTATATCAAATCACAATCTACAGAATACACCAGCTGACTGGTACGAAACCCACGTGCCTCGCTGACCCGAATGTTCCGCCGACGCACCGGCTCACACCTTTCCGACATTCCCCGCCGAACCCTGCGAGTACCTACTTTATCGTTTGTTTACTATGCTACTGTCAATTGTATACGGAATTAAGTACCTACGGATCTAGAAAATATAGGATTATTTGTTTGGGCATTCAGGGAGCTTCTAATAAACTTGTTTTCAACTGAAATGTGACGACTTGGTCCATGCATACCTACTCGGTTTAATTAAAATAAGTAATAAATTATTTGGAAAGGTGTGAAACTTATGTAGACTATATCGGATACTATGTATTAATTTATTAGCTTGGTATAGATACAGTTCGATAGATAAAGTTAAGATTAGAGTTAATTATTCAGGACTGCGCGCAGCGGCGGCTCAAGGATGCTACCCCGAGGTACACCGTTTGTACAATATTGGGATAGGCTGTATTCCTAATCAAGGCTCAACAACAATGGTATCGAACGCTTTACTGAGATCTATTATTTTTGTAGTGAAATCATCTGCCATTGCTTATTTTATATTACTTACTATTCATGCCTTATCCTATACATGAGCATCATGTCATCGCATTGTAAAGTATTGTCATAGAAAATGCATTTTTTTTGCACATAAACCACCCACATGTCTAAACATGTAGTTTTTTTATGTACAGTTATTAACATAAATGATAAATATCCTATGCTTGTATTGATGATATAAGTATGTCTTCGATCTCTATTCTTCTTCTTTTGTTCGTCTGTATTTGTTTGTCTTCATACAAGTATTGAAAATATGGGAAATCCGATAGTTCTGCTACCTTGTTTATAATGGGGTGGTCTATTAAGTTCTTTGGTACCAGGACCAAGGAAAAGATTGCCAACATCATGTTATGTGTTCTAGGCAAGATAAGGTTCAAAATATTGATTCCTTTTTCATTTTGCAACTCTACTAGTTGACTTGTCTTATCCCTAGTTTGTTCATTTGTTATTATAATTAACTTATTAAAGATAATCTGAATTTATGTGACTGATGATACCTACTGGTTAGAGGAGTGTACGTCACCACTTATTAGCACAAATATATGGAAACTTTGTGGGTAGAGCTTTTTTTGTATTCTGCGGATCGATGAATGAATTGTCTTGTATGTTTATTTATACCTCTGTGATTTATACATATAGCTTTTGACTATATTTAGAACAAAGACAACGAATAAGGTAAATAAAATGGCCGAAGTGGTTCATTTTGATGTTGTTCCATAAAAAATACTTTACACTTAAATTTTATGATCAACTTCCTGCACGTGATAGGCATATATTTCTATACTTAGGCCTAACAGTGCAAGAAACTGGTGAAGAGTCTGTTTTGTAGCTTTAAACCTGTGATCACATCTTTTGATGTCTCGTTGTGGTTTTCTATATCCTTTTGACTTTCGTGGTAAATAAGCCAACATCATTTTGAGTCTTGTCTTAATATAACTATATGTTATCAGTAGGTAAGCATTTCCTAGAATATCACACTGCAGTCACCAATGTACCAAAGTTTAATGTTTTCCGTCTCGCAATTAAAACAATATACTACGTAAACATCATCATTATCCTATGTCCTACTTACAAAATCAAACCAAAACGTCTAATATATCACTATATGTTTAGATACCACAGTACAATCCATCACTTACGCTAAGTTTTATTCCGTTGGTTCATTGTCATGTTTTTGCTTACTAAGTAGGTATTCCTTCACTCATATCTTAATAACAGCTGGTTGCCCTTGAACTTGTTTTATAGCGATAGTGTTATTTAGCTGTCACTGGACTGTAGGGTCACCATGAAGTTTAGTATCTATCCTACTATTAATATTATGTGAAAGTTTGGATGACATTACTCAATCACGCAAAAACGGCAGAACAGATTTGAATGAAAGGCACACACATAACAGTCGCAATCGTTGATCGATCTTACCGCGGTTGGTCTGTGGATGGGTGACCAACTTTACATACCGAGACCCCTCCGTGCCTCGGAAGCATGTTAAGCCGTTGGGACCAAGCTGTCATTCGTGGATCTTTGACGGTCGTTACTGGTCGTCAGAATCCCGAAGGTCTGACAACCAGTCTTACCCAGGGGTATCGTATTACTCAGTAACTGGGCTGTGGAGGTCAGGTAGGCAGTCGCTCCATGTAAAATACTGGTATTCAGCTGCATCCGGTTTGACTGGAAGCTGACCCAACTTAGTTGGGAAATGGCTAGGCAGATGATAGTTAAAACACAGGATACTTTTATATTCCGGTAGTATACGTTCCCGACCGAGGGAATTATCCCTCGGTCGGACGTTAGCCCGACCTCCACGCGGGCGAAGCTGCGGGCAGAAGCTAGTTGTTTTATAATTGATATATATACTCACGTTGACCACCCGTGAAATCGTGATCGTTTTCTACTGATGGTAAGCAAGGATGCAGCCAAGTCAACGATGCTGTTTGTTGCCTAGAAATAACCTATTCAGACTCGAGAGTTGAAGTTTTGACCATTTTTGACCGTATCGGCAAGGGATCGTCCTATCCCAAATTCCTGTGAATTTAGTAAGTAATGGCAAATAAGCGATGGCCAAAGGATGGACAGCCACATCCTCCTATACAGATAATGATAGCAACCTTTTCAATTATTTTGACGAGTTTGACCAGTGGAGTTTTGATAGGAAAAGCTTGTCAGAACAGTCATTCCTTTATTTCATGATAATATTAGACATGAATGTCATAATAATTGTATCTATGTAAACAAACATTTCGTGACTAACGTGTATCTTGCGTTAAATTCATAGAATAAAGTTGATAAAAACAAACGACTTAATACTTTCCAATCACTGAACGCATGGTAAACACCACGCTAATCTTCCCACGCGGTATAGATTACACTATACGTCGTTATTATTCTGCTAATGTTATGATTAATTGATTCGCTCAATCATTACGATGTTTGCTCAAGCCACGCATCTGTATTCAAAACCTATCTTTATCTATCTAAAACTAAAGTACAATTTTCAATATACGCTGTCAAATCAGGTGTAAGTAAGTGTGGCAATACACGAGCCGATTTACTGCACGCTTTAATTTTTACGATTTAACTGTTCTGTGTATTATCATGTCGTGTATGTAAATTGTTTCTATTCTGGGCTACGGTTTTTGCAGCCTAACTGTGTGTTTGCACGACATAGTCCGTCTGCTAAGCCACTTAGGCTTGGATAGCGGATCTTTACTGTTGCTGGCAAGTTGGCAGCATATCTACTGGTTAGTTCACTTAGATGTGCTCCAGTGAATGGTGAAATCTGGTGTCTTTTATACGGTACTGGTTATGTAGCTGCAATTATTAACAGCTGCATTCGGTGCCTACAATTAAGAGAGATGAGAACCAAAGGCTTGTGTGATAAAATAAAAATGACGGCGTGGATTCTCGTGATGGTGCAGCGTTGGTTGCAGTTTTGTATAGTAGAGTTTTATTTAACGTGAAAATTGTAATTGCCCAACAATAAATTTTACGGTTGTTTTTGTATTAGTTTAAATTAGTTAACTTGTTTTCTTTTAATTTTTCTTTTTTTTCCTTTAGGAAAGTAAAGAAGGAACTTAACACCGAAATACGATATTATGTATAGCTATCGTCAATTTCCTCCTAGTCCCAATACATTACAGCCAGACGTACAGCCTGTAGATGAAGACCCCGATCTTCTAGTCTTATTTCAGCTGTCATCTCAGTATTTATCCCCTTTATAGCCATCTTTCATTCATTCAAACAATCTAAACATCGGTTGTCTGATCTTCTTCCACCTACCCTTCCACATCCACCACGATACTCAAGACCTCATTATTGCTGAACTTGTGTCTCAACTTACCCAAATCATTTTAAATTAGCAGCAGGTAATCGTTTCATTGACTGCCACCATGGCTTGTCTATAGGGGCACTTATGCTAGATCGGCACAGTGAATTTTATCAACGACATTGACCGAGTTTCTGAATTTAACGTTCATGTAGTTTTTCCACACCAGACATTTTAGTCTATGCTAATTTATAAAAGTGATAATATAATAGTTTAAACTTGAAAATAATGCTCGGGTTTTCACAGAAATGGATATCGAAGTTGTAGGTATATAGTGAACTTGCTAATAGTGCAAAAGTGTTGAAATAAGAATTAGCCATTCATGAGGTGTTTTATATTATGATAGTGTCAAGTGTGTTTAATGAAAATAGAATAAATATATAAAGGCAACTGTGACGGTTTATAGCTGCAAACTTGTAAATCATTTAATTTACGATAGTCAACTATCACTAAACACTTTATTATATCCTGTGTTGATAGTGGAGTTTCATTGCTCTCTAGCTATGATGATATACATTTTAGATCGAGGACCGTTACTGGCTTATGGATGAAATTATAACTAAGTATTTCACTTCACCTGATTACTTGAAAAGCTCCACAGTCTTTGTTTTTTTTTGGATTTGTAAGTAATACTAGCTTTCTTCTTATGGTAAATACATATTTCAAATTCAGAAGCACCTATTATTCTGTAAGTCATAGATGAACTTAGCTACTTTTAGAAGTGGTGGGTCCTCCGCCAAGGACTTGTAATATTATGTATTCTGACCAAGGGTACCTCTACATAGTTCACATTTGGTGGAGGGCCCACTTTTACAAAAAGACTATCATTCTCTCTGCTGACCATGATAATTATATCCACGTTACAAAGTATCCAAGACGAATGCCTCCTACATTAACTGTAGACGTATCAATAAGCCCAAAAGGTGAAAGGGCCATACATTTAGCGGGGTTCTGAGCCGGATCCGATTCAGCCTGATGGCCACATCGGGCTGACAATGCCGAGTACTGCCGAGGAGTGCCGAGGTGTGCTCGTGGGCGAATTACGACACACACACATTGTTATCCTGATTGCTGATACCTGATGGCATTGCGCAAATAAACATACTATTGATGAATACATGTGGGTGGGTTTTTCTTACACATTCACCTCGCCGGATGGTGGTAAATTAAAAAATTGTTTTGTAGAAAAATAAATGGCATGTTTACCTCTACAATGATGATGATGCACGTCTAACTCCGTCTGTTGATAAGTACTTGAATATATTTTCCTTGTGTTGTCATTCATGGGTTGATTTTATCAATGAAAGTCTAGCAGACTACGACTAATTTGAAGGTTTATTTAGTTTTTCAATGAAACTATTTGTTATTTTATCTTTTTCAATTCTACTTGCTTATTCATTAGTGCGAAAATGTGTCTGTTTGTTGTCTATAAAAACCCAAATGACTTAACCAATTTTGATAAATCTTAGCAGACAAATGGCTATATCTGGAAAAAGCTAAAAATATTTTTTCGAACCAGAATATTAAAACTCAAAATGTAAAATGCAGCTTGATTTCAATAATGTAATGAGTCAATGATGATGCCTATTAAAGTCTTCCAAACTTGTCTAATTATTATTCACAATACATTTGTCAGGACACTAATTAGCATTATAAATGTCACATCTAACAACATGGCGGTCAAAATAAACGTAACAAAAACAATGCAAATACATACAAGAAAAATACCGCGAATTCGGTGTTATCAGGAATTCACGACACCCACAACTTTGACGCAATTCTCGGCTCGCTCCTCATATTTAGTGAGAACATTATAGCGAACGCGCGAATCCATGCTGATTAGAAAAAAAAAAACACGTGATAATAACTGACAGCAAATTGTTTACTCTAGATTTATTTAAAAAAAAAAACAGTCGCGCCTTATCACTGGCATTTAATTTAGTCTGTGTGCATCTGCGATAATAGACGCACGTGTTTCGTGTTGGTTCTAACGGTGTTGGTGTTATTTCGATAACGGTTTTCGATTCTTTTTAATCGTTTGAATTTAATCTGTAAAATCGTTTTGTTACTAGTGTTGTGATTTGTGTTGTTTTGGATTGAAGTGCCATCACCGGCACTAACAGGTTGGTTTATTCATTATCATTTTGTTTATTTGATCGGTCTACCTGATACCAGTCACACTTTAAATGACATTGCGGGGATGGTCCCAGGATTAAAATACTTACTAAAAATGTAATTTAAATTATGTTACATTTTTGGAAACATTAAACATCCTTAACACTTCACAAACAAGAAAAGTTTCAAAAATTCTTAGTCCATCGCGCTTTTTGGATCTCAATACTCGTAAATTATCCCAATTTCATTAAAATCTTACCATTTACTAAATTTTCGCATAATTTTAACAACTTAACACGTACTTATAAGGGAATGATGGATTAGTTAAAACGCGTAAACCAGCGTCGAGATTAATGAAATGCACGATTTAAGAAACACGCGGGATCCGGTTTACTCCATAAACGTTATTATAAATAAAGTCATTAAAATATTTTAGAAGCGATATACTTACCTACTTAATTAAGAACGTGGGACATAATATTAGAGCAAAGTTTAAAGCAGGTTAACATGAAAAGCAATTATTTAAAAGATCGGACCACGGAGGTCAACTAATTACACTGATTAAAGAGGTCACATTGAGACCTACTTATATACCCAGCAGTGGGCGAAAATGTGCTAAAGGAAAAATGGCCCTCACAATTTGACGTGTTCGTGTTGTGTACTTGTGTTATTGACACTATATTAGCTACCGACTGTAGTTTCGTCAGTTTTGGCATCAATTTTCATTCCGTACTAATATACAATTATATACTTATATCATCTAGATTTTGTCCAGATATATTACATTTACCTGACATGGATATGATAACGTCTACATTACAAGCATTGGTTTCCTACTAGGAAAGCGATTCCGTCATTATAACGGCCGTCATGAAAATCTGTAATTTTCACCAGCAAGAAACGTCCTGTATTTGGACAGCGTTCACTGCTTTCATAAGAAACCAAAGCTTCTTCATATACCATATATTCTCTTGATTCTCTTCCATTATTTACAATAGTAAATGGCGCCTAATCGCCGCACAGCCTGCCGGTACGTGACTTCTCATAATATTAGTACCTAGTCTTTAAATAAATATTTATGTTACTTTTGGCTCGACAGTTAATGCTAAACGTGGCTAGTGTAGTGACAACTCAATTAGTGTTGTTACCGCTTTGGCTTCCTTCGATATTGCTTCACAGGTTGAGTAAGTTCTACTAACGGTAGACCTAACCAGGTCAGTAGAGTTTTATAGGAAAGAATGTATATCTTCAGGTGTATCCCTTTTCGTGGATCCATCTTTGATCGTGTTTCTAGGATCCAAGTCAGAAACCATTCGACGACTAGTTTTCAATTCATTTCGGATAATACCATTTTTGACATCACCTTCAGTTGAATCTCCAAAGAAACCTTTAGGCATATAACTTTTCATGAAACAATACGTAGGTATAGGTAAACTTAATCCAGCAAAGAGTCTTACCAAACTACAACTAGCAAATCTGATAATTGAACTCAAAGTAAGCCGTGTGTTACATATAGATTTATTCCAAAACATGTTATTATCCTGTCCCATGCAAGATGTCATTGACTAGTCCAGTCAGAGCCCCGCGGATAAACATAGATTTAAGTGTGCATCTAAATCTAGCTTGTATAAAGTTTAGTGACTCGCCGTGTACTTAGGTACACAGACACGAGTGGTACGTGCGTCTTACAATCATTGTAGGTAATGATAACGATTGATAACAGACTAACGTTCTTGTTGAATGTGGAATTTTTCATTATTTGTTTTACTTCCCTTCGTTTCTACAATAATATCGCTATCTTTTTCATCCTTTTCTTCGATGTTTTCGGTTTCGCGAACAAAACGCTCTTTTTTTGCTTAAAATCCAGAGTTTATTCTGGAAAATAACCATACGATAAAAAAGATCTATTGTAAATCTGAGCCGAATTTGAATCAATACGTTCATCTGATACGGAGTCATTGAGTTCCGAATTACATTCAATTCTTGCACAGCCATTATTGGCGAGATAATGCGCCGTGCCATTATGTGTTAGCTGGACAATGAGGTTCCAGATTTTCAACCGCTATATTGTCTGCTTTTCAGCTTATTATATTGCAGAGAAAGGATTATGTATATTCCTGCCTAAATGATCGTACAACAAAATAGATTCATGATACATAATGTCACCCTAAGTCAGATCCCAGACCAGACCAGACCACCAGACCACACCAGACCAGACAGACCAGACCAGACCAGACTTTTAGACCTACTGTCTTTTACCATTTTCATTTTCATCATTCCATATCAGCCCATATCCCAATTTATTTGACTACAATGGCGCTACACTGCATATCTTCTGTATTTTCGATTCCTAATTGAATGAACAACGTATTGTTAATTTCAAGTTCATAACATTTTTAACCGACGAAAAAAAAAGGAGGATGTTTCTATTTGACACGTGTTTTTTTTTTTTATGTTTGACCACGCATAATTTTTTACGGAGTCGTCCGATTTGATTTTTTTTTGTTTTATTCGAGAGGGTATACATCAAAGTTGCTCCCATATAAAATTGATTAACTTTGCTTGGGTAGTTTTTGAGTTAGCTTCAATAATACGTATTTTTTCCGCACTTTTATATGGATGATGTTCTAGTTTGTTTTGCTGGTAGTGTATTAGAATTTGTGTGGGGTAGGTACCACAACTAAAAAGTAAAAAATAAAAACTTTTTTACTAAAAAATACAACCGACTTCCAAAAACTACAAAGTGAAAAATAACTTTAATTTCGGAAGTCGCTGGCAAAAAACGAAAATACATTTAACCAGACACCGACTTCCGAAATTAAAGTTATTATTCACTTTGTAGTGTTGTTTTTGGTAGTCGATTGTATTTTTTTGTAAAAAAGTTTATGATACACACAAGCTCTAACAGAAAACCATCTCGTACATATTCATCTCAAACTAAAGTAATTCTCTGAAAGAAAATTTATCGATCGTAGAGAAAAGGTTGTCTACGTAAAGTCCCGTGACTCTCAAGAAAATCATGGCGACGACGTTCAACAAACTCGAGTGTCGTTGTAACTTTTATTAGTTAGACAAGTGTCTGTCTGCTGTCCCTTCAATGGCTTATCTATGAATCATCCATCTGTTATTTTATGAGTGGTGCAATTATCAATTTGGAGTAGTTAGAAGTGTCAAGCCACTCGTTGAAATAAATTATTGTTACCGCAATAGTGACAATAGTAGTGTATCTACGAATCCTTGCTAGCCTACGAAAATAATGTTGGCTATCGGATCCGTATTGAACAGGGATTTAATTAAAGATACAGGTACAGGTACACCTATATACATCAGGATTAGTTCTATGAAAATATTATTTAAATTTTTTAATTGATGAAGAGCTTTCAATTAAGAAACTGCTTGCAACAAAAAAACGGGTTTTGCTCTGATGTTTCAAATTGGTTAAACTTAACGTCATTGTTTGTCTAATTCGTAAGGCTAGACCGCTAGATCGGACATAACATTAAATTATGACGAATCAAAACCAGTAAACAACAATTTTGACACTAAAGGACATTGTGTCCTTACTACTAATTTAGATAGTCAGACTACAGAGGCTGAATGCACCATGCTAACCGAAGTTATCTCAGAGATCGATGTTATCATTTAATGGACTGTTTGTCAATCGAGCGCCTGCGCATGCTATCGATGGATTAAACATTAAGACTAGTTGGCCAGGTGGCAGCATTGGCATTTTATGTTGATATATTATATTTGCATATTTAAAAAAAGTTGTGGGAATATTCATAAAAAGAAAAAGCTTTTGAAGCAATTCTTGTCTAACCGTGTTGTAACAGCAGGGAATATATCTAAGGCTAAAATGTTGTGACGGCTCCCTCAATGAATTGCTTTAAGAAACGCCTGGACGGATTAAATATTTCTAAGCTATTTGATACACACGCATCAGCTAATTAGCTGCTAGAGTGTCTAACCAAATAATAATACCCTTTTTAGATTAGCATTTGGCTTCGGCCCGTATTTTCCTATAAAACTAATGTGCTACATCGGTGCCGAGATACAAAAATGTATACCTCAATCTTATCAATCTGCCTGACCTTTTCCCAACTATGTTGGGGTCGGCTTCCAGTCTAACCGGATGCAGCTGAATACCAGTATTTTACATGGAGCGACTGCCTATCTGACCTCCACAACCCAGTAACTGGGTAATACGATACCCCTTGGTAAGGCTGGTTGTCAGACTTGTACTTGTACAGAGGTGTTGGTGGGTACATTTTTGTATACCTACCAACAAATAATAATATTTAAATGTTGATAATATTGGATCTTTAAGAAGGAAATGAACCATATCGTGCTTGCATCCGATCGGAAATGAACACTTCTATAATACATAAATAATTTATAATAAGTCTATACCTACACCTTATTATCATGGTTGGTCCATTAGTTCTTTTTAACCGACTTCAAAAAGGAGGAGGTTGTCAATTCGTCGGAACCTTTTTTTTTTTTTGTTATTTATGTTCCCCGGTTACTCGAAGATGGCTGGACCGATTTGGATTTTTTTTATTTTATTCGAGAGGGTATACATCAAAGTAGGTCCCATATAAAATTGATTAACTTTGCTTAGGTAGTTTTTGAGTTAGCTTCAATAATACGTATTTTTTCCCCAATTTTATATGGATGATGTTCTAGTTTGTTTTGCAGGTAGTGGTATTAGAATTTCTGTGGGGTAGGTACCACAACTAAAAAGTGAAAAATAAAAACTTTTTTACAAAAAAATACAACCGACTTCCAAAAACAACACTACAAAGTGAAAAATAACTTTAATTTCGGAAGTCGGTGGCAAAAAACGAAAATACATTTAACCATGACACCGACTTCCGAAATTCAAGTTATTTTTCACTTTGTAGTGTTGTTTTTGGAAGTCGGTTGTATTTTTTTGTAAAAAAGTTTTTATATCCCCTAAACCCGGAGCTCTATGTCCGTCTTTTTGTCGTCTGTCACACAGGTTTTACAGCCAAACGGTTGGAGCTACAATCTTAAAATTTTCACGGTATAAGCATCTTGTTGGGCCAAAACCATACAAATTGTCAAAAAATATTTTAAAATGTTTTTTAGGGGAGCTCCCATACCTACAGTTACAGGGGTCGCGAAAAAAAAATGTTGACCTACCCGTAGAGTACCTATCGTTGTTGTTTAGCGCTTATTGAGTAGATATTGGAAAACAAAGGAATGAGAAGCCACCAAAGTCAGCTTTTTTTTTTACAAAATTTTGTTCCGAAGAATTTTTTAACTTCCCATTGATCTATAAATTTGTTTACGTAATAATGTTTATTATTACGTATATTTTACTAACAAACACCAATATATTGAGAAATCAGATTTGGTACGGAACACTAATTGTGCGAAGTCCGACACGCACTTTTTTATCCATCAGCCAACATCTCATTGTTTATTTCCTTTCTTGCCTTATGAACTTTCATGCAATCATGATTTTTGAATTCAATAAACGGTAAGGTTTGCGCTGGCTTAAAAACCAGATTAATATTAGGTACCCATATACTCTTGCCCAAAAAAACTAGTCCCACT
This sequence comes from Cosmia pyralina, assembly GCA_946251885.1. Lineage (NCBI taxonomy): Eukaryota > Metazoa > Arthropoda > Insecta > Lepidoptera > Noctuidae > Cosmia > Cosmia pyralina. The sequence goes on from OX276361.1 coordinate 10,349,485, forward strand.
GCATCAAACGATTTGCACATAAAGTAGGTACATGAATTAACTTTAAAAATGTAACTCCGCCGGTTGGTCCTTGCTGCAATGGTTGCGTAGGCGCACGTTGCAGCACTGTTCTAGATATCGATCGCTAGTCGCGACATCTTACTGTGACATTCATGACTTCATTACTTCGGTATATCGGTTTGATTGGCATATCCTTCCGCTCAGGTGGCTGGTGATGTCATCATTGGACCGGTTGGATGTGGGGGGCTGTGCTGTAAGTGCTGTTATTAAAATTAGGTCAAGGTGAGGAGATGTCTGCATCTCCATAACCCTCTGGGGTTATGAGGCTAAGGAGTTACGATGAAGTATAGGGTAATGTTAATGTTTTATCTGTCGTTGAAGAATCTAAAGTTGTTGATGTCCGAACCCATCATGATGAGCCTGAGCTAGCAATTATGAAATACAACATGAAAATACAAAGAGCATAAGCAAGCTGTGCTATACATAGGTTTGGGAGAGTGCGCGAAAGGCATGAAAATACAAAGAGCATAAGCAAGCTGTGCTATACATAGGTTTGGGAGAGTGCGCGAAAGGCAATAGCTTGGAAAACAAGGACTTTCACTCACACCAGCTTAGTTGGACTTGTTTGATTGGATACATCGAAATTCGACTGAAAATACAGTGTGCTCATAGCCCTATAGTATTCGACCCAAGCGTAGATCCGCACGCGCGCCTCAAAGAGATGTCAGCAGTGACGGGGTCCAATAGGGCCGAAGCCGCCGGGGTCGCGGGTAGTTCGAAAGAGATACCGTGGCCCTGGCACGGGCAACTGAAGGAACACGGGTGGGTTTTAGTCAGTAAAAGTCTGACACACCCTCCCGCTCTGCCCGGAGCGGGAGAAGTCATTTGATGATTTCCCATCCACAAAAAAAAAAAAAAAAGCGTAGATCCGAGATTGGAAAATCCATATATTTTTTCAAAGAAGTTCCGGAATAGTCTCCAAAAATAACAAAACAAGAGTAAGGTACCATAGAAGAAAGGAATGCCTTGTTTAGACAAGTTTAATGTTTAATTTTATCCAAAGTCAAGCCAAGGAACTCTGCGGGAGTTATTTTATATGACAGTAGATTGTAGACAAATGTTCTGATTAGAATAAATTATTCAGATTTTGCTTCCATTACAGCTCCAATAAAGTAATCTTTATTAATATTGTTAATTGCAAAATTATGCTTGTATGTATGTTTATTAGCAGTGGGTTTGTCACCACCGAATAATTTTGTAACTGTTTTGTGTCCTTCGCAAAACGTTTGGCAAATCTTTATGTAAGTACATACAAGGTGGGGCAAAAGTAATGTCATAATGTGAATGTGCCATAATTTTTGCAAATGGCGTCTTAATGTCGTTGTGATTTATCAAAGTTGTAGATATATAAAGAATTAAGCGCAAGCCACACTGGCCCGAAGCGAAGTTCGTTTAGCTTCGCTCATGTAGGCTACGACGTCTTTTCATACTTCGGTTTACACCGCGAACTATAAACCAAAGTATATAGGTGGTAGCTATACATGAGCGAACTAAACGAACTTCGCTTCGTTCCCAGTGTGTCCTGCGCTTTAGTTGATAATGCAATGGAGCGACAAACACAGCTCGGGCACTGATGGCGATTTTGAAACACCAGTTTCCGGGCCGTGTGATCTCCCGTTTTGGTGATTTGAATTGGCCGGCCAGATCACCAGATCTGATGGCGCCAGACTTCTTCTTAGAGCTTGCAAATCTTGCAAGTCTTGAAAAAGCCAACATTGAAGAAGAAATCGCCAATTTCGAGCCAATCAACCAAATCAACCAATTTGCAAGCAACAATTCAAAATGCCGAAAACGAGCACAAATGTGCATCAACTGAGTTGATCATTTGAACACAGTTTTTAAATATACTTTCCGTGAAAACAGGACCCAATTTTGTTAATTTCTAACAAAATGGCAGCCAATTCACTTTATAAACATTAACCTTGCCCCACCTTGTACTCATAGAGATATTATAATTGAGAACAAAAACTAAAGTATCTAAGGTTTTTTCCGCAAAAAATCGCCTTTTCCTTGAGCAGTGACGAAAATTCATCCTTCCGGCTAAACGGTAGAGATAAACTGAGATGATTGTATAATTTTATTGGAAGATTTGTTCTTTGCGAAATGAAATCTGAGGTAGTTGAGAAATGTTACATTGATTAGATCTTCCAAATCCGAAACAGCCGATCTATTCTGTAAAAATCTCGCCGTGATTACTTAGGTGAAGTGAACTTGAGGTAAACCGTCGATAGTGTCAATAGGGTTGTTTCCTGGAAGCTTCTCCGCAAGAGCGCTGTGTGTTTGTCACTTATCAAAGTCATCTTGAAGACAAAGCGACCAATCGGCGACAAGAAAAAACACTTAGCGCCATCTCGCGGCAAAGTATTCGACAAGGAACTCCTTTGACAGCTGACTAAAAGTAAAAAAAAATACTTTAAAAAATGTAAAAACCGACTTCAAAATCTAAAACGATTAAAATAACTTTCATAAAAAACTTAACAGCTTCTGAAGTCGGTGCCAGGCTTAGGAAGAATTGAACACACCGACTTCAGAAGCTATTAAGTTTTTTAAGAAAGTTATTTTATTCGTTTTAGGGTTTTAGGTTTTGAAGTCGGTTTTACTTTTTTTAAAGTAAATTCATTTTTCCATTTTTATTAGTTGAATATACAATTACATAAGCCCAAGATGAACGAAAAGAAGAATCATCAAAATCCGCTTAAAAATGCTACAGATAATGATACAGTACATTTATGCATAAAACTACGTACATAAGAATTATGTACTTGTAATTATGAATTTTTTAATGTATTATATATTAAAACCTTCCTGAAAGTATGTAGATCACGTTAATGAAATAATCATCAAAATTGGTTCATGACTTTTAGAGAAAATCGCGGACATACATACATACGGGTTGAATACTGAAATTTCCTTTTTGAAGTCGGTTAAAAATCTGAATGGAATGCAATAGAATACTCTTTGTTAACAAAACAATGAATGAATGATATATTAACAAAATTAATTTGACAGTTTTCTTCCTCATAGGAATGAGGAACAAAACTGTCAAATTAATTTTAAAACTTAGGTGAAGTGAGTTTTCATTCCACTATGCTAGGAAGCATAGTGGAATGAAAACTCACTTCACCCAAGTTTACATATTGAGATTTTAACAGAATAGACCGGCTGCTGTAAAAATGAAGGGCTTTTTGGTTGCGAATGCAAATCTAAATATAATCGCATCGTGATAAATAAAGCCGTGATTTTTGAATTGTATAGTCCCACCCTTGAAATAACATCATTATTTCCACATCTAACGATGCAAACAATATACCTGACATTTACGCGAATATTATTCGCTCATATGGTAATGAAATTGATTTCATGGATTATTTCATATTTGTTTATACCTCTGTTAGTTAATCTCTTATTTAGATGCAGAATCGTCTGACGAAGTCAACTTCGTCAGTTCTGCAGGCTGCTTATGGTTTGAGCTACCTAATAAAAAATTTATTGAATAATAATCTAAAATTTGTTGCCGTCGTTTTTTCCTCTTTAATTCTGCGTTAGTAAATTCATAATTTTTATATTATAGGTAGGTAACTGAACACGTTTACTGCATCTGAATTTGGTTTGTTTACGTCATGTGTAGCTCTTCGCCTGACTTTACCTACTGCTCAATGAAATCATATATGATTTCATTGAGCAGTAGGTACTCGTGTAGGTAGTAGGTAGGCAATCGAATTTAAAAAACACGATTGCTATTTTGTAATGTTTTAATAACTTGTTACTTTTCTATTTATACAGACCTACATTGTTTTTCTCTCAACTCCCTGCTTTTCATTGATTCCAGTGTATAAGGTATGCAGGTTTGCAAGCAGAGAACTGTTTATAACAACTCTGCTTGAATACCTAGCGTACGTACATTTTGGTATTTGGGTGCTGTATCCATTATTGTCCAATGAGGTAAATGAGTTTCGAAACTCATTTTCTATCGTCAAATAACTAAAGTACACTTTGAAGGGACAGGAATATCAGTCAGCACTGTCGTCTAATATCAGACTTGTGAATTACGACTTTCTTATATCTATGAGTACGAGTATTAAAAGTAGGTAAGCCCGAAGGACAATAAGCTAGAGGAAGCCATTGTGAATCCGTCTCGCAAGACGACGTCTATGCCTATGACGGCTGTAACCCAAGATGGAGTAGACAAAGAACATGTAAACATACACAAATGCTGCTAGTTTTGCACCTTTTCCAGATTTTTTTTAACAATCACTAGCTTCTGCCCGCGAGTTCTTCCGCGCAAAATTTCTGGTTTATATCCCATGACACTCGGCAATATTGTAGCTTCCCATTAAAGAGAGAGAGAGAGACGGTCCCGTAATGATCACATATAATTTTTATGTTACCACCGTGTGGAATGTACACAGTGTGGAATGCAAATAAATGCCGAAAATACTAATATTATTGAGAATTTTCGGAATCGGATCAGTCGGTTCCGAACGAAGATTACCCCCTACATCATTATAAACTCACTACATCTTTTTATTATTATTATAGATTCATGAAGGAGTTAGCTTTTCTTGATGTGTCAGACTAGAAAACTTTGAGTTTATCGAGACGATAGAAAATTATGGAGAACATTCTTCTAACATCGAATTTATAGAATCTACAGGTTGCTCACTGTCTCCATCTTATATCATGCTTCTCAAAAACGTAGAATCTGCGTAAACTTATCGTTAGAGATAAGATAGTGTTTTAGAGCAAGGTTAGACCTTGATAATGTTGCGTACCTGAATATAATACATCTCACAGAGGCTGTGATACCTATAGTTGAGGTAAATTCATAATATAGGTAATGCTCCACGTTTGAGGACTGACTCCCAAAATAGTTAGACTCCCTGGCTTAGTTCAGGTGTCAGTTTCAGTACCTAGAGCAAAAATTAAATACATACTGTATCTATGTACCAAAGTTTTGTGAATATGCTCTCATTTGTGACAGTAAACTTTTTACTTTTTTAAATAGGTATACTTATTATTGTTACTTACATGAAATTGGCTATGTTGCCCAGTTTTATTTGTTTGCAACTAAAGCAGTGTAGATAGTAATCAGTGATGCTATTATCATTTCTATCAGCACAGTAACTTAAGCCCGGTTCACATTAGGTCGGATTGACAGTTTTACCGTTGGCCGACTGTCGGGTCTTCTTGCTGTTCACACTATAAGCTGCCGGTCCGACCTAATGTGAACACTACAGTTGTTACCGTCGATCTACCGCGGCCCGACTCGGCACAAAGCAGTTGTGAGTTGGCTTCTGCGTAGAGAAGTCAAGACTTCTATATTTATTTATTTTGCTCTCCATGTTTAAACGAGTCCTCCCTGCGTACTCGCCACCGAAGTATTGTACTGGTGGCGAGAGCGGGGAATGCGCGGCTGGATGGGTGGCCGGTGGGTGGTTTCGCCACTCCGAGCCGACAAGTGTGAAATGCGCAATACAAAGCAGTATGCCAATATTATATCCGTATATATGTAGTGGCTGAAAGTCCGGTAAATGTGTCATCGCCGACGGTTTTGTCAGGTCATCCTAATGTGAACAGCGCTATTGAAATACGTGAATGCCAATATGCATCCGACACTTTTGTCGTTCCGGTAAAACTGTCGGTCCGAGTGTCCAACCTACTGTGAACCAGCACCCTAATTGCGTAACACATTATCGATCGGAGTTGGTTCCATTTTGAAACAAATTGCTAATCCATTTTGCTTCATAATGTTCGAAAAATTTGTCTGCATAACAACGTAAATAACGCAATGAATGTTGTTGAACTGTCAAAATGAATCCAACTCCGATTGATAATGTGTTAGGCCTTTGGCGGTTAGGCCCCTCAATTATCAATAATACAATAAGTATAATTGCATGTTCATTAAGATTCGACTTCAAGGCTATATTATCAAGATCGATTCCTAAGACTAAAAGTCCATTGAATTTTCTTTGAAAATAACTTGTAAGTTGGAAAGTATTACTTACAGGATTTATGATGGCAGTTCGTATCGTATCCATTCGCTCGGTCGATCTCAAGGCTGCCTCGACGACGACCTCGTCGCAGCTTACAGCCATGAAATTGTCTTTTAGAGAATACCACTCCAGGTGGTCTGCCTGCTTGGCTCGAAGCGCCCACATTACCTTTCAGTTGTCCGTCAGCTAAAAATCACTCGTGAACTATAGGTACAGCTTGAATATATTAATCGATCTTGACATGATATCATTGTGAAAGGGTTCAACGACTGGTGGACGTTTTTGTGCAGAAACAGAAGGGTGTAGTGTGGGCTGCAGTCTGTTGGGTGCAAGTCACTGACTGCTCGATGGCGACGACTTTGAAAATTTTAATAACAACAAGCCGATTTTATTTATGTTGACATACAAAAATAGCAAGCCAGTTTTGTTTGTTAAGTATACAAAAAACTTTTTTACAAAAAAATACAACCGACTTCCAAAAACAACAAAGTGAAAAATAACTTTAATTTCGGAAGTCGGTGTCTGGTTAAATTTTTTTTCGTTTTTTGCCACCGACTTCCGAAATTAATGTTATTTTTCACTTTGTAGTGTTGTTTTTGGAAGTCGGTTGTATTTTTTTGTAAAAAAGTTTTTATTTTTCACTTTTTAGTTGTGGTACCTACCCCACACAAATTCTAATACCACTACCTGCAAAACAAACTAGAACATCATCCATATAAAAGTGGGGAAAAAATACGTATTCTTAAAGCTAAATGGGACCAACTTTGATGTATACCCTCTCGAATAAAACAATTTTTTTTCAAATCGGACGACTATGTAAAAAGTTATGCGTGGCCATAAATAAAAAATATACGTGTCGAATTGAGAACCTCCTCCTTTTTTTTCGTCGGTTAAAAAGTGAACATTTTCTCTATCTCCCTGTTGCCCTTTCTGTAATCTCAATCTCACTGTTCTCATCAATATCACCGGAAATCGAACATGAGCCTATAATACCTAATTTTAATAAAACCAGTCTGCAAAAGATAAATGTAAGTTTAATCAATAATGCAATTGTCATTCGTGGATCTTTGACAGTCGTTACGGGTCGTCAGAAGCCCGAAAGTCTGATAATCAGTCTTACCAAGGGGTATCGTATTACCCAGTTAATGGGTTGTGGAGGTCAGATAGGCAGTCGCTCCATATAAAATAATGGTATTCAGCTGCATCCGGTTAGACTGGAAGCCGACCCCAACATAGTTGGGAAAAGGCTAGGCAGGCAATCAATAATGCAATTGATGTACGAGTAAGAGCACTGTGGATGCTGCTGTCCATCGACCACAGATGTTTTAAAATCCGCCTAAGTTGGGGTTGATACAGAAAATATAAATACCAAGACAGTGAAAAAAAGAATAATCTGTTATATCCACGTGCAATATTAGAGCTATATTATTATTTAAAAAAAATCTCTAATAAGTTTGTTACAACGGACAGAGGTTTTTTATTTTAAAAAAACCGGCCAAGTGCGTGTCGGAACACGCACAATGCAGGGTTCCGTAGTTGAAAAGAATTTATCCCAAAAACGAACTTAACAATGGATACCAAAAATTTTTTTTTTATGTCATAAAACTACAAATTAACAATTTTCGGACTTTTTCCTTTACTTGTGCTGGGAGAGCTTGCTTCTTGCCAAATTTCATTATTCTAGGTCAACGGGAAGTACCCTATAGGTTTTGATTTACTTGCGACAGGTGCGAGTTTCAAAATGTATCACAATATGGCCGTATTTTTTTATTACGTTGACTTAGAAGCTTGATTTTTTTAGAACTCTAAGGGACTATAGACTTAAGTATTCGATATTAATTTCAACTTGATATCTCCACGCGTCCCTGAGAAAAAGGGTCATGGCTGACTGACAGCGTTGAATTTTTTTTTTATAATAGAATTAAATTTTAACATTATTCGGACTTTTTTCTTTATTTGTGCTGTAAGAGCTTGCTCCTTGCTAAATTTCATTATTCTAGGACAACGGGAAGTACCCCATAGGTTTTGATTTAATTGCGAGTGTCAAAATATGTCGCATAAATGGCCGTATGTTTTTATTGCGTTGACTTGGAAGCTTGAGTTTTTTAGGACTCCAAGAGACCATAGATTTACGTATTTGATATTAATTTCAACTTGATACCTCCACGCGTTCCTGAGAAAAAGGGTCTTGACAGACTGACGGACAGATAGACGGACAGACAGACAGACTGACAGACAGACAGACTGACAGACAGACAGACGGACGGACAACGAAGTGATCCTATAAGGGTTCCGTTTTTTCCTTTTGAGGTACGGAGCCCTAAAAAGAGGCAGACTAAAGAAACCATTTATGGATCCTGTGCAATTAATTCTGAATATGGCTTGGAACAGGTGAAGTGATTGAAATTAACACCAAGATCATAGGAATGAATTACGACACTGAAACTTAGTCAAAAGACAACAAAGTCCCAACTACAAAAGCCACCTTATCTTGTCCAAAGTGTAGCAGGCGAGTGACGACATGATATCTAGACAACGAACACTGCGGACGGTAGCATCCAACGCTATGTAATAACAGTAGCACTCGAAGCTATTACGTTCCTGGAAATGCGAATATAACACGGAAATTGCACAGAACCGGCGAGTAGGGACAGAAATACGATGAAAGTGAAGGAACAAGAAGTGGGGCTGGCTGGATAAGTCATAAATGTTGCTTATAATTACTATACATAATCGGTAGTCAGTTGGAGATTTTAGAAACAATCCCCGTCCAGAGACATGCCTGCATGCATTTTCAGGCCTATGCCTGTTTTTCTTCACATTTAGATATTGTTTTGCTTATCAGAAATTCTATAGAGACGACATCGGATTTCGAAGAGGGTAGGGGTTGAATGGTAACAGATCCAATATAGGGCATCCAACCCTGGAATTAAGTGATAAAAAAATGATAACATACTGAATCTACAATGACTCTGATAAACAATGATAAAGAGTTGACAGCAACACAGTTGAAGCCAAAAGAGACAAAACAATTAAATGTTGTCCAGAATTAAATTAAGAACTTGATTAAAGTTCATAACATCTTATATGTCTAAGAAATATAATATTGAGTCCCACTGCCAAAATGCCAATACAAAAACTCTGAACATAAATCCTAGTTTGCATCTAATTACAATAAAATTACACCACACCGAATATTGCAAATTCGCGCACACCTCAAATTGTGGTGTCATTTAATAAGTAGGTGTTTATCTGTTCAGCGGACAGGCTTAATTGTCTATACGATTATGGGTGTCGGCAGCAGTAAGGTCGGCCGTGGGAATAAATGGAATAATCTTTAGGTAGTCATTGAGACTTGGAATCGCAAATTTTGCCACGTTAGGTAGGCTATGTGGTCTGAGCTGGAATGTCGTCACTTCTCCAAAATTGAATATTGGTTCCCTTGAAAAATTAAGGGCCAGAAATCCAAATCAGAACGATTAACAAGCTCGCATGTGTGTCAGCTAAAATTCATTGTTTTTGAAACTTAAACCCCGATTATAAAAGTTAGGTAATTATTAGGTACATCAGACGCTAGCACATCAAGCTACTACAATCTGTCAAATTTCTATAATAGATTTTCATCTTTATCGCTAAAACATTACCTTTAAGGTTGATTGGGAAAATTTTACAGTTTCGGGTGGCTTGATGTGCTGGCTTCTGTACATTAAGTATTCATAGTCTCGCTTTCTTGGAGGACATGGCTATCTACCAGCTACCATCAGTCTCCTCCTCTAACTTTACAGGGACGTAGGTATCGCCGTATTAGCCGTATCAACGATAGGGGGCCCCCGAGCTACAGGGGCCTCTAGACGCGATGTGTGTAGGCAAAAATTCTTAAAATAATATCCAAAACCTCAAATTCTTAGTGATCAGTAATAGGCCTGTAATAAGTGACTATCCAATAAAAATATGAATAATAGGTTAGGGAAAAAGTTTCTTCGCATTTTTTAAGAAAATTCAAAATATTTTTTAATATACATTATTTACATTTAACTAAATTATGTAGGTACCATTTTGTTCGATAACTTTTTGCCATCTTGTAGGTAGGGACATGATCCCATTGCTATAGAAATTTTGGGACTTCTGATCAAAATACCGCGACAAGTGGTTTTGGCAGTCCTCTCGTGATGTTAACCTGACACTGCCTAAAGAACTCTGAAAAGACCGAAACAGGTGGAAATCTGAAGGTGCAAGGTCAGGACTATACGGCGGATGCATTAACACCTCCCAGCCAAACTCTCTTAATTTTTGCTGAGTGGCTAAAGATGTGTGAGGTCTAGCGTTATCATGATGAAAAACCACACCCCTTCTGTTGATTAATTCCGGCCGCTTTCTCTCAAATTCTTGCTTTAATCTCATCAGTTGTTCGCAGTAGGGTTCAAAATCGATGGTCCTGCCTGGTGGTAACAGCTCATAATGAATAATGCCCTTCCAATGCCACCACACACATAGCATCACTTTGTCGCGAGTTAACTCGGGTTTCGCCACAGTCTGTGAAGCCTGACCGGCCTTTGACCACGACTTTTTTCGCACGTTCTTGTCGTACGTGATCCACTTTTCATCACCAGTTATCAGCTTCTTCAAAAATGGTTCGGTTTCATTACGTCGTAATAAAGAATCACAAATGAGTACACGGTTCATTAGGTTTCTTTCAGTGAGCTCGTGAGGTACCCAAATATCGAGCTTTTTTGTGTACCCAGTTTTTTCAAATGCGCCAAAACCGTTTTGTGGTCAATTCCCAGTTCTTCAGCTACGTCGTAACTACTGATATGCCGATCTTGCTCCACTTTTTCAAAAATGGCATCCATTTTGTCCGTAATAGGGCGACCAGAGCGACGTGCATCTTTGACATCAAAATTTCCGGATTGAAAACGCTTAAACCAAATTTGTGCTACTCTCACAGACACTGCACTGGGTCCATAAACATCGCAAATTTTTTTCGCGGCTTGCGTTGCATTTTTACCTTTTTTGTAGCAAAATTTTAAAATGTATCGAATTTCTTCATTAGATTCACTCATCTTGACAGTACGAAAAACAAACGAAAATCACACATTTTCCTAATTTGAATTTGGAATTATGTTCTTTAAAATTTAAACTTTCAATGATACCAAAACCAGCCAGATATAAATAGTATAGCCAAAGATATTTTATTTTAAGTTCATACATACTATAATGCGAAAAGACTTTTTCCCCAACCTAATATTAACGTTATTTGTTTAAGAGATCGCCTGTAGAGTGATGTACTACCTACTTTTTCGCTTCGCTCTTGCATTCTCTTAGTAAAATCGCAACGCCAGCTTACCTTAATATCCGAATCAGCATGCTCCAATTTTCCAGCTCACTTCGCTCGCATTTTACTACGAGAAGCAAGAGCTTCTCGTAGTAAAATCACATTGACCTAGTCACAGTCCAGAATGCTCCAATTTTCGAGCTTGCTACGTTCGCTGTTTGCTGAAACCGTATTCAAGTCAGGATGCTCCAATTTTCCAACTCGCTTCGCTCGCTCTTACATTCTCTTAGTAAGATCACTATGATAGGTTTACCTTGGGTATACCTTTCAAGTCGGTAACATGCTATTTTATTTATTTTGTAAAAACAATCCTTTGGAGCTAAATAGGGCCGTTCTTTGCGTAAGTCGACAAAGTAGGTACCTAACTCCTATTTATGTGCGAATTATAAAAAGAAAACCTTACCTTTCCGGAGTAGGGTGCTAAAAGTAGGTATAGTTTGGCAAAGTAATTCACATTTCTGTATAAATGTTCAAAAGAAAATTTAAACTATGCGGGGTGCAAACATTTTCGAGCTCTTTTCACTCTCTCTACCATCCTCTAAGATTCGTCTGATACTCTAACTTTTCTGTTGTCGACGAAGTACCTAACTCCTATTTCTGTAGGTATCAATAGTTAAAAAAAAACCTAAGCTTTTCAAGGCATCGTGCTAAATATATCAACGTCCATTCCTGGGCCCTATTTAGTTTTGCAGCCCCGGAGCTCCGATAGGCTTAGTCCGTCACTGAAGTGATTCAAATGAATCACTTCCATCCTGTTCCTAACCATAATTCAGATCAGAATTAATTTCTCAAAATCCATCCATGATTTCTTTGGTCTCTTTTTTAAAATAAAACCTTTGTTGTAACAAATTCCTGGTAGCAAATATACAAAAAAAAAAAGGTTCTAATGTTCCGTTGACATTTTTCAAATCTTGACATTCAAAATCGATTTGATCTCCAAGAGAAGAGAAGTGCTGTTCTAACAATTGCGAATTATTTTATTAAATGATTAAAGCAAGAATGATTTCGAACTACCAAAGGACAAGAGAATATAAGTTTATAATGGTAATCCAATCAATCAACTATCTTGATAGATAATGAGTGTTTAGCGATAAGAATGTTAATTTATGCAGTAGTTGCAAGTAATTTTGAGGATCTACACGTAATTTCATATCCATGTTTAGAAAATCTAAAAGTGTGAGTTATTGCAAATTTTTGAAACATAATATTTCGGTAGAAGGAAAGGAACGTACCCAACAAACTTAATTGAATGATATCCTAAGTGGTTTGTTTGGACAGAATCTATTGATTTCCAGAAAGCCGAAAAATTCCTTCTGTGTGCTCGTATTCTAATTAGTGATAATCGTTATTTTAACTGCTTATTGTTGTAGCTTTTATTTTAATGGGAACAACAACAACATCATTTAGTTATTAGAATTATTGCCTTTATTAAAAGTATCTAATGTTGTTTCAGATCGAGGAGGTTATGCAGCAGAAGGCGCCCGGGGTGCCTAATAACTTAAAACTCCAGTAAGTTGTACCTACATCTGATACCTTATTATATTTTTTTATTAGATAGATTGTTCTTCACCGTAGTACATAACGCTAATGTTTGGTTTACAAAAATTTCCCTCATGCATACTAGTAGCGCCATCTGTTGACACAACATTACATTATGTAGTAAACTACACAAGCTCTTTTGTAGAGGGCGCTGTTACTACTGTAGCGTACGCTATTTTCGTCCCCATTGTCAGAGGGGATATAGCTCAGTGGTAGAGCATTCGACTGCAGATCGAGAGGTCCCCGGTTCAAACCCGGGTGTCCCCTGAGAAATCCATTTTTGTATTTTTCGTTTTGTGTTTTACAGACATCCACACACCACATCGTCTCAAGTATTGCGTAGCAAGAACTTTACGGCGAATTTTTTCAAAACTACTTTTAGCTATCGAAGCAAGGCGGTTACGCCCGCCTCTTCAAGTACTGCCGAGAAAACTATCAAAATAGGCAGCGCGGAGACTAAGCCTGTAACTAGAAACAGGCCGAGGACAGGTAATGAAGGAAAATAATATTAATAAGTAATGTAAACCTTATTTAGGAAAATATCGATTAAAAAAAAACTTTTTTCTAGCAACCTTATCTGATTCGGCAAATAATAATAAGGTTAAAGTTAAAAAGACCGCAGATCGAAGCAAGTCGGCTGGGCTGTACATTGATAAGCAGGCCATCGAACCTGAACGACCACTCAGACACAAACCGACGACGCCTGATCCAGGTGGACCGAAAACTATCAAAGAAAGTGGTAAAAAGAGTGATACCAAAAGCTCAAATGTTATTCTACAAATCGTGAAAAAATCTGCCAAACCACCAGCTCCAAAACTCCCAGATAGTATCCTACCACCGACTTTGAGACCGAAAACCGACAAAAATTTGAAACTAACGAAGAATATTAACAATAATGATGTTTGGGCAACACCTAGTGACGTCAAAGTCACTCATAGGAGAGTTCCTACATCACCTATAAAGTAAGTTTGTTTACATTTTCATTAGCTTAGAATATTCCTGATCGGAGAAGTCTAGTTTTATTTTGAATTTTCGCGCCAACTGGAAACGTCAATAACTACCACAATCAATACACGACCTTACGGTAAAGGTGTAAAGTAAAATTTTAATCAAAATAGTTTGACGTCTCAAGTTGATTCATGCACGTGATGGAAGATATTTTTTGTCGTTATATCCATCTCTCTCTCGCATAACCCTTCCTCTTTCGTATTGCTTGCGTAAGAAGGGATAAGGTATATTAAAGTTGTTTTCTTCGCACGTGTAGAATGTATTCGCCGACGTGCTACATGATCAATGTCGGATGATAGTTTAGCGTTGGTAGGTTCAGAGTGGAGGGCACGTTTTGTATTTGTTGGGGTTATAGAAAGAAATGGACGACAGCGGTTGGCCGGTTGTTTGAGCACGGCAAGTAGCTCAACAGGCAAGTTTGTTTGGTGCGACGGGCCACGGATGTCGTCCCGTTGGCCGGGTGCTATTTTTCGAACTTTTTTTTTGTGTTGGTGACAAACAAAATGAACTTTTTATGAGTTTGATCATGGTGGTTATTATTGTGCTCCAGTGATGTGTTGAATTCATGATTGGAATTAGTTTTGTGCATCGGTGTTTTTCAATCGTCGTCTACGTCGGCTGTATACCGAGCTAACAAAAATTTAATAGTTGAACTTATTCAACCGAGTGTCTTATTACTCCCGCTTTCTCGTAATGGACAATCGGCCACTGAGCCACTGATGACATGACTGACAGTCGCTGTACCTTCTATAAAAACAGCTTTTGCTTTCTTTTTATTGTTTCAAAGGTGTCCCAAATAGTTGTCTTTCCAGTCTTTTACTTGAGGTTTGGTTTACAATCAGCTTCTAAAGCTTCTTTACCACCGAGTAATTAGTATTTTAATGATGCACTTAAAGGAATTAGGTTAAGTGATGTAGGTAGGATTCCGCTTCAGTTCTGAGAACTTAGATTAGGTATGTGTTTCCAGTTTTTACCTGAGCACTAATAGAAGACGACCCACTGACCAGTTTCTGAATTATGAATAGCGGTTTACCTTAGTCTATGGTAAATAACAATGATTGTAAATAGGCGATAACATTTGCATATACAGTGTTACATCCATCTTACTTAGATGCTTCTTCTTCCTATTACATATTTTATGCGCGATTTATAGCTAGATTATTTGAATTGCCATTTCCGTTTAATGAGATTATCAGGTAAACAAGTATGGCGGCAAATTAATGAGAACCTTCAGTGTTGACAAGGTCACGTTCTGAGCCTTAAGCATCCTCTTCTTGTTATTAAACTGTTTTAATAAGTAAAGTTGGAACATGATTGTCTTTGAATTTTAGCTTTGTTATGCCCGGTTTCTAAAGATTTCTTAAACGGATTTTAAACTTAATAGCTATTGATTCGACAAAATTATATATAGCTAGAGCTATGTGAAGGAATCGTTATGCTCGGTTTTTAAGGTCCGCAGATAAATAAATCCTCGATAGTAATTCACTTGACTTTTAAGCTAAATTCGTCCTTATCGAAGTGTTCAGAAACTCGATATCGAACAAAGAATCACTATCGAATGGATAAACTCCTTTAAAAACCTCAGAAACCGGGCATTAGAGGCTCAACGTTAATGACTCCGACATTTTAAAATGTCAGTCCCCCAACAGAGCGGACGTACGCGACATTCCCCGTTGGTTTTGCAAACTTCTTTAACACAGTAGAGATGTGTACCTATAATACAATTTATTCGAGCCTTATAAAGACTTGTCGCCAATTTAGTCTGATCGCATACCTTGCTATCTGTAGATATGTCTCACAAATCCTGACTCAAGGTGATTTGCGTTTCCTGTAAGCACAGACGAAACCAGATAAATCGGAAATCATCATTCCTACTTCAAGTTACTTTGATTTGCAAAACGAAACCGAAGCAGGAAATTGAATTCATAATTCCGCAAAAGAATAATCATAAAAGAGTCATTCATCTGAATTTCATGAAAGAATTATCCTGTTACACAGCAGAAGTGCCTACTAAACGAAACAATACTAAAGTCATAACTAAAATTAAGTAGATACAAAATGGTGTTCCAACTGAGACAAAAATGCGACGTAGGCGCAAGGCTGCATATCCACATGTTTGAACAAGTTGTTTCACAATAACAACTTACTGGTGTTACGCTGAATAGAGACTTAGCCGAAGATCTTCGAACAAAAGATGAACAATAATTGAACAGCAAAAAGAGGCGAAGAGCCCATTTGTATTTCATTATATAAAATGTGAGAATACGGAACTTGCTAAGTTGAAAATCTGTAACGAATTAGATGCAGTCTGGCATTAACCCACAAAAAAATCAGAATCAAAAAAGAAGGAAAAAAATTACAGGTTTCGAGAAAGAGAGGAAGGAGAAAGGAATTAAACAAAAAACCATAAAGAAAAAAACTGCTTCCAGGAAATAATCTAAGCACCAGAATTAAATGGCGCCTCAAACGAATTAAGAGATTGTTCGTCATTTAAATCAACATCTAAATACATAATATTATATTAAAATATTGTATACAATCTGAAAGTTGATTGACAGCTCTGCAGGTTTCATCATAAAGTTTAATTACTCTGAAATCTGAATTTGCTTTTGGAGATAATTCAGATAGTATATTACTTACTGAAGATGTTGAATCTAAATATACATCCTATGAATAAATCCCAAATCATTGAACGATTGTTCAGTTTCAAGTTTATCGCGAGGCCGTCAAATTGCGACGATAAGATACAGCACGAATGGAGCTTTATCTGTTCACACATTCATATTTGTAGTTCCTTTGGCTGTATTGTATTTGAATAAGAAAGCATTATATGATTGTACTGAACACATTCTTCAAGCCCACTTCTTCTTTCGCAAAACTGTCGTCAATCAAATTGAGGTTAAGATAGTTTTCCTAACTTTTAATATAGGTACTTGACTATATGAATTCTTGAGAACGAAAACATAATTGTCAAACTTTCGCAAACCGAAAGCAAACTCGTTGGCATTCACACGAGCAAACTATTTACTTAACAATACAATGTTTCTTGTTTATGTAACTGATGCACAGAGAACCTTGTGAATATCGAAACAAAAATATTCTTGTCTGAGACTGACAGCCTTCACGTAGCGCGATAATTATTTTTGCAAATGTCCAATGACTGGTTATATTCTTATGGCACTTAAATATAATTAGTGACAAAGCATTCTGTCTTTTGCACTTTTGACAGACTAGGCACAACTTTTTATCGTGTAGGTACTCAAAATGTGACGAATTAATATGACTCGACATCCACAGACAATGGCCCACCTTCCGCGACAATGGCCACATCTTGCGCCACATGCCCTGTCACCTGCACACGTGAGGATCTAATGGCTGCATCAGTAAACGGTATAAGCGTTGCTGAATTGGGCAAACAAAGTAAAAAAAATAATATTTTGTGTGTTACTTTGACATCGACACGACAAAAAGAAAAACATGACTCATTAATCAACGCTGGTGGTACCATATGGCAAGCAATGTTGTCCTTATCCCAAATTAGGCGCCGAAGATCCGCACTGCCGGCCGCAGTATAGAACAATAAAAAATCAATGACTTAAACGCAGTTAACTGTTGTTTTTCTGGCCGGACCTGAAATACTACTACCTATGCCCATTTTGTGATTCATAAGAATCCAGACAGGAAAAATAAACCCTGTTGCAATCTGCGTAGGTAGGCCAATTGGTGACTACTTACCTAAATACATTGGAAACGATTGTCACATACCATTCGAGGGTGTTAACAATTTTATTGTTCTTACATCAAAGCCGTTCCCACTTTCGTACAGTGAGGTATCTAACGCGTCATTTCTGACCAATAAGGTGGATCCGATATCCAACTATTTATACAAGTGTTACTCAAGGATTTGACTTTGTTCCTTTTTCGATTGTCTATGAATTTCGATGTCTTATTATTTGTTGGCTCGGTCACATAAGACATAAGGCTAAGTCGTGCATATTTTCTCATGGTAAATATTATGGCCGTTACGTATGTGTATCTTGTTGTCTTCGCTTCCTATTAATGTTACAAAATGGCGTCTGTCAATATCGAACCCAGACCTTGTAATGAGTTTAATTTTTCGGAAGTCAAATCAATTAAGTATACATGATTATGTTATTAGTATTAGTTTTACAACTTAAAACCAGAAACCTTAGTTTAGTAATTAATTAACAAGTTTCCTCATCGTCATTCTGTCCGTCTGCATACTTATCTTATGCAACGTAATGATCTTCACAATCGTTTGATTCAACTTCAGTAATATAACTTTTGTAACTCTAGTAATATAACTCTTGTAGTTGTCAGTACTTTTTATTAACACTTGAATCGAAATGTTTACCTAGCTATGCTTATTCTGAGTCGTATTGTTCGTTTGAACAATTCAAGTAATGAATGTGTCGGCGCCTGGGTGCCGTTAGCTACGGACCTACTATACGTGCCCTTCCCAGCTTTTGCTGCATTATATCAGCAATTAACTGCGTCTAGCGACAGAATGCGCTGATGAATGTTTAAAAGCGTCTCACTCTACAAATATTTCTCTATGGACTCGTTACGTCCATGTAGGGATGTGCAAATAACTTCGTGTCTGGAAGGTATATTTACTGAACTTAAAAATTTGTTATAACAAACTATAAGCATGATGTTATTTTTACGCATAAATTATCTACATCATTAACTCTGAAGATGTAACCGAACAAACAGATAGTAGATACACTATAAAAAATGAAGAAAGCAACAGTAATGCAATGCTGGCTACAGTTCAACAACTCCTTTAATAAAGCTACCACTACAGCTACTAACACAAACAGACGGAAACTCCACATGAAGCGCTCTCATCTCGGCAACATTGCTCTGAAACAGTCGGCCTTAGCACTTGGCTATACTATAATGGCTATGCAGTTATTACTTGCAATCAGGTTTCGGAGTTTACCAAGAGAAAGTAGGTATCTTACATTGCAATCGTGAGAATTTCTTTATTCTTTGATTGAATAATCGGTGTTATAGAGATTATTTCTGTCTATTGTTCTGCTGAACCTGCCATTCAAAGCTTAATTGTCCATTCCCAAAAGATAAATAAATAGAAAGAGTGATTGTAATTCAGGTACTCCCAAACAGCCGAATATATTTCGAAGAGTCAAATAAACAAATCTGATAAGCACAACAATTTTATCCGAAACGAAAATGTTTAACGAAACGTCTCTAGTGTCTGTTCCACGATTGCGATCGGACACGGACGAATGGGCAATACTGCGATCTTCGGTTCAATAGCACATGATTGACTTTGTAACTGACGACTTTATTATTTTCTGTTTGACGAAAATTGGTGACTTCTAAGTCTTCATTCTACTGGATTCTGAGAAGTTCATCCACGGAGTATAAGGACGTTGAAATCAACTAACCAGTCATGACCCGTCTCAATGCCAAACATAATAAATTCTCCGATGGAATATTCCCATAACAAAGATTGTAACCTGATAAAAACTGAGATAAAACAAGACTCAATCATTGTAACATCCTCCAATCTAGGATCTATTTCATAATGCATTACATAAAACAGCCATTTTAAGATTTTATATATTCAGAAGCTTGAAACTTGTTTAAAAAATGTATTAAAATTTATGAGCGTATTCAAAATTAAACTGGCTCGTAGCTCATACAAGAAAGTGACCTTTCTGGGTCGTGGTTCAGATACCGGTCGTCAATCTTTCACCGTGCACACATTGCATTTCTCTTTCTAGTAATGTGTCATTATCACTTGCTGTGTTTAACTTTTATTAATGTATACGTCAGTTTGAATAACCTTTATAGTGTTTACAAATATATCCAGTCTAAATTAATTATACTGTTCTAATTCGACTGTTTCCGGTTGAGAAGAAGCTATCTCATTAGATTCTTCATCATAATATCCAGTATCCTGTTCAAGTACATCGTTAGTGTGAAGAATTAATATAACCACTGTGTTAAAGATTACGATGACTCCGTGGGATATTTCTGTCAATAATATTCTTATAATTAAAGTTTACCACGCACCTTATTTAATTTTATCCTTCAGAAAAGCTATTCTTGTTGTTATCTTTATCATCTTTTACATTAAATCTACTGTTTGGTTTGATGTGTAATTAATTATTTGATTATACCTACAAAGCTACAGTAAATAAAGTTGACACAATGGGTGTTTTGCTATCTTCTACGTCATTCAATCGTGAAATATTAACTTACTGCTGACAAACCTGTAAAAGATAATTAATGCTAGTTCTTAAAAACAAAAACGAATCGTTTTGCTTACCAATGGTAGCATTTTTTATTGCCAAACTGGGTTTAAAAATAGATTCGTAAGCAAATGTTATCTGTAATAGCTACTTCCATGGGAGAGTCTACTATGCAAAGCTATGAGTGAGGTCTTTGCTTCATTTTTGGTAAAGATACAAGTCATAATTTTAACCGTTAACGGCCCGTAAATTACTGGAATCGGCCATAAGGAACTAGATTGAATACATCCATCGGTTAGGAATACCATGTTCTCAAAGAATAATCCTAAGGTACTATTACCCGACCCGATTTTGCAAATTTAGTAAAATGCGTCCATACATAATGATGATTGAAAAAGCAAAAAAGATAAATAAAGATTATATTAGATTTATGGTAAAGCAATAAAGATATTGAGTATTGAATCTAAAAATGATTTCCAATATTTATTAATCATACAAAAATATAGATTTATTTCTTCGTAAGCTATGACATAAAAGGCTTAATACATAAAATCTACAACTTTACAAACTAGTTGAACATTAATGGTGTGACACAAGAATCTATTCGAAACAAGATTATAATTGACTGTATTGGTATTGGCTGCTTCCATATTGGCGTGGCGACCTCCCTAGGCCACCGCGGCCATGGCTGGTCGTTAACCCGCTAGGCCGCCATCCTAGGCGCAAGGAATGCTGCTCAGTGCTCAATAGGCATTTATAAAAAAACTCGTATCTTTTAGCGCGTTTTGGGATACAGCCTTTTACAAAAAATAATGTTTGACGAATGGTTCGATCTTTTTTGTCGAGTTAGCCTATTTTGGGAGAGATACGGGTTATAGTTTCAAAATTTGTAGCTATATTTTTAAACGTTGAAGATTAATGGTTATTATTGCCGTGCAAACTTCGTATTTCCTTACTAAGTTTTCGATATTCTACAGTAGTCAGGAATTGCATCGTGATTTAATGTGAATTGCTTATAGAATGTTGGCCAAATCAATTTATTTTAATGGTATTGCCCATGTTTGTCTATTTCTACTAACACTGATTATCATTGTTACTGAACTGGTGACAACTCTGCCTCAACTTGTAACTATTTTAACTATTTGTCCTGTTTTACGTTATCTACAAATAATCAAGCTCTATCACTATCAGAGGCAGTTTTAAACGTTATTTATTTTCGATTAAGTATACATAATCATGCGAAACTATATCCTTTCCCGAATAATCGCATTGGATACTCCTCGACCTTTTTGGGTTTTATACGAACTTCATTAAACCCAGCTGACGTAAATTCAATAAAGCCTCTGTTTTATTTTATTTTGTCTGCCCGTTGCGATATATTACTCACACCGTTAATCCAGCCTTTCAATGAGGGGAATTCAAATTATTTTCAATTTCGTCTGAGATTGAAGAGGTTGTTGTTTAAGCAAGTCCACTTTTTGCCAACCTTGAGGCTTTTTAATTGAGGTTTACATTTACTCGTTCATAATTAATGTTTTATTCAAACCTGGAGCTAAGGCACTTGTACTAATGTATTATGTGGCTTGGCTTTCGTTATTCAACGATGCGAATAAGCAGGCACTTATAAAAAGCATTGAAACTGCAGTTCTTTTTAGAGAAAAATGTATCTACACTAATATAAAGTTTGTAAGTTTGGATGTAGGAGATAATCTTTGGAAGTACTGATCCGTTTTCGAAAATTCTTTCGCTGGCAGAATACTCTATTGCCGATTGCCATAGGGTGTGGTTATAGTATAGTTGACTACAACGCGGGCGAAGTTGCGGGCAGAAGCGCGGGTTCATGATAATTTCTCACAAATTGAAATTAAATTAAAAATACAAACAGCGTAAGTCTTGCAATAGCTAGGGGAAAGACCGTGACGACAGTTACTACATAAATCGTTACGTACTTGCACGCTTTATCGCTGATACAACGTGACCACAGTCAATAGTCCATACAAACATGCAAGCAAACGGCTAAATAGATTTGTTTAACTTTCTCGCATTTAAGCTATTTAGATATTTACATATAAAATCAATTGCGTGTTGGACATGCACTTAATGCTCCGAAAATAGATAAACAAGTAGTAACAGACGGTAACTTAACAGTCAGAAGCAAAAAACTTTTTTACAAAAAAAATACAACCGACTTCCAAAAACAACTACAAAGTGAAAAATAACTTTAATTTCGGAAGTCGGTGTCTGGTTAAATGTATTTTCGTTTTTTGCCACCGACTTCCGAAATTAAAGTTATTTTTCACTTTGTAGTTGTTTTTGGAAGTCGGTTGTATTTTTTTTGTAAAAAAGTTTTTATTTTTCACTTTTTAGTTGTGGAACCTACCCCACACAAATTCTAATACCACTACCTGCAAAACAAAGTACTCGCAGAACATCATCCATATAAAAGTGGGGATAAAATACGTATCATTGAAGCTAACTCAAAAACTACCAAAGCAAAGTTAATAAATTTTATATGGGACCAACTGTGATGTATACCCTCTCGAATAAAACAAAAACAATCCAAATCGGTCCAGCCATCTTCGAGTAATCGGGGAACATACATAAAAAAAAAAAATAAAAAAAAAAAAAAAAAAAAAAAAAGGTTCCGACGAATTGATAACCTCCTCCTTTTTGAAGTCGGTTAAAAACTAGCTAGAGTGGCTGCTAAAGTTTTAGCAACAATTATACGAAGTCATCAAAATTTGGGTCACGGAGACGTATTCGTTATTATGTACCTACAAATGCGATAGACGAACATGACTAATTAGAATAGTCTTGTGTTCGATTCGCCTACAGAACACGGAAAATTCGTAATTGTGGAAGCAATTTATATTCATAAAAGACATCAATACGCCAATAAATCTTGCATAGACGCCTAGTGAAGACAGCGCCTAATAAGGCAGGCACAGTGATCGATCTATAGCCGACTTAATATTCGCTAGAGGTAGAGAAAGCGCATTCTTTTGAACACCTTGCCAGTGGAATGTAAATCGGAAGGTCTAAATCACTTGTAAATCGTGTTGGTGCAACTTTTAACCATTTAAGGTCTATAAAAATGGTTTATCGTCACAGGGCTCAGACAGAACTGTTCTTGTAGAAATCATCAATTTATGCTTAAGGATACTCATAAATGAGTTTGTTTTTCAGTCTGATTTGGTGAATTTCGATGTATCTTATTTTTTCTTAATTTTTATGCAAAAAAACAAACGCTTTCAATATTCGGTTTCCATAAAAATTATGCCTATAAACGAATGCTGTTTGTAAAACCTTTTTGAATGATTCTTCTGTTGCGTCACACGTCATGCATTGATTGCTCCAATTTCATTTGAATGAGTTCTTGATGGTTCTTGTTTTAATGAGTCATGATTTATATTTAGCGGACAGTATTACATAAATAGTTACATAACTTGCTGTCCGCTAAGGTGTAGGTATATATACAAAATATCTGGTTCTAATCTCTTTATCTTGGAAATCTGATGCCTCAGAGCGTCGACCTCTTATTGCATAGGACGTGGATTCTACTTCATTCCTATGTTATGTATGATGAGTTAATCGAGACTTACACATATTATGAGAACTACATAAGTCTATATTACTAGTTCCATAAAAAAAAAAAAAATTGTTTATTCTCACCATTAAAGTACAATTTCAGAACAGGTAACGTGACAAGTAAGTACTAAAACTTTTTGTTTTGTGGTGGTCGTAATAGGTGCTCAGAATATTTTATTGATTTTTCTATGTTGAGAAAGCGTCTTGATTTATTAAAGTAGGTACTTGTAGGAAGGAATTATTCGTAGTTCTTTCATTTCGAACATAATCCTAGGAATGTTTTAGTTTTTAATCGAAGTTTGTGTCTGGTCCGCTTTTAAAAAGAATGCTAAAATCACGCACACACTTTTCATTATTCTGTTCATGTAATTGTTATCCCAACTTTAGAACCAACTGTTATATTCCCTTATTTTGCTATTCATCGTCAAGTATAGTTCTGTGCAATCCTTCATTGGTACACGTTCCTTACTTATAGCGACCATTACCCACTTTAAGTGCAGTACCATTCCTAAATCGGTTAGTTGGCGTCCGCTGGCGCGCACCGTCCACATACAAATCAGCCATAAATTTACATACATGTAACTACGGTATAGCATGTTTCAATTGAATTACTCGAAGTAAATTGACACTGGGCTCGGCATTAGCTTCGCTGTTTGGACTATGGGTGTGGTGTTGTGTAGCCATAACAATTACTATGATTATGAGGGATTAACCAGACATGCTATTGTGGGAAATTGAAAGTCGGACCGGTAGTTCCGACTTCCCTTGATTGTGTTTATGCGACAAGCCTGTTGTAGAACAATTTTTGTGCAAAATAGTATCGGTAAATAAGAAATCAAAGAAGTAGATCAAAAGGGATCAAATATAAATGGAATAGTAAAAGTTGAAATAAAAATTTTAATGGCCGCAAAAAATGCGAAAGCAGAACAATTGTTAACCAAACTCTTCCACCCATTCAACAATTCACAAACAACCTTTGCAGATCCTATTGTAATCCTTGAATAGAATAACAAAAGCACAATAAATGTGACGATTTCAACAAGCTATTGAATGTTCCTGTTTCAGTAGAGATCGAAACAAAGACTGCCCTTGCTTCGCCCGGTCCCCTATCTATTTGCATATAGGGGAACGCAGTGCATGTCCTGCTCCGAATAACTTGGATTATTGGATAACTGACGGCCACCTATAGGGTAATTGTGTTTTAAATTTCGGGGAATTTTATGGAGAGACGTAGTCCTTTTTTCCATATCCGATGTGTATACGCATGGTAGCGTTCGAATTCATAATAAGAAGTGGGGTTAAAATTCCTTGTTTGATTTTTTGTTATTGATTTGAAAGGGTGAATTATAATAACATTATTTTTGCCATAATCATTTTCGGTGACATCGTTTTGTATGAAATGTATTTTAGATTTAAATAATCAATTTGGTGTATGTATTTTTGGGGTCCATAATTAAATCATCTCCCTGTTGAATTATATCTATGGCTGGTATTGGGATTTTATTGTTACATAATAGGTTGGGGAAAAAGTTTCTTCGCATTTTTTAAGAAAATTCAAAACATT
Organism: Cosmia pyralina; assembly: GCA_946251885.1. Taxonomy (NCBI): domain Eukaryota; kingdom Metazoa; phylum Arthropoda; class Insecta; order Lepidoptera; family Noctuidae; genus Cosmia; species Cosmia pyralina. Next base: position 10,374,814 of record OX276361.1, read on the forward strand.
TTTTAATATACATTATTTACATTTATCTAAAGTATGTTGGTACCATTTTGTTCGATAACTTTTTGCCATCTTGTAGGCAGGGACATGATCCCATTGCTATAGAAATCTTGGGACTTCTGATCAAAATACCGCGACAAGTGGTTTTGGCAGTCCTCTCGTGATGTTAACCTGACACTGCCTAAAGAATTCTGAAGAGACCGAAACAGGTGGAAATCTGAAGATGCAAGGTCAGGACTATACGGCCGATGCATTAACACCTCCCAGCCAAACTCTCTTAATTTTTGCTGAGTGGCTAAAGATGTGTGAGGTCTAGCGTTATCATGATGAAAAACCACACCCCTTCTGTTGATTAATTCCGGCCGCTTTCTCTCAACTTCTTGCTTTAATCTCATCAGTTGTTCGCAGTAGAGCTCAGAATCGATGGTCCTGCCTGGTGGTAACAGCTCATAATGAATAATGCCCTTCCAATCCCACTACACACACAGCATCACCTTGTTGCGAGTTAACCCGGGTTTCGCCACAGTCTGTGAAGCCTGACCGGCCTTTGACCACGACCTTTTTCGCACGTTCTTGTCGTACGTGATACACTTTTCATCACTAGTTATCAGCTTCTTCAAAAATGATTCGGTTTCATTACGTCGTAATAAAGAATCACAAATGAGTACACGGTTCATTAGGTTTCTTTCAGTGAGCTCGTGAGGTACCCAAACATCGAGCTTTTTTGTGTACCCAGTTTTTTCAAATGCGCCAAAACTATTTTGTGCTCAATTCCCAGTTCTTCAGCTACGTCGTAACTACTGATATGCCGATCTTGCTCCACTTTTTCAAAAATGGCATCCATTTTATCCGTAATAGGGCGTGATCGCCCTATTACGGATAAAATGGATGCCATTTTTTTTTTTTTGTCGCTCTGATGAGCGACGTGCATCTTTGACATCAAAATTTCCGGATTGAAAACGCTTAAACCAAATTTGTGCTACTCTCACAGACACTGCACTGGGTCCATAAACATCGCAAATTTTTTTCGCGGCTTGCGTTGCATTTTTACCTTTTTTGTAGTAAAATTTTAAAATGTATCGAATTTCTTCATTAGATTCACTCATCTTGACAGTACGAAAAACAAATGAAAATCACACATTTTCCTAATTTGAATTTGGAATTATGTTCTTTAAAATTTAAACTTTCAATGATACCAAAACCAGCCAGATACAAATAGTATAGCCAAAGAGATTTTATTTTAAGTTCATACATACTATAATGCGAAAAGACTTTTTCCCCAACCTAATATTTCAGGTCTGCTTTGCCATCATATTTGAACCTATCGTTATCACAATGAAAACGTGCTTTGAAATCAGTTCCAATAACTAAACAAGCTGCATAACACTCCTACTGTAATTGATGCATGCCACACTATTATTTACTCCACATCATGTATAATACATTGACTAGGTATCTGCTAATTAATACTGTGCGTGCCATGCAATTAAGATTAGTTGAGTCAGCCTTTCAATGCGTATTCATGTCTCTAATCGTATCTTTCATATTTATTGTATTGTCACATTTTTTACATTTCATCCATTTACATCCATTGTGTGGTGATCTAGGGAATGCCCTTCCACAATACATCCTCTGCGTTATAGAAAAAATATTGTTCTCTCACTTTATAAATAAGATTCGTTTTTGACTGTCAAATTATCTACTATATCCTTTTTTCTCTTACGTATGTGTCCTTGAGGCGTGATTACAAAAGCCTGTTGATTTCGGCCAGGTACCTGGCCCAACCGCTCGGGCTTTTAAAATAGACACCCTCACTTTAATCCCCAGAGTGTTTCGGCCAGTCAAGGGGCCGAAATCAACAGGCTATTAGAGTAGATCAATCAGTTTACTCCAACTACAAAAGCCCGAGTGACTCCGCCAGCGAGTGCTTGTCTCTAAGCCGACGTAAGCACGGACATAAAAATATTGTGGCGGGATTTTATCGCGCACTGGATTTTCAACTCTCGGTGTTGAGCCGAGCTTCGAGAATCCAACCTAACAACAACAGAGTACATCCCAGCGCGTCGAAAAAACATACTGTTGGATTTTCAACTCTCGGCGCTAAGCAAAGCGTTAAAAATCCAGTGCGCGAAAAAAAATCGCCGCGATATTTTTACTTCCGTGCGTATGTCGGCTTACAGGGCATTGTAGTGCAATTATGTTTACTCTAAAACCCAGGGTGTTTCGCGAAATTTAATGCACTAAGCAAGAGTCGATTTGCAGATCTTAAAACTCTTAAATAGTCGCGATAAGGTGGGGATTAAAGTGAGGTTGTCTACTTTAAAAGCCCGAGCGGTTGGGCCAGGTACATGGCCGAAATCAACAGGCTTTTGTAATCACGCGTCCTTGAGTGTTACAGCGTGGGATGATTACCAGCTGATACGGTCTACGTATCTATTTCATTGCTAAATCCGTATGGAAATCGGAAACAAAATACTTTATATCTGGTTATCTTTTCATTATTATTTCTGTATATGTATTTAAATGAGTTGATAAATCTGTGGCTTCAAAGCCAATCGATATGAAAATTGTTAGTGTTCTGTGCACCGAGCGCGTTACCTCTGCATACAGGGCTATCTTTATTGCCTTTGATTAATTACCATATTTTATCTGATACACGTAGTAGGTACAGATAAGGTGTGTTGTTATATGTTGTCTCAATCTCCATCTTTATCGAGCTTGAGTAATGAGAGTTTCCTGCAAAGATACGGACATCTGTCGGCGACAGCGATGCGCGGGAGCATCGAATTTTTTGTTCAGTCTTGTAGTCTAAAAACGTGTCCGAGTGATTTCCGTTACGAAGTTAAACCTTTAGGGAGTGATAGTTTATGTTTATTAGTAAACTAAAGAATTGTTTCCATTTTCTGAAGTTAAAGTTATTTGTAGTAACGTTACAGTGAATCTCAAAGACGTCAAAATATTGTCAAATACAATGTCACTAATCTAATTCCAATCACAATAGAAATGTACAACTAAATACAAAGTGAAACAAACGAAATGAAACCGAACTCCGATCAGTAAAACGAAAACGAAAAATGATATAAATATTTCAAGATGATGAAGTTCAAATCATTGTTCCGTAGAGGGCCAAGCCAGGGGAAGCAGGAGTCGGGGACTCTGAAGGGGGCTCCGTCAGTATCAAGCCTCGACTCGAAGCACCACAAAGTCGCTCCAGCGCGCGACAAGGCCTTGAAAATATTTGGGTCGAAAGAAAAGTTACACAAAGCTCATAAGAAGAAGGACTTGGGGAATAACAATGCTGTTTTAGAAGACCCTGAGTTGAGGGAAGGTCTGGAGTATGAAGATGGGCAGGTTGGAGTGCAAGCGTACAGCAGTGCTGAGGAACTGGGGTCCGTAGACGGGCGTGGCTCGCAGGAGTGCGTCAGTCTGCCCGTGACTCTGAATGCCGATCACATGCCCGGGTTTCAGGAAGTGGAGCTCAGGCCTAGAGTACCATCTGAGGTCAGTTACTGTAATTTTATAAATAAGCGTCATGCGCATTAGTCAGTTGTTTTAAATTAAATGTAAAGGAAGTACAAACAACGGTATTATAAAGCAAAGAAAGAAGAAAGAAAAGAAACATATATTATTTGTAGTATGATATTGAAGCGTGTCAAAAGTCAGTGTAACGCTCTGATTACATCGAGTATAAAAATATTTGAGACCGTTGTAAATTGACACACTTTCCTATAAATAAACAAAACTGACGAAGAAATTATTAAAAATGTATAATTATATTAAATTTCGTGATTTTAATTAAGCGTGCACCAGCATGCCTTAGATTGGATTTTTATGGCTTCGTTTCTGACAATAAATCTGGAAACCTTGAAATTTGACGGGTACCTAGCTTTTAATTCGAATGACAGAATGCTAATAATGTACGTACGTAAAAATATACGTAATTGGACATTGTAATTCTATACACGGAAAAATTCTGGGTGGAATGAAGCCTAGCACATATTCAGCTAATATTAAAAAAATCTACACGACGTTTTTTAACAAGATTCTAAATGAATATCTATCCCTAAGAGTTATTCACTCTGAGGTCTTCTTTGCACTGGAATTTAAATTAGAGAGTCATTCCCTTGAAAATTTTTATGGTGTTTGGAGCATTGGTATTGCTATTCTAATCTAATCCAATTTATCTGTTTCTAAAGCATTGCTCTCAGGCGTCGTTGGCATCCGGTGTCCGGGAGATCGAATCGTTGCGAAGAGAGCTAGAAGCATCAGTGATGGAGCGAGCTCAACTGCAGGCCAGGGTGGAGGAGTTGCTGGAGAAGGTCACAGAAACCGATCGGCTGCGAGGAGAGCTAGATCGGATGAAGGTTTGTGTGATATGAAGGTATTCTAGAATAAATATGCTTGGCTAGTAGAATGAACTCGCAGTGTAGTGTCAAAAGCCAGCTATTTATACTTTTTTTGCTAAGTTCTAAGCAGAGATGAGTGTAGGTATTTGTCTTATTTGGGGTATTTAAATACCTTACCACTGTACATAGAACCGTTTATGAACTTTTTAATATGATGGTGTTAAAAGAATATGGAAAGATTACCGCTCGCAATCCACTAGAAAGGCCTCCATTTCAATGAAAAAGTTTACGAAGTTTAGTTTAAGTTTAGTCAAAGAAGAAGTTTACGTGCTTTGACCACGCTTTTCGCCCTTCTCAACTCTCCCACTCCTCCTTCTTATCTTGTGGCTCACTTCCAATATCTATGTTCTTCACACGCAAGGAATCTGCGTTCTTCTAACAATCTTCTCCTACTCTGTCCTTCTCATACTTCTGACTTTGTTAATTCTTCCTTTCATATTCAGTCCATTCTTCTTTGGAATGCGCTTCCTCTTGATATCAGGACGGCCACCAGTCGGTATGCATTTAAGCGAAAGTTGCAGAGTTATTTTCTAAACAAGTAGTGTAGAGTTATTTCAACACCTCTCTCTCTCTCTCTCTTGAATTTGTATATAATATGTATTGTAATATATATATATATATATATATATATATATATATATATATATATATATATATATATATATATATATATATATATATATATATTATAGGTATATCTTATAGTAAGTGTATGTATGTGTATTATTGGTTTATAACCTATTTATGTGCTTGTATAAAGTCTATTTATAATTAATTAAGATATATTTTTAGTGTTCTTTATATAAGTATTCCTTTCATACTGAGCACCTGCCATCTAATCTCTTCACCACCCTTGGTTGACTGGTAGAGAATGCCTAAGGCATTAAGTCCGCCTTTGTACGTTTTGTGTGCGAAAAGTTTAAATAAATAAATAAACAAATAAATGAAAATATAGGGCCTTTTAAAACTAATTGGCGAAACAGACGTGATAGGTAACGGTATTTTGATGTATTGCTATTAGATACCGATACGGATACCCGTGAAGTCTGTGAAGATTCGTCGATTAATTAAAAAAAGGCCCTGTTGAGATAAATCCACAATATCTCAGCATTTATTCATATTAGTAGTTCAACGCAGCTAACTATACGTTTTTCTTTATTACAGAGCATGGACGCAGAACGGGAGGCAGCACTAGAGCGGCTGGCTGACGAGAACGGTGCGTTGCGCGCGCGGCTGCGCGGCGTGGCGCACTCCCCACTCTCCGACAGCGAGAAGCGACAACTGTTGCTTGCGCCCGCGCCGCGTCGCATGCACTCTTCTGCACCCGCATCTATAGCACTTGCTAACGTAAGTTTTCATCTCTAGAGGCTCTAGAACGAAGGCGCGAAGTAAACGGAGCGTAGGTACATACGGACGATATTTTATAATCTAAAAATACATATTCTATCCTACATCCATTTTGGTTAAATTTTATGCGGCAAGCTCAATTAATTCCCTCATAGACAAAAAATCTGCTGTTTCCTACATTTATGTTTACATAACTCGTCAAAATCTAGGGAACAGCAGATTACAGGTTTGGTCTCATATTAAAAGTTATTCATAATGATGAGTACAATGACCCCTAAGAGGTTGTGCGTTATTTAAATTACACCTTGTACAGGTATGAACATAATACAAGGCAGAGGCAAGGAGTCAAGAGCAGTGGTGGTCCAGTAGTAACGGCTGCGACTTACGAGTTGTAGGTCCTAGGTTTGAACCCCGACAGGCGCTTTACTTTGTGTAAATAATTTCATCACCACTGCTCTCAAAACGGTTAAGGAAAACATCGTGAGGAAACCGGTATCTCCTAGAACCAAAAGTTTTGGATTATGACCCACTCCCTCTCATCCAGAGGAGGCCCGTGTCCCAGCAGTTGGAACACTAATATAGGCTTATTATGCAAAAGAACTTAGGTACTTATATTATGTGCGAAACGAATATTTTCAATTTTAAAATAGTTAAATTATTTTACCTTACGTTTACTTCGCGCGTTCGTGTTAGGCTCACAGAACATGAATTAATAGTTTTAAATAGTAACTTTTTCCAAAATACATGACATCTGCTTATAGTCACTATGCCATGACGGTTGGTAAAGCAGCGCTGTTGCATCCGTGCCGCAACTGCCGATCAGCTGTGCTGGGCTTGTTAGTGGCACTTTAATAGTCACGAGTCTGCCACAGGAAGCATTGGTTATAGAAAAAAACGGCGTAACTGTGCATTAATCAATTTTTCTTAGCACATCTTGATCCTAAAGAAAATGTAACGCAATACGCATCCTACGTCACAGTTATGCAAAGATTAGATATTTTCGGTATAAGAAAAAAAAACCCGTGTTCTTTGCACACAGGGTGAGGGTGACAGCGGCGAGCCGAGCACTCCGGAATGGGACAAACACTCGTCGTCGTCGCTCAGCGAGGTGTCTGTCGCGTGTCTGCAGGACCGCATCCTGCAGATGGAGGAGCACCACTACAGGTAAATATTGATGGAGATACCCTGAGTTTGTTCCTACTCATAGACTTGAAATAAGGGAGGGAGGAACATTTTTGAATAGCTCTGACTGCATTATTCGCATTTAGGGCCCTCAAAATTTACCCTATATTGGATAGCAAGAAATGAAAAATAATGTAAGGAACGTAGGTGACGCAGATAGGGTACACCCTATCTGCGTGACACAATCGAAATGGCAATCCTTTTCATTTTGCAATTGTGGTAGGTTATTACACCCATTTTTGAAAAGTGTCTCAATTAGATTCTATCGTGCTAATACGCCACTAAAACAAACACAACATTTTTATTCAATCGATAAGTGCCATAAAAATGCATTTAAATTTCACATTTTCGAATTTCGCGCGAAAACGCTGGACGCAGTGGACGCCATAATTTGCTCTGTCGTCATGACGGCAGTTGGCTGAGTAAACAAACACTTTATAAGCTGATCAGTTGACAGTTGACATTGACGCTTTTTAATTTATACAGCCGTATGACGTAATAAGGTGGCTACTTTCATGGTGTTAGAAAACAGATTAAAAAAACTGAAAACTTTGAATTGAATTTTAAAATTTATATTGTTATTTTATGAACTAAAGCGAACATTTTCCGACTGCTTTTTGCCTAAGGTATCTAAATAATATATTTTTAGATTTTTTCTCGTAAAATACCGTATTATGGCGGAATGGAGTTATTTTTGTAGGGTATTATTATTTTCTTATTTTTCAAGTATGTAACAAACACAATTTGGGTGCTGAACTTGACATAATGTATACACATACCTTTTCGATATTAGTAGGTGCACAAACTGGTACAAATCTGGAACAAACTCTAGGATGATACGTAATTATGTACCTAGTTAGCAAATCATCTTCTATGTCGCTTCAAAGTACATTGCTCATACTACCATCTTCCTATTCCAGTACAAGCGAAGAACTGCAAGCTACATTAGCAGAGTTAGCAGACCTACAGACACAACTAGCTGACGCCCACGCCGACAACGAGCGGCTAGCTGATGAGAAACAAGTGCTGCTGGAGTCGCTTTGTCGACAGACTGAGAAACTTGAAGACAGCCGCACTAAGGTAACCAGAATATTAGGCGATGTTCCACCTTGAGAAAACAGGCTCACAGCTACCGACTGTCGAGGGTCCGGGTAGACGAGCCTCCGAACATTCATCGAAAACTTTAAAAATAACTGTGACGTTGAAAGGGAACGTAGGTCGCCGGCTGTCCGTTGTAACATGCTGGCCCGCAGGTTTGCACGATGTGCAGTAACGCTTTTCAAAGCTAGCTGTCAGTCCTTCTAAACGTTCAATATAATAATGCTCTGAGGGTACTGTTGCGGCTGCCGTGGCGTTGTAGTGTGTCAGAGATGTTTGCAGATAATTACATTGATGGTTTTGCCGCCATTGTTAGAAAGAGATGTGCATCCCGGATGTCGCGTGCTCGCGGCAGCACCAACAGTATTCTCAGTGTGTTCACAGGTTAGTGGGATTCCCCGATGTTGTGGAGGTGGATGCAGCTCCACGCTGAACTTTAATTTTAATTGTATGTTTACCTATTAACACTAGATCTAAAATTGTTACTAACCATATGGACTCTGTCTGAAAATAAAAGTATTCTATTTCTATTATATTAAGGGCGAATTCGACCAAACTTTTATACCTAGTAGCGAAATTTATTTTTATTTTTGACAGTTTTCCTATACAAAAACTGTCAGACGTCAATTTTATTCCGTGGATAAAAGATACGTGACTTTGGTTTAAATCAGCCGTACACTACGGCCGAAATATGTTGGCAAGTCCCAACACAGGCATTACGAACTTTCGCGTATGTTCTCTCACTCACACTCGCCTCATGTTTTAGAGGCATGAGGAACAGGGTGTAAAGTTCACTCATCATCCATTCAAAAGGGAGGATCCTCCGACCAGATGGGTGTCGTGTCTGGTGGGCAACTGCCCGACGTTTGATGTCGGGACGTTGTGTATATGCTAGTCGCGCGGTAAACTCTGATTGCGCGATGCAGGATTGCGTGACGTCAGTGTGACTGTTCGTATGTGGCGATGTAGATTCCGCCACAATGTCACCATTTGGTTCCTAAAAAATGTTCGCAGACTTCTGCGCGAAGTGGGGACTTGCCAAGATAAATCGACCGTGCTGTAAGTGCCGTGCCCAAGGGTACCGCTTTCTGCTTCAAGCTCAACTTTCTAACGAGAGTCTTTTTAGGTGATGGTAAAAGTTCTTGGCTGCTTCACTACGTTAGACTGATTTTGGCCATGCAACATGCAAGTATGCATTTCTATAGAACAGAATTTTAAACCTACTGGCGGTCTATGGTCCTGGGAAGTTCCTTTCAATTACGGCCTGTGTTCCTTTCGACATGGAGCTCAACGCGCAACTCCTGACTGCTGATTTACTAAATATTGTTATATGTAGTCACGGACTAGAAAAAAAAGAACTCCGCGCCACGCATATCGAAAGTGAAGCACAGTGTATGCCGGACAGTTTGTACAAACACGCCCCACGCACACATTTACATCATAGTATGCCGACCGGCCGCCATTACGTGACACGACGGCTTCTTTGTCAAATCACGCACACTTAAATCGTTACGGTGCTTCACTTTCGATACGCGTGGCGCGGAGTCCTTCTTTTTTTTCTAGTCCGTGTATGTAGTTACAAAATTTAAACCTTCGGATTTCTGTGTTTTAATATGAAATTATGTTCAATCTTCAGGTGGATACCTTACAAGAGCTTCTGCTGCGCGAAGGTGTTGAACCAGAGACCTTGGTGTCTGGTGACGCCGACCAACAGCTGTTTGCTGTTCTCAAGGTCAGGAAATAAGTAAATAATTTAATTTTGTAATGAAGACTTTCATAATCTAGATTGCGATTAATCCTATAACTATAATATTATAATGTGAAAGTGGGTTTGTTTGTTACGCTTTCACGCTAAAACGGCTGAACGGATTTGGATGAAATTTGGCACATGGGTAGACCATCATGACCTGGATCCGACCTCCGCGCTGGCGAAGCCGCGGGCTAAAGCTAGTAATGGCCATAAACCGAGTTCCTTTCCAACAAAAGTAATTCTTAAATATTAAAAATACAAGGTAATTATTAATAATAAACATATAAAATTGCAGCTATCTCAAGAAGAGCGCAGACACCTGCTAACAAAGCAGGAACAACTAGAAGCAGAGCTGAACCAAACCAAGACTGCGCTCGAAGAGAAAACCAAAGAAAATGAAAACCTCGCGGAGAGGATACGGTACGAATCAGTTTTATCCACAGTACTCGGGTGACTGAAAGAGACGGGTATGAATGACAGGGATAACGCTATAAAACGCCAAACTTTTTCTAAAATTCAATGTGCAATATTTACGGCCGTAAACGTATGTTTACGGCCGTAAATATTGCATATTGCATATTGTGTATGTTTATACACGTGGAAAAAATAAACGGCCTTTATTTTGAAAATCCATATTGTCATCTACAACGTGTTACGGATTGATTAGATTAAATATAAATATTCATAACACGTCAAATTATATATTTTTTGTCATTTAAGTACTAACACAATAATTTTAATTAGTTTATCGACGAGATATAAGGGTTAATTTACGAGTGGGTAGTCAAATAATTACTTTTTAAAACAAAAGTATGTTTATTACATAAAATGCGTCACATTCTTCAAATGTTTTTTTATACGAATTGTAGGTAGATGTGCAAGGTACGATTCTAAACTATACTAATAATTATAATTTTAGATAGGTCCAGTAACTCAATAAATGAACTGAAGTAAAAAAAAAATATTTCGGTTCATTTATTGAGAACCCGGAAATATGTAAAGAAATATTTGTAGTTCAGAATCGTACCTTGCACATTTACCTACAATTCGTATAAAAAAAGCATTTTAAGAATGCAAAGCATTTTATTTCAATCAATCTGCCTAGCTTTTTCTCAACTATGTTGGGGTCGGCTTCCAGTTAAGCAAGCACTTTATTTAATAAACATACTTTTGTTAAAAAAGTAATGATTTGACTACCCATTTGTAACAGCATCCTTAATAATGATAATTGTTTAAACCAGCACCAACCGAGGGTGGTCTTTGGGTGCACTTGCATACTGCTTAAAGGGATAATCGTCGGTTGGTGGCTCCTTATCATTTAAAATTGTTTAAGGAGCCTCTGCGAGTTGGCTTCGGCCCCTCGTACGCCTTCTAAAGGTCCGGGATCCCAGGGTCTCCAGATATGTAAAAAAAGAAGATTCTTTATACCCACAGTGCATTGGAGGCGAACGTGGAGCGTGCGGAATCAGAGCGAACGCGATGCGAGCACGAGACTGACACGGCTCAAGAGCTCGCCGCTTCGAGACAGCATCAGATTGCCACACTCACTGATTTACTTGATGCTGCTAAAGCTAAGGTAAGGTGCAGAAGTTTTTATTAAGCAAGTTTTATTGCTCGAAGACTTGAATCGTGGAAACATCGCAGCAAGTCCATCGGCTGTATTTTGTCGGAAATGAAGATTACCTAACTTGAGCTATTAAACTTACTCACAAACTCTTAGTATTATGCGTAGATCTCTACAGAGTTTGACTTGGAGGAAATGTTCTTTCATGATATCTGATTCGGAAGAGTTGGTTTAAATTCTTTCCGACATCTTTAGTCTATCCTAATTCTTCCTATTATGGGTAGTTTAGAGGCAATTTTTTTTTACACTACTTTTAAATAACATTCCTACATCCAGTTAGAAGAGCGAGATGGCGTAGTGGAAGGCGCAGCGGAAGCGGAAGCAGCGGCGGCGGCCGCGCGGCGCGATGCAGACGCCGCGGCCGCGCGCGCGCTGGCGCTGGCGGAGAGGCTGGCGCATGCGCAGCGCCAGCTGGACAGGGCGCATTCCGATGCCAGGAAGATGCATGATGATGCTATGGTTAGTAACAGAATCTTCTGTAATAAGACATAAAAAAAAATGCCGTGTTTAATTGAACGCTAATAGCGTTCACTATTGATTAGTCAATTGTAAAATCTTATAAGTATAAACTTTGTTGTCGTTTGATGGAAATACGGATAAGTACCCGATTTTGCTATGGGCTAGTTGATAGTTTTTATCCTTGTGGTTTTTCTTAAAACATGATTATTTCATCAAAATATTAACATTAACAATAATTATTTTTAATAATTAACAATAATAAGACACAGTCTAGTGGCTAAGATTATCCACCTGCAGCTTGCCTTGCAGTTCAACCTTGTGGAGTCCGAAGTACCATATTATAGGTATGTGCCCGAGCCAGTTCTCGAGAATGGTCACGCCACATTGTACTGGGATCGATCTATCATCAATGACAAGACTATTGTAGCCAATAAGCCTGATATTGTGGTGATAGATCGACGAGAGCGCCGTGCAATGATTGTTGATATCGCTGTCCCTCATGACGAGAATCTCGTGAAAGCTAAGAAAGATAAATAAATCTAGTACAAGATACTTGATTTTTTACTTAGCACACGAGGTTGTCGACATGTGGGACGTGGACTCTGCAATCATTGTACCGATAATCGATACGGTTAATGGCCTAATAGCAGAGAGCCTCGACCAACACCTCAGGAGGCTCTCATTGCGCGGCTGGGTCAAGGGCTTGATTCAGAAAGCAGTACTCCTGGACACGGCACGCATAGTGAGGAGGTTCCTCTCTCTAGAGCCCTGACCACCGGTAGCTTGAGCCCTGTTCGCGATACAAATGGGCTACTATCTTTTATATTTTTAAATGTTTTTTTATTTAAAAAGCTCGGAGGAGCTCATGGCTAAGTAATAACAGCCGCACGGGTCGATCCATCAGGTTAAGCTACGCTTGCCGGGGTTGATCAGTGGATGGGTGACCATCTTTACATACCGAGACTACTCCGTGCCTCGGAAAGCACGTTAAGCCGTTGGTCCCGGCTGTCATTCTTGGATCTTTGACAGTCGTTATGGTCGTCAGAAGCCCGAAAGTCTGACAACCAGTCTTACCAAGGGGTATCGTATTACCCAGTTACTGGGTTGTGGAGGTCAGATAGGCAGTCGCTCCATGTAAAATACTGGTATTCAGCTGCTTCCGATTAGACTGGAAGCCGACCCCAACATAGTTGGGAAAAGGCTAGGCAGATTGATTGATAAAAATATTTAAAAATGTAAATAATATGTTTGTAAATGAAATAAAGGAAATAATATTAATTTTTCATTTATGAAATTCAACTTAACCCCGTTTTGTATAGAAAAGACAAAACGGGGCACACAATAATGGCGGCTCGAGTAATGTCATCATTTTTATAGGCCTGTGTTCACCAACATTTAAGTCATCGGTTAGGTATTTAAACAGTTGGTTTGTGTCAAAATTCCTAAGGAAAAAACTGATAACTAATTAGCCGTTTAAAAGTCTGTAAACTCCGCCCTTATTTGTCAATTCTGTGACATCTGTGACAGATTGTCTCTGCTTTTGGATTTCCCCTATGATGTTTGATATCGATTCAAATCACAGAACAGATAAAGAGATTTATTTTTTCTGTGATTCAAATAATCGATTATTTGTTTGAAAGTTTTTTTTACAAATGCAAGAATAAAAAAAAACCATATCATGGATTATTAATGTATTACTGTCGAATCAAATCAGTTAATTGCGATTTCTAAATAAAAAAGTGATCTAAATATTTAAAACGGAAGCGGAACGGACACTCATTAGCTCGGATTTCAAAACGCATACTGACCACAACCATTCTACATACTAAAATTCATAAGATATTTTTCTTACTGTCAACTAGCCTATTCTTATGAAATTAAATAGGCTTTTATCAATTGAGTACAATGTTGTGATTTTTAGGGTTCCGTAGTCAACAAGGAACCCTTATAGTTTCGCTATGTCCGTCTGTGTGTCTATCCGTCCGTCCGCAGCTTCGCTCAGAGACTCTTAGTAATAGAAAGCTATAATTTGACATGGATATACATACTCATCACGCCGACAAAGTGGTAAAATAAAACAATGAAAAAAAAATTTTTTTTAGGGTACCTTCTGAACACGTAAAGTGGGGATGTTTTTGTTTCAGTGTCCCCCCTGTCAGCTAAACGGTTAGTTTTGAATGGGTGAAAAATTCACGGTAGTAGTATATTTATCGAAGTTAAAAAGAAAATTATCACAGCTAAGTAGGCTTTTCAAGTTTACGAGTCAACCAACTTGTAAAATGTACTTGGAACTTGTAAAAATTTCGTACAAATTCCATTAAAAATTACTTATATGACGTTGTTAGTTGTGTAAAACAGGTAGTAAATATAAGTTTATGAACCATGTAAAAATATACAGAAATAAAATCATAACATTCTTAATAATAATGATTTATAAATTAATAATATTTGCGCTCGAATTGACGGGCGGCGGCGTGCACTACGGAACCCTATTACTGCGCATGGGCCGACAGACTTGGCCGGTTTTTAAATTAAAAAACCGACAATTCGTCATAATAGTCGATTACAGAAGATTTGAAAAGAAAAACTTTGTATGATCGTTACCGTTAATAACTCCAACTGATCAAAAAATTGCAGGTATCACGAAACAACGCGAAGTCAACGATATCAGAACTAGAGTTCCAGATTGAGCAGCTGCGTCAGGAGAAGACTGCGATGCAAGGAGAGCTGAAGACGTTGCAGGACAACGCGGAAGAGTTACAGATTCAGGTACATACAGGTTCACCAGTAAACTCCGGGATATCTGAAGGGTGGTCATTTGCAAAGGCTATTTATATATATTCTTCGGCGTTAAAGAAAATATTTTTTTGCCTTAACAGTTTCATAATATTTGTCTGAATCTTTTGACGATTCGTAACATGATAAATGGTTATGTCTTATCGTAGTAAATTAACGAATCTTCATGACGCTGTGTGAACTCTTCAACATTTTTTTAAAATTATCTTTCCAGGTGCAAGTAGCATCAGACGAAAAGCTTGCTCTAATGAGTCGAGCGGGCGAAGCGCTCGCGAGAGTGTCAGACTTGGAGCGACAGTTACAAGACGCGCGAGCAAGACATGCACAACTCACCAGAGATAGGGAGAGAGATGTAAGTTCAATTATAAGATAATCTGCAGCAAGATTAAGCCATGAAGATATTATGACATTGAATAGCAAACCTTAATAACAGTACCTATGTTAAAGTGCAAACGAGACCACGTGAGCGCGTTTTTTGACGCTCGATGATCCGTTTTATGTCTGTTTCGATGGTAGCACTAACCTTATGTGACTAACTACACTTATTCAGCTCAATTCAACTTTTATCCATACAAAACACCAGCTTTGTATGAAGATGCGAACGTTTTCGTTCAGCTTTCCGCGTCTGAATGGATGCGTACGCATCTCCATACAAAACTGGTATTTTCTATGGACAAAAGCTGAATTGAACTGAATAAGTCTAGTTAGTCAAGATTAATGTATTATTGATAGACATCAGAAATTCTTGTTCTCCGAGCTCCTTTTTTGTTTACGATCCCAATATTCAACTTTGTAACAACAAGCTTAGTGATCAAATGCTAAAGAGAGAACTGATCTCTTTTACATAAGGTTTTTTTCCCAGCCACCTAAGAAACCCTATATAATAAAATTCATACACAACTTTTCCAAATAGGAAGCCGAATGGAAGCAGTTCCAAAGTGACCTCCTAATGACGGTGCGGGTCGCCAACGACTTCAAAACTGAAGCCCAGAGGGAGTTGGAGCGACTGGTCTCTGAGAACAAGGTCGCAAGGGACAGGATTCGACTGTTGGAAGATCAGATGCACTCGATCAAGGGTAAGTGGAAGAATGAGGGAGAAAACTTGCAGGTTTTGTTGTGGAGTATGTCAAAAGAGTTGGACAAAATTATGAATTGGCTTTGTATAATACACTGAGTTTGGTGACTTTTTTTATACAACTCTTGTTATGGAATTAGTAGGTCATCTATGTATACAAAGTATTGGAATTTGTAGATAGCCACTGCCCGTGTCTAATGTGAAAAGTTTGATTTGAAGTCTTTTATCTTCTTTTCTTGTAAATAATCTTGTTCCCTATTGACTCAATTTGATGCATTCTCTTTGGAATTTCAATGTTTCTACTCTGTGAGAGCACTGTATTATAAAGTTTTTACAAAATGTTTTACATTTTATTTTGCTGCACCAAGACTGAAATTATAATGATTGGCAGAATTTTCTAAAAAAAATAGTATTACTGCCATAAAACGCGCAAGTGAGAGCTTTGCATGTGTATGACGGGTAGATTTGAAAGTAGTTAGAGTTTGTTAACATTTTTTAAATCTCGTCTTTGCTTTTTATCTTGCTCAAAAAGAAACGCAAATTAAAGAAGGTTTATTAAAATAAGATTATGGAAGTTATTTTTCAGGTAATTCAACATTTTTGTACAAAATAAAAGATAATGAGAAAATATTTTGTTTTTCGACGTAGCTTTATTGTTCATTTTGCATGTAATTAAACACAAAATGATGTTTAAATATTTTAATCTGTTCAATAATTTCAGCAGAATTAACATGCATTTACCATGCGCTAATTCTGTGTAAGATGCTTAACTACGTAGACATTCATACACTAACAGTGATCGACCATCAAATATATGTTAAACAATGTCTAATCTCAATTTGATGTACCAACACAGGTGTTGACAAATCGGAATCTATGGATAGCGTATATTCAGATGACAATAAAATAGACTCAAAGGAATCTGATAATTGTGACTCTCAGACTAGCGATGATTTAAGTCCATCTAAAGACGTATTCAAGAGTATAAGAACAAGATATCTGTCTAGAGTGCACAGTGTTACTGATCCTCCAGCAAAGGAAGCAAGCTTAATAGAACAAGCATTCTTCAGGTCCAGCGCGCCAGAACCGAAGAATGACTTGAGCGATCTGTTAACAGATGAATTCAAACTAGAAATCGAAAACGTCACAACAGACGAAACGAATGATGACGATAGTCCAAAATCATCAGAGGAAGGCTTCCCACGTAGAGTATTAGCCGAAACAGTCTTACCTCCTTTCGAAACCAAGGAGTTGAAAAGACAAAATGCTATCGACCTTTACGATGAAAGGAATGAAAGTCCTCCAGTCGTACCCGAATTGCCGAAGAACCTAATCGATCGGAATCATAGTTTTAGGCTAATTAAATCAGATTCTAGTTTCGCACCGATACCAAGAGCACGCACTATCTTCAGTACAAATATGTCTGGAACATACAATGGAAAACCAAAGTCTTACAGTATGGACAATCTTAACACTAACGAAGAATATAAAGAAGCTTTAAATGAAGCCACTAGTGTAGATTTTTACACTATTAACACTCAAAGTGAAACATCTTTATTCACGGAAGGTTCTGACAGTGTCTTTCTGTCACCTATTGAGAAAAATAACAACAAAGTAAATGCTATATTTGAAGCCAACAACAATGACGTAAATAAAGATATACCTGTTGTAAAAGCCGAAGAAGTGCTTCCTTTTCCATACCCTGATGATATTAAGAAAGCCCCCCCAGCAATCGATTTGATGCCGCCTAAAAAGCAAATACGGAAAGATATTCTTGTTGATGATAATGTTGAGAAACAACTGAAAATGGTCAATGAGGAACTAAAAGTCACATTCAAAGCTGCAATAGATCGAATTATTGGTAATAACAGAACTAAAAGGGGTTCTCCTTGCACAAAGGTATTAAAAGAAAATGATAAGGAAATTCCTTCTGAACCTGTTTCTATTACTAAAGATGAAATAGATATTTTAAATAAATCAAGAATGGTTTCTCCACCTAGTATTCCGAAAATACTAGAACCTGAGCCTCGACGCAATTCAAAACCAAAAGTTGTAGAAGCCAAAGAAAATAATAGTTTAGTTACCACTAATGTAAATATACCCAGTTCAAAAGATGACAGTAGCAATCCTTTTATAGAACCTTTAAATGATACTGTTCCTCCAGAACCTAAAACACCAGTTCCTATAGATGATAATGTTAGCTATCATCTTACAATAAATACCACAGACCTAGGTGATGCTATACCAAAGACAGCTCCAGTTCAAAGTAATCCTAATACTAATAGTAATAGAGCTGCAAATACTTTTAGAACTTTCTTGGCACCTATCCAACTAGGTAACGGCAATATTGCACCGACTTCTCCGATAATTATAAGTCCCGTATTGATACAGCCAGTGTTTTTTAAACCTCTTGTACCCCAAGAGGTCCCATTAGAACTAAAACAAGAGGCTAACAAAGGTACTGTATACTACAGCGATATTGATCAAGTGGATAAAGATAACAAAAACGATAGCAATGTGACTGAAGTAAAGAACCTCGAGGACAATACCAAAAGGAAAGGCCTTTATCAAAAAAATGTTAAAGCAAAGCAACTGCCTTTTCTATCATGGAAAACCTTCGGGTCTAACGAAAGCTTACCAGAAAGAAAAACCCCATCGCCCAGTAAAAATATAGCTAAACCATTACCTTTGCCTTTAGAAATATCGAAATCTGCAAATAATTTTTCAAAGACTCCAATAAAGCCTTTAGAGCCACCGAAAACTATCAGCGTTCTGCCAAAAGATTCAGCAAAACCATCACAAGTAAGCACAACTGTTGGAAAGCTATCGAAGACACCGCAGTGGTTGATAGACAACAAATATTATCAGCCCGTAGCAAGCGTACCGTTCGTCATAAATTCAACACGGTCTTCTAAACCTAAGCCAGTGGAAAGTAGTAAAGAAGAAGTAAACATTACGCCAACGAATCCTTTTACACCTCAAGCTGAACAAAGAAGATATTCCGAACAGGAAAATGTTTATGAAGAAATAGGACCTGTGATATCCGAAGTGATAACCAAAGATAAAAATATAGCCGATGACGAAAAGATATCAAATAAAAACCAATCGTTAACCGAAGAATTGGCTACAATACCCAGGGAAGATCTGTTAAAAGTACCGAGACGAGTCAAGAGACCTAAGACAAACGATAGGTATACAAAATCAAAATCTTTAGATTACGTAGAGAGCACAAGTGCAGCGAAAGAGATGGCCAGCATTACCAAATCAATAATATCCTTATCAAAAGCGCCGAGCGCGAATGAAAATTTACCAAAGAAATCTACAGGATCTATTGTAGAGATAGTTCAAAATTTAGAAAAGAAACCAGATCCAGATGTACGAACAGAGGTTGCGCCGAGAAAATTTTCGCTACAACATCCAACTTCTCCATGTATAGATACGAATACAGGTTCCTTACCAAGAGAGAAGCCATACTGGAGGACTTTGGAGCACAAACGGTTGTCGCACCCGTTAAGGTCACTGAAAGATCCCCCGCCTCGAAGACCTCTACGTAAGTCAGCGCTTTTGTGACCGGAAACCTAAACGTTCGAGTGTGAATTACATGTAAATAACTGTATCAATGTATGGAAACATGATAGTGTCGTGTGTTGTTGTTTCATTCGGTGGCGGTGACAAGGTGGTGGTTTGTGTTCCATTTGTTTATATTGTTAAGCTCCTGAACGCTGAGTTACTTTTTAAGCGTGTTAGGCAGAAGGTTGTGAGGAATGGGATGGTGCTGGGTTGTGATGCTAATACCCTGTGCAAGGAATTGGTGGTCAGGCAGAATTGTGTGTAGGGTTGCAAAAATCACCGCCTTCTAGATCTAACACGCGATTTTTTGAATCCAATTTATCGTTGGAATGTCCAAATTATGCGAAAGCGTTCAGAAGTTTATGTAAAGCTTAGCCATTGTGTTGGGAGTGTCATTTCAATTATTTGGAGTCAAAATCAAACATGTATAAATGAAATCATTCTATGAATCTTTAATTTAGAATTTAATATTTCAGGGGTTAAGGTAACAAAATTTAGCATGAAACATTATATTATGCATTTTATTTATTCTTCACAATATAAGCATGGTTTTTTGCTTCAGGTTTTTATAGCACTGGGATTTGTCTGGTGTGGGGTTATTAGATTATTTCTTGGTTATATACCAGACAAAGTTTCATTATAGTTGCCCTGTTCCAAATGAACATTTAGCTCTTGTAAAATGATTTGGTCTTGTAAATCTTGAATAGTAAGTCTGCCCATAGATTCTAAGCTGAAATATTGTAGGTTTTTTATAGTTCTTGAGACCCCAAAAATCGATCAACTTGAACAGTTCATTATCTTTCCAGAAAAGTTATTGACTGATCGAGCCCAACATATTTTTTTTACGAAGTGTTGTCTCTTTTGTCCTTGCAAAAACACTTTTTTAACTATACCATAGTCATTGACCTCGTTGTTGCCTCCAGCCGTGCCACCTCGAACGGAGGAGACGCCGCCACCACCGCCACTGCTCACCAGTGCATCGCTACAAGACATCATGGCCACAGCTGCCTCACACAGGAGGACTAAAGGTAACGATCTCTTCTTACAATTATTATGTATTGTATACATGTTACCGGTCAAACCCGATTTCAGGCCAAACTAGTTTCTCCTAGGCCAAAGTGGTTTATTCTACGCGTGATACGTCGCAGCCAACTAGCCGTTTAGTTAACAGCCTATATAGCCTTTGGAAGTAGCGTTCGCCGGACGCTGCCGTGGCAGCGCTGTTTCGCTCGCTCAGCTCGCGCGCGGTTGGTCATAGTTCTAAACTAGCTTAAGCTATTTAGTCGGGGTGCCCCGGCTTAACAGGTTTGAAGCGGTTCGGCCTAGGACAAACTAGTTTAGCCTGAAATCGGGTTTGGCCGGTAACATAAAAACAAAATAAACATTTGAAGTAGCAGAACATGTACCTCAAGTAGCGTGTTCACGCTAGTTATCGCACGGCCAGCCAGTGTTCTGCCAAGACTGGATAAACGTCCTTAGGTAAATATAACAATACTTGATGTAATCCATTTCCTATGTTCAGCATAATTATGATACTGTTGATTTCCACACACTTCCTAGATCTGCACAGTAACCAGTCTTGAAATCTTTCAAGACTAGCTTTAATCACTTTAATTAAGTACAATCAGTAATCTGAACACATGCTTTTTTTTTCTTTATTTAGGCAACCAACAGCGATACATATAGTATGTTACAGAGTATGTGGATTACAGTATTGTAAGGCTAATAATAGGTTTAGATAGACGGATAAGTTATTTCTCCTCTACCGATCGTTATTTCTCCTTTCAAAGTTTATTCCGTTTATATATAATGTATGTAGGTATATAATATCTATGTATTGAGTCTCGTATTTTATAGTTATTTTCGTGTTATTTATCTTTTATGTTGCATATGCCATGTTTTCTGCATCATCCTAAGGTTGACTGGTAGAAAATGCCTCAGGCATTAAGTCCGCCTTTGTACGGTATTATTATTTTTTACTTGTGCATAAAGTTTTAACAAATAAATAAAACATGCGAACGGACCACTAAGATATATTTAAATTCAAAAGGTGCAATTTTAGGTATATTGCTTAGAGTTAAGTTTAAATTTTAAAGAAAAAAAAAGTTTGATTGATAAGAGATTACAAGTTTGTTATTTGCCTTCGTTTATGGATGTTATTATTAGTTTTTGAATGTAGAAGTTATTAAGGTACTCTTGAAGAGTCTTACAGTCATAGAATTATCTTATTTTATAAAATATTTTTGTGTCGTCAGTGTACTTACATTATGTGTTCAGAGTGTTTAAAAGAATCAGTAATATCAAATAAATATGCGTTGTAAAAGAGAGGCCCCAAGTGGTAACCCTGCGGCGTTCCACACCCGTTGGTAGGGACTTCAATAAAGTTAGAACGGTATCCTCCTAGTAGTAGTAGTGGGTGGTAGTTTGTGATCTTTTAAAAAATATGATTGGATCCATCGTAAAAAGTCCCCGCGTTTACCCAGTCTGTATAGCTTGTTGAGCAGGATGACATGATCGACGCGATCAAAAGCTTTTTTCAAAATCCATGTAGATCACGTCAACCTGCCCACCGCCATCTGTATTCTCAACGAAAAAATTCGATATAGTCGAGCGTTTTTTGACGAAACCGTGACCTCTTATTCAAATCGTAGAAGTTAATAGAAGTCTCCTATTCTATTGTGAATTGTTTTGTTTCAGGGGTAAGCCGTCAAGACTCCCGTCTATCAGTAAAATCTCTAATAGAAAGCATAGAAAACGCAGCCAAGGCAGCTAAGCAGTCACCTGCAACCACACCAGTAGGAGAGTGGCCTCAGGTAAGGGCCTAAGGACTTAAACCTTAGTTTAAGGAATCAATTGGGTTTGCGTTTTTATGGCCGCCATCTTAAATTGAAAAGCGTACCTATTCATGGAGCTGCTATTTTTAATATGTAACAGATACAAGCCCCGTTTGCTGAAATCGACTAACATGACCGAACGACAATTATTTCTCAGGCTATACAGGGTGTTCACAAATCAAAGTCCAACAATATATCAATAGTTTCTGGTACAGCCTTTATTTTTTTTTATTTTTTAGCAAACTACAGTAGGCGTAACAACAACATCAACTACAACTAAGAATGGTATGGCGGATTCCACGGCGCCCACCAACGGTATGGGCGGAACCACATTCTCTACTAAACCGCCCGCAGCGAGAGGCGCCCGCCCCTCACCTATCGCCAACGGTGAGTTGTAGATAAATTTATTTAGAATACGATATTTTTATATAGTTCTGAGATATTTGGACATAGTAACGGTGTATGTAATTTTGAATCTGTGTGCCTATGCTCGTAGTGTAAATACATATTATTATGAAACTGAGGATTAAAAAGTTTAGTACTTTTTATCTGAATTCAAAATTAGATGCGCTTGTTACATTGTGCAGTAGTTGTGTAGGCAGAGAATAATACTTCTAAAATTATATGCATGAAAGTAACCAATTTATTTTATAAATACCTACGTTTATTTACAAGTAAAACAAGTTATGAGATTTATTTATGTAAGTAATGAATGATTGAGTAGAAAACCAGCCTGTTTTTATTTTTCTTCGTTTTTAAAGTCTATTTAACCCTATAAGCAGTGGATTATTTTATTTTCAATACCATAAAACAATAAGTTAATCATAATTTAAGAATCCCAATTCAATTGAAATACATAAATCCCGACCCCGGCTACATATAATCGCATGAAAGTCGCTTATTTTTTCCAGCATGGCAGCATGAACGCGGCGCATAGCCCAACCCTTGCCTAATTAACGATATGTGTTGTGTGCGACGTTACTAATTTATTTATTAAACTCTTAGTTCATTACATAATGCATGCCAATAGACTTTTATTTTTTAAACCTTGTATATTAAGGAGAATGTTTTTATTTTTGTTTAATTGGGTTTTACTTTTGAGTGGGGCTTATCCTTTGTCTAATTCAATTTTTTTTTCTGGTATCTTTATTTTTACGTTTGGGAAAACTATCTATTTTTTGCTTTAAGTATTTATTTTCTTAATTTTCCAACCATTAGGTATACTTTCTGTATTGTGTTAGACAAAGGAAAACAAATATGTATTTATAATGAACCGTCACTCCAAATCAAAATGGAGGACGGTGGTATATTTTCCCTCCAACCTTTCCCCCTATTCTAATGGAGTCGGGTCTTATGGGAGTATAAGTTCATTCATTGGTAACGGTACCACTCTGCATCTTTTGTGTCTACTCAGAAATATCCACACTGGCTGACTGTGTCGATATTTCGCTCATGTACCACCATCGACGGTTTTGTGATAAAAACAAGTAATTAGAAAAGTTACCCGAATAAAAATGGAGTAGAGAAACACAGATCAGACTATAACGAAAACTTGTTGTGTCTTGTGAATGCCTGACACATTTAGACTTTTACGACTAAACTCAGTACTTTTTTTTGAGCATTAAGCTTACAAGATATAACATAAGCCTCAAAATGCAAACTTCAGAGCTGAACATAAAACTTTGATTGCGCGATGTAGGATACGTCAGTCGTAGTTCATATGTGGTGGCATAGATGTCGCTTCAGTTACACTATATTTCAAAATTTAAAAAACCTTCACTACTACTCTCATCACTGAACGTTATCACAAATCCGTCTGGCGAGCGCTTGTTTGACGTTGTGCCTAACGGGGCGGGGCAGAGGCTGCGGCTGCGCAGGCCAACATCCCCGACGAGCAGCGTGCGCTCACGCTGCAGCAGAAAGCCATCGAGTCCTTCGTGCGCCGGAACAGCTACGGAGATATATGTGAGTCTGTTTGTGTGTTTGGTAAAGGAATTGTAGATGAGTAGCCAGCTAAACTTATCTGTTAATACAAAGAGAGATAGCATTGGAGTTTCGTAAACTTTAATTCACAAAACTGTTCAAAGCAGCTAGGTTTTATTCAAATAATTTACTCGCAAATACACAGTAACCAATGTTACAGTAGTTTATCTCTAAAAAAAACGAAAAAAAAAAAAACGGCCGAAACGACGCGCTTTGAAATCTCAGTATATACCAGTACGCAACAGTTCGAGCGCGCGGTAGTTGCGCACGGACGGACATGTATTTATCTACCGAGCGGCCGAAGGTGATTGATTCAAGATCACTGCCCAGATAAACTACTGTAGCTTTATTATTGTGCTTATAACATGCTACAGTATAAATAAATCAGCAGCCAGACCTAATGGTGGTCGCTTCGTGTTGTGTCATGTGTGTATGAACTTGTGAGACGAGAAGCGAGTGTGCACTCGAACTTCGATACCACATCAGTCACATCACAACATAAAGTAGATTTAACTAAACTGAACAGTGAGATCCCACTCCCTCTCACAGAGAGGAGGCCTGTGTCCCAGCAGTGGGAACGTTATAGGCTGATTATGTGGAACAGTGAGATTGATGACAAAGCTGAATTTTGATCGAACTGAGTTTGAATTGACCGTAAGGCTGCGTTTACCCAACAGCAGCGCAGTTGTGATTAAACTGAGGAAAAAAAAGTAGTTCGCTATAAACACAGCCCGAGGCAGTTTGCATAATAATATCGAGATTTGGAGTTAAAATACTATAGTATTAAAAGACGAACTTAGTCCTCGTGTCGTTTAGAGTAGGTAAGGGTAGCATTCAACAGCAGGTCTACCTAGGTAAGTACCTACCTAGATACTAAGCTTAGCTTCTATGTGTCTGCATGATAAGTGTCGCAAAAACAAACATAATTACACAATGTTCATTAACATTCACTGAGAAGACCCTATTTCGTTTACTCCCGACATCTTCGAGATTGAATCAAATCTAGTTTGCTTCGATA
Source organism: Cosmia pyralina (assembly GCA_946251885.1). Lineage (NCBI taxonomy): Eukaryota > Metazoa > Arthropoda > Insecta > Lepidoptera > Noctuidae > Cosmia > Cosmia pyralina. The sequence continues at coordinate 10,399,953 of OX276361.1, forward strand.
GTGACAATTTGACACTTAATCGTATCAAATTCGATTCGATTCAAATTCTTTAAGCTGACGAGAGCAAACCTGTAGGGCAGCTAGGTAACACTTCAAATTTAATGAAATAATAGTCTTGATGAATGAGTATTTCTAAATAATCACAGGTGAAAGAAAGGATCCGTTGAACGCGTTGCAAGTGAAGAACGGCGGCTCGAAGCGCAACGCGCTGCTCAAGTGGTGCCAGCAGAAGACCACGGGATATAACAACATAGATATTACTAATTTTAGGTAAGTGCTTGTTTGATCATAGATATACCCTGGAATACCTTGCATAGAAATAGTTCGATAAATTGTCATTGGTCTACGCTGATTTATAAGCGTACACTGAAAAACTAAAGGAATTCAAGATATGACTGAATTCAAGGAGCTCACGTTGTTTGTGCTAAAGTAAATACTGACAGGCGTTCTGTAGTTTCTGCCTACCCTCACGGGAAGATGGTGTGAGTTCTGTATGTGAATACTGAATTACACGGTGCGATTTAATTCCCTGTACCAGACCATAAGTTGAAGCAACAATATTTGCACTGTCTAAAGTTCTAAACAGTATTTATACAATTCATTTATTGCTCCAATTTTAATGTATGCCACAGCCAAGAAACTTTCATCCCGTAAATGGGGCTTCATCATCATCATTTCAGCTGAAAGACGTCCACGGCTGGACATAGGCCTCCCCCAAAGCACCGCCACTTCGACTAGTTCTGTGCTTCTCACATCCAGCGGATTCATGCGGCCTTCACAAGATCATCGGTCCACCTTGTGGGAGGCCTTCCAACGCTACGTCTTCCGGTACACGATCGGCACTCCAGACCTTTCAGCCCCATCGGATATTTATTCTGCGAGCAATGTACCTGTAGCTACCACTGATCAGCACGTTTTGACCAATAAGATCACAGCACTCTGTTGCCAGTTTGTTCCGCATGTCGCTGTAGGCGCGCTCTCGCGCACCACGCTGCTCGGAACACCGCGGTCATAAATATAGGTGGCACACGCGCACCGGCCGGCATTCATCAAGGCGGAAGTGTGCAGTGGAGACGTGTGTGTTGTGCTCGCGCGCGCGGTTGAAGGTTGGGGCGAAGTCCGACGGTGGCGTGTGGCGTCTGCAGTTCCTATACTACTGAACTATTTCTTTAGCAGATTTGAGTTCCTTTCAAAACTGTTTTTTGCTTCCATGTTTCTTGGTCAGAGCGTCAATCGTGCTGCGAGAAAAAGTTCTTTTCAGAACTGTTGATTTCACTGTTTCTTTAAACTGAGGGTCAAAAGTGCTGGTCAGTGGGTAGCTACATACCCTACCCACTGCCACTTAAGTTTGGCAATTCTTCGGGTTACGTCGGTTACCTTGGTTCTCCGGCGGATCTCATCATTTCTGATTCGATCACGTAGGGTAACTCCAAGCATAGCCCTCTCCATTGCCCTTTGGGTGACTTTTAGCCTACTAATAAGGCCCGTTGTGAGCGATCACGTTTCAGTGCTGAAGTCATCACTGGCAACACGCACTGGTCAAAGACTTTCGTCTTGAGACACTGTGGTATGTGAGACGAGAAGATATTGGTAGCTTCCCATACGCTGGCCAGTCGAGTGAGATTCGACGATTGACCTCTTTCTCGAAGTTGGAGCTACCTAACTGGACAGTTTGTCCTAGGTAAACATACTCGTCCACAACTAGGGCACACAAATGGGCTTTATGTGTTGAAATGAAACTGTGCTGCCTGTGGTCTAGCGTTCAAAAGTATAGACCTATTTTTATAAGCTGGCACTTATATATTTCTTTTCACTTCGGTTCAAAACCAATCTAGTAAAAGGATTTAAAGGTCCACTTGCACTGCTAACCAAAAACTAATCATTAATGTATCACTAAACAATAAACATCAAGATGTTCCAGTGAGCATGAGGTCCTGGGTTCGTTTTCCGGGCAGTCTTATTGGGTTTTCCTAACAGGAATGTCTCAGTAGCAGCCCAGGGTCTGGATTTGTGCCCGGTAGATGGCAATAGCTACTCCTCTATTACATGGGACTTAAAAATAACTGGCGAAATGGGTGTAGATACTATATGCACACCTCTGCTTAACCCTTCGGGGATTACCAACGTGATTATGTTTACATAATGTTTTTCTTTCTCCAGTTCCTCGTGGAACGACGGCATGGCGATCTGCGCTCTCATGCACTCGTACCTGGGCGACAGTCGCATCTCTTACGCGTCGCTCTCGCCGCACGACAAGCGGACCAACTTCTCCGTCGCCTTCGCAGCGGCGGAGTCTGTCGGTATACCTACCACGCTGGTTAGTATCGAAAAACTTTTTTATTATTGGCTTTAAAATATAGAATTTCTCCAATATCGTTGTGTGAATGTGTTCGAATCACTAATCTTACAAGCAAAACCGACGAAGAAGCATCGGTAGACTATATAGGAAGTGGCGTAAGACCACCTTACTTTCCAGGAAAGCAAGCAAACCAAGCAAGCAAGTAAATAGTGTTGGGTCCCAAAGTCAACATGTAGGTAGACTTATTGCTAATAGGTCTACGGGTTGATAGTGGCAACTTTGTACCTAAAGAAGATTGTAACAACGTGATGAAGTGTGCTAAAGAGCCATAAGTGACAGTAAGTTTTTTGCGAGAAGAAATTTGCTTCCGTTTCATAGAAACAAGTTGCCAAATATGTAGAAAGCAAAGTGGCGACATTTAGGTACACATTGTACTTCATTTTTTATTTAGGAAAAGTTTGCTTTAATAAAAAATAACGAATTAATCCTTTCTTCTTCAACAGAACATTCAAGATATGATCCAACAAGAGAGACCTGACTGGCAGCAAGTTATGGCTTACGTCACCAGCATTTACAAACACTTTGAAACGTAAACCAATGTGAACCTTAAAACCAGATGATAGTGAACAAATTTCATTACATTGTCTAGAAAACTCTTAGTATTATGAATTTAATGAAGATTATATTTGATACTTAGCGGGGCCATAGATGGCGCTGCATACCATGTTATTACATGGGCCCATGTAATAGTTTTGCTTCTAAGGGATACATATACATGATATTTCAAGCATATAAAATTAAATCTTGAAATCCATTCAAATAAAACGTAAAGATTCGTAGAATGTATTACCAGATTGTAGCGAAAAATTATTCTTACAGATATTCCATAACGAAACTGGTTATGATTTAGTTGGTACTTGTTGCACTAACTTTAAAGCCTTGAGAGCTATGCCTCACCGGGACGTCATGGCGACGTCACCAGGTCGCGCTGCCAACTAAATATACAGGGTGTATTTTTCAAGTTGGCGTGGATGGCCAAATTCAAAACTATGAGGAATATTGTATAGCTGAATGCAATACAATTCTTGAGACTTTGAATCCAGCTATGTATTAACAATGGTCATAATTTTGAACAATTAATCAGTTAAGGTTTAATAGGTAACATAGGAAAAAGAACACTATTTCCTCTATTTTGCCGTAAGTATGTCATTACTTCCCAGAATTCGATCCTTACTAGCGACACTATCGAATGGTCTAATTATACAATGTTTTTTTTTTCAAAATCAACGGGTTCGATTCCTGGTAAGAAATATTGATTTTTCAAAAATCCAATGATGCAGTTTTAGTTTTCATCAAAATCGAGCCCGAGACTCCTTTGAGTACTGTTCGCTATTCCTCATAGTTTTAGATTTGGCTATCCACGACAACTTGAAAAATTCACCCTGTATGCACTGTACAGCTGTATGCTCAGCCAGGATGATTACCTAGCGGATGCCAGGTTACGCAGCCAATCATACATTTTGCTGGCGATGCGACCTTGGCTGTGCCGCCATGGCGTCTGAAGTATGGCTCTTTTTGTTAAAGTAGACTTTGAAATAATAAGTATTATTAATTCAAATATTGGAACAAAACTAGAACAATGCAAGTAAGTAATGAGACTATATCTTTCGCTAGATGTTATAAATAGTCAAATCGTAAGAAATTACATAATTCTTTGAAAAATAGGTTGTAATACATTCCTGAAAAAAAAAGCCTCATATTTTTGGATTGCTGAAACTTTAGATTGGAAACAAAGATATCGTTTAGGCTTAGAAAGGGAATCTAATTAGGAAAAGAGTTAGCATGAATGTGATAGTGTTTTTCGGTATTGAACCTTATTTGAAGTGGAATATAATTCTTAGTTGAGTACCTATCTTATAATTTTGACTCCATTTTTATGGATGGTTGAATAGATTTCCTTTGAAGTTCTGTATTGTCTTTGAAATAACGTTCAATATCGTTCAACCGTTCCAACCAATGCTAAGCTAAGCTAAAAGTGAGTGATAAAAAAAACTAAAATTGCCTTGTTCGGCCTTTAGGGTTGTTTTGAGCCGTCTTTCCAGAATAAAGACTGATTCGCTAGATTGTTAGGAGGGATAACATCTTAATAAGGGATACGACCATTAATTTAGTCTGTCTAAAATTAAAATAACTTATGATATTCGCCTTTTATTAGTGATGTTAAAGTAACTATACTAAACTCGTCTATGATATGAAAAGTGATAACCCTGATTAAATTATACAGGGTGGCATTTTTTGTAAAACAATTTAATACAGAATTTGTACACCTGTATAATTTAGTATTTTTCTAACTATCAATGTTGTGAAAATCAAAAAGGTTTTTCTATTTTAAATAGTCGGAAATCTAACATAAAATATTGGTCTCAAAAACGCTATTTAAAATAAAGAATGCTTCTTTGAATGTAGGTATCTAAAAGTAGGGTAGGGTAGGGTAGTTCGGAGAAGTTTACATTCAGTCAAAATGGCGCTGGTGTCTGTTAAGCAAGAAGCCCACAAAAAACAAAATGGCCGTCACAGTGCATATGATAACGGCTGTCATGAAAATCTGTCATTTTCACCAGTATTTGACATTAAGGTGTCAAAAAGCGATCTGTATTTGGACAGCCGTTACTGGTGACCGTTGTTCGCTTTCTTTAGGTAATCAAAGTTTTAATAAGGCTTTGGTCTCCTATTTTATGCTATATGCGACGTCTGACTTCAGTTTCAACGATCCGATCGACGTCTGAACGTAATGCGCTGCGTCGACGGTCAATATACTTACGTAGTTCGTCTTTACCATTTTGTAGTTACCTACGCTTGACACTTGACACGACCTGACGCTGCTGTCAGCGGCCGACGGCGTTTATAGGCGACCATAGCCATAATCAATAAGTAGGGCGACATTTTAAACCTGACGTTTTAAAAGATCTGTCAAAAAAACTATATGCACCAGTGTTCAATTCTTAAATGTAAACGAGGACTTTTTATTAAAAAAAAAGACAGGCCCTTCGTAACACCCATTATAATCTAATTCGTGGACATTATTAGTTCAGTCTAAAAGTTAAATAATAGATCCAAACAAAAGTAGTCTTTCATATCTCGCGAGATCTCGATGTATTTCCTAAGTCCTAACCAATAATATTCTAAGATACGATATGATATGGCCTTTCAATGTAAACATGATTGTGTATTTATACATATATGCATATGGCTAGGCTTTGACCATAAATTTTTATAAGGTTCGGCTTTCCGCGTAGAGTGGAAGTGTATTTATGGAATTGATACGTACCTAATAGGTAGGTAATGCCGATTTGTAGGAAGTTGACTCATTAAACATGTTGCTGTCGTAGTATAGCAGGAAAAAAAACAAAAAGGACAGGACAAGTAAGTTTTTCAAGACGAAAAACGTTATGGAAGTCGTCTTAAAAATAATTCTCGACGTTAAAAATCTGTCTAAAATGTTTTGACAGTTCTGTCTTATGTCTCTTTCTTACTTCACCTGATAGAAAGAGAAATGCATGTTTTTAAAGTAGGTAGTCACGTTTCTATAGAATCTGGCTCAATGTCTATTATTACCTACATTATTGAATACTACATACTCAAAAAAAAATATGTAACCTAATGTGTAATGCCAAAAACTTTTGTTTTTTCAACATACGGGTGGGGAAAATAGCGTCGTCTATAATCCAATAGAATTTAAGCGTTGTACGCATACCGACTGACCCGCTATTTGGTGATTTATTTTACTCGCTTTTGTAAATGGGTAGATGTACATTATGATTTTATTTTGATTTACTCTGGGTTAATTTTGTATCTAGTCCAAAACATTGAGTAGATTTTACTCTTTAAAGTTACTTCATTGGAAATGTCTGCAATTTTATGAATTGGAGTAAAAATCGAGATCTATTTTTGTAGTAAGTTATTTTAGCATTTGATTTTGTGAACGTATGTTGTTTAGCTGAATGTTTTGTGTATTAGTGTTCGTTTTTTAAAAAAGTGATTGTGTTGAACATCTTAAAATAATCGGAAATCAAATACACGCTGTATAAAACTTTATATTTGAGTAAAATCTATATGTAAAAGTAAATATTTATAGGAGGCTGTTTTTTGCAGTGTGTGTTTGTTCCACGAGGACTTATCGGTTGATATTAGATTTTAACTACTTTGTAAACTATCCCATATTGCATGGCACCAACTGTAAACAAAATAATAAAAAAAAAATGTAAGAGTTCAGCGGGGCAATTGCGTAACACACTATCAATTGGAATTGGTTTCATTTTGACAGTTCAACAACATTCATTGCGTTATTTACGTTGTTGAGCAGACAAATTTTTCGAACACAAGCAAGTAGGTATTAGCAATTTGCTTCAAAATGATTCAGATTCCGATTGATAGTGTGTTACGTAATTAGGGTGCTAGAGTTATTTTCGTTTGAGACAAATTCAAAAAGTGAAATAAATGCATCTATTAATTTAGTAGACTATGTTAATAATTAATGTCATAAAATACCTAATTACGTCACAGATTTTTATTTCATGCAATTTGTTGTATGTTTATTTACTTTTTGTGTCGTGCAGCATGGGGGAACTTAAGATACGAGTATAATTTTAAGTAACATGCGCTGTGTTACATTTCTGACTCGGTTGTTGATGCTTAAAGTAGTTTAATTATTACATATTTTGAGATAATTGTATTTTTGTAAATATAGCTTTTAAATAAAGTTCCTGATTTATTATCTACCTGATCTCGTTTTTTTTTTAAAAATTATATCTTATGTCTAATAAAACATTATTTAATCATTTTATTAATAATTTCTATCATTGGAATTTGTTCCAGAAACTTTTATACTAATCGGCAAGATTCTAAGCTCGAGGCAGTCGCTGTCATGTGAGAGTATGACGTTGAATATTTAGAACGGAAAAAACTAGAACTGAAACGTGGGACCGAGAAGACACGAGACATCTCGTTCCCTCGTTTTATGACTGTGGGTGCGATATTAAAAAAAACAAGGAGAAAATAAAACAAAACATAAATTAATAGGTACTTAACCATTATTATTTACAATATCATACAACATTATCAAATAAATTGGCCAATTTATGTGATTATAAAAATAATATACAAATTATTTTATCTTTGGTTTTACTAGCTAAATTGTCGGAGGGGCCAAGACATTAAAAAAAAAGAAATTGATCCAAAAAATAATCAATACATAGAGAGATAACATCATTTTATATATCCTAGTGTTTTCCAAAAATGACAGTGTCTTTAGTAAATTGGTGTAGGATTTTATTCCAATAATTACATTTGTACTGTGCAGAGTATATGTTCGTACATTGATCTACCACTCCAGCTCTCCTGGGATGTACTTCTCGATCAGCTTCTCGTAGTAGGGCCACAGAGCCTCAATGTCGGGCACACCGGAACTTTTGGTGTATAAGTCGTATTTGCTGTGAAGAGAGTAGAAAGATTAGCGATACACGTTGGATATCTTATACCTATTTTTTTTTATTATTGTTACGTAGACGCTAACGCCATCTGTTATCGAGTAGCAGAACTAAACGATACGTCGATTCGTGATAGATTTTTCTGGAACATTCTAAACCCTTCCAGAATTTCCTAGATGGTTATGTGTCGTTTTGCAGCATTCTAGATTCTTCCTGTAAGTACCAATGTTCTCGAATTATGTCCAAGAACTTTCGAGCTTACACTCGTCATACGAGTATAAATAGAAGGTTGCCAGCGATGTAAGACAACCGACCCTGATGACCCCATAACCCTCCTTCAGGAGAGTAGCAAGGCCACCAGTACGGTTTACCAGTACGGTTACAAACGTAAACCACCCAGGAATACATTCCGACCTCGCCGCCGAGGTCGCAATCGTAACCGCCCCCCCCCCCCACACTCGGTAAAGCTGTGCCTGCTGGGGGCACAGCCGAGCCTGTTGTACTTAACCCCCCTATCATGATCCAGCCTGCCCCGTCTGGCTGCTCTATTATTAGCGACGTTCAGTCGTCTAATATTTTACCTTAGTTTTAAGCCTAGCCGGAGGCTTTAAGTTCGCTTAAAGCACCCACAGGAAACGCTCGGTTAAGCAGTCTCGACCCTCAGTGGTCAACTGCGAGATGCCATACTTAACTAACTAACTGGTGCAAGACAGTTCAGCTAGGAATGCGAAACAGTGAACTGCTTAATTAAAGTTTCTGATTACTGTATTTGTGATATTTAAATATAGTGTGTTTTTGGTGTAAATTGGAATAAATTTATTTATCCCGAACCCCAGCTCGTAACATTATCATAGTAGACCAATTCAACGAAGCTAGTGAAGTGGAGGATTAATCTAAAGACCACGGCCTCTAGGCATACAAAAAAAAAAATTATCTGCTGGAAAAGAAATATCTGGCGAAGTTTCACAAAAGGCCTACCGTTCGTTGCGATATTACTGAGTGATTGAACCTTGCTTTTTCTAGGTTCAATTCAATATACATTTTTGGACAACAAATTCAAAACCGGTACGGTTATTTGAACTTACTTGAACTCCAGCACGTGTTGCATAATCTTCTCGTCTCCTGGCTTCATCAGGTGTTTGTAGTCACCGCCCGCGTGCCACGGGTACAGAGAGTGGTATCTGATGGACAAACAAACACTGAATTAGGCAGAAATCAAACACTGCTGAAATGTTTTGTAACATCCGGGTGAGAAGGGATAGTTTTCTTTTCAGATAGGAAAAATCTTGAAGAAAGTACTTAGACGTGTAGAATAGCTTCATCTATACATATGTAATAAGGTCTACCTATTCATACACGAAAATCAGCTGTTCCCTACATTTTGAGAGTTATGCCACAGATTAATACAGATGGGACACTCCGCAGTTTAGGTATGAAGCTACAAGTACGCGGCGGGCTCATCTCACTGGGTCAATTCAGTGTGGGCTGCCGCGCACCGGCGGGCTCGCACGTTAGTGCGATACTCACTCACGCGTCGCGTCTTAAAAGAAGACAACCCTAACGAGTCAGAGGGTACGAGTTACGCGATAGAAAGAGAAGCAACTTATAGGTGAATATAATTGTAGGTAATCAAGCGTTGTGCGACCTGAATTGCACTTTATTGTGTCGTCGCAAGAGTCGCTTTTTATTTACATGATTTTGCGTAGTGTCCCATCTTTATTAATCTGTGGTTATGCGAACATAATATACCTATTTAAACGTAGGGAACAGCTGATTTTTTTGGCGATGTCAGATTTGGTCCCATAGTAAAAGTTATTGTTCATAATGATGAGTACAATGACCCCTTCGTGTGTGAACAGATACCTTATATAACTAGGGCGCGCACACACACACACACACACACACACACACACACACATACACATAAAAAATGTAGGTATGAATGTACCTACGTAAAGATCGAAACGATCAATTGCCTTCAATTTCTATTGTTATTGTCAATCGCTTCAATTGCATTTCGTACCTAGACGATCAATTTGCGCACCGTGTGTATCATTCACGTAAAAATTGACAATTGCAATTTATCGTTTCGGGGACCCTTAAACGAAGCAAAAGGAGTATGCAAGGATCGTAGCAAGTGGCGTTATGTAAAGATGCCTACCCTTTTTGAGGTATACAGACGTGACAGCTACGTAAGATAAAGCATTTAACATTGAAAAGATAGGTACTTTTAAATGTCACTAAATAACTTCACGGAATTAGTTTAGATCAAGAAACTATTGAGCATTAGGAAGTAGGTAAAAACTCTAAATAACGCATCAGATTATCACTTTGTAGTTTGCAAAGTTTATCTCATAAATTATGTATATTCATTGAAAACTAATGTTATAATACTTATAATAAACTTGGCAACAAGGTCATTACTAAATAAAATAAAACAGCTCGTCAGAGTCTGGCGTAACCATCACAAATTGAATCTGCACCCTAATTGTGTAACACATTATCGATCGGAGTTGGTTTCATTTTGAAACAAATTGCTAATCCATTGGCTTGATATGTTCGAAAAATTTGTCTGCTCGACAACGTAAATAACGCAATGAATGTTGTAGAACTGTCAAAATGAAACCAACTCCGATTGATAATGTGTTACGCAATTAGGGTGCTAAAAACCAAAATAATTTTTGAAACTTTGTCGGTCATCAAACTTCGAAAGCGAAATGAGATTGCCATCGTAGTCGAATTCGGATGACACTAGCGTCTGCGCAGGAGCATGGAAACGGCATATTCAAAAGGCATAGGCTTTTAGATCTCTACAGCCCAACCTCACCCACTTCTGGGACTATTCCTACCCAGCAGATGATGATGATGAAGTTTATTTATGTCACTAATTTTGATTCATACAGACGAGAGTTAATATATATAATCCTTGATATCTTGACCAGCAAAAAGTTCGTAAGTATAGTAATATTACATACCTGATCATGAAGAGTCCCTCCTTGGGGAACTTGGCCTTGTTGTGCACCAGCACCCTGTAGAGATACTCGTCATGTCCCCACGAGATCGTCAGGTTCTCCAAACCGCAGTTAGGCTCGTAGATGCCGCATTCAGTGCTGGAATAAACAACCCCGAATTATTGCCGCGCCGAAATCTACGGTCTCCGCAAATGTCGCTTTTTAACCGACTTCAAAAAGGAGGAGGTTCTCAATTCGTCGGAACCTTTTTTTTTATGTATGTTCCCCGATTACTCGAAGATGGCTGGACCGATTTGGATTTTTTTTTGTTTTATTCGAGAGGGAGATTTTATACATCACAGTTGGTCCCATATAAAATTGATTAACTTGCTTCGGTAGTTTTTGAGTTAGCTTCAATAATACGTACTTTTTCCCCACTTTTATATGGATGATGTTCTAGTTTGTTTTGCAGGTAGTGGTATTTGAATTTGTGTGGGGTAGGTACACAACTAAAAAGTGAAAAATAAAAACTTTTTTACAAAAAAATACAACCGACTTCCAAAAACAACACTACAAAGTGAAAAATAACTTTAATTTCGGAAGTCGGTGGCAAAAAACGAAAATACATTTAACTAGACACCGACTTCCGAAATTAAAGTTATTTTTCACTTTGTAGTGTTGTTTTTGGAAGTCGGTTGTATTTTTTTGTAAAAAAGTTTTTTATGAGAAATTGTTTGTAAAAAAGTGTCTCAAAAGCATAATAACTTAGTCGTTTGATCTATCTCAGTCCTCTTTCGTAGTCATTTACGCAGAAAGGGTAGCAAACAACAATTCGTTCTACTTACTTGTACTTGGGGTTGTTTGTGTCAGGATTGTCCTTGAAGCTGTCATCCCCATAGACGATGGACGACCCCCATTTACAGCCCACGGGGAACGTGTCACCTACCACGCACCATTGAGGCTCGTCGTAGAAAGCCATCACCTGGACAAAGACAATTCAACCGCTAGAGTTATGGATCTCCATTCACGTTGTAGTACTAATTCCAAGGCATTGGAGGGTTAAGAATTAAGATCACAAATCACAAAATGAATGCTGTTTCGTTTACCGTTGTGGTTAGGATGCAGTCCGTTTGTGTTGCTGCTTGTAAGCATCACTGCAAGTTTTTTTATAGGGTTATTTTAAATTGGCTAGCTAAACTCCGCAGACGCGATGGATAAGATTTGATGGTTTTTTTGGGAGGTCAACGACCGCTGTTATAGATACACATTACATCATTATACATGTATTTATCTATTTCAAAAAATATTTTGATTAACCTTACACGAAAAAAAAAAAACATTTTAATTTTGAAAAAACCTTTAGGTACCTTTATACATAATAGGTACTTAAGTACCTATTATGTATAAAAACTTTTTTAAATTTTGGAACACTGTCGCCATCTGAACTTTCCTTTTTTTTTGTACGGAGTTTACGCATAGATCAAATGTACAGGGTGAAAACTCAACAGCTATGGATTCATTATTTTTAAAGTGGTATTATTATTCGGGTGAAACTGCAAATGGGGAGACTAAATGCTACTAACCCAACCTACTCTGAGTCATCCTAAGTGCGCATAAAAAAATACTAATAAGCAGTCAAGTCACCAAGATTTTTACCTTTCCAAGATCATGTATGAGTCCAATAAGATGGAACCAGTCCTGATCAGGATGATCTTCGCGGATCCTCTCGGCAGTTTGGAAGGCGTGCACGATGTTCGGCAGGTCTGTGTCAGGATCAGATTCGTCCACCAAGTCATTCAACTTGATCAGGGCGTCCTTAACTGTCATCTTGAAGTGGTTGAACTTCAGCCAATTATCCATCCGTCCTAGAAAGAAGGGTTTATATTTATGGGGTGTAGGGGTGTTCAAAAGAAATGTAGGTACGTATGAAGAGGGTACACACGGCTACACATCAAGCTATACATTTCCAGTTTACACTGACCTCTCATTGTAAGGAAATCCTATACAATGCGAGATCAGCTTATACTGGAATTGTATAGCTTGATCTGTAGCCGTGCGTACGTTGCGCAGAAAAACGTGACACAAAACGTGAGGTTTCAGCAAACGTGACAATGTTTCAGATTTTTTCCATACCGGGGCCTTATATGCTCCAAAAAACATTGACTATGCTCAACATGAGCATGGCGTTTCTTGTCAATTGTCCACTTATTCTGTCGTACTTATATGCAAACATACAGGGTGAAACTTTGAAGTGGGCGTGAATGACCAAATCCGAAAGTATCCGAAAGTAGGGGAAGTACGTACAAAATGACATACAGTTTTGGTTTTGGGTCATAACTCTTTATTATTAAATCACAGCACATTCATATTGTACACCAGTAATCTTTGGTTTTATACCTATGAATTATCATAGATATTTAGAAGATAAACAAACTAGAAAAAATAAAAAAAATTGTTTAACTGAGATCAACGAAAATCCATTTTGCCCATAGTATATGGACAAAATGGCATATCACATATGGACTAAATGACATACACGCCAAAGTTATAAAATTAAAGGCAAAGCTCGCAAATGAACCGCTTGGTTCGTTTAGGAACGTCCGCGCAAGAAGCGTGGGCCCAATGCGAACAACTTAAACACCGCAACCAGTCTTCTCCAGGTCTTGACCGGGAAAAAAGATCGTTGCAATATAAGCAAACGCAATCCTCTTCGTCATCTTGAGCGTTGTTTGGCAAATTTTCTTCTTCACTGTCTTCTTCGAATAAGGTTTTGGTAACGGTTCGTCTCCTCTTCTCTGGAGGAGCTTTTTTGACTTGATCGCGTTCATGTTTGGAGTAGAAGTCAAAATCAAAGCGGTTTGTCGTTTCTTTGGCTTACGTTTTCCTTGGCCACTTATGTAACGTCCTTTCAGGACAGGAGATAAATCCTCAATAGGCACTGCTAGAGTATAGGAGGAAGGACGTTCTTTACTACCAACAGATGGGCGATTTTGATTTGGACCAGATAAATTATGGTCTTGATCAGTGTTTGCTGTTGAATTGTCAGCTTGTTCAGTAGAGTCGGTTGTTTGAACTGTATCATTTTTGTCAGGTGTTACGGCACGGAATATTTGCTGCTGATGTGGAGTTTGTGTAGATTCAGAAGCTTGAAGATGGTTCGTTACGGGAAGTGAAATTGAATTGTCTAACTGCTGTGTAGAGGGTCCAGCTACGGGAACTGGACTAAGAGCTATTTGCTGATGACATTGCACATTGGAGGCGTCTTCCAGTGGTATGTTTGTAGTCTCCGCAGGTTCATACATATAATCGGGAAATATTTCAGGATTTAGAGGCCAAATGCCAGTGTTTTTAAATCCGTTACAACCATTTTGCACTGTAGCTGCCTTACCATAAGCTTCCTTGAACAGACCAGCAATCTGAAACTGTGTAACGACACGTCCTGGGTGTTGTTTTAGCCATTTGGATGTCTCTTGGTTAAAATAAGTCTTTAAGGGCCCGAAAAATGAGACATCTAAAGGCTGCATGCGATGAGTGCAATGTGGAGGTAGACACAAAAAAATTATGCCGTTTTGTTTCGCGTATTCTAAAGTTTCAATCCCTTTATGAATTGCATGCCCGTCGACAATCAATATAACTTTATCGTCAATGGAAGATTTAACAAAATTTTGGAGGTGCTTAAGCCATTTCAGAAATAAATCTGTTGTCATCCATCCTGATGGTTGAGCTACACCTAAAGTGCCAGGAGGTGCTTCATCTACCAGTTCATTTTTCATATTTTTCCTCGAAAATATCATCATCGGCGGAACAAACGTACCAACAGCATTAACACAACAAACAACAGTGGTGTTGGTTCCACGTTCTGCGCTAGTTATTACGCCAACTTGCTTCCTGCCAGCAGTAGCCAATATCTTTTGGGGTTTTTGTACAGTAGACAGGCCTGATTCGTCAGCATTATAAATTCGATGTGGCCCAATGTTTTCAGATTCCAGCAGATTTCCGTATATCTCGAAAAACTTTTTGACTTGTGGCCGATTAAAAGCCTGAGCACGAGCGGCTGAAGTAGCTTCTGGTTTGCGTAGAGAAATATCTTTATTTCGTCTTAAAAATCCTTCTAACCATTCTTGTCCAGCTTTCTGTTTTTGTGGGTTAAATCTATGAGCGAAACCGTTTCTTTCAGCCATATTAAAAGCTAATTCTTGAACAGAAGCTCGCGTCAGTCCAAACAAACGAGATTCAAGTAATTTCAAATGCTCAACTAATTTTCTTTCCACATCAGGTGGAAAAGTAGCTTTCCAAGATCCTAGACCCTTTGCACTGGACTCCAAAGTTTTGTTACTATTCGAAGCATGTCTTCTGAGAGTTGCTTGTGGCACTCCAAAAGTTTTAGACGCCAAGAGCCAGCCCATTTTATTACTGAGCACTGCTTCTATAGCTTTACGCATTGATTCCTCACTCCAGGATTGGCGATCAGTTTTACGCTTATAATTACGCGGCATTTTGGTATATCTGTAAAGAAATTAACATCGTTGAATAAAGGTACAATTAGCTCATTGAGTTCTTATGGACAAAACGACATACCTATGTCATTTTGTCCGTTACCTATGTATGTCATTTTGTCCATATAGCGTTATAAAAATTCAAAATTCAATAATAAATGCAAAATGAATATTATTTACGGAAAAAGTTATTTAAATGTAACAATAAGTACTTAACGGGTGCAATAAATGTACACGCAAATTAAAATCATGAACAATATAACATTAATACATAAAACTCACTCCAATAAAAAAAAAACTCGTAACTTACCAATGTTTGTCGTCAGCCATGACACCCGAACGAAAGACTGGCGCGAGTTCACGATTTGACAGGTTGGTATGAGCCGGTAGGGTCACGTGATGTATTTGTCTACGGCGGGCTAGAGGCGGCAGAATTTGAAATATGATGCCTGTGTCATTTTGTCCGTGTATGTCATTTTGTACGTACTTCCCCTAATATCTACGAAAACATCATGTACGTAAGGAAAAATCTAAATCTTTTCGGTAAAAGAGGTGAAAGACACAATTATAGGACTAGCAATAGGGACCAAGACTATGCTCAACATGAGCATGGCGCTTCTTGTTAATTGTCCAATTATTGTATCGTACTTATAAGCAACTGTACAGTGTGAATTTTTCAAGTGGGCGTGAATGGCCAAATCCGAAAGTCTCGTACCTACTCGATTTTGATGAAAACTAAAACTGCATCATTGGATTTTTGAAAAATCAATATTTGTAGCCAGGAATCGAACCCGTTGATTTTGAAAAAAAAAACACTGTTGGTACCTATCATTACACAATTCGATACTGTCGCTAATAAGGATCGAATACTGGCAAGTAATGACATACGGCAAACTAAAGGAAAGAGCTCATTGAAAACAAAATACTTTTTTTATTTTTCTTTTGTTAGTATACTCGTACCTAACTAATAAACCTTAATTAATAATAATAATAAATAATAAATGATATATTTTTAAACAACAACACAGTACATGCCATGTTAATTGATTAATTGTTCAAAATGATGACCATTGTTTTCAGTACACAGCTGGATTCGACCTCTCATAGATTGTACTGCATTCAGCATTACAATATTCCTCTAATTTCGAATTTGGTGATCCACGCCCACTTGAAAAATTCACCTGCGTCACTGAGTTTTATGTTTTGCAAAATTTTGTTTCGTTTTGCCATTCTTATAAGAAAAAATCTAAATCGAATTATCTTAAAATGACCAGGGGATATTATATCCTAAGTAATATATTGCAGCTTACCTTTAACAAAATCGAAGCTCTGTTTGGTATGCATCTCGTAATAAGTCCTGCGCACGCGTTCCTTAATCGGATCGTTCTCATCGATATCGTAATTCCTGAAGGCTTCCACTGGTTTGCCATCATAGACCTTCTCCGGTCGAAGCAGGAGTGAAGGGTCCATCATGGAGATGGGGGAATCCTGCAAAGACCCGGGCTTCATTATGCTTTGGAGAAAAACAGTCAACAAGGATTGTAAGCAGACGACTGCACGTGTTGTTTTGATGCAATAGGTAGTGGACTAAGATGTTATCCGTCGTGTGATCGCCCACGATTCTGTAATGAGTCGCTTCCCTTGTCGTTTCAGTGTTGTGACATAGGCTGTTGATACATGGACCTTTTTTTCAACAGATTTTTTTGATGATCTATTCTCCATTTACAATAAGATCAGACATTTAAACAAACCTTTTTTACAGTCCGTTCAACCGATTTTGACTTCTATTGCGTTGGTGGCATGACAAATGGCAGCTGCAGTAAACAGTTGGTATTGTAAGTTCCACTTTTTGCCTTTAATTCCATCCTTAATCCCGTATTCCGTAGAATAGAAGTCAAAATCGGTGGAACGGACTGTAAGAAAGGTTTGTTTAAATGTCTCATCTTATTGTAAATGGAGCATACATAGGTATCCATATTTTTGCCTGATCGATTACCTTGATTGGGCAACCACTATTGCAACAATAAAGCTGCCAAAAGTGTGGTGCTATGTTCAATGTTTAATTTAGACAATGGCCTACTGGATTGTACCTACCTACTGAAGTACTGATACTCATTATAAGTATTCTTAGTTTTAGACCAAGGCATTCTGATCGCCAACAGAAAACGGTTGGTAAAAGATCTTTCGTCAATCTTTCGAATACTAAAAGTACCTACTTAGGCAATTTCTTTGAAAAATATAAGAATCCCTGTTCAGTACCTATTGTGTAATACCTAGGTACATTAGATGGTCGAAGTAATCTATTTTCAAGGTCGCTGTTTCTTCATATTCTTTTAAACACGTTTTAATAATTAGCTGCACTTAATCCTTATTGAATGGGTTTGCAGATAAGACAAACGTGACATAGATCTGACTTTACTGACTTGTTGCACAAAATTAATCTTATTAATCAATTTTTGCGGAAAAACGGAGAAAGTATACACATGGCTCACGTAACTAAAACAAGGTTAAAAATATAAAACGTTTCCATCACTATCTTCCATGCACTGCTATCTGGGAAAGTTTTGCATCACCGCATCGTCAACCTTGACAGACAGCTTGGAGGTCAGAATCTTAAGACATAATACACCAAAGTCTATCAAGGGGACTGTCCAGCTATATCCAAAATAACACATAGTTAGGTCAGACGATCAGAATTTTGTTTGCAAGCTTTATCTTCTATTTTCGTCTTATTGCTGAGAAAAACTGACTGATAAAATATTTAGTCTCAAACATAGGTAATAGAACAGAAGCATGAAATCGAGCTCAGCTTTTAGATCTCCGGTATGTTGTCTAGTCTGTAAGTTTCCTTGTGGTTCTGTGACACAACAGATAAATCTCTTTTATCTGTTCTGTGGTTCTATTGTAAATACAAACAAATTAAATTAACTCACTGGTTTCGGCTTCATGATTAGGCGTTACCGTGGCTATTCTCCGACCGAGCAGTAATGGGATCCGACCAGTCTGTGCACAACTTAAATGATAATTGATAACAGATGGGGGTCAAGAGTTAAGTCAGGCTATCGCCGCTATCGGTGTTTAGCGTTGTGATAAAAAACTCGCGAACTGACCAATGACGTAACGCATTAATTAATTGTTGATGATATATTGTTTAATGTTTTTGCGATTTTTTTGGAGATCCGTAAGATAAACTAATGAATTCAAGAACGCTGAAAAAATGTGAAGCAGTTTTATGAATAGCAGCGTGGTGACTGGTGAGGGATGAGTCCTTCTGACTCAGCCCCTAAGTTACGTTGTCATCACCATCACCATCTGATCGCCCTTTTCGGATGGGATGCACCGGAAAAGGACGATCAATCAAATCAATCTGCCTAGCCTTTTCCCAACTATGTTGGGGTCGGCTTCCTGTCTAACCAGTGTAGCTGAATAGATACCAATATTTTATTTACATGGAGCAACTTCATATCAGACCTCCACAACCCAGTAACTGGGTAATAGGACTATATACCACTTGGTAAGACTGTGTTCAATGTTACCTTCGGACTCGCGCGAATCAGCACTCGCGCGGCCCAGTTAAAAATAATGATTTAGTTGCATCTTACACGCATAGGACACAAAGATTTTGTATTATAGTGTGTGTTAAGAAAAAATAGAGTACAGTCTCGAATACTTAAGTTCTTTGGGCATGACTCCAGGCGGAAGAATGACTCCATAGAGCGTCTTGTGGTGCAAGGCAGAGTGGAAGGTAATAGGCCACGCGGACGGTCATGAGTGATGAGGTGGACCGATCAAATAAAATCCGCAGTTGGAGGCCCTGTTAATGAATGCGCCAGACTGTCTTCTAACAGAACCTGATGGAGAGAGATCGTGAAGCGGCCAACGGCTAAATCTGCGATTGGACACAGTTCATCGTGACCACAACCGCTCTGTCAAGAGCGAAGCGAAAAAGAAGAAGAGAAGGAAAAAAGAATATGTATAAGCTGTAACATATTGTAAATAAACCAGATTTGAATTTTATATTCTTGTCTCATTACTGTGGTCATGCCACCTTTAGCCATCTCTGAGCAGTGTCGTGAGTCAGCGGGACTGGCAGTGAGTGTACCTTTCCTGAACCTGGAAATCCTGTCTACTATCCGTCTGTAGCCTTAGGTTGCATGGTGCAGACATCCTGAACTTATTTATATATTTATCACATATTAGGTATATGATAGGTTAGGGCTGTAGGGCTTAGGCTCGAAGGGACTGTTAGGCCCTCATTTCTGTAACTTATCATTATATTCTCATGTACCGTTGCACCTTTAACAGTGTTGCGGCCTTATTTACGTGACGTTTGTTAAGGATGGATGTACGTACAGACTGGTTGTCAGACTTTCGGGCTTCTCACGACCCTTAACGATTGTCGAAGATCCAAAACTTAACGTGCTTTTTATGTAAAGATGGTCACTCATCTACGGAACAACCCCGGCAAGCGTTGGCCTGATGGATCGACCGTGCGGGTGTTACTTACCTACGAGCTCCTCAAAAAAACCGGCCAAGTGCGTGTCGGACCACGCACAAATGAAGGGTTCCGTAGTTGCGATGAATATTATCTCAAGGACAAACAACATTGTTGTTGAAAAACATGTTCCCCCATACATTCCAACTCCAAGAGTAAGTTTGTACGCGCGATATTTAGAGAATTACAATGTTATTTGAAGACCATAGACTTGTTATAGGTTTTGCTGTAATCTATAGGTAAAGAATTATTAACTGTATTTTTGTCAAAATTTTAGGCTCACTAGTTTAGGAGATAAGGGAGTGGGAATGGTCAATTCCTTAGATAACTTTAAAACAATTTAGTGTAAAATATAAAAAATCTATATATTTGAAACAGTCACAGTAAGCCCTTTCATTTGATATATCACGTACAGTTTGCAAAACTTTGAGGAGCTCGTGGCTAAGTAATAACAGCCGCACGGGTCGATCCATCAGGTTAAGCTACGCTTGCCGGGGTTGGTCAGTGGATGGGTGACCATTCTTTACATACCGAGACTCCTCCGTGCCTCGGAAAGCACGTTAAGCCGTTGGTCCCGGCTGTCATTCGTGGATCTTTGACAGTCGTTACGGGTCGTCAGAAGCCCGAAAGTCTGACAACCAGTCTTACCAAGGGGTATCGTATTACTCAGTAACTGGGTTGTGGAGGTCAGATAGGCAGTCGCTCCATGTAAAATACTGGTATTCAGCTGCATCCGGTTAGACTGGAAGCCGACCCCAACATAGTTGGGAAAAGGCTAAGCAGATGATGAGTTTGCAAAACTTTTTTTTTTATTTTCCTATTTGCCCCCACCCAAAATACCCTCATAATCAAAATTCATTTATTTACTTTACATATCCGGGTTGGGGTCACAGAAATTCATACGTGTACCAAATTTGAACTTAATCGGTCAATTAAATTCAGAGCAAATTGGCTGTGCTGTGACAGACGGACAGACAACGAATTGATCCTATAAGGGTTCCGGTTTTTTCTTTTGAAGTACGGAACCCTAAAAAGGACGATCAGATTGAATAGAAAAAATCAAAATAAAAGTCATTTATTCAAATTAAGCTGAGAATCAGCACTTTTTGAACGTCAAAATTGCATAGGGCACTCCCCCAAAACGCCCGTCCTTCACCGCTTCCTAGTGCTTCACCTTGGAACAAGAGGCGCAACATACTGCCCCACAGTTTGGTGGTTTACGTTGTAGACCAAGGGTCGGCAATAGGCGGACCGCGGTCCACATCCGGACCTCGAAGGGTCGAAACTTGGAACCCCAAATTATTGGTGCATCAGTGCTAGTGCGTTGGAGTGCGGGGTGCGGGGTGCGGGGTGCAGACACTCTTCTCATATGCTGTTCCCAACGTGACCCTAACTATAAAAAGCTGGCTCAAGACCGCAGGTGTCATTTCTCGCAATACCTACCTATTGTATTTTATGTTAAGTACTTATATTATAGATATTATTCAAATTAAAAAAATTCAACAATTTTGTATTGTGAGTTTTTTTATGGACCCCGATATTTGTCAACAGTATCCGGACCCCACTTAAAATTACTTGGCGACCCCTGTTGTAGACCATGCGTCAGGGATCACAGATTCGGTGCTATCGATCAATTGGCAAGTATGTGCATACACGTGTAACAAAAGTAACCTCCTTTTTTGAAGTCAGTTACAAAACGCGATTGATTCAGAACAAGACCTTAGTTCAGATAGATTATCTACATCCACAGTATGCCATACACGTGTCAACGCCTCGACGAGACGATTGTACCATACAATATCCACTGCTTGTCTTCTTACGTTAACATTGTCATTATACACCTATAAAGTCTTCAATGGAACTGGAATGAATTTAGTTTGGTTGAAGACGATAGTGTTTTGTTCACACAAGCATTGTTGGTTTATTTCTGGCACTGCTGATTGTTATGATGCTGACAGAGAGATCTTTTTGTATGTTATTGATACTGCGTTTTGAATTTAAAACGCACTAAGTAAGTATTGCGGTCAAACTTAGCTAAGTAGGTTTCTACTGGCTGTACACGTGTAGCTGGTGCGCACTACTTGCGACTGGATTATAGCGCAGAAAACCCTAATTGCGTAACACACTATTAATAGGAATCGGTTTCATTTTGACAGTGCAGCAACATTCATTGTGTTATTTACGTTGTCAAACAGTCATTTGCTTCAAAATGATTCTGATTCTGATCGATAGTGTGTTACCTAATTAGGGTGCAGGCCACACTGGATACGAAGCTAAGATCGTTTAGCTTCCTTCCGCGTCTTTTCATACTTCAGTTTACGTTTCACTTAGTACCTACGCGGTGTGAACCGAATTATGAAAAGACGCGGAAGGAAGCTAAACGAACTTAGCTTCGTTTCGCTTCGTTCCCAGTGTGGCCTGCGCGTATGGGCTATTTCTGTACTGTGCCATGGCAACCTAGACTGTTAAAGTGAATGGAATTGAAAGGATAATTTCTATAATATATTTTGATGTGTAACGTCTTTCCTCTCGCTTTCCTGCAATCTTTGAAGTGATTTCGTGAAAAGGGACGGAAGTGTGTAACAGGAAGTGAATATGTTTTCCTAAAAGTTTTGAGTGGTAAAATTTGGTATGGAACTAGAAAG
Source organism: Cosmia pyralina (assembly GCA_946251885.1). NCBI lineage: Eukaryota > Metazoa > Arthropoda > Insecta > Lepidoptera > Noctuidae > Cosmia > Cosmia pyralina. The sequence goes on from OX276361.1 coordinate 10,422,325, forward strand.
TTACTTTTACCAAGGTCAGATGTTACACATCATATGCGACTATATCGTACTTAAGGCTCGCCCGTTTTTTTGGAAATAAGATCCCTTACGCAGTTTGAAATCTTCAGCCACTTCAGTCTTGAGTCTGTAGTTGGTATAGACTCTCGCCTTACCCGCTATGATGGGTAGGAGTAGGTTTAAACCTACTTCTTACGCCCTACGCCTTTGCCTACGTCGCTTCTACGCCTTATCTTTTGCCGTTGAATTTAAATCTAAACGCACATAACACATGCCGCAGATATTCAATTGTATGAAGGTCAGGCGAAGAGACTCCTTGACCTTTGTAGCAGATAGAACATTAACATTAACAATCAACCATTTTGTTCAATAAATCTTTTATTTATTTATAGAAGAATAAATAAGGAAGTACTTATTCCATTCAATCATAAAAAAGGCACTTCTTCTCCAGAAAAAAATTGTGCATTATACCTATCGAAGATATGTACCTATTTAAATATACCTACCATCGGGGCAGTTGCGTAACACAGTGGGAATCTGTTTCATTTTGACAGTTCAACAACATTCATTGCGTTATTTACGTTGTTGAGCAGATAATTCGAACTTAAACATGAAGCAATGTATTAGCAATATGCTTTCAAATCATTCAGATTGCATTTGATAGTGTGTTACGCAATTAGGGTGCTTAGCTTATGTACTAAGTATATATTTATTAGCATTATTGATGTTGTACACTGGAGAAGCTCGTGGCTAAGTAATAACAGCCGCACGGGTCGATCCATCAGGTGAAACTACGCTTGCCGGGGTTGGTCCGTGGATGGTTGACCATCTTTACATACCGAGACTCCTCCGTGCCTCGGAAAGCACCTTAAGCCGTTGGTCCCGGCTGTCATTCGTGGATCTTTGACAGTCGTTACGGGTCGTCAGAAGCCCGAAAGTCTGACAACCTGTCTTACCAAGGGGTATCGTATTACCCAGTTACTGGGTTGTGGAGGTCAGATAGGCAGTCGCTCCATGTAAAATAATGGTATTCAGCTGCATCCGGTTAGACTGGAAGCCGACCCCAACCTAGTTGGGAAAAGGCTAGGCAGATTGATTTGACTTAATTGGATATTAATTAAGTAGGTACCTACCTATAGGCGGAATACTTTTGTATTGTCATTTTACTGAAGAGGAAATCCATCATAAAGAAATCCTCCGTTCATCGAAGTGCACTGCACTGGAAAAGCCAGAGAAAAGATGAGAGGTCTCTTTATCTGTTTATCTGTTCTGTGGGAAAAGCGGTCCCAAATGACGTTCTTGCACATAGGTACTACCTACAATCTAATAAAATCGATCGAATTTTTCTTGCACAAGTGACGCTGTGCTCTTTACCAGTCAGGGTTGGGTAGGCAGGCAGCATGGAAAACTTGGCTTGTCCAGCTGTTAGGATTGATTGAATGTGATGAAGTAAAGTTAAAAAAAAACAAAGTCTGGGCATGAAAGTAAAGAATCACATATAATTTCCATTTTGTTTTAAGTAATTAATAATAATAATATAAATAATATTAAGTGACATCCGTATGTCAGTGCTTCTGTAGATAACAGTACTTAGTTTATGTTTTGAAGACCAAAACACAAGATACCAAGAGCATAATCAAAATAACTTCTGTTTGGACTCAACGCAATTTTCAGAAAAAAAATTCACAAAATAGAAAGGTAACTGTGAAAAAATTACTTTTGAAAACCAAAAGGTACAATAAAAAAAGGGGTCGTACAATTCCTCGGTTTCCATTGGGCATGTCATGGGTCACCACTCGCACACTCCTGGTAAGTACTTCTCGATCAGCTTCTCGTAGTAAGGCCACAGTCCCTCGATGTCGGGGACCTTCGTGCTCTTCGTGTACAAGTCGTATTTGCTGAGGGAGATGATACATTATTAGAACACGATTTTAGAAGACTAGGGAATAGAAGTACCTACAAATCTACCTATACGAGTTGTTTCTTTCTGTAAGCACTAAAGACCTAGATCACCATCTACTTACGTATCTCACTATTATATTTCTATAGCCGCACAGGTCGATGTCGTTCGATAAGGACTAGATAGTTAACGGCGTCAACTAATATAGTTGTTTAACTTTAATCTCATGACAACTTAAATCCTAAACTAGTAGAATGGTTTGATTCAAACATTACTGGCACTGATGCTGCTAATTCCGACTTGAAACCGTACATTTTATCAGTGGATGGGCCTAAGGTGGTTGTTGAACCTTATTCAATTTAAACTGTAGATAATGTAAAGCTTGCATTTTTATCGAGAGCATAACTTACTTGAACTCCAGCACCCACTGCAGGATCTCTTCGTCCTTCTTGTTGGTCAGATGGCGGTAGTCACCACCCGCGTGCCATGGGTACAAGGAGTGGTATCTGTGAACAATCACCTGGATTTAGAAATGTTCACAATTTCACAACTCAATGAGCCGTCAACTTATACCGTTTGAACAAGATAATACGAGTAATAGGCTCTCTGTAGACCTATCTCTAGCCTCCAGCGGACGAAGATAAATTGATTAATTTTCAAAGAATGCCACTTAATTCTTAAGTACTACGTAGCACATTTTTATCACACACGTAAAACATCAAAGGGCGATGTTATCGCTTAAGATATTTTTGAGTGACAACCTTCCCGAGGTTGTTCCGTATGTCTTTGCCATGGTTTTAACATCTTTAGCGAAGTGAACAAATGTTACGCGAGATCGATGGGTAAGTAAACCTATCTATTATTGGTACAGTAGTAATGGCTATTAGAACTGCAGTTACCTGATCATGTACAGTCCCATCTCGGGGATCTTGGTCTTGTTGTGCTTGAGGAACTGGTACATGTACTCGTCGTGGCTCCAGGAGATCTCTAGCTTGTCCAGGCCGCAGTGAGGCTCGTACATTCCGTACTCGGTGCTAGGGACAAGAAGAAAATATTTATTGTCTTGGAGACGGTATACAAATTGATTCGAAGGATCTGTATGTGTCATGCAAAAGAAGAGCATGGTTAGGATCTCTGTGAGGTAAAATTCAACGTCAAAAGAACGGGCTAGGATATTGCAATAAGTAAAGTTTAATCAATCGACGGTAGTGGTTGTATTCTTGCTACATATTTTGTAGAAGAACCACCTCTACATGAGGCTGCTGCTAGATAAATCAATCTGCCTAGCCTTTTCCCAACTATGTTGGGGTCGGCTTCCAGTCTAACCGGATGCAGCTGAATACCAGTATTTTACATGGAGCGACTGCCTATCTGACCTCCACAACCCAGTAACTGGGTAATACGATACCCCTTGGTAAGACTGGTTGTCAGACTTTCGGGCTTCTGACGACCCGCAACGACTGTCAAAGATCCACGAATGACAGCCGGGACCAACGGCTTAACGTGCTTTCCGAGGCACGGAGGAGTCTCAGTATGTAAAGATGGTCACCCATCCACGGACAACCCCGGCAAGCGTAGCTTAACCTGATGGATCGACCCGTGCGGCTGTTATTACTTAGCCACAAGCTGCTAGATAAATATAAACGTATTCGGCTGTCGGGACATCCGGCACTACACTAACGGTCGGTTTATTTTGTAAAAATCTCACCATGACAACTTAGGTGAAGTGAGTTTGAAGTGAGCTGTCATTCCACCTGATGCTAGGGACTGACACTATTGACTCACTTCACATAATATTTCACGGTGAGATATTTACAGAATAGACCGGCAGTTCTCAGAATATGCTCCGAAATAACATCACTATCCAAATGATAAAGTTGACTGTTTAAATTTTAAATCATCGATTTAAGGGTTGAATTCATTAATAAATATGATGGTATAATCACACTCAATGGTACCTACAACAAAGTAATGCAGACAAGATTACCGTAATACAATTGTATAGGTACTTACTTACTTGTATTTAGGGTTGTAAGTGTCGGGATTGTCCTTGAAGCTCTCGGGTCCGTACACGATTGAGTCTGCCCATTTGCAACCCACGGGGAACGTGTCGCCCACCACGCACCATTGAGGCTCGCCGTAGAACGCCATCACCTGATCAAAGACATAGATAATTTAAGTTTAAAGCTTTCGTTTACGAAAGAAGTAGTCAAAGGAAAAGAAGTAGCCAATATTATGTTACAGAAACATTGGCTTGGCGACAGCCGCATATCAATTTACAAAGTCATCGTCATTGTTCTACGGAGGCAGATAAAATTTTACTGGCATTTCATTATGACTGTACGGGTTACTAGTACTGCGACGGCAATCCGTTAAGGGGTGTAGGAGAAATCATTTGAAAGCAAATGACCCCGTATGACCCCCTATGCAAATGTCAACCATTTTTGAATAATTTGACATTTAATATTTTTGTGATGATATCTGCGGTAATTAACTATACTCGAGCCGCACGGGTCGATCGTAGGTTAAGCTACGCTTGCCGTGGTCGATTCGTGGATGGGTGACCATCACTAACATATCGACTCTTCCGTGCTTTGGAATTAAAGTACGTTAAAACGTTGGTCCCGGCTGTCATTCGTGAATCTTTGACAGTCGTTACGGGTCGTCAGAAGCCCGAAAGTCTGACAACCAGCCTTACCAAGGAGTATCGTATTACCCAGTTACTGGGTTGTGGAGGTCAGCTAGGCAGTCGCTCCATGTAAGATACTGGTATTCAGCTGCATCCGGTTAGACTGGAAGCCGACCCCAAAATGATTGGGGAAAGGCTAGGCAGATTGATTGATCGTATTGATATTATGGTTGAATATCATGTATTGTAGCAAACAGATAATAATAAGAAATTAATAAGTAATAATAATAATTAATAATAGTAGGTACCTACTTCGACGCCTAAGTGTCCTTTTGTTTTTCTATTTATTTGTACTTATAGTTAGTCATTTAATTTAGTACCCAGTGTAAATGGTGTTAACTTATATCATAGAAATATAAAAAACGTTCTTTCATATATCTATGACTTATATATTGTATATATTTAAGTAATAATAAAAAATATTTCATTCATTGTTTTTTTTTTATAAATGTTCAAAATTTTAGACTTACCGCAGATATCTTCAAACCAATGTTAAATTACTCGAAAATGGTTGACATTTGCGAAGGGGTCATTTGCTTGGAAATGACCTCTCCTAAACCAATAACCCTGTATATAAGACTGCCAAAATACTTTTCAATACCCGTTCTTTTATGCAATTAGCTTTAACAATCTGCTCAGCAGATTGATTTGTTGACTTTTCGAAAGTAGGTCTGTCCTACTGTTATGTTGAATTTGAATGTAGGTACCTAAGTACTGTTTCGTAGATAATGTATATTGTAAGTAGCTACACAGGAGAATAATAAACAATTTACGATCATCAGAAAGATAATCAACATGTGATCATACAATGTTATTAAAGTTGGTATCTTATTTTCTATATTACATACTTTGATTGTTATAGAATATTTTCCACAAGTTTTAATCAATTTTACTTTGTTCATGTGATGTAGTCATTAAAAATTCCAGCTGTGGCGTCGGTATCAATGGATCAACCATTAAAAGGTCAGAATCGTAAAAGAAGTTATCAATAACAAGTAGATTAGCTATGTTTATGGTTTTGTACTCACTTTTATATCAAGCTAGGTATTATGATCTCTCTCGACTATAATTTTAATTGCGTTGCAAATGGTCGTCAGTTGTCTTATTTTTACTCGTTTGCCTGTTTTTTAGTTTATATACATCGTCGCTCGGCATCCAAAACCGCGAATGCAACATTCATCAAATTTAACAGGAGACAAAAAAACTTTATTGCGTGGCACGTATTGCGCTTGCGCTTGGTATAGCGCACAGAGCACTTTTTATTACTGGTAGTATAGCGGCAATGGTGCCGATTCTGTTGTACACCGAACTAAACTAACTAAACTATCACTAAAATTCCTTACTTTTTGCTATGAGAATCTTAGCGCTATTCTGACAAAAAAAACCTCTAAATTTAATAACAATTTTGACACAACTAAAATCGAGTTTGACAATCGTGACTCCGCGTGGTATAGGGCCTGTAGTATATTTGACCCGGTGGCTTTAATTGGAACTAACGAAATCACTATGAAGTGACAGGCTTGTCATATTTTGTTCACCGACATAGCTGTCGTTACCGGGTCAAATATCTTTTAGAGCTGGAGGGGCGCAAGGAGGGGGCAGCTTCAACGTGTTTTATATGGAATGTAGGTACCTTTTTTTGGTACCTTTTTTTTTGGTACCTTTTTTTTTTTGGTGCCTACATGTTGAGTCATATGGGTTCATGAGTTTTATAAAGGGGGGCCAAATTTTCATTATTTTTGCGATAGGACTCACCGTTTTCGAGATATATGCAAAAGAAAAGAAAAAAATACACTACTGTTTTTGCATCCGAAGTCAAGGTCTCGGTGTGAATTTTAGTTCATATCAACTAATTTTATTCCACACCTTTTTAATCGCGATTAAACATAGTCTGATTTAGTTTGACAATTAAAATTTTAGGTGAAAACCATGTGAAAACAGTCAAATTCAGAATAGCAAAATTGCCATTTTCACTAAACTAATAACTCCGTACAATCTTAGTCCTGTCAAACTAAAATATAGTTAAGTTGTGTCACTTTAGTCAATTTCAGAATGGGAAATCGTCGTTTGACAGGAATAAACTAAATTTTAGTGATTTTTAGTCTAGTTTAGTGGCATTTGTGACAAGAGAATCGGCACCACTGAGGAACTTACGCATATTGGCTGCGGAAAATTATGTTCCCGGTTTTGGATGACTCGAATAACAACGTGACCAATATTTACTTTAACTTTCGGCCAATATTTAAATGTAGGATTAGGTAGGTACGTATTTGAACGTGCAGAATGAAATAAAGCAAAAATCAGATTTTCGTAACAATTTCATATTCGCGGTATTAGATGCCGAGCGACGACATGATTAATTTTTACAAAGGCATTTTTTATCAACTAATATGTATCGATCCATTCATCATCATCATCTGCCTAGCCTTTTTCCAACGATGTTAGGGTCGGCTTCCTGTCTAACCGGATGCAGCTGAATACCATGATCCATCCATACTAATGTCGTGGGTTAGGAGTTTAGGACATACCAACTACTGTGGCTTAAGTTACTTTTATCCCAGTAGTACCTACGATCTCGTGGGATAATTGTGACCTCAGCGCGGGCGAAGCCGTGGGCAAATGCTAGAAGTAATATAAACTTCTGTCATGTTCAGCCAACGCACTCATGACCATTTAACGTGTTAATTTTGACACAAGTCGAAGCTTTTCTGGTCCGTTTTCTACGTTAAAAGAAAGTCATCACACTGCTTCACATCCATTATTCTGCGATTTCGGTCTATTTTTTAACCGACTTGAAAAAGGAGGAGGTTCTCAATTCGTCGGAACCTTTTTTTTTTTTTTTTTTAATGTATGTTCCCCGATTACTCGAAGATGGCTGGACCGATTTGGATTTTTTTTGTTTTATTCGAGAGGGTATACATCACAGTTGGTCCCATTTAAAATTGATAAGTTAATCAATTACAATTAGGTACACAACTAAAAAGTGAAAAATAAAAACTTTTTTACAAAAAAAAGCAACCGACTTCCAAAAACAACAGTACAAAGTGAAAAATAACTTTAATTTCGGAAGTCGGTGTCTAGTTAAATGTATTTTCGTTTTTTGCCACCGACTTCCGAAATTAAAGTTATTTTTCACTTTGTAGTGTTGTTTTTGGAAGTCGGTTGCATTTTTTTGTAAATAAGTTTTTTATGGCATAAAGACTTTACCGATACACATCGATACTTCATCCAGCACTTTAATCGCTCAAAGAATCTCCAAAACTTTAATATCATGACATACCTACCTTGCCCAAGTCATGGACGAGTCCAACAAGATGGAACCAGTCGTCATCAGGATGGTCAACTCGGATCCTCTCAGCAGTCTGGAAGGCGTGCACGATGTTTGGCAGGTCAGTATCAGGGTCTGACTCATCCACCAGTTCGTTCAACTTGATCAGGGCATCCTTGATCGTACTCTTGAACGTGTTGAACTTCAGCCATCTTTCTTTCTTTTCTGTGAGGAAAGCAATGAAGAGATGAGTCAGTTATGTAAAATTTTACCATCAACATGGTAAATCGGTGATAAAAAAAAATAAAGCAGTTGCTGCATATTCTAACACTCCATACAATATTCCATGTAGGTACTCACCTACGTGATTATTTTATCTCTTATGAATGGAAGCAAAAAATATTCGTATTGCGATTTAGATTGTCAAAAATCGTGATTCTTTTAACAAAATTGGTACAACAATAAAATAAATAGAACAGCACTCTAATTAAGTAACACACTATCAATCGGAATCCGAATCATTTTGAAGCAAATTGCTAATCCATTGTTTCATATTATACTTATTCGAAAAATTTGTCTGCTCGACAACGTAAATATCGCAATGAATGTTGTTAACTGTCAAAATAAAAAAAAAACCGATTCTGATTGATCGTGTGTTACGTAATTGCCCCGCAGTTCTCCTCTCCTGCTTCTAATATATAATAGGTACCTATGGAAATCGGATATTCGAATCCCCGTGCGGGGGGCATGTTCGTCTTCGACCTGCATTCTAATTTCCGTTAAATTAAACATTTAGAAGTCCAAGCAGATGTTTAGCCATACAGTCTGATAATGAGGTGTTGATATTGCCACATAAACATAAATAACTCACGTTTAACGAGATCGACAGTAACATTGGTGTGCATGTCATAGTAAGTCTTGCGCACACGCTCCCGGATAGGGTCGGTGTTATCCACGGTGTAGTCGCGGAAGGCCTCCAGCGGCTTATCGTTGAACACAGGCTCCGGACGCAGCAGCTGCGACGGATCGATCAGGGAGATCTCATCTTTCTTCTGGGGAAATGTGGTAAAATTAGATATTCTTCCAGACAAACCTGAAGATAAAGATAGGCTTTTGAGTTTGATGACCTAACTGGACTTCAATTTCTGTTTCTTTTGCACTCTATTTGAACTCTGTAATGTATTAAACCAGATTAAAAATACCTTAGTTTTTTTTGGAAAGTCACATAACCTCCGTGTTTCAACATCCACTATCTTCATAGCCTTTACTTGACAGACTGCACTTATCAAAAGACTTCATATCGTTTCAACTAAATAAATAGGTATCTAAGTATTTCAATTCATTACCTTGGACGCCATCTTCTTCAGGTAACTCCTTGACACCTCTAAACTCTTGCTCGAGATGCAAGGGTTTGACGTACAAATAGATCTCCTAGACATTTTATAGCATGGCAGCTTAAGCTTAGGAGCATCTCAAGTCGGCACTATCAGATAAAGAAGGCTTAACTTTATTGAGATAGTAATAACATAATAATTCTTTAATAGACTACAAGTTTTGAGCATCTGGATTTAAGTACTTGTTGTTTTTCGGTTTTGGCTGATAAACAATCGTTGTTTGATAGGTAAGTACTATCGTTTGATCCACCGGTGCTATTGTTTTAAAACCATAGACCGTACACACGGCTATACTCAAATAATTTCCAGTTTACACTGACCTCTCATTGTAAGGAAATCCTATACATTGCGAGATCAGATTATACTGGAAATATACAGTTTGATCTGTAGCCATGCATACCTACTTACCATAGATTTTTATATTTCTAAGGTACTTCCCTACCGGTTTCGTCAGATTTTTGAGTGCCTAGGTACTGTAGAACTATGTACCTAGTAGGTACTTTACCGGTAACGGTAAAGGCTCCCGCAGACAGACTGGTAGAACAGTTTCCATGAAGATTTCATAGTACTTAATTATTGTTCTAAGTAAGTACTAGCGGCATCGCGTCGCGCTTGTCTACGGGCTTCGCTGAGTAGGAATTTATGTGAAACCGCGTAGGTAAGACAAACGTTGAGAAACTGGTGAAACTATAAAAACTTTTTTACAAAAAAATACAACCGACTTCCAAAAACAACACTACAAAGTGAAAAATAACTTTAATTTCGGAAGTCGGTGTCGGTGTTAAATGTATTTTCGTTTTTTGCCACCGACTTCCGAAATTAAAGTTATTTTTCAGTTTGTAGTGTTGTTTTTGGAAGTCGGTTGTATTTTTTTGTAAAAAAGTTTTTATTTTTCACTTTTTAGTTGTGTACCTACCCCACACAAATTCTAATACCACTACCTGCAAAACAAACTAGAACATCATCCATATAAAAGTGTGGAAAAAATACGTATTATTGAAGCTAACTCAAAAACTACCCAAGCAAAGTTAATCAATTTTATATGGGACCAACTGTGATGTATACCCTCTCGAATAAAACAAAAAAATCGAAATCGGTCCAGCCATCTTCGAGTAATCGGGGAACATAGATTTCCGACGAATTGAGAACCTCCCCCTTTTTGAAGTCGGTTAAAAAGACAGTTTCTTCTTAGTTGTCCCTAAGACCACATCACCAAACACACCTACCTACTCCTTGCTTCCTTCTTATTAGAATATAAATTTGTACATATTTCTTTATTTCCTGAGTTTTCCTTCCGTCCTTTTCGAATGCAAACAAGCATAAGTTGCTATTTACCTACTTAAGTATTTATGAACTGTGTGTCACACAAACATCCAATTTAATTAGTAGATAGGTAGACTGTGAGTAGCTATTTTTAATAAAAACAAACATATCTACAGATAAGTACGAGATTGTGGTTTACAATACCTATATTATATAAATAAAATTGTTTTCAGTTTCTGCTCCGTTATAATTGTAGTAGGTACCACGTATGGCGAGATGTGATTTATCTCCATAACTAGCTAACCTAATTGATATTCATCTCGGTAATTACCCATCTATGCGTGATTTAATTTGTAATCACCTAGGTACCTACTACCTAGATAAGTGTTTACAATAGTGCTGAGTATTCATCTATCGTATTTCTTCAATGGTCCACAAGACTCAATCTGCCTAGCCTTTTCCCAACTATGTTGGGGTCGGCTTCCAGTCTAACCAGATGCAGCTGAATACCTGTATTTTACATGGAACGACTGCCTATCTGACCTCCACAACCCAGTAATTGGGTAATATGATACCCCTTGGTAAGACTGGTTGTCAGACTTTCAGGCTTCTGACGACCCGTAACGACTGTCAAAGATCCACGAATGACAGCCGGGACCAACGGCTTAACGTGCTTTCCGAGGCACGGAGGAGTCTCGGTATGTAAAGATGGTCACCCATCCACTGACCAACCCCGGCAAGCGTAGCTTAACCTGGTGGATCGACCCGTGCGGCTGTTATTACTTAGCCACGAGCTCCTCTGTGGTCCACACGACTACTGGTTACTTAATCTGAAGAAAAGCAGACTTGCTTCTGTTGTCATTTGTTAAAATAATTAATCTAATTAAAATAATCAAGGTCACGGTCTATAGGCAATTTATGAAGAGAAATGTCCGAGGCATCGTCAGATCTTGAACATGTGTGCGTGTGATGTGTGTGGCTTTTTTCATTCGTCTTGCTTATAAGCAAGACGCGGCGGCGGGTCGGCCCCACGGGCGTAATAAAATCGCGGCGGGATTTTATAGCGCACTGGATTTTCAACTCTCGTTGTTGAGCCGAGCGTTGAGAATCCAACTTAACAATAACAGGGTACATTCTATAGCGTCGAAAAAACACACTGTTGAATTTTGCACTCTCGGCGCTAAGCAGAGCGTTGAAAATACAATGCGCGAAAAAAAATCGCCGCGATATTTTTACGTCCGTGCGAACGTCGACTAACGGACATTAATCGTGTAGTAGACAGTACCCAGACCACAGATCTGAAAATATGATAGGTAGGTAGGTACCTACTACAGTATCGTTACTGAGCGTAGGTCCCTATAGTGCAGAAGTGGAGATACCAGGGTATGTATTAAGTATTAGGTAGGTTCCTTTTCTGATATTACGTTTGTTATGTCTATCACAAAACTTTATCTAAACTGGAATTTCCGCAAGTGGGGTAAGTACTTCTTGATTGACATAATAATACGTGGGAAACAAAATAATCAAGCCCTTTCATGGTAACCGAAACTATTGTGATAGTCAAAAGTGGTCTTTGACTCTTCCTATTTAAGATTCAAGATGTAATGTAGGTACCTAGATAATTCATTGTTTGTTCTTCAACATTTGATTGACAGTTTATCTGAAGGGGATTTCGCGGGGATATCTGTGAGGTCTCCTTGCAAAATGTACTTCACAGCGTTTACTTAGGTAGGTACTAGGTACCTATGCTAGCTTATCCCATGGATTAGATTGCAAAAATACCTAAACTTATACTGGGTGTTAATCACCGTTATCCTCATTATGAACAACTTTTATTATGGAAACTAACAGAAATCGCGAAAAAAAAATAAGTAAGCTGCAGTGCGATTCTGTATAACCATCTCACTGTGAATACTTAGGTGAAGTGAGCGTGGAGTGAGCGGTCAATAGTGTCAATTCCTAGCAAAAACAAACTCACTTCACCTAAGTTTTCACGGTGAGATTTGTACAGAATCGACCGGCTGTTCTCTACATGCTGACTACTTAGTTGTAGTGCGAACTAAATGTAGGGAACCGCTTTTTTTGCGATTTCAGGTTTGTTCCCATACTAAAAGTTGTACATAAATGATGAGTACAATGACCTCTTTAAGACGATAACGGTGATTAAAATTACACCCAGTATTGTTCTGCAATATCTTTCTGTACCTATTACTCAGATAGATCAAGACAGCATCGGCATGCGGCAGCGGCAGCGGGTCAAACAAAATTAAACCTAGAAGAAAAAAAACAAATTCATAAATTTATTTACAGAAACCTTATTCAATGAAGCTAGACATTTGAAATTAACGGAATTTGCTGCTTTCCATGGTCCAACGACCTCATGAAAATTTCACGCCGTTATGTCCACTCTTGAAAACGTCCTCTTGAAAATTAAGATTTTTGTGATTTTATTTTACTCTATTTAACGCAAGGGGATTGCCGTCCCACAGACAAAGTATCAACTTATGTACGGAGCCCGACACCTTTCAAAGAGGAACACAGGAACGCTGCTTGGCGAGTGCGTGGTGTAGGTAATGAATTCCTTCTCGAGGTATCGCCACTTCTCCCTTTCTCCGTCAAATTGAGTCCACGGGTCGTTGGTGCAGCCACCTCTAACATATTCTCAGCAGGCGTTTAACAGATTTATCAGTAGGTACCTAGAACTAAGGTCACGCAAAGAAAAAACATTACGGTATTTGGGGGCTATCGTTTTGGCTCAGTGAAGCTATAAAAAAAAAATACAAATTAAAAATTAAATTACTACAAAACTTAAAAAAAATAACAATAAAAACCGGCCAAGTACGAGTCGGACTCGCACACAAAGGGTTCCGTACCGTATGTTTAAAAATCGCAAAAATAATTTTGTATTTCATTCATAATGATACTGTGAATTACAAGGTAATTTTTTGCAGTTGCAGAAAATCGCCCATATTTAAACAAAATAGCTTATGAATCCGCGTTTTTGGTATTTGTTGATTAAATACAGTAGGTAACTGGATGACATTTTTACCGTCTCGAAAAAAATAGGGTATATTCGGTGAACGGAGTAGAAGCGTATGGCATACCTAGTTTTTTTTTTTTTAATAGCTTAGTCAAAAAAAAATATCTAACTTTTCATTTTAGAACAATAAAAACATAAATTTTGAAGAAAAATAATAAATCCTTTAAAAATATCGATATTCAAATCATATGCAACCTGCATTATGATTTGAATTTTGATTTTTTTTAATTAAAAAAAAAAAAAAAAAAAAAAAACTAGATATGCCATACGCTTCTACTCCGTTCACCGAATATACCCTATTTTTTTTCGAGACGGTGAAAAAAGTCATCCAGTACATGCTATAGGTACAATCTGCCTAGCCTTTTTCCCAACTATGTTGGGGTCGGCTTCCAGTCTAACCGGATGCAGCTGAGTACCAGTATTTTACATGGAGCGACTGCCTATCTGACCTCCACAACCCAGTAACTGGGTAATACGATACCCCTTGGTAAGACTGGTTGTCAGACTTTCGGGCTTCTGACGACCCGTAACGACTGTCAAAGATCCACGAATGACAGTCGGGACCAACGGCTTAACGTGCTTTCCGAGGCACTGAGGAGTCTCGGTATGTAAAGAATGGTCACCCATCCTATATGCTATATATCCCTACATGCTATAGGTACACAAACTGTAAATTCCTAACTTATTTAATTGTTGCGATAGAGCTCGTACAAAATGGTCTAAAATTTACAATTTTTATGGCACCTTACTTCTTCATTTTTGAAGATAAAAATAAAATAATAAATATATAAATTTATAATCTACTCGACTCGAGTTCTAGCTAGACAATGACACCCCACATGCTAAGGTAAGATTTTTTTTTTCAAAATGGAAAGTTTATTGTTTATACAATACAATAAACTTTCCATTTTGAAAAAAAAAAAATTCGTCGTCTTAATTTTTTACTTTATTTTATTTTTATTATTTGTTTTTATAGCCGTAATAGAAATACTCAATCTGTGAAAATTTCAACTGTCTACCTATTAGTTCATGAGATACAGCCCTGTGACAGACAGACGGACGGATGGACAGCGGAGGCTTAGTAATAGGGTTCCGTTTGGTACCCTTCGGGCACGGAACCATAGAAAAAGAATCCACCTGTATGTATACATAATGGATTGCAATAAAGATTATTTGAATTTGAATTGAATCTCATTGGTCGAAAAACAACGCCTATGCCAGTCATGAATAAATAAAGTTTAATAATTTTGTACCATCTGTCGCCAACGTCCATACTACGTTGAATACACCGGTTCTCGTCCGATCACCGAAGTTAAGCAACATCGGGCGTGGTCAGTACTTGGATGGGTGACCGCCTGGGAACACCACGTGACGTTGGCTTTTTGCATTTTTAGAAATAAAAATTCTTCAAATACTTACTTTTTAACTAATTTTGAATATTTTATTTGTATTTATACTTTTTTACAGGTTAATGCAGCGTTAGCTGTTATTTACATTCCTTAGTCGATCACTCAACACCACACCGCGCAAAGAACCGTCGTCGCCGTCGCTAAACGCTTCAGAATGCTTAGGCATTTTCAATGATGGGCACTTTTTTAACCGACGAAAAAAAAGGAGGAGGTTCTCAATTCGACACGTATGTTTTTTTTTTTTTTTTTTTTTTATGTATGACCACGCATAACTTTTTACAGAGCCGTCCGATTTGAAAAATTTTTGTTTTGTTCGAGAGGGTATACCTACATCAAAGTTGGTCCCATATAAAATTGATTAACTTTGCTTGGGTAGTTTTTGAGTTAGCTTCAATAATACGTATTTTTTCCCCACTTTTATATGGATGATGTTCTAGTTTGTTTTGCAGGGAGTGGTATTAGAATTTGTGTGGGGTACGTACCACAATTAAAAAGTGAAAAATAAAAACTTTTTTTACAAAAAAATACAACCGACTTCCAAAAACAACACTACAAAGTAAAAAATAACTTAAATTTCGGAAGTCGGTGGCAAAAAGCGAAAATACATTTAACCAGACACCGACTTCCGAAATTAAAGTTATTTTTTACTTTGTAGTGTTGTTTTTGGAAGTCGGTTGTATTTTTTTGTAAAAAAAGTTTTTTTATTTTAATAATTTAGTTTATTTCAAATTTTAATTACATGACGTCACACAGTTAATAGTACATGAAAAATTCAATGTTCCATTCGCCAACGTCCATACTACGTTGAATACACCGGTTCTCGTCCGATCACCGAAGTTAAGCAATATCGGACGTGGTCAGTACTTGGATGGGTGACCGCCTGGGAACACCACGTGACGTTGGATTTTTGCATTTTGAAGTTCTTTTTGACTAACACCGATCTCGTCTATTTTTTATACCGATGAAAAAAAGGATGAGCTTCTCGAGTCGACACGAACTTAATTTTTTCATGTTTGACTACCGACGCATAACTTTTTACATACCTAGTAACCCACGTTGAAAGATCTTGTTTTATTCGGGAGGGTATACCTCGATGTTGGTCCTAAATAAAATTGATTAACTTTGCTTGGGTAGTTTTTGACTTAACTTAATAGGTACCTAAGTACTTACGTATTTTTAACCGACTTCAAAAAGGAGGAGGTTATCAATTCGTCGGAACCTTTTTTTTTTTTTTTTTTTTTTTTTTATTTTTTTTTTTTATGTATGTTCCCCGATTACTCGAAGATGGCTGGACCGATTTGGATTATTTTTTTTTTTGTTTGAAAGGGTATACCTTCCCAGGTGGTCCCATGATCATCAAGTCAGGATCTGATGATGGGATCCTGGAGAAATAGAGAAAACTCTTCCAATTTTATAGGCACACTTGAAGCGATTTGGATAGTTTTTGGAAGAGTACTTTCTTGGAGTGGTCCCATTTCAATTTGGTGAAGACCTGATGAAGAACTTCTGAGATAGGCAACGGAACTCCTCAATAAATGATAGCAAATGGACTGGGATTGCTGAAATCTCATGTCTGTTTGTTGTTCACACCAGTTCATAACATAACATCACGCCAGTACGCTGTGAAGGGGTAAGCACATGTGAACCACTAAAAAGTGAAAAATAAAAACTTTTTTACAAAAAAATACAACCGACTTCCAAAAACAACACTTCAAAGTGAAAAATAACTTTAATTTCGGAAGTCGGTGACAAAAACGAAAATACATATAATCAGACACCGACTTCCGAAATTAAAGTTATTTTTCACTTTGAAGTGTTGTTTTTGGAAGTCGGTTGTATTTTTTTGTAAAAAAGTTTTTATTCCCACAGTATAGGTACGTGCATGATAAAGTTACATGCTCTGTGTGCATGACATTCTAATTTATTTTGCATTGCAGGTAGTGGAATTCGAATTTGTAGGTAGGTACCACAACTAAAAATTGAAAAACAAACATTTAAAAAAAAAAAAACAACCGACTTCCAAAAAAAAACACTTGTAGTAAATTGAAAGTTAACTTTAATTTCTGAAGTCGGTGGCAAAAAACGAAAATACAAAACCAAAGACACCGACTTCCGAAATTAAAGTTATTTTTCACTTTTTGGTGTTTTTGTAAAAAAGTATTTTTTAAATATTTTTGACATGTTGTTTGTTTAAAACCAACTTACAGAATAAATATCAATTACTTTTTATTGTGTTCAACTCTCTCTCTCTCTCTCTCCACCAACTCCAAATAATAAAAGTATAAAAATAAAACAATGAAGTCTTGTTGGTTTTAGGAAGAAAACCCCACGATTTTATATTATAGGTATACAGACGGATGTGCTAATCATATCATAAACGCATATACTTTTTGTTTTTTTTTTCTATTTTTATTAGGTCTTTACCTATGAAATTGCCGTTCTGCAGTACTGGCCATTTCAAATCAAAATAATTTTTGTTTGGCTAAGAATTCTAATTTCAAATTAATTTTATTTTAAAAACATGGATTTTTTTTTCCAAAAGTAGTCATTTGTTTATTTTATTGATTAAGTAGTGTTACATTTTCATCGCATTTCAATCTTTTTCGTCATCATGGATACGTTAAAAATTCGAGTAATTATGGAATATGAGTACCGTCGTGGCAGCAACGCGGCACAAGCGGCACGCAACATCAACGACGTTTACGGAGCTAACACTACAAACCAACGCACCACTTGTTATTGGTTTGCTCGCTTCCGTTCTGGAAATTTCGACCTGAAAAATGAACCTCGCGGTCGTCCGAAGACTTTGGTCGACAATGACGAATTAAAGGCGATTGTGAAAGCTGATGATATACAATCTACGGCTGAATTAGCAGCAGCTTTCGACGTTAGCGTCAAAACAATATTGGTCCATTTGCGTCAAATTGGCAAGGTAAAAAAGCTTGACAAATGGGTGCCCCCACGAACTCAATGATCGCCAGCGCGAAGTACGCGTCGAGACGTGCCTTGCACTGCTCAACAGACACACAAATGAAGGAATTTTGAACCGCATTGTTACCTGCGATAAAAAATGAATTCTGTTTGATAACCGCAAGCGCTCAGCAAGTTGGTTGGATCCTGGTTCAGCACCTAAACAATGCCCTAAACGAAAACTTACACCTAGAAAAGTGATGGTCACTGTTTGGTGGTCTAGCGCCGGTGTGATTCATCACAGCTTCTTACCAAACGGGGTGAGCATTACTTCAGATGTGTACTGTGAAGAACTGAACACAATGATGGAGAAGCTGGCACATCTCCAACCAGCATTGGTCAATCGCTCGTCTCCGCTGCTCCTGCACACCTCATACTGCACAGCAGATGGTCTCCAAGTTGCAAGAACTAGGGTTGGAAGCTCTCCGTCATCCGCCCTACTCACCAGACCTTGGGCCTACAGACTACTACTTTTTCCAGAATTTGGATAACTTCTTGGCGGGAAAAAAATTCAATACTTACCCGAGAGGCAGTACAAAATTCCTTTGAAGAATTTGTTGCCTCCCGTCCAGCTGATTTCTTTAAGAAGGGCATCAATAAACTGCCACTGCGTTGGCAAAGATGCATTGATTGCATGGGTGATTACTTCGATTAATACAAATAAAAAATGCATGAAAAAAATTCGTTTAAATTTTTTACTAAGTACAAAACGGCAATTTCATAGGTAAAGACCTATTATTATTAGGTCCATGTAATTTCTTTAGTCGTGATTGAATGATGAACGAATGAATGAAACGAATGATGAACGTCATCATATATTTTATATTCATTTCATTGTCGAAATTAAAGACCCCTTGTCAAAGTGGCACCAATAGTCCAGTAAAAATAGGGTTTGAGATTGCATTAAAGACACTTTAGTAAATTGGTTTTGAAGTTTAGTTATTTACTTAAGCATCCGTGGCAATTTTGTGGTCATATGGGCGGAGGAACCTGAGAAATACCTAAAATTGTGTTTATTACTGTTTAACGCTAAACAAAAAACTCACTTTAGGTGAAAAGTAAGATTATCGTCTATAGCCAGCCTAAAATTATAGTAAGTACATAAGTAATCCCTCGGTTTAGGTGCAAAATTCTTAACATTACGAGACTTTTTCTTTCATGGTGTGATAAATGAGACTTAAAAAATTTCACTTCCGGGGATTTTTCTGTTTATACATTCCAAACGTTAGCCTCGAACCTATGTTCAGTTTTCACCTAGGTGACTTTTCAGGAACATAGATAAAAAGTGTTTTTCATGATTTGTCTGATGTACATAAAAGACACTTGAAATATATTTTAGGATCTGCATTAACATTTTCATTCTTCATATGAAAGTGTCATAATCCCCTGATTAAGTGATAAGGATTCTTCGCAAAATGCATAAAACCTAAATTACCTAGAGTCCTAGACAATATAAAATAGTAATTCTAACAACAAAATTGCGCCGACCTTGACCGAGCGCCTCGCATCCCCCGCGTCGGTGTGCGAGAGGGACGAACTTATCGGATTGAAAAAGATGAACTGAAAACTTTCTTCTCATTACGCAAAGTGATTGTTTACTATGCGCCCGGATTTTCGTTACATATAATTATGACTTGCGTAATGTGCGGAAAACTCTTAGACGGTGATTCAGTCATCGTTGGCAGTAAAGGCAATTTATTTAATTTCTCGGACAACGTGCCAGTGATTTTACATACAAATTACCGAAAAAGTACATAAAGGAAAATGCGAAAGGTATATCTAGCAACATGGATAATATTGTAGGTAACTGAATCCACTGGAAGTAGTACAAGTGACTACATTGTAGTCCGTCTTTCATTGCACTACTTTGCCACACTGTTCAAAGACTATAAAAAAAACCGGCCAAGTGCGTGTCGGAACACGCACAATGATGGGTTCCGTAGTTGAAAAGAATTTATCCAAAACACAAACCTAACAATGGATCCCAAAAAAAATTTTTATGTTATGACATAAAAAAATTTTTAACCCACAAAAACTACAAAAACAAAACCACAAATTAATAATTTTCGGACTTATTCCTTTATCTGTGCTAGGAGACCTTGCTTCTTGCCAAATTTCATTATTCTAGATCAACGGGAAGTACCTTATAGGTTTTGATTTACTTGCGACAGTTGCGAGTATCAAAATGTGTCGCAAAATGGCCGTATTTTTTATTGCGTTGACTTAGAAGTTTGATTTTTTTAGAACTCTAAGGGACATTGACTTACGTATTTGATATTAATTTCAACGTGATACCTTCACGCGTTCCTGAGAAAAAGGGTCTTGACAGACTGACAGACAGACAGACGAACAACGAAGTGATAAGGGTTCCGTTTTTTCCTTTTGAGGTACGGAACCCTAAAAATATTAATTTGATAGTCTATGTCATCTGTCAGCTCATTCGTTTTAGAGCTCACTGCTTACTCTATTCCATAATAATAAGGGGGTAATAGATACCATGGCTGGGTAGGGTGTTAAATCTCTTCGGATGCAACATTTCCTATAATTTTGGTTGAAGTACACTTAAGTTCAATTAACCATACATTATATTTCTATGTTGCTTCCTCGAGATTTAACATACATTGTATATGTTTAGAGTATGTTTATTGTGGAATGGAAAAACCTATATGTTCATGTTCACATGTGAGTAGGTATTTCGTAGATTTAGGTAGTATACACTAACATGGAATAGATAGTTTGGCATCTGGTTTTAAAACAAAACAAATCCGGTCAGTAATCACAATCCGTTTTATATTAAAAAGCTAACACTTCGTAACAAATCACCTTGCAGGCCTATGAATTGAATATGCCATCAGCAACCACCCTGTCTTTTTCAGAATCAATAACAGGTTGGTTGTAAAATTTTGCAAAACATATTGAGTTATCAGTATTATTTCCATTGAGATGCCAGATATGAAAGCTGCTGACGTCGATGCATGCCTAGTGCTGCAGGCAGGGAACACATTCAAATCCACACGACTATCACTAAGCGTTTCTTTAATCCAGCGGCTAATGGACTGGGAGGTACAAATTGTGTCGGTTTTTAAAAAGTTAGGATTGATTTATCACAATTATGAGAATTTCTAAGTGGACAAAATTTTTCCACTTAACAAGTTAGGGTTTTTGCTGGACATAAAGGATTGTTTATTATTACAGAAAGGTAAAACCAGGCGGGTATTTTTTCTGTTCGGTGTTGAAGTTTTAATCATGTTTTAGTTACATGAATATCATTAACTTTGATCAAAAATAACGTTTGCGTACGCTGTCTCGTGGACAATGCAAGCAAACTTACAAGTTTTTTTAGAAATGTCTTTAAGGGATAGACTTTCATTGGGATATATGATCTAGGACCAGATTATGATTCCAAGTAGCACAACAATTAGGAAAAATAGTCTTAATTTTAAAAACACCTTTGTTAAAAAATCTACGAATATAATGATTTTCTATTTGACTTTTTGGTAAAATTAATTTTTAACGCAGAGCGACAAGAATTTCACGTTCATAACTTGCACCTTTGTTAAAGTCCTCTGTTAAAAGTTTTAGGATATACAGGATGGAATTTTGTAATGCCACCTGAAGGGAAAGTACTCTTATTACTGTAGATAGAAAATTTTACTCAAAAAAATCATTCCTTTATTTTTGAATAGAAAAAAAACTGCCTTCATAAATTTTCGAAAATTCACTTACCGCACCCGGGAATCTACTACTAGTAAATGCTAGTGGCGCCAGGTTGAGGCCTTACGGTAAGCAATCGAATTCATATAAAATGTTATTATAATGGAAACCCAAATATTTTCTATGTTAGATATCCATTAGAAAATAAGATTTTTAGGTCTGTTGTTGCCATGAATGCATTACGTATTATTAATTTGGATACGGTACGTGTCATTCGTTTTAAAATGTCGGGTTGGTAAGAACTTATAGGTCTTCAAATTTAAGATAAATCTATAACCGCCTGTATACTCTTGGCGTTAAGAATACAGACGAAATAAACTGTTGTGGTAGATCAGAACATATAGAAATCGTCCTTAAGTCAATAAATTTGGAAATTGCATATTCCATTTCTCGATTAGGAGATAACGGAATTTTATAACCATCAACATAAAATTATAGGATCATAAGTTACCAGCTTCCAATTTTTATAAAATATCTAATTCTACCGGCGCAGTGTGAGGTACCTCTAATGGTGATTCTTGTTGTCGTACATCTTGTTGGCTCCCATCTGCCGACTGCGTTGAGTTGGCTGCGGTTGGTGTCGACTTGTGAGACCCCGCACATTTCCCGCCACCTGTAGTGTTTACTGGAGTCGGTTTCTTAATTTGTAGGCCCGTTCTTTCGATATCTTTGGAGTTTTTGATGTTATCACCAAGTTTGGTTCCAAATAAAATTTCATCTCTCTTGATCCCTTTGGTTATATTCCAAAAGTTTTCATGTAATAAAAGTATGACACGTTTTCGTCTGTTCATGTTGTAGATCAAGAAGCGATTGACTGATTTCTGATATACTTTTCAGAATATCAAGTTTCTCTACAGATTGGGCCCGTATGAGGTCTTTTGTTAGGTTGACGAGGCCGGTGATCCCCGTACCAAGTTTCTGGTCTTTGTCTTATCCATCAAGCAGTATTTTGTCGCAACGTTCAGCGACTTCATTGGGTATTTTTTCCCCGAGTGCAGGATCCAATTTCTTTGCTTGACCAATTCAAGATTTTCTGTAGACACATCCGCAGTAAAAGTTTCCGTAATTGTAGTTTTCAACGGAACTTTGGTGTGCATCATATGGCGATAAGCTCGCAAGATCGCAATGATGAGCTTTTTGAAAATCGAAACAAAAAAAATGGAATGTCACTTTCAGGATAGTATCACGTACTACCTCATCAAGAAATTACGAGTATTTCTATATAACATCGCGAGTTACCTCGCTAAAAAATACCATTTTGTAAGCAGGATAACGTCAGGTGTTACAGAATTTTGGCATGAATTATATGGCGATGAGCTTATAGATCGCAATGAAAGGCTTTTTTAAGTCGGAACAGAAAAAAAAAAGAATTGTTACTTTCAGGATAGTATCACGTACTACCTCATCAAGAAAATACTTACTGTATTTCTGGATAACATCGCGTGTTACCTCGTAATGTTTGATCTTATGTCTAAAATATTCTTCATTGCTTTCGTTTTTCCTTTTTCCCATGTCTAGTTTTCGCTAAAATAACCCTTTTCACAATGAAACTAGAAAGATTTTTATGAATATAAAATTAAATTGAAAAATTAACAGCAGGAGAACGAATGAGGTGACAGCTGACATAGACTATCAAATTAATTTTCTTTTTTTTACAGTCTTTGAACAGTGTGGCAATGTAGGGCAATGAAAGACGAACTACAATGAATGTTAAATCTCGAGAATGCAACATTGAAGTACAATTCCATACGAACTGGAATCGCGGTTTGCTCCTCCCTCTAGACCCAATTTGATATTGAATAAATTATGTATTTTTAACACTTACTTATTTTTATTAGGATATTCAAAGTGTATTTTAATTTTGCTGATATCAATTTTGTCTACAAGTAGGTACTATTTTATTTTAAAACACCACATCTTTGTTTACTCCTGTGGTCTAATTACACGAGTAGACGCGCCCGCCCGATGCATCGCGCCGCCGCGCCGCGTCGCCACCCGCCCACCTCCCGCCCGCACCCCTCTCGCGAGGTTTTGGTTTTCATTTAATTATTAAAAATGCTTTACAGATATTCAGGGGATTTCTTCCAATTTGAGAAGACAAAAATTATTCCTAATAAGATTCATAAAAATATTTTAGGTGTCTTTAATGTACGAGGGTTAAAAACAAATTTAACTTCACGAAAAAAAAAAGTATAGTCACCTTGGTGATAATTTACATAGTTATTTGTAGTAACTATGTAAATACTTTGACAAAATTTCACTCTTTATGCAATTATTGTTTTGAAGTTATCATTTATTTTATATAAAATAGTCAATATGTACATAATATGTTGATTTTGACCGGGGATAATTATTACCATAGTTAAAACTTTTGAAAAGGAGCAGTCATGTACAAAATCACCAGTGGTCCATTTTTTGTTCTCACTTAAATTTAATTTTATTGCTTTATTGCTCATTTACTCAATACATATTAATAAAATATCGGAGATTACTGTCAATTTATGTATTTCAGCTATATATCTATCTAATTCTGAATTATCACCCAAAGAGCATTTATTGCAACCTACTCCATACAAATCGATCTATTTTTACTGGACTACAACTGGTGGCTTGAATCTTCATGAAAACCCTCATTACAGGAATTGGCATTCTTGGTTGAGATAAGAATGCGTAAGTCAGTCAGTGGTCCGCATAACCCGACCCGTCTTCCCGTCTTCTTGTTCGTAAAAGGGAAATGCAGAGCACTGACTGTACTAACACTAAGTAGCAGTGCAAATACTTCTAATCCATACAAAATGTTTGTACGATTTGCGTTTGCACATTCATGTCTTGAACTTGGCTATGATGAGTAGCATAAAGTTCTATCCACACATATCAGGGTCCGTGTCCAGGACGTGGACGGACCGTGCTCCGTCATTCATAATACATTTTATATGAACTCGTTCACACGCATCCGTGTCCGGGCCGGCGACTGAGCTGTAGTGCCTGGGACTGCAGTCTCGACATAGCGATTGGGGTCCCTACACGGTCAAAATTGTTTGACACAAGCACGTGATTTTTCGTGCTTTTTAAGTAATTTTGACCGTCAAGGGACTTAGGACTTTCCGACCGAATTCGGTCGTAAAGCGATCACTATTTATGTCGAAACTGCAGCCCCTGTCACGTTCCGAGCACGGCCCCCATGTTTGGATAAACTTTAAATAATATATCTCACATAATCTACCTACACCATTTCAAAATAGACTGATGTATACTGAAGCACCCACTTTTTATACACAATTAAGTTTTTGCTTTTAACAACATACAATACGATGAGGATAAAATGTTGCAGTATTTCATTGATTAAATGACTACTCTTTGATTATTGTAAATATTATCATTTATTAAAATACGCTAGGAGTGCTAGGACATTGTTATTGCACACTGTTTCAAAGTTAAGTAATATTGATTTATTTCATTAGGACCTATTAACATAAAATAGGCATGTATTAAAATTTGTCATAATCTGGCCCTAATTGCGTAACACACTATCAATCGGAATCGGTTTCATTTTGACAGTTCAACAACATTCATTGCGTTGTTTACGTTGTCGAGCAGACAAATTTTTTGTACATATGAATCAATGCATTAGCAATTTGCTTCAAAATGATTCAGATTCCGATTGATAGTGTGGTATACAATTAGGATGCTGACTACTAGTTCTAAGTACATTGATTTAGAGGGAAATGGATAGTGTAATAAAGTGGTTTTTAGTAGTTGAGTGGTAGAGGAATGGTGAAAATGAAATGGTGTTTAACTACTTAAACTCATACAATTCTTAACTATGTTTAAAATGATGATGTATGCATGATGTGTTCTCCTATAACTGAAGGAGCACAAATCTTCAAAGTACCTACTTTGTATAATAATGCATGTAATGTGTATCCTTTGTTGGAGTTCCTTTCTGAATAAAAATAAAAATAAAATAAAATAAAATAGAATTGTTAGCATTATGTTAGGGTCGAAGAATGAAAGCGCGCATTGTAAGACAAAAATATCTACAATGCGTCGTCCAAATCCAAGTGATCGTGGCATTCATTATGTCACTTGTTCGGCGGATACTAACGCATAGTCGTACCGGCAGAGGGCATCTTCCACTCATTTTTATTCTCATCATTCTCCTGCCCTTATCCCCATTTACTTGGGGTCGGCGCAATATGTCTTTTCTTAGACTTCTCTATTAGTCGTCATCTCGGCAGCCACTCCCTTTCTAGCTATATCATCTTGCACACAGTCCATCTATCGTTTCTTGTCTTCCCCTACTCGTATAGCCATCGACATTCATACTCAAACCTTTCCTAACGACATTTTCCTCATCCCTCCGCATCACATGCCCATACATAGATATATGAAAGAAGGAGATATGCCCGGTAGTTGAAAATGTATCAGAACCCGATGTCGCTAGGTTGGCCCCACCACCGCGCCACTACTACACATGTAGTTCAATAAAAGCAATAGATACAAAGTCGCGCACACACTTGCAATTCATAAATCAGAACATACTACACAATCAATTATAAACCTTAACTCGTCACACACAGCGTGCATTTACCATGCACCGTACAACTTACTCACACAAAAACATCTGGCGCTATTATTGTGTTGTGCAAAAAGCAATTTATTTTACATATACGCTAGTGATTGACTAAATCGGAAAGTTATCGATACTTCCATTTATTAGTACAAGAAAAATTTGGGGTCCTGAAAATAAAATAAAAAATGATATGTCCAGAAAGTAATATATATTTTAAATTAAAAAAAAATGTATATTAAAAAAAAAACACGAATCGATAAATTAAAACAATCCGGTTAAGTTGGTTTAGGCTGTGAAACCATAGGAATTGTTGAACCCTGTTATGATGTGTTTACTGACTGACCTGTAAAGTGGAGGTATTTGTTCAGTACTTGACGTAGGTACTCTTAATTTTGGGATTGCCCATTCAAAAAGCCTGTTTTCTTTAGAGGCTCGAGTTTTCTTAAAGTAAATTGAGCATATGGTGCTATAATTTGTTGGGAACCAGTTAGGTGGCCTTCCTGTGGCATCAATCCATTCTTTTTTTGTATTTGTATCTTTTGGGAAGCTAAAAAGGTACTATAAGAACTTATTTATCATTTACATAATAAGTATCTTAAGCTATAGTCTATAGTCTAGGAACTAGTTGGCCGCTGAGACAGGGGTGAGGCGGCGGTTCGCAACGCACGTACTGAGTAATGCGCCCCCGCTCCTCCATCCCACCGCTCACATACCGGCGCGGTCAACTAGTTCCGCGCGGTCTATACTTCTTAACCTCACGATGAGTAAGCAGGTAGCAGGCAACAGGCGAATAGGCTTTTGTTATTAAAAAAAAACCCTTAGTTAAGAAATAGTTAAATATATGAAAACAAACACATGCCATACTCATGCATAACAAATAAATAGCATGAATATGTTGACTTATTTTAAGCAAAAATCACTAATATTTTATCTGAACCATACCGATTACTACAACGCATTCGAATCTTGTGGTGCATAGTTAAAGACTTTAGCGGAAGTAAAATACCAAAACCAAAAAAAAGTAAGGAAATAGCACGAAGATGCGATAATTTAAACCCAAAAACACTCCAAAAAACTAAACTAAAAAAAAAAAAAAAAAACTTACTTTACGACCGTTGGTTATGCATTTCTCAACTAGGTAAAATAATCAAAAACAGTAAAAAAGATTATTTTACATTCTCAAAGGTTTTCCAACCGTACTTAAACGTCATCTTTTCAAGTGTTCCAACCGGGCTAAAACGGTTGACAAATTGAAAAATAAACTATAATAGCAATATAATATTCGTTGGGCAATCGACATTATTATCGCCTACTTTAGTGGATCTTAACCTCATCACTATCTCGCCGCAAGACACAGCGGCTGTACTATGCGACGCTCCGCGTAAATGAAGTATCGTTTTGTTATTTTTACATTGCTTGTCCAGTCGCTTAGCGACATACTTAAGACAGTGGTTAAGGAGCAATGTATTTGCTGCAAAAATAGTACAACCGCTGCGATATTTGAAAACAAAAATAACGTAGTAAAAGAAAGAAATATTTTACGATTTGTTGTTTTTTATGATTTTAAAGATAAATACAGTAAAATAATTTTACTTACATATGGTAAGTGATTCCGTGAGATACGAAGTTTTTATTATCACTTCGGTTTTTGCAGCAAACCACTGAACAACACGGCATTTTTATAATTTATCGTGACCACGGTCGAAAGCGTACTAGTTCGCGGAAACGGCCATTTGGCGAGTAAAGGCACAGCGTGCGCATAACGCGTGGACACAGACACGCCTCCATGCCACTTCTCCTGTTTTTTATATTTCTATGTGCCCATACCATGACAGCCGATTTCCGCACAACTGTCACCGGTTTCAGACTTTCTCTTATATACTCATTTCTTATTCTATCCATTCGTATAACACCACACATCCCTCTTAGCATTTTCATCTCAGATGCATGCAATTCCTTTCATTCATTACTTTTGTGGCTCAACAGTCTGATCTATACAAGACAGCAGGTCTAACCATTGTTAACGGGAGGTTATCCGAATTTTACGTTTTAGAATCAATTTTAAATGGTCAAATTATTGTATTAAGGTCCTGAAAAAAATATATGCCATAGATACATCCTTTCTTTAGGGAAATTAACGGTTCAAAACACGATAAATTGTAATTTCCTCGATAAAAAAAAAATCCGAAACATGGTCGATTTCAAAACCATTTTCCGTTTCATTTCCTAATTACAGCATAAAATGTTATGAAAATTGCATGTATCATGAGGTAATCGTATTTCGGAGGGAATTTAACGGTTGAAATTTTGAGTTTAATAGTTTTTTTTTTAAATAAACTCAAAATTAGTAAATTTGGCTAAATCCGCTCGCGGTCAGAGTCCTGCGGGACGTCATCGAGGTTGGACCTGTGTCAAAATTTTTAAAAATTCGCTCTCCCTGCTGTTGTTCAAAAAAATTCAAACAAAAGACGAACACATTAGATATGAAATTGCGACAGCTCAAAAAAAATATCTCGTAATTATATTATAGTTTTAATTCATAATATCGTTTTCGAAAATGTGATTATTTATATGTGGTATGATGACGTTTAATTGTCATCTTACGATAGTGTTAAGACACATTGCAAATTATTATCGATAAAATTATAGTCAAGCGCGAGTAGTTTATAATTTTTTATCGTGATCCTTTATGAAGAAGTTTTAAAACACATTTTTCTAAGATTTTTCATCAGATTCATCCACATTAGTATTTTCAATCTCCATCGAACTGTCTTCACTACTAGTCTACTACCATATCCTACATAAATTACACATAATATAAAAACAATGTGTCCGGTTGTCGGTTGGATACTAATAATAATCAACTTTCACTCTGGCAACAACAGTGAAAATTAGAAAAAAATAAAAATGTGCGGTTGGGGACCACCGTCAGGAATGAAGTTCCTTATAACGTATGATTTAAAACACAAACACAAAATTTTCACATCCGCCATCTTGAATTTTCATTTTGACTTCACTACCGGCTTTGGCTCCCTCGAAAACCATAAAAACGACACCCCATGATCAGTTTTGAGTACAAAAAGTCACAGTATACGATAAAATATCGTGTTCTATACATTCGAAAAATAGCGCCTTGTGAACGTAGCCATGGTTAGGCGGTAACCGTATCACTCAGTGCCCATGTTCTAAAGCAAGTTCGTCGATGACATATCCTATTGTTGGTTTGTAACTTTTATCATATTGATTCTTGCACTTTTGTTTAGGTAAATAGTCCTATGGGACGGCAATCCCACATGAGCGGGGCCGGTTAGACAATATACTAAATTAATTTTGATGTCTTAGAATAGTAGATTCGATAAATTATAGCTGTAGCAGTAGGTACATCCCTTGATAATAAAGTACGGCAATTGTTCCTTCATATGTAGTTGTCAATAATTACTGATCTTCATGAGCAGTGGTCAACATCAAAAACAAAAGAATATGTTTGCAGCATAAGAAAAACAGTACGACCATTTTTAGCCCATTCTAAAATTTTTTTTTTTATTCAGTCACTAAAGGGGTTATAGGGGATGCAAGTTAGACACACAATATACTAAAACAACAGCCACATTTTATAAAACTTTCCTTTACAGTACGTTTGTAGTTGTGGTCTCTCTCAGCAGCCAAAATACACAGAGAGTTAGGACTGGTGACGCGGGAGCAAGCGACCGACGACGAAGCAGCTTGTCCTGAGGTCGAAACGCGCAGCCTTCAGTAGCAATTTCCCACTGCTTGCGAAGTTTTTCGTTTTTAGTGGATAAATAAACAAACGCCTGTTCGTGTCGTTCCTGTGCAGGAACGACACGAACAGGTGTAATACCTAATGGCATAACACGAATACACTAAGTGATTCTTACAGATTATTTCTAACGAACCCGGCTATCGCTAAAAAATATAACAGTAGATTGTACACACGGGATTTCTCATTAACTGTCAGCTAACCATTGATATTTATTTTTATTATAAATATAGATGGTATAAGAGGCCTAAACTTCATGTTTTCTGTGTACGTTATGCGAACTATCAAATAACAGTCATCATGTCGTCCACACCGTATCCGGCGATGGCGACTCCTATATGTTTAATCAGGGTCTTTATTCCGGTGAGCTCTGATGTGGCTAGCAAAACCGAACTTCGTCTCAAAGACTCGGTTGCAAGAAGCACAGTACAGCTGGCCAGCTGAGTTGGTAGTGTAAGTGTAGGAGGGTTTTGGCTTCGTTTTCCGTACTTGGCGTTTTGCGTCAAGATCTTCTAGACGCCTGGTTTCAAAACTTTCCACGCTCTTATGAACAACAGTAGCAAATAACAGTAGGTATATAACAAAATATAAAAAAAAGAATTGAAAAAATATAACAGTTGAGAATCAAACTATTAACCACGGGTTTGCAAAGCAGTCGTCGAACCGTTAAGCTATTTGGTTTGATGAAAGTTTACTAAAATAGCCGTTTAAAGGTTCAATCTGTAACTATCTGCTATATTCGTTTCCTACTCAGCCCAATGAAGTAATGGAATAATTCGCTTTTACATTGTGTTTTAATGTCACTTATATCGTCGTAGACAACGACCGACACCGATTATCAGCATTCTCCTGCCCTTATCCCAAATTTTTTTGGGGTCGAAGCAACTTGTTTTTATCTTTCATACTTCTCTATTAGTCGTCATCTCGATAGTCACTCCCTTTCTAGCCACATCATCTTTCACACAGATCATCCATCGTTTCTTTGGTATTCCCTTACTCGTATAGTCATCCAGATTCATAATCAAAACATTCCAGACGACATTTTCTTCATTTCTCCGCATCACATGCCCATACCATGATAACCGATTTCCACACACACCGATACCGATATCGGCACGATATCTACCGGCGAAGACAGTGCGGGGTGAGAGTAGCGGGCATTCTTTCAATTGAGAAAACTTTTTCAAACTGCCGCCGACTTAGTAGTGTGGTTGTTTGTCGTCTCGCGATGGTCATCGATATTCACCAATATCATGGGGCTGATAATAATTGTACCTATTGTTATCGAATCGTGTTGGTACAGTTATCTGATAATGTGAAAACAAAACGACATTTTATGTAATAATCTTAGTTCACTCCACCGTAGACACCATAAAATGTAATCTTAGGGAAAAAAAATCGACCTAAGAAAAACTAATTAAGTTGATCAACTGCAAATATTTTACACTGTAGCATAGATTTTCCGCGAAATCGTCGGCAGCGCGTCGTAAATAAACACGTCGCGCTACATTTGGGGGAGGCGGAGGTAGCGTTTCAAAGGCCTACAGGCCCGAACAACCTAGCCTTAAAATCTTCCCCTTAAGATTCCGAACAAAACGTGACACAAGAACGCGAAGATCATTTTGGTTAGAACGCGATAATGATATACAGGTTGAAATTGAACTCATGGGCATCCTCCTAAGGGGTCATTGTACTCATCATTATGAACAACTCACTGTGGGACCAAACCTGAAATCCCAAAAAAAAAAAACAGCTCTTCCTTACATTTATGTTCGCACTAGTGTTTGCCAGCGGCTTCGTCCGCGTGGATGTCAGAAATTATCCCACGGGAATCGTATATTTTTCCGGGATAAAAAAGTAGCCCAGACTACAATCTATCTCTGTGCCAAATTTCATCCAGATCCGTTCAGAGGTTCTGGCGTAAACATACATCCATCCATCCATCCAAACTTTCGCAAATAATAATAGTAGTATGATAACTCGTCAAATGTAGGAAACAGCTGATTTTTTTGGCGTTTTCATGATTGGGCCCATAGTAAAAGTTGTTCATAATGATGAGTACAATGAGCCTTAAAAGAATGCCCATGAATTCAATTTCAGCCAGTAGTGGCACTTGATACAACAGCCACAGGGCGTTGAGTTTAACTCAGAAATACTATACAAAGCAAAATTCTGTGGCTGGGAAAGTGCTAGCACCGACAGACTAAGGATTATTTAGAGAACTGTTTTCTATAGGTTAGGTCAGCACCCTAACTACGTAACACACTTTCAATCACAATTTGAATGATTTTGAAGCATATCTAATCCATATGTTCAGAAAATTTGTCTGTTCAACAACGTAAATAACGCAATGAATGTTGTTGAACTGTCAAAATGAAACCAACTCCTATTGATAACGTGTTACGCAATTACCCCACTTTACAGCTGTGACCAATAGTTTTCACGAAAACATTCGTCGCGCTCGCGTTTTCGTTCATTGAGCCCAACATATACAACCAGCAAATCACAAACTTGAATACAATATCACTATCAATTACAATTTTTATTGTACTTGATAGAGATATTGTATTCCTAGAGCTAAATTGGAGATTAATGGTACTAATATAATATTGGAATCACACAAATTTTATTTAGGAATATTTCATCAATTAATATTGGTTATAATTATTTTATTATCATCAACTGTAAATATATTATTTTTTTTATATTAAAAAGTACTTAGATATAATACAATTTTACGGATATTTTTTAATATTTCATTGTGATGATAATAAATACACATTAATTTAATTGGGTAAGCTTATATTTTGAATTAAATAAATATCAAATTGGTGTTTGATGTTTGTTTGTATCATAGATTCATCTAATTATGACTTGATTAAAATAACAAGCTTTATAAACAATGCCTTTTATTAATTAACGTGTAAATATTTTGTCTAATAATTAATAACTTCTTTGTTATATTAATTAATAAATATTTTTTGTGTATTATTTATGCAAGCATGCTTTACTTGAATATCTGAAATGAATACACTTTGCTTTAATATTTACCTTTATATGACTAAACGATTTTACAAATATACATGCATAGTGGAAAACCAAATTCATATTATACTCCATTTGAAATAAGACGACATTTAAATAAACCTTTTTTACAGATCATTCAACCGATTTTGACTTCTATTCAGTAGGCATAAGGATGGCATTAAAAGCAAAAAGTGGTTACAATATCAACTGTTTACTGCTGCTGCTATTTGTCATGCCACCAACGCAATAGAAGTCAAAATCTGTTGAACGGACTGTAAAAAGGGTTTATTTCAAATGGAGTATATGGAGTAAAAGGCCGATGAATCATGGGCGGTCCTAACTTCGCACAGAAGGCTGCGCAATAACATGGTGACACGAGGCGAGTGTGAGTGAGATAACATGCGCGAAAGTTCGGAAAGCCTATGTTCAGAACATGGCCATGATTCATCTGCCGTATTGAAGTTAGTGCTAGACGATATTTTTAAGTATTAAACAATGGTATTGGAGCTCTTCAAATTAGAACAAATAATAATTACACCGTAACTTAACGTCTCCTAAAATAGATCTTATAAATGCGTAAAATGCTTTAAATCTAATTGTACATTTAATTCAAAGTTATCAAAAATAACCTAATCATATTCCAAGGATGATTTTATTGTGTAAAATGGTTTCTCAATAATTATATATTTCTATTTCATTTATCTTACTTATAGGATTAAAATGTGAAAATTCACATAACCTTTAAAAAGCCAGACTTTTCTGACTGCAAGCCCGGCTGTGTTGTCTTTAAAATCACTTAAAAAATATTTAAAATTTTACCTTATGCAGAACTCAATACCGTTTATTTTAAACCGCGACTATCTACAGAAAAAATCATTGATGAAACATTATCTATTTAAAATTTAATTTTAGCATGCATTTCTATTAGAAACTTTAATCCTACACATAGTTATATTTCCAATGCAATACTTTTTGTCAATTTCATACACATTAGTTATTCTAATATCAACTTAATCCACAAGCTCTTAACGTTGAAATTTGTGTGATTCTCAAAAGTCTATTCATCTTTCCTGCTAACAGAAGACTTGGAATCTCCTTCACTATCACTAGACCACTCCCCCTCACTGTATTGCCTCTCTTTCTTTCTCCTTTTATCTCTTACTACGTCTTCATCAGAGGACACTTGTCTTACAAAGCTTTGTTGTGTATCTTCTAAGTCTTGGAGAACTAACTCTTTGGTCGGAGAAGAAGTGCGGAGTTCTTTCAAAGTACTTGTCAAGTCGATGTTGACGGCTATTGGCTGTTCCTCGTCGACTTCGGGCTGTCTGCGCTTGCGTTTGTTTTTGGAACTATGCTTTCTTTCCTTCTTGCGTTTCTTCTTTTTTGAACTGTAAATAGAAATGTTTATTCGTTATTTATTTATTCTTTCAGTAGCACCAAAATCATCGAATAATTTAAACTACTTATTTACTACTTATGGCACTTGGTTAAAAAAAAAAACCGGCCAAGTGCGTATCGGACCACGCACAATGAAGGGTTCCGTAGTTGAGAAGAGTTTATTCCAAGAACAAACTTAACATTGTAGTCGAAAAACATGTTCAGCCAAACATTCCAACTGTAAATGTAAGTTTGTACTCACAATATTGAGAGATTTACCATGTTATTTTAAGACCACAGACTTCTTATAGGTTTCCTGTAATCTACAGATAAAGATCTATTTTTCTGTATTTTTTTCAAAATTTTAGGCTCAGTAGTTTCGGACATAAAGGGTCAATTTTCGTCTATTTTCTTAAATATCTTTAAAACAATTTATTTTAAAATTATTAAAAAATATATATGTTTGAGACCCTCATAGTATATGAGACCCTCATTTCATTTGAGGTTATGGATATGTCACACGGTATAGTTTGGAAAACTTTTTTTTTAATTTTCTTATTTGCCCCCGAAAAGTGACCTCCATATTCAAAATTCATTTATTTACTTTACCCGTCCGTGTTTGGGTCACAGAAATTCATATGTGTACCAAATTTCAACTTAATCGGTCTATTAGATTCGGAGCAAATTGACTGTGACAGACGGACAGACAGACAGACATTCACCCAAGTGATCCTAGAGATCCGTTTTTTCCTTTTGAGGTACGGAACCCTAAAAACAAATAAAATTACAACGAGGGTGCAAGCAAAATAGTAACAGTTATCTATGACTACAAGCAAACATCGGTGACCAATCTGACCGTCGCGTCGCGTCCGTCGTTAAAACAAGTGATGGAGGAATGTTTTTGAACAGGTTGAAAATAATGTTATTTAGGATTGGGTGCGATTCAAACTTTCATATTTATACTGTGTTAGGTATGATATTAAGTTCTCGTAAAAAATACAACTTATAGAAAGAGTTTCTTCGCTTTGGCAAGTTAAAAAGCATGTGACGAAAATATCTACAAATAAAGTGATTAATATTTATTTAGTACTTATTTTTTAGCTTACCCATCGTAATCCGACTCGTCGTTTTCATCCGACGATCTGCGAACAATATTTATTACGATTAGGCTGATGGATAAAGATATGACTTGATGCACTACCGGTTTCGTGGTTTAGGCGTAAAAAGGCAACAGACAGTCAGACAGAGTTACTTTCGCATTATAATATTAGTATACAAGGTGAAACTTAAATAACGCACTGCCTCTTAAGGGGTCAATGTACTCATAATTATGAACAACTTTTACTATACCTAAACTTTATTGCGAAAAAGATCAGTTGTTCCCTACGTTTATGTTCGCATAACTCGTCAAAATTTAGGGAACACCAGATTTTTTTTTTCGCGATATAAGGTTTGATCCCTTAGTAAAAGTTGTTCATAATGGTAAGTACAATGACCCCTTAAGAGGTTGTGCGTTATTTAAATTACACCTTGTAGATTGGAACTTACTTATACTTTCTGCGTTTGCTCTTTCTGTGTGACCGCTCACATTCGTCTTCGTAATCTGAAAACATAATAAAACATTCTTCATCATGACTTGTTGACACAGGAACAGTACAAGACAGTCAAAGATCTCAACACCTATTTATAAACTTTGCAAGACTGAAAAAAATATGTGTTCAAACACACATAGGTACTCAAATATCTGTGCCACACAATAACTTACTAAAACACTCATCATCATTCTCCTGCCCTTATCCCAATCTATTTGGGGTCGGCGCAACATGTCCTTTTTTTCCATACTTCTCTATTATTCGTCATCTCGGTAGTCACCCCCTTTCTAGCCATGTCATTTTTCACACAATCCATCCATCGTTTCTTTGGTCTTCCCCTACTCTTATAGCCATCGACATTCATACTCAAAACTTTCCTCACGACATTTTCCTCACTCCTCCGCATCACATGCCCATACCATGACAGCCGATTTCCGCACAACTTTTCAGTCACCGGTGCCACTTTTAGACTTCCTCTTATGTACTCATTTGTTATTCTATCCATTCGTGTAACACCACACATCCCTCTTAGCATTCTCATCTCAGCTGCATGCAAAAAAAATATGTGTTCAAACACACATAGGTACTCAAATATCTGTGCCACACAATAACTTATTAAAACACTACGATAACAAAAACAAAATTATAATACGGATAATACCGAAACTTCTAACAAATATCTGTGCCACACAATAACTTATTAAAACACTACGATAACAAAAACAAAATTATAATACGGATAATACCGAAACTTCTAACAAATATCTGTGCCACACAATAACTTATTAAAACACTACGATAACAAAAACAAAATTATAATACGGATAATACCGAAACTTCTAACAAATATCTGTGCCACACAATAACTTATTAAAACACTACGATAACAAAAACAAAATTATAATACGGATAATACCGAAACTTCTAACAAATAACATTGTAAGTTATGTACATTTACTTATTCTTACTTTTATACTTACATGGGATTCCAAACTAAATACCGAAATTAAAATAAACAGCATTACTTTTTTTGTTACTGCTTAGCTTAGTTACTAACGCTTTGAATAAAGCCGACGTCAAACATAGCTTCAAATAATTATTTGAACAACGGGGAAGAATACTGCCAAATTAGTTCCGCGTAGATGGCGCTAAGGGCGAAATGCACATGCCTGTAGCTGGTATAAAAATATGCAAGTAGCTGGCATGCGGTCGGCCATAACAACTTCTGATTGGTCAATATCACAATCACGATTTTGTAGGTACAAACAGAATTGCGTATTTGAAACTATGTCAGGCGGCGGGGTTACAAACAGCGTTTAAATTTTGTAAATATCTCACCTCTTCTGTCACGATGTCGTCTCTTGTCGCGTCTGCGTCGCTTCTCTTCTTCTTCTGCCTTCTTCTTACGGATCGACTCCAATGTGTCCACCTGTAGTAATAATAGTTTTTTTGTAAATAACATGTAAACCGTTTTGTGGCCTATGAATGAATCACTGGGATTTTATATCATTATCCTCTAACACAAGGGCGGCTAAACCCAGGCACGGTGGCCCGCGTGCATTTGAATTTGCCCGTCAGCACTTCGGTCGGCCAGCTAGCCAGCGCGCGGTGTGACCGCTTCCTGACTGAGGGGCAATTCCCGTATTTTTAACAACGTTCGTAATCTCATCTCAGTCACAATCTGTCAAAAATTGTACAGCGTTTACCTACACCTAAAAACAATATACGTTATTTCATTTAATTCACAAATAAAGTAAATAAAAGCATATTTTGTATTTTTTGTGAATGAATTATCTTATGAATATAGTAGTAGTAGTGGCTCGGCGCCGCCAGTCTAAGAAATTTTGCTTACTGGAAAATCTATTGGCCAGCCTTGCTCTAACATAACCTACAGACTCTAAGCTGAGTATGTTCTAGAAGGAAGTCAATCGATTTAAATATAATTTCTCTCTATATTCTTAGTAGGTAAAAACTCCGCAGACGCGATGGGTATCGTTATCTAAACAAAATTAAACATAAAATAAATGATTTTTTTGTGGGGTCATCGACCGCATTTATTGTAGTTCATCATCATCATTTCAGACGAAAGACGTCCATGCTGGACATAGGCCTATATAAGGTGCTATAAAAATATCTGACACAGCTTCAATGGGCGATAATATTGTGTATATAGATTACAATAGTGAAGAAATTGCGTACCCCGTAATAGTTAAATCAATTTGAGAAAATAAAGTATTTAAATAAACATTTAATTTATTCTGTATAACATGGTTCACAAACTACGCGCGGTGTGTCGCTTCGTCAATGAAAACAATTGCTACCTCTTTCTAACTGTTCTGAGAATGAACACTAATTATTACGGGACGGTTTCATACAAATAAATCAATTCAAATTTATACGCACATTTTTTTGTATGAAAAAATTTATGACATAAGATCAATAATTTATCTTCACTATTGTAATCTACGTACACAATACTGTCTCCCACTTCCGCCGTGGCAGATATTTTTATAACACCTTATACATTGTAGTTACTTGAATGAATGATCAGTTTTATATTTTTATATATATATATTGGCCTACACTGTCTCACTGCAGAGCAAAGGCTTCTCCCAAATCCTTGAAATATCAGTTCAAAATATTTTAATTTTTTTTGAAAACTTCAAGACGTGTACCAATAACTAAACACAATAAAATATTATAAAATCGTTTTTTTTTTTTTTCAACTCATATATCAAGTAGCAACACTAATAGCGGTCGTTAACCTCCCAAAATAAAAACATCAAATCTAATTATTATTTATTTTATCGTCTTTAGATATCGATGCCCACCGCGTCTGCAGAGTTTAGCTAGCCAATTTAAAGTAAACCCTGTAGTACTGACAAGAGTGCATTGCTTGATTTTGGAGAAAACTAAAAATGCATTTTTGCTAAGGAACCACTGATTCTAAGTTCACTACTTTATATTTTTTTCAGTACAGTACAGTTACAAAGAACATGTTAAGGGTGTTCATCCCACGCGGGCTGGCAATGTCGCATTTCTAGAGGTTAAAAAAAACAATAACAATTGCACCGCATTCGTTTGATTTTATCAGAAAATTAGACGAATCCGGAGCAAATTTAACAGAGAAAAGTATTGATGATTTTTATGGTTAAAAATTATGTAAATACATCTTTTGTAATCGCGAATCTCAAGATACATACTTACACTGACCTGCAAATAGCAAAAAAACTCAAGAAAATTTGAATTTCGCGGGTACCACTGCACAGCGCAATCGCCTTAACTTCACATACCATGGCGCTAGCTAGCGAGGAGGTGGGCATTGCGGCGGCAGGGTCCACTCCTACTTTCTTGAGGAACTCTGCGGCGCGACGACGTCTTTCTTGTTGCTTTGCGCGTTCCGCCTCGGTTTCACCTTCACCTATTACAAAATGTAACAATTATTGTTTTTTTTTTTTTTTAATCTTTATTTATTTAAGGGATTTTCGTACACATATGCGACGATGTCAATCCCATCGTGCTTTTACAAATTATAACTTACTCTTAAATTAAATAAACTAATCTTAGTCTCACAGAACTTAACTTAATCTAATTTATTATTTATTTAATAAAAAAGTATATAATATTTTTGCCGCTTCAGAAGTAGGCTTAGCTAAAATACCATGGAAACCAACCACCCCAACCATGGTTGAAAGTATCATTTTATCTTTACTGTCGGAGTAAATAACTCGTAACACTGTTTGTCCACCGCACAACGTCAACGGGACGTCAACAGAAACGAGATTATCAGAACCGAACGTGACGTCCCGGTGACGGCATGAAGTGGACGAAATGTAGCCATAGTAAATGTATGGATCTCTACTTCAGCGCCGTCATCTGGTTCTTGTTGACGTGACGGTGGACAAAGTTCTTACAAGTTAGAAACTAAACTGCAAAGATAGAATGTCATTTCATCTTCGTTGTTTATTTATTATGCAACTAGCTTTTGCCCGCGGCTTCGCTTGTGTTTATTTAGAATTTGACAGTTGTACTCTGCTTGTAACAATATAAGTAATTCAGTCATGATTCGAAAGACACGTGGCGCCATCTATAATTATAAGAACGTTATTGTTGTTTTCCTTGGGAACAGTACTTTTTTCGGGATGAAAGATACCCTATGACCGTTTCTGTACACCTGACGACGTATATGCAAAATTTCAGGATGATCGGTTCAGTGGTTTAGGCGTGAAAAAGTAACAAACAAACTTACTTTCGCATTTATAATACTAGCTGCGCCCCGTGGTTTCAACCGCGTAGACCGGGATAAAATGTAGCCTATATGTTAATCCAGGCTATAAGCTGTCTAAATACCAAATTTCATCCAAATCGGTCCAGACGTTTGAGCGTGGAGGAGTAACAAACATACAAACACACACACACAAACTTTCGCCTATATAATATTAGTGTGTTTAATATGATTAGTTAGGACCTAACTAATTTTATCCTAACTGTTAGGATACACACCGACGACATTGTGACTTGTTCATTCGTTTGGGGAATAACTAAGGTATATTCTACAAATAGTTCCGCGTGGTTTATTAAAATGGCTTTGGAACAAGTGATATAAATCACTGAACCAACGACTTAATTTTTGATGACAAATTTCCAGCCACTTTAATACTGGGTGGTCCTGATCGATAAAAGGGAAATAAGTGTTTAATGGGCAGAAATGATGGTTGGCTCACCTTTTGAATCCGACTGTTCTCCCGTCAAATCAATTAGATCATCGGAATTATCTTCTAAAGATATAATTTCGTTCTCCAACTCGTCTTTACTATGTTTAGTTCTCTTGTTTTCTCTTTCACTCTCTTTGATTTTGTCCTTGTCTCTCTTCTTTTCTCTGTCCGCACTTCGTCTTTCATTCCGCCTTGACTCTCTACTTTCAGACTTGGATCTATGTTCCTTTTTACGGTCTCTATGCTTCTTTTTATCTCTTTTGTGGGAATTGCTGTCTCTTTCTGTCACATGAGGACTGTCTCTCACGTGAGGACTGTCCCTCTTGTGTGAATTTTCTCTTTTGTGAGGACTTTCCCTTTTATATGAGCTTTCTCGCTTATTAGGACTTTCTATTTTGCGTGGACTATCTCTTCTGCGAGGGCTATCTCTCTGTGGCGGACTCTCCCGTTTTTGTGGACTTTCTCTATTGTGAGGACTGTCCCTTTTGCGAGGACTGTCTTTCTTACAAGGACTCTCTCTTTTAGGACTCTCCTTTTTCTGTTTAGCCTCTTCCCTTTTACGAAGTATTTCTTTCTCCCTCTCAATAACTATCCGCATTTTATCTAGCACCAAAGGAGCCTCTACAAACGGATCTTCCTTCACTTCTTCAATGGCTGGTGTTAAAGGTAATTCTGGTGGTATAACAACAACTTCTTGCTTCGGTATTTCTATTACTTCTGGCATTATTATTGGTACGG
The DNA here is from genome assembly GCA_946251885.1 of Cosmia pyralina. Taxonomy (NCBI): domain Eukaryota; kingdom Metazoa; phylum Arthropoda; class Insecta; order Lepidoptera; family Noctuidae; genus Cosmia; species Cosmia pyralina. The sequence goes on from OX276361.1 coordinate 10,463,769, forward strand.
CGGTCATTTGGACTGGTTTCACGGGTTCCGCACAGACCCTCGTTAAGGGCTCATTATTAAATTGTGGGTCAATTTTGTACATGACCACGGGCGGTATATGGTTAATGGGGTATATTTGGGGATACACTTTAGGGGGTTCCCTAGCTTCGTCCTGTGGCTGTTTGTCTAAGGGTTTCTCTGAGTCGTCGTCTGAACTGGACTCGTAGGGAAGTGCCGGTTTTGGGAGGATTGGATCTGGTTCCTTTAGTTTCTTTATGGAGAATGATACGGGTGCTGTGAAAGAAAAAAAATATTAATCTTCGACTCATTACTCAGAAGTGAGTGAAGCATGCCTAACACCCTGAAACGCTAGTTAAACACATGTCGTAGTCAATCCCACGGCAAGCAATTTGTTTGGCTGTTGGCCTGTTGTAATAACAATCAGCATATCACAACATGAGTTTGCCAGTCTAATAGCTAATTTTTGTGTTGATTATTTCCGAAACCGGATGTTAGCTGAACCCAAAAAACCCGGCCAAGTGCGAGTCGGACTCGAACACGAAGGGTTCCGTACCACCGTACAATATTTAGGACTACATATTAAAAAAAAATACTTCAGTATAAAAAAAACACATTTCTTGTATCCGACCCCCTTTAATTTTGAACTTTATTTTATTTTTATTATTTGTTGTTACAGCGGCAACACAAATACACAATCTGTGAAAATTGCAACTGTCTACTTATTACGGTTCACGAGATACAGTCCGCTGACAGACAGACGGACGGACAGCGGAGTCTTAGTAATAAGGTTCTATTCGGCAGCCTTCGGGTACGGAACCCTAAAAATAGCGCCTATCAGGGTTCGACAACAAAAATAGCGGTTGATAAAATCTAAATATATAATTTTATATCTGTCTGTACAAGTAAAATGTTCTTCCAATAGCATAATGATTCATTACTGACATTTTTTTATTATTGTACTTATACGAAATTATGACTAAATACCTACTACCTAATTAATTATGTGCTCTCTTATTTTATTGACACATTATTATTATCTATTGTTTGACATGAAGCTGTGACATCTACTAATATAATGACTTTATTTTATTATCTTTATTTTGTTAATGTGATATTCGATTACATATTAAACTACTAGCTGCGCCACGCGGTGTTACCCGCGGTTTATGAGATACACTAAAACGTGTATTATTTAATCGGTGAGAAAAGTATTCACAAAAAAATTGCTCATCCCACGGGCACACTACATTTTTTCAGGATGTAAAGTAGCCTATGTGTGCTATGTGTTTATCCAGAGTGTCAGCTACTTCCACACCAAATTTCATCAAAATCGGTCGAGGCGTTTGAGTTTGAAAGAGTAACAAATATATTTGAATTTCTTGCTCATCCCACGGGAGCACTACATTTTTTCGGGGTAAAAAGTAGCCTATGTGTTAATCCAGGGTATAAGCTGTCTACATACCGAATTTCATCCAAATCGGGCCAGCCGTTTGATCGTGAAGAAGTAACAAACATACACACACACACACACACTCACAAACTTTCGCCTTTATAATATTAGTGTGATTTTGTATGCCTTCTGGCGGGACATAGTATGGACCAACATTATTTTTTTTATATAACATCTGTATAATTTTACTCTATGTTCACAAAATTAATAAATGAATTTGAATGAAAAAAAAAACTTACCCGCCCTTTTCTTCTTCTCCTTCCCATTAACATCAATTCCCCGTTTCTGCTGCATCAGCCTCTTATAGTACCCATGATAAATATTCTCGGGGTGCAAGAACGTGAACCGCGGGTCGTTCTTAGCGCGCACTATGTCTGCAAACTCGTCTCCATTGCGAGCCACATAAGACGCCATCTTGTCTATGACTATCTGTACGTCTTCTGGAGGTGTGATGATAGAAGGCTTGTCTCTGCTGTCCGTTGAGGAGCTGTCGTCGTAATCTGTTGGTAAAATTATAGAATTGTAAATCAAACTCAAAGCATTCATTTCATATAAACCATTTAAAGTCAATTTTGAACTGTCAAGGACACAAGGAGTTGGTCAGTCGGAAAGCTTGCCCATTCCAAATGTTTCGTGACATGCAGGAACTGGCACCTCAAAACGGTCAGCTGCTGCGGCCCAAGCAAGCGAACACTTTTCACTTGCCCACTCGCGCGAAATAAACGTCAACAATGAATTTGAAACTGACAGCGGGGCAGTTCTGTCTGTGAAGTAATTACGCATTCATAGACCGTACGCGTTTAATTCGGTTTATCGTATTGAACTCACTCGGTATGTCGCTATCCGAGTCAGTGTTGTAGTTCTTCATCATGTTAAGACCAGTCGACTTGAGCGAGGGCGGTTTCCTGAGTTGCGACTGTTGTTGAGCTAAGTACTGCTGGCGATAACTTAATGTTAACTCACCCGACATGTCGCTGTCCGAGTCAGTGTTGTAGTTCTTCATCAAACTAAGTCCGGTCGACTTGAGCGAGGGCGGTTTCTTGGTCTGCGACTGTTCTTAAGCTAAGTATTGCTGGCGATAACTTAATGTTAACTCACCCGACATGTCGCTGTCCGAGTCAGTGTTGTAGTTCTTCATCAAGTTAAGACCAGTCGACTTGAGCGAGGGCGGTTTCCTGAGTTGCGACTGTTGTTGAGCTAAGTACTGCTGGCGATAACTTAATGTTAACTCACCCGACATGTCGCTGTCCGAGTCAGTGTTGTAGTTCTTCATCAAACTAAGTCCGGTCGACTTGAGCGAGGGCGGTTTCTTGGTCTGCGACTGTTGTTAAGCTAAGTACTGCTGGCGATAACTTAATGTTAACTCACCCGACATGTCGCTGTCCGAGTCAGTGTTGTAGTTCTTCATCAAGCTAAATCCGGTCGACTTGAGCGAGGGCGACTTCTTGATATGCGACTGTTATTCCTGCGCTAAGTACTGCTGGCGATAACTTAATGTTAACTCACCCGACATGTCACTGTCCGAGTCAAGTGTTGTAGTTCTTCATCAAGCTAAATCCGGTCGACTTGAGCGAGGGCGGTTTCTTGGTCTGCGATTGTTGTTAAGCTAAGTACTGCTGGCGATAACTTAATGTTAACTCACCCGACATGTCACTGTCCGAGTCAGTGTTGTAGTTCCTCATCAAACTAAGTCCGGTCGACTTGAGCGAGGGCGGTTTCTTGGTCTGCGACTGTTGTTAAGCTAAGTACTGCTGGCGATAACTTAACTCACCCGACATGTCGCTGTCCGAGTCAGTGTTGTAGTTCTTCATCAAACTAAGTCCGGTCGACTTGAGCGAGGGCGGTTTCTTGGTCTGCGACTGTTGTTAAGCTAAGTACTGCTGGCGATAACTTAACTCACCCGACATGTCGCTGTCCGAGTCAGTGTTGTAGTTCTTCATCAAACTAAGTCCGGTCGACTTGAGCGAGGGCGGTTTCTTGGTCTGCGACTGTTGTTAAACTAAGCACTGCTGGCAATAACTTAATGTTAACTCACCCGACATGTCGCTGTCCGAGTCAGTGTTGTAGTTCTTCATCAAGCTAAGTCCAGTCGACTTGAGCAAGGGCGGTTTCTTGGTCTGCGACTGTTGTTCCTGCGCTAAGTACTGGTGGTAGTACGCCGCGTATTGTTGGTAGTGGGCTGAATGCACCGGTGGGGCGGTGGGGTCTACTGGAATAGAAAGGGTTATTTTAGGGTGTATTTCGGCTTTAACACATAATAGCAAAAGTTTTACATAACACATAATATAACGTCACACCTTTTCCCGAAGGGTTAGAAAGAGGTGAACCTATGGTACACCCACATTTCGCCAGTTATGTATAAGTCCCATGTATAGGTGACGTATGCGAATGTAGGGGCGCACCTATTACCATCAACCAGGCACAAAAAGTTTTACATAACACATAATATAACGTCACACCTTTTCCCGAAGGGTTAGAAAGAGGTGAACCTATGGTACACCCACATTTCGCCAGTTATGTATAAGTCCCATGTATAGGTGACGTATGCGAATGTAGGGGCGCACCTATTACCATCAACCAGGCACAAAAAGTTTTACATAACACATAATATAACGTCACACCTTTTCCCGAAGGGTTAGAAAGAGGTGAACCTATGGTACACCCACATTTCGCCAGTTATGTATAAGTCCCATGTATAGGTGATGTATGCGAATGTAGGGGCGCACCTATTACCATCAACCAGGCACAAAAAGTTTTAATGATAACAAATACAATTTTTTTAGAACATAGAAGTGGTAAATTGCTCACTGTTTTAATAAACAAGGTGTTTTCGAGGGCAAGAGGTAAAAGCATTCGACCTATGTCAGTTACAAGTTGTACCGCGAATCAGACCGACACATTTTACAGAGAGATCGAATTACTTTTTAATATAATTATAATATACTAATACTAACTTTATTATATTAGGTTGGGGAAAAAGTCTTTTCGCATTATAGTATGTATGAACTTAAAATAAAATATCTTTGGCTATACTATTTGTATCTGGCTGGTTTTGGTATCATTGAAAGTTTAAATTTTAAAGAACATAATTCCAAATTCAAATTAGGAAAATGTGTGATTTTCATTTGTTTTTCGTAGTGTCAAGATGAGTGAATCTAATGAAGAAATTCGATACATTTTAAAATTTTACTACAAAAAAGGTAAAAATGCAACGCAAGCCGCGAAAAAAATTTGCGATGTTTATGGACCCAGTGCAGTGTCTGTGAGAGTAGCATAAATTTGGTTTAAGCGTTTATAATCCGGAAATTTTGATGTCAAAGATGCACGTCGCTCTGGTCGCCCTATTACGGATAAAATGGATGCCATTTTTGAAAAAGTGGAGCAAGATCGGCATATCAGTAGTTACGACGTAGCTGAAGAACTGGGAACTGACCACAAAACAGTTTTGGCGCAATTGAAAAAACTGGGTACACAAAAAAGCTCGATATTTGGGTACCTCACGAGCTCACTGAAAGAAACCTAATGAACCGTGTACTAATTTATGATTCTTTATTACGACGTAATGAAACCGAACCATTTTTGAAGAAGCTGATAACTGGTGATGAAAAGTGGATCACGTACGACAAGAACGTGCGAAAAAGGTCGTGGTCAAGGCCGGTCAGGCTTCACAGACTGTGGCGAAACCCGGGTTAACTCGCAACAAGGTGATGCTGTGTGTGTGGTGGGATTGGAAGGGCATTATTCATTATGAGCTGTTACCACCAGGCAGGACTATCGATTCTGAACTCTACTGCGAACAACTGATGGGATTAAAGCAAGAAGTTGAGAGAAAGCGGCCGGAATTAATCAACAGAAGGGGTGTGGTTTTTCATCATGATAACGCTAGACCTCACACATCTTTAGCCACTCAGAAAAAATTAAGAGAGTTTGGCTGGGAGGTGTTAATGCATCCGCCGTATAGTCCTGACCTTGCACCTTTAGATTTCCACCTGTTTCAGTCTCTTCAGAATTCTTTAGGCAGTGTCAGGTTAACATCACGAGAGGACTGCCAAAACTACTTGTCGCGGTATTTTGATCAGAAGTCCCAAAATTTCTATAGCAATGGGATCGTGTTCCTGCGTACAAGATGGCAAAAAGTTATCGAACAAAATGGTACCTACATACTTTAGATAAATGTAAATAATGTATATTAAAAAATGTTTTGAATTTTCTTAAAAAATGCGAAGAAACTTTTTCCCCAACCTATTATTATAAAACAAAGTCCCCAGCCGCGTCTGTCTGTCTGTATGTTCGCGATGATCTCAAAAACTGCTAAACGGATTTTCATACGGTTTTAAACAATGGACGGAGTGATTCATGAGGAAGGTTTAGGTGTATAATTCATTAGTTTTTTTGTAAATTGGCTGAAATATGACGATGATTGTTAAGATGTCGGAAAAAATCATGGCGACTGGGAGCGTTACTGGCGTGCGCGTTACGATAATGCGTTTCCGTGGGATTAATTCCGACCTCCACGAGGCTGAAGCCGCGGGCAAAGCTAGTACTAACTATAATAAATATTTTACGGAGAAATATGACCAATATGATTTTAACTGTTGACGCACAGGCAAACGGGTCGAAAAGAAAAATTGTTCAAATAATAAAACTTACCATGGTTCCCATCCGGCCCCTTAGTATACATAACAGGCGCCCTGTATATCTCTGCGGCGGGCGGCCGGGGGGGCTCGGTCCCCGGGGGGGGCACGTCCCCACGCGAGCCATCCTCGTCCGCCTCCCCCTCGCCGCGCATCTTGCTGATCAACATCGTGTAGTCGCAGTCAGCTGATGGTTTGTAGTGTATGCTTGGAATTGCGGGGGCCTGGGAGAGAAAATAAGTTTGGTTGAAGATGTGAATCATAATGAAGCATATTCGCTCATGTTGGCATGAGCTATGGAATAATATGAACAAAAAGCTTATTGCTTATTGCCACACATTACACACATACGGTCTTATTACAAAATGAGGATTTTCTTCTGTCATGGTTTAAACCATCGAGCCAGTTTTTGTAATAAGAACCTAGCTGTGATAGAAATACTGTTCTTTATACAAAACTGACAACTTAGTCCGGTACTAAGTTGTCCGTTTTGTAAAACTTACAACTTAAGGACGCTGTTACAAATGGGTAGTCAAATGATAACTTTTTTACACAAAAATATGGTTATTAAATAAAATGCTTTGCATTCTTAACATGTTTATTGGCCGAATTGTTAATAGATGTGCATGGTACGATTCTGAACTATAAATATAATTTTAGATAGGTACAGTTTCTCAAAAAAAAATACCGAAGTGAAAATTTTTACTTCGTTACCTTTATTGAGAAACTGTACCTATCTAAAATTATATTTATAGTTCAGAATCGTACCATGCACATCTATCAACAATTCGGCCATAAAACATTTTAAGAATGCAAAGCATTTTATTTAATAAACATACTTTTGTGTAAAAAAGTAATGATTTGACTACCCATTTGTAACATCGTCCTTAATGTTTCTGAATAAAGTTCGAAATTCAAAAAAGGGTCCATGGTTTGAAGATGAACCTTGTTTTGTAATAAGACGGAAATAGTTTATACCTTACGCCAGATAAGGGTGCAGTAAAAGTATTTTTTAACAAATGGGTTTAATTCCCACTTGTAAAAAAAAGGTCTCGAAACTCAAATGCAAAAAAAAATTTGCCACGTGCACGCGTCAAGGACGCCTCTTACCGTGATACGTTTGTTTTGATCGTATTAGCGACACTGCCTTAAAAGTTTTTCGTATCGTTTTGAAATATTGACATACATTGGTAGAGCCCTCTACCAATGTATGTCAACGTCTGTTATTGCACGGTTATCTGGCGGAAGGTTTAGCAAAACAAAATGCTACATTAAAATATATCAGAGTTTGTGAATTTTTTACAGAAATTGTATTATATTCTAAGCTGTGAGTACATAATCGAAACTTTTTTGACTTCCAAAATAGGCAATTAATGCCTGTATATTGGGAGCCGACGAATATGAGAACAAGTCCTGCCTGCGTGCAAGGCTGATTGCCGAGGGTGCAATGAATGTACTTTTCAACTGACGAAAACATGAGGAGGTTCTCAAGCCGACAGTGTGTACCTTAAATAACGCACAACCTCTTAAGGTGTCATTTTATGAACAACCTTTACTATGGGACAAAACCTGAAATCGCGAAAAAAAATCAGTTACTCCCTACGTGTTGTTACTACTACGTATGTGTTATGTTCGCATAACTCGCCAAAATGTAAGGATTAGCTGATTTTTTTTAGGTTTGATAATACAAAGACCCCTTAAGAGGTTGTGCGTTATTTAAGTTACACCTTGTATTAAGTACATTTTTTTATGTATGACATCGCCTTACTTGTAGTAGGCTATTTTAAAGCTAATATACAACGTGTCGTTTTGCATTCTCCTCTTATTTCAGTGTGTGATACAGAACATCAAACCGAACAACTTTCTCCATGGGACCAACAACGTAATCGCGAAAAAATTTTCAACTGCCCCATAGAAAACTTCAATACCTACTCGACGCAAATGTATGGGACGCCGATCATTGTTTCGCGATTACGATGTTGGTGCCGTGGAAAAAGTTGTTCGGTTTGATGGTCTATACCACACCCTTGATGCAAAACGACACGTTGTATATTATATTAACCAACGAGGTGAGAATCATTTATGTCCCCATCCCATAACCATGTTAATTTAATGAAAGAATCAACCAAATGGTAATAACTGAATAGAAGTATGTATCTAATATTCTTGCATTTGGCAGATTACGAAACAATTGACAGTAAGATATTTTCAAACTTACAGATTCAATAACAGTGGATGCCAAACTTGGGTGCAAATATTCTTCATTTTCAGGTTGTTTTTCTGTAACAAAAATATAATTTAGACCTTTACATAAACATTTTTATAGAGCGAGAGAGAGGTTTCTGATATTTGCTATACATAAACCTCACCCATGCCCGTGATAATAGAATGACGTGCGATCAAAGACCACTATAAAGTATGAAAGACTGACACTTAGTTTTCCGTAGTTGGGGAAAAGGATTTTTTTTTTAGAATTAAAAATTTATAACTACTACTACCCCTCCTGTCCTCGAAAACGACTAACGATTTCGATGAAAGTTGCAATATAGGGATTTACGGGGACGAAAAATCGATCTAGCTAGGTCTCATATCTGGGAAAATTCGTTTTCTCTATTTTATAAGTTGTTAGTGGGTAGTTCAGTTAGGTGGTTCAAACACCCATAAATGTTTTTTTTATATTTTTTTTTTTTTTTTTTGTTTCTAAGCAATGACCAAGTTTTGTAAAAGGATCTCTTATCCTGCCAACAAACTGTCTTTCAGTTTGTCGGGTTTCAACATTTTGTAAGTGTTTGGTCCAAATAAATGATTTATTTTTTTAACTAATAATATTCATACATCATAATCACACAACATACCTTCAACAACTTCAACTTTCTTCTCGGGCCATTTCTCCGCTTTCACAAGCCCTATAAGCGCCGTATAGTAAGGGTTCAGGTTCGAGTCCCGATTGAGGAACTTAAACTGCGCGTTGTCCCCTTGCTTCGCTTTAATCAGGATCTCCATCTGAGCCCCTTGCGATGCTATGAATTTGGCTGTCTTTTCTATTATTGCGTTCTGTTTCAGGGATTCGGGCTATTGGGAAGAAAAGTTGTGTTTAGTTTCAAGAAAGTTTTTACCCCACTGCCCCAGAAGGAGGGTAATCTTTTTCGAGAGTATGTAATGTATGTCTTTTTCTTTGGCACAATCTGTAGCCTAAATGGCTTGATGGATTTTAACATATGAGGTGTCGTTAGATTCGTCTTAATTTTGGGAGTGGCATAAGCTATATAATTTTTATAGATATGCAAATACAAAAAAAAAGTGCAAAATAAAAAAGTAAATAAAAAATATCAAAAAACCCGACAGCGTAAAAGGTGAACTTTAAAAAACATGGAAATAAGATACTACTTGTAGTATCTTATTTCCATGTTTTTTAAAGTTCACCTAGCAGTCTCATACATTTTATTTGATTTTTCTCAAATTCATACCATATTCATTAATTATTGTAGGCAATAAATGAATATGCTATGTATGTATTTGTGGTTGTTGGTCTTTATTGTAAAATTTAAGGAAGATGACTCCGGCTGTTTGAGATTGTTTATAGTATGACACTAATCACACTATCACACTAATATTGTAAAGGCGAAAGTTTGTGAATGTGTGTGTGCTTGTTACTTCTTCACGTTCAAACGGCTGGACCGATTTTGATGAAATTTAGTATGTAGATAGCTTATACCCTGGATTAACACAAGGCTACTTTTTATCCCGATCTACGCGGGTTAAACCGCGGGGCGCAGCTAGTTAAGTTATATAATATATATATTTTATTGCCATGTTTTTAAAGTTCACTTTTTACGCTGTCGGGTTTTTTGATATTTTTTATTTACTTTTTTATTTTGCACTTTTTTATTATAATAAACATTAACTAAAATGTAATACTTAAGCAAAAAAATGCTACACCTCTACACAACCCTTCATGGAACATAGGCGTGATGTTATGTCATGTAAAATGATAATGCAAACTCACAAACACAATATCAATGGGCAACAGTGCCCTGAATGCGGGCGTGGGTATGAATGGTTCTTCATCCACTTCGGCGGGCTGTGGTGGCGGCTCGGGCTCTACTGGCGCGTCGTAATTGAACCCCACCTGCCCGTAGCCTGCTGCGTGCAGGCGCTTTAGTTCTTCCTCTGGGGAAAAAGCAGATTTCATGAATTCTTCACCTATTTAATAAAAATCTTAAGGCGCTATGATCGCTCGAGCCGTGTAATGAACTGAAGTAGGCTCACGAGTGGTTGCCTCGCGCATTTGGTACAGTAATTTTTTTAATCATTTTATCACAAGACAAACTCTGCGAATTGTGCTTACTACCTTTTCACTTATATAAAAAAACTAGCAAACAATCAATAGCAAAATAAACATACCTTTATACATTTCCTCTTCATCTTCATCAGTGTGCAGTGCACGGTATCTCTCCTCGTCACATAGCTGTTCCACGTCCAGCTCTCCCCGAGTAAGTTCCACCCGCCAGTCGTAGCCTCCCGGCGGTGCTTCAAGCCTGGTCAGGTCGTGCAGGGCTCCCCGTGCATCGTACCTGTCCAGATAATATTACCTTGCATTATTGGTATGTATAAATGGTTAGAATAAGCCAGAATCGTTTCATGGTTAAAGAACCATTTTGCAGACGAGATGTTTTGATTTGATGGTAAATTTAGGTGTTGTAATACTGTTTTAACCAGGTGTCAAAAGTAAGCAAGGAGCTGGACTTTAGTTAAACTTGTTATAACTATGTTGTTATTATACATTTGATAGTCAACATATAATACATTGGTTCCCAAAATTGACTGGACCGCGACCCTCCTAAGAAAAATTTCCAATTTCGGGACTCACCTCTTCGCTGTCATTGAGAAAAAAGGAGCAAAATAAAAGGACTGTTCAAATAAGAAAAAAAAAAACATCCAGTTACAATTGATAATATTTAATTAAATACAAGGAGTGCTATTTCAATGAGAAGGATGTATTTGTTTCCTATTTTTTGTCATTATAACTTAAGCATCAACTTCAATTTTAGTTACATTTAATCGCCATGAGTTTCATTGATACATCCAATTAATTTTGGTATTTAGTTTTAATATTTCAAGGCCCACCAGTGGGTCGCGACCCATACTTTGGGAAATGCTGCTATTTATATATTTAATTTAAACAGATCCTTCCTTACATCACGCACTTAGTTCTAAATATTTTGTGTAATCTTCGAGAGCTTATAAACAAATGCCTGCTTTTTACTTTACAAATCTCCATAGACACTCATGTTAGTAATAATCCAATAGTCAATTTAAACAATCAAAGTAAAACAAAGTGATTTCGTAAATAATAGAATGATAACAAATGGGATGTTACATCAATACCCTACAATTCTCTTTACTTCTACATCTAGCATAATATAACGAGTCTAGATCAACATCATCAGCTTGTAAGAACATAGAAGAGAAACTTTCTTTAGGTATTGTTTGGATGTCTCAGAATCGAAGGGATCTCTAACCTAATAAAACACCTGGATTTTAGAATACATACTCAAGTGAACCGTTGCAGGTTATACATACCACCGGCGGGTGTCACCATAACATTACACGATGCCACAAGCACCTGAGGCGCCCGACGCTCGATCTTCTTACACAGGACTTCGTACAAACATCCTCTGCGAAATACTTAAAGGTCTTCCGAAAATTTATTTTTTTCTGATACATAACTATCTTTGTAGGTTTATAGCGCCACAGTTAGCAGTCTTATAGTAAAAAACTGGTCGAACCTGTCGATCTTCAACGTTTCATCCCCCATCCACGGAATGAGGTGTTTGCCTTGGTCAATGTGAAGGGCTTTATCATCGTCCCTGAACAATTTGCACGAGTAGCCGAACACGAATAGGTCTTCTTTCTTCTCCTTGAAATCACTCTTTCTTAATATACCGGACTCTTGACTTCCAGTCCACTTCAAAGACATTTTTAAATAAAAAATTAGAAAATTATCAAAACTTAGAACCTATGCCGAAGGCGCACCATGATGAGAAACGTTCAGAAATGGGTTTAACAAATGACATCATGACAGCTTCTTGTAATAAAATTCCCTTTACAAAATATGTCATTGGTTGGCGTGGCAGGAGTTTCATTTTTGTACAAACATAAAGTGTTTGAATGTTGTGTACCCAAATAATTTTGACCAATAAAAAATTATATCAATCTAATAACTGTTAATAAGTTTTTTATGTAGAAAAATAGAGAATTTTATAAATAAAATCCATATTTGTTTTTAATTTCTGAACGTATTTGTGGAGCCGACACAGATAAAAAAGAAAACGTAACGTTCGAAAATCTCATAAAAAATGTGGATGAGTATTTTATTCTGTGTAGTTTCTACCACAATCACATATAAATCTGAATGACTACACTACACCACAATCAAAGGCGAAAGTTTGTGAGTGTGTGTGTGCGTGTTTGTATGTTTGTTACTTTTTCACGCTCAAACGGCTGCACCGATTTGAATGAAATTTGGTATGTAGTTAACTTATACCCTGGATTAACACATAGGCTACTTTTTATTCCGGTCTACGCGGGTGAAACCGCGGGGTGCAGCTAGTGAGTTTATATTGATAAGATTTCTATTTCGCACAGAGCACTATAAAATACTCTGTTTCGAATCCACCATGTTGCTAACAAAATCTAAATTATTTTGATAAAAATTGCCAATCATAAAACAAAACCTTTTAAATCATATTACAACCACATAGCTGGCTTAATAATTGAGTTAATTACATAGCAAGTTTCAAATGAGTATTCAAATATCCAATGAGTTGAATTTACTAGTTATCGGTACTTTTCCATGTTACTTTCCATACCACAAAGAACGCCGTTTTTCTAAAAAAAAACTAAACAATGGCAACTGGATATAACTCGAACAAGTTACGGATGCCAGAAATCACTCAATAATGCGCTGCAGTATAGCAAATTGAAAATGGCCGTGTTATATACGTTTCAAAAGGCATATGGCGGACGTTTTATATATTTTTGCATCGAAAACTGATAAAATCTTTTAGTTATGAGTATCTTGTGACCGCTAGAGCGTATTTGTTAAAAATTAGATGATAAACGTTAGTTTGTAATGTGTAAATAAGTCTATTATATCTAGAGTCTTATAAATATTGATAGTATTTTCGTGCGTGGACGTTTTGATCCGTATTGTTGAAAAACGAAAAGTCTGTGATATAAACAATACATAGGTGATAGATTAATTTCCTGAACAATTTTGTATATATTGTAAAGTTGTTATAGAATTTTAGCGAAAGTAATATATTGCGAGAAGACTGAGTAACTGAGTGGAGGATTTGCGAGCTATGTCAGCTGTGAACCTATTGTCTTCCTTGAGGGAGAAACCCACCGACGAAAACCCGGATGATGGCTCGAACCCTGAAGGTAAGTTAGCAACACGCTCCTGTTGTTATATTTTGTACTTAAACCTTCATTGGTGCATTATCTTGCGTCAAAAATCTCTATGCAGTTTACAAAACATTGACCCTGATTTCTTCAGTTTTCCAAGGGTTCTGTTGATGCCTTGCAGGTACCGTTACCAATTAGTAATTGTTCAACTTTATGAAGCTGTCAACTCTTTGTATTCACTGCATTTAATAAACAAATCTTGCAGGTTTTTATGTAGGTCACAGGCAAAGCAAGGTCTAATGTTTAGTTCACTATTTCTGTACCCCAATAAATTTTGCTTTTGGCCTTCTCTTGGTGCTATAAACCAATAAGGTTTTATACCTGTCTTTTAGTTTTAGAACTCTTATATCTTTCTAAAAAGACTTCACCTATGTTAATTGCATTAGAAAAGTCTGCTTATGTTAGTTTTTTGCATATTGTTTGCATAATGTAGGTGATTATAGTAAGTCTTAAGTGGTTTAAATAATAATTATCAAATTGAAGATGATTATTATTATCATAACATGATTATCATATAAGTAAGGAAGCTTGTCATAAATTTTCAATTTCTTCATTGACTATGAAGGTAAGTGATTGAAAGTTTATCATATTTTCTAGTGACAACTAGCATTCCTTTTATTGTGAGACCATTAAATCAGAATATATGCAATAACTTGTAGTATTATGGTACTGCATGTGAGTACATAATCATCTTTATACTGTCTCAATCCAGAAATCCATCCAGATTTCTGGATTCTGGAGTATCTGCACTCTGAAAGTTTAAACTATAGTTAGATAAATAATTTTACTTTTCCATTTTACATATCAAAACACACCTGAAAAACAATTGCATAGCAAAACAAGTAGTTACTACCAATTTATTGTTGATGGCAACACCAATAAATGCATGATGTGTACAAAAACTGTTTTGATGTTTATCACTCAAGTATCACTAAGGTACTTGTATACCCTTAACTGTAGACTGATTAGTAAAACAGAATTTTAAGTATACATTCCTAAGGACAAAAGGAATTGAACTCGGGATGTAACATAGCCACTATTTTCATATAGTGTCTGGCTTTGTATGTTAATTTTGTGGGCGAACCTACAAAAACAATGTGTGGTGGGCTGGTTATTTATAATCACTTGTCAGTTATTCTGCATTGTTATGACTTCAAACTGTTCATCATTTTGTGCAATAATTATTACACCTGATTGCAATAGTATTTTCTAAAGGATGAGCATCCTTTAGAAAACAAAATCAATTCAAAATTTGACTTTCACTTACATTGCTAGAATAAAGGCACTTAAAAGATTTACACACAAGGATATCCACTAAATCTAGATCTCCTTGTGCGTAAATCTTTTAAATGCCTATTTAATGCTCAATAACATGTTAAGAAAAGTAGACCGGATGTGGAAGTGAATCAACACAGCAAAAAGGTTGCACCATATTGCACTGTTTAGCTTGTTATGATAGGCTTATTCAAACTACTAGCTGTTTCTTAACATTATGCCATTTCTGACCAGTTTCTATGAAGAAGGCCAATAAGATCTAAAAATTTAAAATCAAAGTACCTTACCTATTTGAATACTGAACTTCATGCAAGAGCATGTTAAGCCAATAATTAATTGCATCAAATACAAGGTTTTTTTTTCATGCAGTGTATGAGATAAGTATTGTTATTGGTGTCATGTTACGCATTTATTGAACTTATTATTATTATCAACAAGTAACAGACATTTTATAATAAGACCTTTTTTTTTTTTTTTTTTTTTTTGTGGATGGGAAATCACCAAATGACTTCTCCCGCTCTGGGCAGAGCGGGAGGGCGTGTCAGACTTTTACTGACTAAAACCCACCCATGCTCCTTCAACTGCCCGTGCCAGGGCCACGGTATCTCTTTCGAACTACCCGCGACCCCGGCGGCAATAAGACCTACCTATGCTTTGCAGTTCTTAATGTATGAACATTTGTCTGAAACTCCCAGCTGCTTATAACAAAAAATTCAGGTTTATTTTTTTAATTAAACTATTCATGTACACACTAAATGAAGATAGAATAGCACAAAGATACTGCTTATTTCAACAGAATTGTTTTCCAGCAGACCTGCAACAGGAGAGTTGGTTGAGGAACATAGACACATTGTGTGAAAAGGCAATAAAGACAAAGGTTTCTTTCTTACAGCTGATAGTACCAACATTTTCTGTCTACATTTAAAAAAATTAAAACATGTGGGGTTGTTTGTTGCTCTATGAATGATCAAGTTAAAAGAATAAATAAAATTCTTGAATTAGGTGTATTGAACTGTAGAGCAAAACTCAACATGCATTTTCCATCACACATTACTATTACTTCTAGTAAGGTAGCTTTTGACAACTTAAGGTACAAGTCTAAGATGGGCTGCAGACTGCAATCTGCAAGCAACACTAGGTTTCTATTCATGAATCAAAAATATATCAATATAAGATGTCTACAATATAAGTTTGCGGTTGCAGTTTGCAGCCCATCTCAGACTTGTACCTTCCTTTACTCTAATACATATAAATGTACCCTACATTTATGTGTTAGAGTAAGTTGTCAAAAGTTGAAACTACTATTAACAATACACATCATACATAACACTCTGTGTAGCACCAGTGGGCCTAACTTATGACGCGATATTCCCATAATTGCTATTTAATATTTTATATAAACTAGCAAATAGTTTCAAAATTTCCTTATTAGCAGCCTTTTCTAGGAACCTGTTAGCAAAAATGTTAATATATCCGGGAATCTCTGTTTGAACATGGCAAAAAAGGAATTTCAATTTCGGCCAGCAATGTTCTGAGCTTCTCTATGATTAAACGCTTATTTAATACTAGGTTTTGCCCGCGGCTTCGCCCGCGTGCTTGTCGGATAAACTCTCACGGGAACGTATCAGGTCATGGTCTATCCGTGCGCTAAATTTCATCCAAATCCGTGAAGGCGTGAACAAGTGATAGACAGGCAGAGTTACTTTCGCATTTGAGTATTTTTTTTATGGATTAGTATAAGGATGGATGGTTATTATGGATAGTGAACGCGCCCCAAACTACGAAAATTTAAATGTTCATGTAATCACAAATTATTTACGGCACTGTTATTATCACACTGTAATTATATTTTGTTATTACGTAAACGAGGCAAAAGGAGTACCTGTGTAAGGATCGTAGCAGGTGGCGTTCTGTAGTTTCTGCCTACCCCCATGAGAAGAAGTGAGTTTAGTATGTATGTATGTTATTATAGTAAGGTGGAGGAGTTATTAGACCGTTGACACAAACTCTGCAACATTGCCGTCAGCACTGCACTTGCGGCACGCGCGCAATATTACATGCGATTAAAAAAAAAACAGCTCCATTGTTTTTTTATTGGCATTGGAATTTTTGCGTGCTGGCCGAAAAGTATTTTGTTCATGAATGTACCGATAAATGTACAAATCGATTTGTTTTTTTTGTGTTGGTAGTTATTCGTAGGTAACGAAATAGCTATCTACCTACCTATCACGATGAATCACAACTTTCGCATTCCTTTAATTTTTCATGATTTGGTTCTTCCTTCTGGGGTAAAGGCTCCCGCAAACAGGCTGACGCGACTCTAGGAGAACAATTTCTATGAAAACTTCATGGGAATTGTTCTACCAGAATAGCTTCTCATAGTCGCGCCGCGCCTGTCTGCGGGAGCTTTAATGGATATCGCAGCGTTTATAACGTTACCGTTAGCTACCTGTCCGTCTGTATTTCACGTCTGCACTTATTTCTATGCATAACGGGAAGGCCCGGTACACAGTTAAGATCGATCTTCTGAATTGGCAGCCTTGCATGCAATAAGTGAGATGGATCGCGGGAGAAATATCAGCCAAGTAGCTTTTAGCAATTTTCTACGTACAGAAAGATTAACGATATGTGTACTGATTGATTAATTATACAACCAATCGCGTCGAAATGTTTTTTTTTTTATTAACTGATACTGTCCCTCTGCTGGGCAAAGGCCATAGATATAAGAAAGAAGGTTTTGTTTTTTATATTTCTAAGGCAAGGCCTTCCTCAAATTCTTCCAGGTACCTACTCCTTACCTGGACCACCTCCAACCAGCCTCTGGGGTTTGGAAGTGGTAAAAAATATCCTAATAACATTCATAATTATTATGAATGTTATTTTCAACATTCATAATTATGAATGTTATTTTCACTTCCTTTTTTGTTATTTGTGTTTTGTGTTTCACGAACTGTGTCCAAATAATTGTCATTCTTTCTTTCTGTATATTTTTTACCATTTCAGTTTTTACCAGTCGGTTAAAAAAAAACCTAAAACCAACCTAACGACCCAAGTACCTAACTGTGACCATATTCTAATAGTTATTATAGAAATTAAAACAAATCTGTGCAATTTATTACTAAACTTTTTCACTGCACGGACCTACTTGTTTACAATACCTACCATCAAATTCTCTGATATTTTTACCCGACTGCGGCGAAGCAAAAAGGAGGGTTATTTTTTCAATATGAATACGATCGCCGTTCCAAGCAAATTCAACCGGGTGCGTGATACGGCAGCTATTGTGTCACGAATACCGATTTGTTTAACAAAGATTAAAAAAAATATAGGATAAGTTTACTAACTTAAATTGTGACAGCGTATTAAAATACTAATTAACCAGGCACGTATAAAGAACAAGCTAGTTTTCTGTGCAAGTTTTTATTAGGTTGTATGCCACCCACCAATCCCACCATGTCCTATGTACCATCGCGAACATTTGCGGTGAACCACTTATCAACCTTATTCATCATCATCATCAGCCTATAGCAGTCCACTGCTGGACATAGGCCTCTCCTTTTGCACACTATTCAACTCGATTTTTGGCATCTCTCATCCGGCTGCTACCAGCCACCCTGCGAAGATCGTCGCTCCACCTAGCCTGAGGGCGTCCTACCTTACGTTTGCCGATTCGCGGTCTCTACTCAAGAACTCGTCTACCCCAACGGTCATAGGTTCTACGGCTAACATGGCCCGCCCATTGCCACTTCAGCTTGCTTATTCTGTGCGCTATGTCGACAACTTTGGTTCTCTGTCGGATCACCTCGTTGCGGATTCGATCCCTCAAAGAGACTCCAAGCATAGCCCGTTGACCTTGAATTTATGAACCAGCCGTACCGTGAGTGTCCACGTTTTGGCTCCGTAAGTCATATCAGGCAGGACGCACTGCTTGAATACTTTGGTATTTAGGCTCTGTGGAATATGTGACGAGAAGACTCGACGAAGCTTCCCAAACGCTGCCTAGCCAAGCCGAATTCTTCTGTTAGCCTTCTTCAACCTAATTACCATAGTAATAAGGTCGAAAAGTGGTTCACTGCAAATGTTCGCGATGGTACCTACTTTGAATCGCACGGAAAAATTCACCTGTAAACGCATCAAGATTCGGTTTCCAAAACGCAATTCGAAAAATAAATGATGAAATATTTTTCTCCAAAGGGTTCATCAACGAGATTATTCGTAAAAAGTTCATTGTGTTGTTCCGTAGATTCCGTAGATTATTTTTCCGTAAAACAGAAATTGATTGCGTTGCGTGTGTCGATCCTTCGGTCAGCCCATGCAGGGGTAAGTATTGCAGGGAGGATCAAGGTCAATCGGGCCGCTCCCCCTGATTGTGCACAGTGCACCTCTCAATATGCACCCGTCCGTTGCAAAGTTTCTTCAGTTGAGATAGGGGATTTAATGGCGTCAGGCGTCGCTGTTTTCTGATTATATAAATAAAAATGTCTAGTTTGGCATTTGCAATATTCTCTGTGTGTGCTTTTCTCAATAGTCAAGTGAATATCTGAAAAAGTGTCGTTCAGTGCTTGCTGAAATAAGCTCGAAAATCGAAAGATGCGTGGCGTTGACTGAACCATAAAATAAATTGTGATGAAGTAACTGATAAGTTGTAAAGTGATAATGTGGTGTAAAAAATTCATACAGTGGCATTTGTCAACGTTTCAAGCCGAACGACATGGAAATAAGGCTAGTATATTGATGTACATCACGTTTAATAGTAAAAAAAAAATCATACCTACCATCGAAATTTTCTGAACATAATGTTTACAAAACGTAATTTTGAGTAGCGACTCAATGGTATGAAAATTTAAAATGTGTGGCTGGGTTTTAGCAACATTGGCTCAATGGCTAGCCGCTTGTGTAGTTGGCAGCAAGTAGGTATACAAGTTCAAATACCTCATTAACTCAGTTTTAGTATTATACAAGGTACCTACAAACTTAAGCACAAGTTCTTGATTTCCGGGCTTGTTCAAAATGTAATGTTGATCTTGTGTGAATGGAGAGTAACACAAAAGAATTGGCAGTACAAAATAATAATCTAACTTACTTTATAGGTTTTGTCAGCATCCATTGAATTACAGACGCATGAAAACAACGAATAGGTACTGTATACACATTACCTACGAATCCTACGATGCCTATATTATGCATTGAAAGTTAAGAAAATAGTTACATCGCTAAAGAGCCAATTGTTCTGCAAATGATACGCCTCATTTCAATGATATACGTCATTGCCTCATTTTACATCAAACTTTATTCCGAGAAGATTTGATACATAAAGGCCTTCATATTCCTTTACTTGTGATCATAACGTATTTCAATTTACATTTCAAAGTCAAAAGTATTTCCGTATTCGCAAACTATACTGTTTCCGTAACAATACATCTGTATGTGCAAACCGCATTGCAGACGCTCTGCAGGATATTTTGACGCTTGAACTAATATCCATACGAAAATGGAAGCGAATAAATCGAATATTAATTGACATTGCATTGAAAGTTTTGATAAAAACATCATGTAGGATGATATAGTTGCAAAAAACGCTTCAAATACACCAACTTTGTGAATGTTGCTTTTCAAGTATGACATTATTTACTAGTCTTTGTTCGTTTGCTATTACGGTTTGAACCAAAATAAAATAATGTAAGGTAGATTTGCATCACAATTATAAAAATTTTGAGGGTAGTCGAACTTCGTCGAGTGCTCAACGCCCGTCAATTTGAATCAGTCTTTGAGGCGTGTTCGTGCGTTCGGTGTTGTTTGTGATAATCCGTGATTTTTTCTTTGTCCTTTATCTTTTCGATTACCTATATTCTTCTTCTACTGTGATAGGAAAATTATTACGTCGGTTATACGTAGATGACCCCGCGTTCTGCGCAATCGTCTCTCTGACAAACCCCTAGTTTTAGCGTTTTAGTTAGCTTAGGTTTACTAGTTTAGTCTTGTATATATTATTTTTTAGGTTATTTTTTACGACGCCATTTTGTGGTGTCGCGTCATCAGTGATGACTAATATGGTTAGAAAGGAGTCTCCGCCGCTGGTAGGTGAAGTGCTAAAGAAAGGGCGTCGTAGGATGCGCAGGGCTGGCAGTCGGGCCGCCCGGCGTCACACGCCGACCTCCTTGGCCACGGTAGCCGCTGCTACAGCAACTATTAACTTGGAGAAGACAAGTTCCCCTGCCAAGTGTGCGGTGCACGCGTTTCTGTTCAAGTATCGGAGTGCTTTGTGGATGATTCCCGCTCAGCTGCCTCCGAAGGTCCACGCTGGTCCGCCTACCAAGAGAATGAAGCGCGTGTCTTGGCGTAAGTTACGTCATTTTTTTTTTTGTGACATCTATATAACCTCCAATTTAATGACTTTAGAAAAAGGACTAAATTGATTGATCAAAGTATGGAAAACGTCAAACGCCTAAATTGTTTTTCGATAGTCACTATTAGTGGTTCGATTAGACTTCGAGATTGGTCGGATCGAGAATGGTGGAGTGGCGCGCGGTCGGATGCGAACATCCCGCCCTCGTGTGAAAGTGACGGTCATTTAGCCGATACGATACTTCCATATTACCGACTTTGCGATTCGATCACGCTATCGCATTTTTAACAAAAATTGCGTAGTAATTATTTTTTATTAGTGATTGTTTTGCTTCTGTATATTATCTTGTTTGGATAAGATGATTGTGAATATTGAAATTACGTTTTTGAAGTTTTAAAAATAACATGATTAGATTGATCAATTTAACAAGTAACTAGGCTTGTCGCTAAATGTCATAAAATAAACATTGCCTATAAAATACTTCCCACGTATTTTTATGTCGATATCCTTAAAGACTCGTGGCTAAGTAATAACAGCCGCACGGGTCGATCCATCAGGTTAAGCTACGCTTGCCGGGGTTGGTCCGTGGATGGGTGACCATCTTTACATACCGAGACTCTTCCGTGCCTCGGAAAGCACGTTAAGCCGTTGGTCCCGGCTGTCATTCGTGGATCTTTGACAGTCGTTGCGGGTCGTCAGAAGCCCGAAAGTCTGACAACCAGTCTTACCAAGGGGTATCGTATTACCCAGTTACTGGGTTGTGGAGGTCATATAGGCAGTCGCTCCATGTAAAATACTGGTATTCAGCTGCATCCGGTTAGACTGGAAGCCGACCCCAACATAGTTGGGAAAAGGCTAGGCAGATTGATTGATCCTTAAAGACTAAGTAAAGTGACATGCATTCTCCAGAGGCATGAGAATGTTGTTACTCGTTGTCGACAACATGAAACCTGCATAGATTTTACGATACATCATTTTGATCATAAAATACAGTAGAACGTCTTTTACGAATATGCCTTTACGGATTTAGCAGTTCTACTTATGTTTGTTGAATCGTACATTCAGAAAAATCAATACCAGCTACAAATGTTTACAAAATAGCTCCCTCGCGTCTGTCAGTCTGTACGTTCGGGTTTATCTCGGAAAATGCCGGAAGAAAATTTTTGCACTTTTGCCAATGAAGTTAAAAGTCTCGTGAAAATTTATTGAGTCAATAGATTTACTATAGAATTTATCGGAGAAAGATTCTTCTGTTCACTAATATAATTATATTGTTACGATTAATTGTAGATGTACGACAGTATAAACTCATGAGGAATTGACAAAATTATGCGTCAATTAATGTCGGAACTACTTCTAGTTTATAACGTTGAGTCATCCGTGTAGTATACAATATTTCTGTCGCACAACTTGCACGGCTCATTAGAATAATTGCACAAGAAAATATATTTACGTGCAGCGAAATGTGGAGATGCTCTTAGCGACCATGTTAAATATAGACTATTGTTGTCGGTTCTCGTCTATTTGAGTGCACAGGCTGGGTTATATCAGGTGGTAACTGGCGGCTACCCAAGCCTTTCCTTTAATACTGTCATTTATTTTATAATTAAATCCAATAGTGTCCAGCCAATCCTCACGTTATATAGTGACAACATTTCTTTCGTGCTCTGATAAAGAAAAACCTGTTTTGTCACAATTCTCAGGTGTAAATAGGACGGCTTGTCTTCCTAAATATATTTTTAGTAGACAGACTAACCCGATTATGTTTCACTTTGTCATAGACTCGGTGCAGACATCAAAGTATCACCAACATTTTTACGATGCGTAAAACCGTTTTGTTACATAAATTTTCGTCAGATGCTATAGGAAAATCATTACTTATAACAAGTTTTAGAGATTTTGAGAATCCCTGGTCTGAAAGGTTCATCGAGTATGATCTGATCAGGAAAACGGCTATCGATTCTTTTGTCAGCTGCTGTCTTGGCTTGACTGCAAAGTGCTGCTGCTTGTCTCAGGTGGTCTTTTAAGACCACAGACAACGAAAGAATGGCTGATAAACACTTAGGAGGCAAGATTTTATACTTGTATCAGGAACCTTTAAATTGACCTGCAGTTTGAAGTAGCGATTTGGCAGCCATTGAAACTCTTCAACGTTGCGGCACACGTTAGCGTATTTTGTATCGCTCGTTATACAAATAGGTCCGTGAAAGTAGTTAGTAATCCATTATTAGCCATTGAAAGTACGCCAATGTGTACCATTGTGTATACTTATGTAATCTATACAAAAGCGGTGAACAATTGGGAACTAAAAGTAATATTGGAACGAATTTTTTAACATAAACAATGTTTGTATTGTTACACTGTCGTGCAAATTGAAATACACGGTTGAACATTCGTTTCTTTGTTGATATTTGATTGTTTTTATTATTTTCATGCTCGATTTGTGAATCAATAAGATCACACGATGTTATGGAAAAATAACAAGTTGCATGAATATAGTATTAAGTTATTCAAATTACAGTTGGTTTTTGTTTGACTCCTAGAGCAAATATATTCAACAAAGTTCATTGACCTTTAGCTGTATTTTTTGCACGTGTTAAGTATGTTTGTAATGTAAATTAGAATATTGTTTTGAATGTTATCAATGTTAAATTAAAAGAGTGACTGACCTTATAAAGATCTGAAGACTAAAAATAGAAATATTATCTCTTCACGGAGGGAACTGCTTCTATGACACATGCCTTTCTGAGGAGTCAGGTCCAGATTGTTTGTGCAGTCAGCGACATATTAAGTCAGTTGTCCAATGTTTCAGCAGTAGGCACTTTCCCTACAATCTCGCAAATTTTTACTTGCTTTTAACGGAGAATAGTTTGACAGCCTTCAAATAGTTCCTTACTCTTCATTAAATTACCATATTTAACAATCATTTTCATTAGGTTCCACGATATAAGTTTTTAATTATTTAAATTTCGAAATAATCAATGAATTATGTCGCCGACTGTGAGTACATACACTTATACACGATAGTTTTTTTTTATTACTAAACGTTCCTTGTTGTAATTACTCCTAAAAGTAGGTACCTTTATAAGTATATATTGCCCCATTGAACTATTGAGTTGAACTTAATTTGAGCACGAAGTACACTCAAGGTCAGTTGCTGACGAGGGGATAAAATAAGGGCACGGGGACATAATAAGGGAACGCACACATTGGTAATAGCAATCAATGAACTACCTACACGTACACAACGTCAGCACACTCGGCACTCATGTTGATGCAAGTGTGTAAAACATAACATAACTTTACTGTGCGTTTTATTTGTGCAGAATAAACAAGTTCTCTCTCTCTCTCTCTCTCTCTTTTTACGCCTGTATGGCCCGATGTGGTAGGTAGAGATACCTATACATTTCTACAGGCTGCTACTTAGAATTTTCTGATGGAAAAGCCTCACTTTCCCCGATCTGGGAAACCAAAGAGGCAGTGTGTGAAACTTTATTATTATCTCAACCAAGAATCAAACCACAGCCAAGTCTTCCTTTGCTTTGTCATTCTGACAATGTTGTCAACTCAACCCGCTTTTGGATGACTTACATTTTTTTAACCTGATCTTGAACATATTGAGAAAAAGCTAAACATTGTTTTAGTAATTCGGGGTTTCTACGAGTATACTCCATTTACAATAAGATTAGACATTTAAACAAACCTTTTTTTACAGTGGTTCAACCGATTTTGCTTTCTATTCCGGAGGCTTAAGGATGACATTAAAGGCAAAAAAGTGGTTACAATACCAACTGTTTACTGCAGCTGCTACTGGTCATGCCACCAACGCAATAGAAGTCAAAATCGGTTGAACGGACTGTAAAAAAGTTTGTTTAAATGTCTAATCTTATTGCAAATGGAGTATAGGCATGTTGCCAGCAACATATTCCCCGGGACAAAAAAACTTACTGAAACAATGTTCTGTAACTTTTGTTGCCCATGCGTTTTATTTATTTATTAAACCATTTATGTTCACACACTTATTTAAATAAATAAACATATAAAATAAATGAGAATATACCACCTACCTACCTTACTTACTTTATATGCCTTTATTCTAATGTCCATCCGTTTCCCAGGTGAGGACAACGTGGTGTCGGGCGGCGGGGGCGGCGACCCGGCCGTGCTGGCGGTGGGCCCGGTCCGCAAGACGCTGCAGTACACCCGGGACCAACTCATGCGCCTGCGCAACTCGCCGCTCGTCAAGCGCAACTTGGAGAACGCGTTCGCGAACTGCGAGGCGCTTGCGCTGTGAGTATTCAAACAATGACGAGGGCAAGAGCATGATGATGACCTGGCATTGGGTGATGTGGGGTAACCGGCATGTACTAGAATAAAGAAATTGTTGACTTGGGACATCCACCAACCCGCCCTAGTTTTATACAGTGGCATCTACCACTGTATAAAACTAGGGCAGCGCTTCTAAACTAAACTGTAATCACATAACATAACATCACACCTTGTTTCCCCGAAGGGTTGGACAGAGGTGTACCTGTATACAGGGTTACTTGTAATTCGACGTAGTCCTTGTCATAGTCGGGTTAAAATGCAACAAATTAAGCCACCAAATGTTCTACCGAAATTCAGTTTTAGTAATTTATGTCTAAGAAAAATATATATTACGAAAAATAAAATGTTTAATTAGTGATCTTTGTCAAAGTTTTATGCATTTTTCAACTTTAAATTTTTAACGAAGATCTGCTACCGATCAGCTATGATAATAACTTAAATTCCAGTAAAGACGTGCCCTAAATCATTTTAAAATTGTATTTTTCATAACAAAATCTAACTCAAAAGCTATTGAATTCCAGTAGAACATTTGGTGGTTTAATTTGTTGCATTTTAATCTTAACTCAATACTCAATAATTTATTTGCATTCCACAATGTGTACTTAGATGTAACTTGTTTATATGTGATCATTCCCTGTCGGGCACAGCAAAATAGTAGGAGAGAGGAAGCTTTGAAAAACTTAAATCTAATGTTATTAATGTGCTTTTTGACTTGTATTGATTCCTGTACTTAGGTATTAGATATAATAATAACAATAATATCAATAAAGAATAATCACAAATACATAAAATTCATTCATAATTAAAATAAAATAGATTAAAATTAAAAATAGTAAGAATACAATAAACTAAAAGTGAATTATTCACCAACATTAAATCTGACTAGATGATCACTAAACAAAAACCAAAAAAATAATATCACAAAAACTTTATCGACGGATATGTTGGTAACTTATATATTTTTATCATTTAAATGATCGTTTATACTGTAATAGCATTTTCTTATTAGAAATTGTTTTAATTTTTTTTATAAATATATTAATTTTGTCTTCTTTCCTTATTAATTCAGGTATTTTGTTATATATTTTTATTGATATTACATATGGACTTTTTGAATGTATCTTACCATTACGTCCTGCAAGGAATACTTCGAATTACAAGTAACCCTGTATAAATCATAGTACAGTCCAGCCAGTTATGTTCAAGTCCCATGTAACAGCGGGCGAGCATATTGCTAGCAACCGGGCACAAATCCAGACTCCGATCTGCTGCTAAGAAATTCCAGATAGGAAAACCCACACTTTGCCCGACCCGGGAGTCGAACCCAGGACCTCGTGCTCAGCAGTAGCGCTATTGCAACCACTAGACCAACGAGGCAGTCAAATTTGTATTATTTTAAGCCAGCTTTATGTATTATGAAGATTTCTTATATCAGTACAATATTCGGCTTGCCTTCGGATTATTGCCAATCTATCAACCAAACTATAAACAGAAACAGCACAACGATTTAGGCGCCAGACAAGCGACCGCGAACACCTAAGTTCGTCTCCCATTCGTTGAACGATTGCAGATTGCTAGTATTCTAATATTCTTCATTCGTAGGGAGGACGTAGTGAAAGTTAGTTTAATGGCAGAAACCAGGAGACGCACGTTTATAGCTTTAACGTGCATTCTACAATGTCCTGCCGACATTTTTTATTAAAACAATTTACTTTAATAATAAGTATTTTTATTGCTCTTTGCAAAATACTGATTTTTGCTTTCATGCAGTACCTATATGTCTCCTCTGAACGTGTTTGTCGCTAGCCATTAATTACGAAATTGAAATGTTCAACAGGGTGTTGAAGAGACGTTCTGATTCTCCTAACGAAGAAGACCGAGGCGCGAGAGGAGATGCACCCAACGAAAACCATAAGGTAACCAAAACTCTGCTAAATGTATTAAATGTCTTTGGTGATGGCGGAAAAGACGGATGAAAAAAAATTGCATGCAGCGGAGATGAGAATGTTGAGATGGATGTGTGGAGTGACGAGAATGGATAAAGTGAGAAATGAGTATATAAGAGGAAGTTTGAAAGTGGCGCCAGTGACAGAAAAGTTGAAAGGAAATCGTTTGTCTTGGTATGGGCATGTAATAAGGAGAGACGAAACGCATGTGACTAAAAGAGTGATGAATATACATGTTGATGGATGGAGAGGCAGAGGAAGACCAAAGAAAAGATGGATGCATTGTGTGAGGAATGATATGAAAGAGAAGGGAGTGAATGATAGCGTGACGGTTGACAGGGGAGAATGGAAGAAGAAAACGTGTTGCGCCGACCCCAAGTAATATGGGATAAGGGCAGGAAGATGATGGTGATGGTGGAAATTGACCTATGCTTACGTAGCGTTAAGCAAGCAGGACGAACGGTAATCCTAATATATATAATTATGTATATAGGTGGTATAAATTCCATCCACGTTTATTAAATCTGAGTGACGGACTAAATAGAATTTCTTTTTTTTACCAGGCATCATCCCTATTATAATTAGTTTAAACTTAATCAGTAACGCTTATAGACAGGTGTTATAAATCGCCAAATGTGGCTGACTTCTCCAGCTCAAGGTAAACGCGGAGTAAAATTACAACCAATAAGTAAGCATAACTTTCAGATTAAATACAAGGTGTAACTTAAATAACGCACAACCTCTTAAGGGGTCATTGTACTCATCATTATGAACAAGTTTTACTATGGTAGGTACCAATCCTGAAATCGCGAAAAAAAATCAGGTGTTCCCTACATTTTGACGAGTTATGCGAAAAGAAATGTAGGGAACAGCTGTTTTTTTTTGCGATTTCTTGTTTGATTCCTTAGTAAAAGTTGTTCATAATAATGAGTACAATGACCCCTTAAGAGGTTCTGCGTTATTTAAGATACATCTTGAATTCAATTTTCGAGGATTAAGTTTGGCATAAGTTCACTCGGCGGCGGCGTATGAATCAAACCAGCCTCAAAGTATGTACACTGAAGCGACACGCGCCGACAACCGCCGCCGACCTAACGCGACGCTTGCAGTTGTAGCGTGTCGCGTCCGCCATTTTGTCAGTGGACTGCAAATACTTCAGGAGTGACAAAATGGCGGACACGACACGTTGGAACTGCAAGCGTCGCTTTAGGTCGGCGTCGACGTCCGCCGTTGACGCGTGTCGCTCGTGTGTAATAAATAACACGTGGTGATCCTAATAATGTCACCCCCGTAACAGAAGATATTCATCAAGTAAACAATGGTAATAATAAGCAATTCTAGCGACCGTTTTCGGGGGCCCATTATTGAGTGAGCAAGTCATCCCCTGCCATTTTATCTGTGTATTGTATACAAAACATTAGTCAGGCAGGGGCCATAGTGTTTCCATAGTTCTAGGTAACCAGTCCACAGCCACCCAAACCCATAGCCCAATATGTTTTGTTTCCATGTTCTGCAATAGTCCTGCACCAACCGGCGAGTTGGCTTCGGCCCCTCGTACGCCTTCCAAAGGTCCGGGACCCCAGGGTCCCGAGATATGTCAAAGCAATTCCAAAATCGCGTGATAGTATCGTAGGTAACTAAGAACAATCGACACAATACTTTAACTTCCTTTGATAACGACAACGGGGACGCTTAGATACTGTTACATACCACACCAAACACATTGTCTTTCATGTATGTTCCGGTGGTACTCCATTAACACATGATAAATATCGTCAATCACCCCACAAACCTGACAGCTCAATATTATTTATTTAATAATCAGGGTGTGTACGGCCGCGATCGCGACCGGGAGCGTCGTTCCGCCGACCCTCGGGAGCGCGTCCGCAAGGAGAGCGAGCCGAGTGCCGGCGGCATCGTGCTGTCGCCGCAGCGCCGGAGCTTCACGTCAGGCTGTGGAGCCCCGGGCGCCGCGCCGGCCCCCGCACCGCCGCCGCACCTCGCGCGCACTAGACCGGAGTCGCCGCTCCCAGCCGCCGCGCCCGCCGGGCCCCCGGCTCATCAGCCTGCGCTGCATCCGGCGAAACCTGAACAAGGTATGATCACAGAGATTTGTGACGGTTGATACCGACGACTGAAATGTTATTTAAAACTAGCGACCTGCCCCTGCTTCGCACGGGTAGCACTAATTATCTATAGCCCCGATCGCTACCAACTTCACAGGATCATTGGGCTAATCTAAAAATTGCCTGAAAATTTCATCAAAATCGCTCCAGCCGTTTTGGAGTTCATAGGGAACATACTTAAACACGTGCAAGCCTAGTACTTTTTAAATATGACACAATATTACAAAAAAGCAAAAATAAAACTGTTGATCCGATCACTACCAAACATCATGATCACCCGCTGGGCTAATCTGAAGATTGCCTGAAAATTTCATCAAAATCGTTCCAGCTGTTTTGGAGTTCATATCACACATGTCGTAGCCACTTAGTCAGATCTTAGAATTGATCATTTCATGAAATATAACAGCAAGCGCTGGTCACATCATGATGTGGTCTGGCCAGATCATTGATACTCAATGTTGACGATATGAACAGTTAAACTTACGACTACTTCATGATGTGGCCAAACATTGGTGATCATATCGTAAAATAGTTAGATTATCCACCGGTAGAGGCGTTCATGTCGCTTTGTTTTTGTTGTGCATCAGCCTTAAAAATACTAAATAGCCAAGTAGCTGCGACCAACTTGGATGTAGCGCTCGCCGCCCGCTGCCGCAGCACCGATACTGCAAATGTATAGCTTGATATATTATGTGGCCGTGTGTACATCCATCAGCAATATTAACATAACATACTACAATAATAAAAACGTAATGAAATTTATTCGTTTGTGGCCGTGGCGTCCAAGA
Organism: Cosmia pyralina; assembly: GCA_946251885.1. Taxonomy (NCBI): domain Eukaryota; kingdom Metazoa; phylum Arthropoda; class Insecta; order Lepidoptera; family Noctuidae; genus Cosmia; species Cosmia pyralina. Next base: position 10,494,133 of record OX276361.1, read on the forward strand.
ATTTAAAGATTTAAAATCTCTGCCTAGCCTTTTCCCAACCATATGTTGGTGTCGGCTTCCAGTCTTACCGGATGCAGCTGAATACCAGTATTTTATATGGAGCGACTGCCTATCTGACCTGCACAACCAGTTACTGGGTAATACGATACCCCTTGGTAAGGCTGGTTGTCAGACTTTCGGGCTTCTGACGACCTGTAACGACTGTCAAAGATCCACGAATGACAGCTGGGACCACGGCTTAACGTGCTTTCCTAGGCACGGAGGAGTCTCGGTATGTAAATATAGTCACCCATCCACGGACCAACCCCGGCAAGCGTTGCTTAACTTGATGGATGGACCCGTACGGCTGTTATTACTTAGCCACGAGCTCCATTAAAGATTTAAAATAAAATGAATAAATTGTAAGAAAAGAAAAAAAGTTGCAAGTTATTCGAATCCATTTCAAGGTTATCAATTACCTGAATCTCCCGGGATATTTGCTTCTAAACATACGCCATCATTATTTTCGTTTCTTTATTTTTCATTTAATTAACAAAAACCTTTCATTTCCAAAGGCAGTGCCATAACTCCTGTTTCCGCCGCAGGAGGTCGACGCATCGGCTCGGGCCGCATCATGGTGCGAGACGTTCCGAACAATGCGTGGGAGGAGGGCGAGTACCGCGGGGCGGAGCCCTACCGCCCGCCGCGCGAGAGGGAACGCGACCGCGAACGTGAACACAACACCAGGCCTAATAACGACAGGTAGGAGTTAGGACTCGATTTTCATCATCATCTGCCTAGCCTTTTCTCATCTATGTTGGGGTTACATGGAGCGACTGCCAATCTGATCTTCATGCCCCAATTACTGGGAAACACGATACTCCTTGGTAAGACTGGTCGTCAGACATTCGGGCTTCTGATGACCGTCTCAGTGTTGTCTTGGTTTTTGTGTTAAATAAGCAGTTGACCTGGTGATAAGTAGTTACCGCCGCCTGAGGACATCTTGAAATACCAAAGACATAGCTGGTTCCTTGCCATCTTGAGACTAAACTATAATGTCATAATTACGGGTTTTTTAGGGTTCCGTACCTCAAAAGAAAAAAACGGAACCCTTATAGGATCACTTCGTTGTCCTTCTGTCTGTCAGTCTGTCAAGACCCTTTTTCTCAACGCGTGGAGGTATCAAGTTGAAATTAATATCAAATAAGTAGGTTTATGGTCCCTTGGAGTTGTAAAAAAATAAAGCTTTATAATTTGATACTCGCAAGTAAATCAAAACCTATAGGGTACTTCCTGTTGGCCTAGAATCATGAAATTTGGCAGGAAGCAAGGTCTTACAGCACAAGTAAAAGAAAAAGTTTAAAAATTCTTAATTTGTAATTTTATCACGTAAAAACATTTTTTTTTTTGGAATTTCTATGTTAAGTTTGTTTTTGGGATAAATTCTTTTCAACTACGGAACCCTTCATTGTGCGTGGTCCGACACGCACTTGGCTTTTTTTTTATTTTGTTTTTTTTTTTTTACTAAGTTTGTCTCTTAGGGTTTGATCGATACCGCTGGGTGCGGGATGCCATAAGCGTTGACAAATGAGCGGCCTGCAGTGCCCCCGTCTCGCCGCGCACATACCTAAAGCGCGTTACAGCAGTATCGGTCAAACTATAGTAAAAGTTATTGTTATTGATATGAACTTTAATCTCTTGACAGATTGCTGGTGAACTCAAAATCAGAGCCTGTACTTTAACATTTGATTAGTTAGTCAGCATTTCTGATTTAAATGCAGACTTTTAATTAGGTATTTAACTTATTATGGCCATTTCTGTCCAATATCTTTCGCATCTAATCAAGATATTGTAAACAGATAAGTTTTGTGTCAATAGGCCAACGGTCAACTCAAGACTTGACTTGGCCATTGGACTATTGCAGCGGAATAGAAGAATAATGTAATGATTGGTGGTGGTTTGATGGTTGGTGGTGGTGAACATTACTAGTATTCTATGGCCTAAAACAAAATGGCAGATAACAGGTGATGCGCGTATTAAGAATTTGCGTGCGTTGTATATTACTGCCTACATTTTATTATTCAGGTGAATTTAAGGACGCTGTTACAAATGGGTATTCGAATCATTACTTTTTTACACAAAAGTATGTTTATTAAATAAAATGCTTTGCATTCTTAAAATGTTTTTTGCCCAAATTGTTGATAGATGTGCATGGTACGATTCTGAACTATAAATATAATTTTAAATAGGTACATTTTCTCAATAAATGTACCGAAGTAAAAATTTTCAGTCCGGTACAATTATTGAAAAACTGTACCTATCTTAAATTATATTTTAAGTTCAGAATCGTACCATGCACATCTATCAACAATTTGGGCAAAAAACATTTTAAGAATGCAAAGCATTTTATTTAATAAACATACTTTTGTGTAAAAAAGTAATGATTTGACTACCCATTTGTAACAGCGTCCTTAAGATAAGACTGTATGCAAACACGGAAATAGGAAAATTTAATTTTAGAGAAAAAGGATTCTTAATTTTATGAAAGAATAACTGGTTTTAGCTCTGACTTTCATTAATCGTTCGCCGGTCAGGCGTTTAACCTGTTAAGAATGACTTATTTAACAAATGTAAACCACAGAAAATGAGTTCCTTCTATCTTTGGTTTTCGCGTTGCAGTCCAATCTCAAAAACTCACTCTATAAACGGGTTATCTAATTAGTGTAAATGTATAATACTATTTTTTAAGTGAGGCGCCTCCTATAATCGTACTGTAAGCGCTTTCAAAGCAGTCTTTATAACAGCTTCTTTTTGCACAGGTTCGAACGGCGCTCGTTCGGTAGAGACTCCTACTCCTCTGACATCAAGAGGGAACGGGACGATCGATTCATCAACGAGAAGATGCAACACAGGTTTCTACTTATTTATTACTTAAAACAATGTGACACTGCTGATTGAAAAGTTGTGTGGAAATCGGTTGTCATGGTATGGGCATGTGATGCGGAGGAATGAGGCCAAATGTCGTCAGGAAAGTTTTGAGTATGAATGTGGATGGCTATAGGAGTAGGGGAAGACCAAAGAAACGATGGATGGACTGTGTGAAAGATGATATGGCTGTGACTACCTAGATGAGACTAATAGAGAAGTATGGAAGAAACAGACTTGTTGCGCCGACTCCAAATAAATTGGGATAAGCGCAAGAGAATGATGAGGTCTTGTAGGTTATTGTGTATGTGCGACTTGTTGTACTCATAATGGTCTTTGATCACCACTCTTCATTTGCTGGGATTGGAATATAAGTCTGTTATTGATAACATGAACTGGGTTACCGTTGTTTCAGTCTCCAGAGGCTGGAGTATATAGCAGGCCAATGCCGTTTTACATTATTTATGTTCCAGCCTCAAACGATCCTCTTGAGTGTTAGTCCAAGTTCAAGGCCCTTATATCTACTAACTACTAGTCGCCGAAATGTTTGTCTCCGATCCATGTTTCACATGTTATTATTATTTTTTTATTTACAGAGAGGACAACCGTAGATCTGGTGGTCGCTATTCTCAACGACGCCTTGAGAAAGAAGATGAACCCGAATGGTGAGATGTATTTATATTTCCTCTTCTTATAAGGTATATTAACTTGTCGTATCGGCCGGATCGTAGATCAACGCTCCGGCAGCCTACTGTAACTTGTTTTGGAGTCCAAAACACACAGAGGGGGTGTCTGGAGTCGTTCACAGGACTTACAATTTTGTTATGCGTCATTGGCTCATTCAAGAAAGCTGACCACGAAATTAATGAATCCACATCAAAGCTTAAGCTCATTTTGTTCAAATTCCAAATTGAACTATTTAAAAAATTTTATGGTTTAAGAACTTTATTATTCCTCATTAAGAATTAACAATAATTCACTTACTGAGAAACTATGTTTACATAAAATATTAACGGGCGTACAAAAATGACGTTAAAAGTAAATTTATAATAATAGATAGGAAGGTAGAAAAGTACTTAACAATCAACTAATCACCAACCGAGCAAACACGGATCTAAAGTAAAAGTAAATGTATTACTAGATGTGGCATACATGGCAGCGTAGATACTCACAATTTTTTTTTTTAATTTTTTTTTTTTTTGTTGCTAAAGTTAGTATTTTTATATTATTATTGTTATTGACACATTATATACGATTTAAGTTAAACGGTTTAAGTTAAAAAATGTGCAATCGCTAAGTCGAATTTATGTTTGTACTTTAGGTTTAGTGCAGGCCCTACATCTAAGTTGGAGACGATCGAGCTGCGCGGTTTCGACGACCCTATATCTAAGAAGAATGGCAACGCGAACAATAAAGAGACTGAGGTGAGTAAAACTACCATGTTCCTGTCTGTATTCTAGTTCTTATCTTTCTTATTTTTATAGAACGAAGTTATCGTGAACACAGATAAACTATTATGCAAACTGCTTAATAGTAAATTGCATAATAGTCAAACCAAATCTTTAAGGTGAAAGCTCCAGGTAGCCTGCGAAATTCAAATTTTCTTATGTTTTTTGTAATTTGCAGGTCAGTATCAGGTTGCATGTTGATCTGAATATGATTCGCGACCGTAACAAATATGTATTTATAGAATTATAATCATTAAAATCATCAATAAGTTCATATAATCCTAATGAATGACTATTTCATGAAATCTTGACATTTAGGATTATACTAACATAAGGAGTTGTATTACTGATTCTAATGATCATAATTTTGTAAATACATAAATGTTGCGGTCGCGAATCGAGACTTTAATCAACATACAACCTAATACTGATTTGCAAATTGCAAAAATCGTAAGAAAATTTAAATTTAGCGGGCTACCTGGAGCTTCCCCCTTAAATAGAAATGGCAACGGGAAATTCAGATTGAATTTCTGCTGAATTTGGATAATACTGTCCGGTAAGTTCCTACGTGCCTTTGAAACGGGTTGATAAACGTGCAAAAATTGCAGTACGTTTTGATTGTCAGACGAGATAATGTTTCTGCCTTTCTCTTAACATAATCCCATAGTCATCTTCACTCACACCAACAGTCAGAAAAGGGTTGACAATTCATTGTCAGGAATTCACACTGTATCAAACACGTATACTCTTTACAACCATTTATTTTACTTTTGACATAAAACGCCTATGAATTTCCTTAATTATTGACAGGAAACCATAGACGAAAAAATGCAATACTTCATGGACAACTGTTTTTTCTTTACATTTGTCTTTATAATAAAATACCAATGTGTTGAATCGATTAAAACTTCTTTATAAATAAGCAATCGAATCGGTAATGCATTAGGACATCACTAATGGCTAGATTATTTGAGTAGCTCTAAATTTGACAGGGCCCCCAAGTGGGATAAATTGCGAGAATCGTAATCCGGTCGAAAATTAATGAACGGAAATTGTGTACCTATCTCTTTTACTCCGTGATACTTTTTTGTCTTTGAATTTTATAACATGACATTTTATTTCAATCTGATTTAGTTTATTGATTGACGATACATCTACAACAGCGCTCCCAAAGGGATAAATTGCGAGAATCGTTGCCATTGATTCGTACTCGAGCAGTCAAAAGTAAAATAAATGGTTGGAAAGATTATAACATGACATTAGTTGTGTAAACGTGTATGTCTGGTACAGAAGTGGAACAACAGCGGTGGGTCGCGCTCACCGGCGCCGGAGCGCTGGCGCGAGACCGCATCGCCGGGCGCGCAGCCCGCCGGCGGCTCCGCTGACACCAGCAATGTATGAAGCTTTATATTCTTCTAATATATAGTAGAACAGATGACCAGAAAGCCAATTCTCAGATTAGGTTGGGGAAAAAGTCTTTTCGCATTATAGTATGTATGAACTTAAAATAAAATATCTTTGTCTATACTATTTGTATCTGGCTGGTTTTGGTATCATTGAAAGTTTAAATTTTAAAGAACATAATTCCAAATTCAAATTAGGAAAAAGTGTGATTTTCATTTGTTTTTCGTACTGTCAAGATGAGTGAATCTAATGAAGAAATTCGATACATTTTAAAAGTTTACTACAAAAAAGGTAAAAATGCAACGCAAGCCGCGAAAAAAATTTGCGATGTTTATGGACCCAGTCCAGTGTCTGTGAGAGTAGCACAAATTTGGTTTAAGCGTTTTCAATCCGGAAATTTTTATGCCAAAGATGCACGACTCTCTGGTCGCCCTATTACGGATAAAATGGATGCCATTTTTGAAAAAGTGGAGCAAGATCGGCATATCAGTAGTTACAACGTAGCTGAAGAACTGGGAATTGACCACAAAACAGTTTTGGCGCATTTGAAAAAAACTTTTGAAAAAACATTTGAAAAAAACACAAAAAAGCTCGATATTTGGGTACCTCACGAGCTCACTGAAAGAAACCTAATGAACCGTGTACTCATTTGTGATTCTTTATTACGACGTAATGAAACCGAACCATTTTTGAAGAAGCTACTAACTGGTGATGAAAAGTGGATCACGTACGACAAGAACGTGTGAAAAAGGTCGTGGTCAAAGGCCGGTCAGGCTTCACAGACTGTGGCGAAACCCGGTTTAACTCGCAACAAGGTGATGCTGTGTGTGTGGTGGGATTGGAAGGGCATTATTCATTATGAGCTGTTACCATCAGGCAGGACCATCGATTCTTAACTCTACTGCGAACAACTGATGAGATTAAAGCAAGAAGTTGAGAGAAAGCGGCCGGAATTAATTAACAGAAGGGGTGTGGTTTTTCATCATGATAACGCTAGACCTCACACATCTTTAGCCACTCAGCAAAAATTAAGAGAGTTTGGCTGGGAGGTGTTAATGCATCCGCCGTATAGTCCTGACCTTGCACCTTTAGATTTCCACTTGTTTCGGTCTCTTCAGAATTCTTTAGGCAGTGTCAGGTTAACATCACGAGAGGACTGCCAAAACCACTTGTCGCGGTATTTTGATCAGAAGTCCCAAAATTTCTATAGCAATGGGATCATGTCCCTACCTACAAGATGGCAAAAAGTTATCGAACAAAATGATACCTACATACTTTAGATAAATGTAAATAATGTATATTAAAAAATGTTTTGAATTTTCTTAAAAAATGCGAAGAAACTTTTTCCCCAACCTATTATATAAAAACGTTCAAATTCAAGTCGCAGTCTCATGCCAGCGACAATAAAATGTCGAAAATATAGGTACCGCTGTGCAATTTTTGACAGATTGAGACTGAGATGAGATTGCGAACGTTGTTAAAAATACTGGAATTGCCCCTCTGATGTATGAACGTAAACGAAGCACAAGGAGTATGTAAGGATCGTAGCTGGTGGCCTTCTGTAGTTTCTGCCTACCCCCATGGGAAGAAGGCGAGAGTTTATGTAGTATGTATTTATGTAATAATACACAACGCGTCGTTTTGCATCCTCGTCAAATTTCATGGTGTGATACAGAACATCAAATCGAACAACTTTCTCAATGGGACCAACGTCGTAATCGCGAAAAAATTTTCAACTGTCCCATAGAACACTTCAATTCCTACTCGACGCAGCAAATGTATGGGGACGGCTGATTATTTTTTCGCGTTTACGATGTTGGTGCCATTGAAAAAGTTGTTCGGTTTGATTGTCTAATGTCTATACCACATCCTTAAATTTGACGAAGATGCAAAATGACACGTTGTATAGTAGTAGTAGAGCTCATAATGAAGGAGTGATTTAGAAGTGTCTGTGGAGTTTCTTGCCCATTCTCCTCCATAGGAGCTTACTATCTTTGGAATGGGCAAAAAACTTAATCTATCTGACAGACCGACTCCTTGAGTATTCAAAAGTGCCTGGTTTAATTGAAATAAATTAAAGCTACGTTGTATTCACCAGGATAAGGATTCTGGTGTGGAGTCGAAGAGTGAAGAGCCGCAACAGAACAACGAGCAGCCGGAGTTCAATCTTGAAGAGTTCCTCAAGTTTGACGCCATACCCGACGTACTCACCGTAAGTACAATCATAAAAAATAATGTTTATACTGTATTGTACACTCATTGTGTAACTATCTGAGAGCCTTAGTAGAAACGTCGCATTAATGTTCCTATTTCTTGCCCATTCATGTTCTTAGTTTATTTTTTAACGTATCACAATCTCGAGAGAAACTCGACCGAAATGCGTAAAAAGTTATGTTAAAACACTTGACTAATTGACTCGCGACAAACTTATACCAAGGCGAACTGAAGAAAGTATACAAAACATTTGTTATCAGTAATATCGAAATGATGACCTTGTCTTATATTCAGCAATCGTTTTCCATATATCTGTCGCAGCCAACTAGCTTGATTAGCGGTTTAGTTAAAAGCCTAGCCTTTGGAAGTAATACTCGCCGGCCCTTACCGTGGCACCGCTCGCTTTGCTCGCTCAGCTCGAATGCGGTTGGTCACAGCTTTAACCTAACTCAACCCATTTGGTCGGGGTGCCCTGGCTTAGTTATTGCGACCAAGTCGGCTCGCGCGTGGTTGGCCACAGTTCCATCCTAACCTATAATTGAATATCATTCAGGCTGATAGACGAACGGCGCCGTTTAGTTAAAAGGCTAGGCTGTTAACTGAAGGCTCATTAAGCTAGTTGGCTGCGACATATACACCAGAAATATTTTTGAATATTTTGCAAGACTTAAAGTTAGCATAGAATCCAATTGTTTTGCCTACTATCATCAAATAATTTCTGAAGATTTCACCTAACAAAACCACCACCACCACCTAAGAGACTAACTACTCCAGTTTTGTATGGAGATGCGTACGCATCCGTTCAGACGCAGAAAGCTGAACGGTTGCGTACGCATTTCCATAAAAAACTGGTGTTTTCTACGGAAAGAATTTCAATTGAGCTGAATAAGTGTAGTTAGTCCCTAAGTCACCATAAAATCCTATACAGTATAAGTAAAAGTATACTCGTTTCAGAACGGCGGCGGCGAGTCGGAGGGCGGCAGTCGGTTCAGCCGCTGGTTCCGTCGCGAGAGCCCCACCAACGACGCCAAGCACTACGAGCGCCTGCTGCACAATATGGTTGACGGTGAGATTACTTAATCCAATTAAGATATTAAAGTAGCAAGATTCGTCCGAAAAACACACAAAACGGCACTTTTCCTCTGCCCAATTTCTGATTTATTTCCTAGCGGCCTTCGGGAACGGAGTTTGACTTCTTGCAAGTGATTTCTTATGGTTTGAACGCTTATTAACATCCCCGAAGAGCATTGAAGCCTCGTTACCACAATCATTGCGGTTAGTGTACGATTTCGTCAAGCAGTAATTATGTAACAATCTTGTCTGCGGGTGGTGATGCGAGCTCGTCCTCCATGTGGCTCTGCTACGCTGCCAGTGATGCGACAACGTGTCCAAAGTCGACTTATAACACTCTGCGTAGTGCCCAGAGCGAGGCCACAGCACGTTGCCAAGAACCAGCTTCCAACATTCCCACTGCTCTGATCATTTCAAAAGAAATGATCGTTATTATGGGAGAGAAGACGTGATCAGTTTTCTGATCACGAAACTGATCACGTCTTCTCTCCCATAATAACGTTCTTTTGTATTCATTTTACTCAGAAGTATGGCAGAAATTTTACTGATTTGGCCTCAAACCCGTTGCAGTATGACTTGACAGAAGATTTTCATCTTTTGATGAAATTCAAAAACTGTTCCCTTTTCAAATGACGAAATTAACTAAAAAATATCCATAGGAGTTACTAAAATTATAAATAAAAAATCTGATTTTTAGCAGTAAGTAGCAAAAACGTGCTTGATTCATGCATTACCTGGTAAAATCATAACCCTCCTTTGACTTTACCGTAGTCGGGTAAAAACTCGCCTTTTTTCACAATTCAAATGCGACTCCATTTAATTTTTGTGCTCATCATTCTTAGTGACAGTACTTGACATATTGATGTAATTGTTGTCATATTTCAAACCTAAAAATTAATCATATATTTTAAATAAACGATTAATAGAAGTTGTGGAGATAAAACCAGACGTTCTTCTCTAGAAAATAGAATGCTTACCCAATATTACTTTGCAAGGCGAGAATAGATGGCTGCTGGTTATGCTTTAGTGAAGGTGGTGAATTCGACTCACATTATCATATTCATATTGCTATTTAATTCCTGTAAAATTAGTTCATCGATTGCTCTAGGTGCTGATACCAAATGTTGCAGGTAGGTACTGTTCAGTTTTGGTTTTTTATTTCTTCCCATTTTTATCATTTAAATGTCGCCACGAAATAATAGTAAAAAAATAATGATATATCCTTCACAGTCACAAGAATACGCACACACACAGTCTAAATGCTTATTCAACACTAATTGAATTAAAACAATACTTTATCTTGTTATACTACTAACTTTTCTGTTAACAATTACTTATTTTAAATCACGTAAATTTGATCGCACCGATTTGCAAAAAAATTACATAGATTCATCGTCGACGATGAATCTATGTAATTTTCGTTCGATCAGATCGCTAAAACCCAGATGGCTAAAAATTTTTGAAACATGTCCAACCTCGATTAGCCCGATTTACTAATTTTGAGTTTATTTAAAAAAAATCTATTAAACTCAAAAATCCAACCGTTAAATTCCCTCTGAAATACGATTACCTCATGGTACATGCAATTTTCATATAATTTTATGCTGTAATTAGGAAATGAAACGGAAAATGGTTTTGAAATCGACCATGTTTCGGATTTTTTTTTCATCGAGGAAATTACAACTTATCGTGTTTTGAACCGTTAATTTCCCTAAAGCAAGGATGTGTCTATGCCATATATATTTTTCAAGACCTTAATACACTAATTTGACCATTTAAAATTGATTCTAAAACAGGGAAATTCGGATAACACCCCGTAAAAAAAATGTTCGCCACGGTGCGCGGTGTATAAATACATATACACCGGCCTGTGAAGTTGTGTTCTAGCCGTGTATCACCAGTTATACACTGGCCCGGGACAAAAATATTAGGGTTTATATCAGGATATACACGCGCTGAGCGTGTTTAGCTCTTTCAATGCTGTCAACGAGATATCTCGTCCATCAAAATGTCATTTCACTTAGTAAAATCTGCCTAGCCGTTTCCCAACTATGTTGGGGTCGGCTTCCAGTCTAACCGGATGCAGCTGAATACCAGTATTTTACATGGAACGACTGCCTATCTGACCTCCACAACCCAGTAACTGGGTAATACGATACCCCTTTGTAAGACTGGTTGTCAGACTTTCAGGCTTCTGACGACCCGTAACGACTGCCAAAGATCCACGAATGGCAGCCGGGACCAATTGTTTAACGTGCTTTCCGAGGCATGGAGGAGACCCGGTATGTAAATATGGTCACCCATCCACGGACCAACCCCGGCAAGCGTAGCTTATCCTGATGGATCGACCCGTGCGGCTGTTATTACTTAGCCACGAGCTCCTCTCACTTACTAATGAGAAGATAATTTGTCTACCAGAAACTGTCATTGTGTACGGGGCATAAACAAACAAAATCGCTCTCCCAGACGGGACCGGCTCATTGAATTGATTGGGAATTTTGAATTATTAGCTATTATTGTTTTGACGATATAAATCGTCAATAGTACTACGACAGCGTTTTTTCCTGGCGAGATAAAGCAATGTGCCATGCTATGCGCATTGGAAAGCCTGGTTTCAGAGCGTAAACTTACTTCACGCGAACTGTACAGATTTGGATCTTTTCAAAATGTCACTAAGTCGTTTATTATTACTTGTTTCCTCACAATAATAATTAAAAATCAAAAGCTTTACGACTGTAATCGAAAAAAAATCTGAATTCAGTTTTTTTTTTTTACTTTCATTGCCACTATTTTTAGTTCACATTTTTATGCCATTCAGAAAACATTTTTTTTTTCCTTACAGAGTTGGACGATAGTCGTTGCTCCCCCACGCCCGGCGTGCCGACCCCGGTCATCGGGGCACACGTGTTCGCGCCCATCTCGCCCGCCGCGCGCGCGCCCTTTGCGCCGCAGCCCAGCTCGCTGTTCGACCTGCTGCTGCGGGCCAACGCCAACAGCCACGATAATAGACCTGGTGAGATCACCTACTACCTACCCCTTGTGTATTCAGCATTCATTGTAAATGGCTTGAATTTAATCGTGCCCCAAAATGATCCCATTTTATTTTTCTAAAATTATTAATGGACTCTTTAATGTAGTAATTAACATGTCATTGTGAGCTTCAAATAATCCCATACCATTTCCATTTTGATGTCCTAAAACACTAAATAGCCAAGTACAGTAATCCCCAATCCATTTGACCGGGCTGAAGTGAGCGCGACCGCCATCTTGTGCATTCTGCGCATCTGCTCTACGTTTGGGGAACTACTGTAACTGCGACCAACATCAATGCAGCGCTGCCGCAGCACCGCTCGCTTGGCTCGCGCGCGGCTGATCATAGTTTTAACCTAACCTAGCCTAGGTCGGGCTTACTACGAAAATACTCAATATAAACTATTCTTTATGCAGAGGTGAACCACGTAAGTGGCGGCAAAGTACATAGCTTGGAGGAATTGGAAGCGCGTCTTCGGCCGCAGCACTCGCAGCCACAGCAGCATCACAATGTACCTGATCATGATCTCACTGCCTTCAAACGACTCGTGAGTATCTTATACAGAACTTGACTTCATATTTATGAAATTACTCGGTTTCTGGAAACCTGATCAAGCGTAATCAGTAAAGATAAGAAGAAAATCATTATACAGACAAACCATTCAGAGTTAACCTTAACTGTCAAAATTACAGTGATCTTTATTTCCATTACAGTATGGTACTGTTGGATTGCTGCCACTGACTAAATAAAAGTGATCTTTAGTATTGTTACAATAAGGCCGATGTTGGATTGCTGAAGCGACTGTCAGTCACGACAAACGGTTGGTTCTGTATCCCGTCAGTAACATTACATATGATCTCGAGCGCACGAACAACCATGCGACAAATATCTGCTGTTAGCGAGGGTTGCCAACTTTTTTTTACAATAAAAAAAACAATAATGAGTTCGGACAAAGAAAATAAACAGTATTTTATGATGAAAAAGAGTGCTTTTTAAATTTTTTGAATAACAAAACATTAAAAAAAAATAGAATCGCTACATTGAGATTGCTCAATTTGGATTAATAAATAAGTTTCTAACACTAGGGATGGTTGGCAAAAACAGTATTTTGGATACTTCTACAGTATCATGATAATGCTGGTGCAGATTGTTTGATGCAACTGACTGATATTCCTGATTTCGATCGCATCTTGTTTCTTGCTCAGCATTCATTGATTGGGCTTTTTATTTGTAACGTTATGTAATTGTTTGTCGTAGTTGGCGCAGGTGTCGGGCGGGCACGCGGTCACGGCCGCGCCCGAGCCGCCGCGCCCGCAGCCGCAGCCCATGAGCTTGTTACAGGTACACGGTACACCACTTTATTTATATGCACTTGTTTTTTAGCTACCGATCCAAAAAGTAACTTTACATAGAACATACACCCGGTTTCCGAAATGAGAATTTGTAGTTGAGAACTTGTCAAATTCTACTTTAGCGTTATTTTATACTATCTGGGACATGAAAAGCCCATTTTTTTTTTATTGCTTATTGGGTCTGCCTCTGACGTCAATCACGCCTGATGGAAAGCGATGGATGACATGGTGGAACCAGCGTGCCCAAAAGATAGACATCATATAGTGCGCACGCAAGCGCTAGTCACCGCCTGAGGTATATGTCTGTGGCCCGACTGTCAAGCTGACGGTTAAAAATATTTTCTCCGTGCATTTTATAATTTTATATTGGATTTTTAAACAGTTTAGAAAGCCGCCTATGCAAATATGAATTGCTCTGCGTGTTATAATAACATTGAGGGTGTTGACGGAGGTCTCCGATGCACGCGTGACAGCTGTGGGAAGGTATATCACCCCATATGCACAGGCAAAAAAAGCATATTAGACGTGGACGTCGATTCGTGGATATGCCCTGAGTGTTGTTGTGCCATAAAGAAAGGCGGAGATAATTCTTTTACCCCGGTTGGTCCCAAACAAGACTCAAACATAACTCTCAGGAAGAAAGCTACTACTACTACTATGAGAACTAATTACTCAGTTGAGAGTGATGTTGAACTCGCTTCTGATATGCATGCTTTACGCTCGGAGGTGTCAGTCCTCAAAGAACTGCTAACTAAGGCATTATCGTTGATAAGTAGTCAAGAGGAAAAGTTAGAAAAATGTGCTTTTCATGTAGAGCAACTCAATAGAAAGCTTGAGAATTGCGAAAAAAATGGAGTTCAAATATATAACATGTCCGGAGATCAACATAACCCGCCGCCTCCGTCACCTGCGCTTACCTCGAATGTCACAGAGGTAACTATCCAGCAGGTAAGGCATAAGCACCCGCCTAAACAACAAATAAAAAAGGTAGGAAAGAGTCAGGAATTTCGCCCAAGTTCTCAGCTGACAGCAGCTGATATACCTATTGTCGAACATGTGATCACAGAGGAACCTCCTCTGGTCGATTCACAAATGAACAACACCAGCCTGGAACCAACATCGGTTGCAGTAAATTATATCGGTAATGGAGACTGGACTGTAGTGAAAAAACGCAACAGTAGACAACGCCCATCGCCTCTATGTGGAACTGCCAGTCCAAGTACCATTAACTTAAAGGCGATTGAAATTCGCAAGTATTTTCATCTGTGGAACATGGCCTCGAGTCTCGAAGAAGTTCGACAGTATATTGCCAATCTGTGTCCTGACGCTAACTGCTCGGTGGAAGAACTTACTGCCCGTGGGGATTACAAATCGTACAAAATTGGGATTATAGCTGCGTTTTATGATCAGCTCTACTCAGCCAGTGTCTGGCCGATAAATGCGAAACTCAATCCGTGGATAAACTACAGAAGAACAGCCCCCAAGACCAAGATAAACGATACAGCAAACGTGTCATTGAGCCAGCCGCCGCCCTTTCGTTAATCTACAACTACCCAACAGCAATAGTAAAAATGCTCGCATCAGCTTTTTCTACCAGAATGTACGTGGCCTAAAAACGAAGCTTTCTATGTGGCGCAACAATCTAGCCTTATTAGAAAATTGTCTAGTCGCTGTTACTGAAACTTTTCTAGATTCTTCGGTAACGGATTCAGAACTGGAAGTTGATGACTGGAATGTCCTGCGTCGTGACAGAAAAACACCATGCGGAGGAGTTTTATTGGCAGCACGATCTCCTCTGATACTCCGTAGAAGAAGTGAGTACGAAACTGATTGTGGTGAAGATCTTTGGGCATCCTTCACGTGGCTTGGTCGCTCATATCTTATTTGTGTAGTGTATATAAAGCCCAGTGCCAGTGATGAGGATTATATGCGTTGGTTTTGCAAAACTGAAAGTTTCATAAACAATTTTAAAGGCTTCGTAATTCTAACTGGTGATCTTAATTTAAAAAGTGCTTCAACAGATGTCACGAACTACTACTGTTACTTTTTGTCGTTCTGTTCTCTGGTAGATAAAAATGTTATTTTGAATGTTCACGGTGGAATGTTGGATGTGGTACTAGTTCGGGATGGCCTTCATGAGGTTTGTGTGTCCAGTACGGATAGCATTGTCCCGCCAGACGCATATCACCCACCGCTGGAAATAGAGGTAAAGGTTGAATCAGTTCATTGTTCAGACGTAATAGAGCCAAGTAACATAAATTCTATGAGAGATTGGAATTTTAACAAGTGCGATTATGAGCAACTTTATCTGTTACTGTCAGAGATCTCTTGGGCAACTGTATTTCAGGCTAGTAACGTTTCTGAGGCTTTAAACACCTTCTATAATATAATTTATGAAATTTTTGATGGCTGTATGCCAAAGAAGCGTCGCTCGAACTCTACCAGTAGGCGGTATCCTGTATGGTTTACACCAGAAATAATTAATGACACCAAGCGTAAACTTGCTTTGCATACAAACTGGAAGCGCTCTAAAAGTCACGATGACTATGAAACCTTCTCTAATCTAAGAAATTCCTTAAAACATAGAGTTGCTCAAGCTTACCGTTCATATATTAGACGTGTAGAAAATAACATCAAAATCAATCCACGTGAATTCTGGCGACATATCTGCTCCTTGCGGTCTAAGGGTGGGTTCGAGCCACAGGTGAACTACCGTGGTGAAAGTTACGCAGGCGTAGAAGCAGCTCAGATTTTTGCCAAGTTTTTCTCAAGTGTGTTTCTCACTGACATACCATTGTTAAATGCTGCTAATTGTAATAGTTGCGATGTAAGTTACAACAGCAACTACATTAATATTTTCCAGTTTACCAACGAGGACGTCTTATACGGAATTGATAAATTGAAAACAAATAGCTCTATAGGTCCAGATAGTATACCAGCCCCGCTTCTCAAGTGCCTGAAACACTATTTTGTACCCCCTTTATGTCATATATTTAACCTATCGCTAAAAACAGGAATATATCCCCCGCAATGGAAAATCTCACGCGTAACACCTATACCTAAAACATCAAATAAAGTAAATGTAGAGGAATATCGGCCCATAGCAATATTATCTTCACCAGCAAAAATATTTGAGAATGTTCTCCATAAGTTAATCTACAAACAGGTTGAAATACACCTCAGTAATGCCCAGCATGGTTTTAGATGCAAGAGATCCGTACAGACTAATCTTCTGACTCTAACAGAGTATATTTCTGCACAGCTTGACGAGGGAAAGCAGGTAGATGTGCTGTATTTCGATTTCCAAAAGGCTTTCGACCGGGTCAACAATGACATTCTGCTTGCAAAACTTAGCGCCATAGGTTTTTGTCCTGACTTGCTACGACTTCTAGCTGATTACCTCCGTGGTCGCCAGCAATTTGTGCGGCTAGGTATTTACGAATCGAGTGCTTATCACACTCGCTCAGGCGTAAGTCAGGGCTCAATTCTTGGACCTTTATTGTTTCTGTTGATGATAAATGACCTGCCTTCTGTTCTCAAATATTCAAAATGTCTTCTTTATGCAGATGATATAAAACTGTACGCTCGTGTTAGTACCGTATTAGACTGTGAGAATATTCAGAAAGATATAGATGCCATTTACGAGTGGGGAGTTGCCAATAAAATGGCATTCAATTCCTCTAAATGCTATGTCATGACTTTTGGCCGGGTGCGGCATCCAATTCATTATGAATATAAAATAAATGGCACTGTTGTTACAAGATCGAACACTGTAAAAGACTTGGGTGTCGTATTCGACCAGAAGTTGACATTCCATGACCACATTTCAACGATTGCTAAGGAGTCATTTAAACGACTAGGGTTTGTTCTTAGAAACGCACGAGAATTTCAAAATGCGCATGTTGTACAGCTGTTATACAGTACGCTTGTCAGAAGCAAGTTGGAGGCGAGCTCTTGTGTCTGGAACCCGCACGAGGCTAGTTATGCACTTTTATTAGAGAAGGTTCAAAAAGCATTTCTGAGATTTCTCTATAAATTCCGTTACGGATTTTATCCATTTTTATATCCAACAAAATTTCTCGTAGGATCTCTAGGATTTCATATGTTACAAACTAGGAGAGCCTATGATCAGTTGTACATCATGCTTAAAATATGTCGTGGGATAACAGATGCTCCTGATCTCCATAATGAGCTGATTCACCTTTACGTTCCAAGCAGCTATCTCCGTGGTAGAAAACACCGTCTGCTAGCCGTGCCTACAACTCGAACAGTGGCCCGCGCCTCATCCCCTGTTCCTCGCGCCCTGACTGCGCTTAATAACGTCATGGAAGCCAACCCGAACTGTGACCTATTTGCAGATGATCTCAAAACTGTTTTGTGCGCTTGTCTTCACTTTTGTGAGAGCACATAAATTTAAAACTTGTGTTTTGTTTATAATATCTTTGTTCTATTTTTTTTTTGTTGTCTTTTTTATGATTATGTTATATTTACTGTATGTGTTAATGTAATTGGTCCACAAACCGTATTAACATAAATAAATAAATAAATAAATAAATAAATAAATGACTGGGTGAGACGGGGGAGGTAGACAAAGGCCATGCTAACTCTGTCAATCGTGACCTCCCCGTCTCACAGCTCACATACCTCAGGCAGTGACTAGCGCTTGCACGCACGCTATAACAATAAAACTACTATTGTCTCATTCAGCTTCACTCGAAGTGTTAAGGTTAGCCCGCGAAATTCAAAATTTATTTGAATAAACGTAACAAATTTTTAATTTTGCAGGCTACATTAAAGTAGTAAATTATGCTAAAGTAGACTTCTGCAAGTTCTCAAAGTCACATTCTTAATTCAGAAACCGGGTATTACTCGGGTACGGTAAATATGTTAAATCTGTTAAAAAAAAAATATAGAAAGTACAGACGCCTGCATTAAATGGGTTCCTTAACGCGTAATTCCCAAGCAAGAGCTGCAAAGTGGGTAACTTATTACTGACGGCATCCTTATTCACACAAACCGCCTTATTAATAGAAGCGGTGTAATATTTTGTCAAGCTTAAACTTCGTTTAGTACTATTTTTTTTTTTGTTACAATGGTGCCGATTCTCTTGTCACAAATGCCTCTAAACTAGACTAAAAATCACTAAAATTTAGTTTATTCCTGTCAAACAACGATTTCCCATTCTGAAATTGACTAAAGTGACACAACTTAACCATATTTTAATTTGACAGGACTAAGATTGTACGGAGTTATTAGTTTAGTGAAAATGGCAATTTTGCTATTCTGAATTTTACTGTTTTCACCTAAAATTTTAATTGTCAAACTAAATCAGACTATGTTTAATCGCGATTAAAAAGGTGTAGAACAAAATTAGTTACATGAACTAAAATTCACACCGAGACCTTGACTTTGGATGCAAAAACAGTAGTGTATTTTTTTCTTTTGCATATATTCGAAAACGGTGAGTCCTATCGCAAAAATAATGAAAATTTGGCCCCCCTTTATAAAACACATAAACCCCTATGACTACACATGTAGGTACCAAAAAAAAGGTACCTACATTCCATATAAAACACGTTGAAGCTGCCCCCTCCCTACGCCCCTCCAGCTCTAAAAGATATTTGACCCGGTAACGACGGCAATGTCGGTGAACAAAATATGACAAGCCTTGTCATTTCATAGCGATTTCGTTAGTTCCAATTAAAGCCACCGGGTCAAATATACTACAGGCACTATACCACGCGGAGTCACGATTGTCAAACTCGATTTTAGTTGTCAAAATTGTTATTAAATTTAGAGGTTTTTTTTTGCAGAATAGCTCTAAGATTCTCATAGCAAAAAGCAAAAATAATATAGCAAAAAAAAAAGCATAAAGCGTATAGCAAAAAGTAAGGAATTTTAGTGATAGTTTAGTTCGGTGTACAACAGAATCGGCACCTTTGTCTCCGGAAGGTGGAAACTTTTACCTATACTTACTTTCTCATATAACTCGAATCATATATTCGATTACCTTCAGATGCTGAACAAGAGCATGGAGCAGCAGCAAAAAGCGCAGCAGCAGCAGCAGCAACAACAACAACAGCAGCAACAACAGCAGCAACAACAACAGCAACAACAACAACAGCCGCATATACCGCAGGAGCTCCTTTACAAGCTCTTGCAAGTGCAGGTAATTTACTGGAAGAACTTTCACTCTTGTCTTATTAGGCCTTGAGTCTTTTTAATGGGGTTTTTTACCGGAAGCTTCGCCGCGAGAGAGCGCTGTGTGTTTGTCACTTGTCAAAGTCATCTTGAAGACAAAGCGAACAATCGGCGACAAGAATCTTAGCATCATCTCGCGGCAAAGTTTTCAGCAAGGAACTCCATTGGCAGCTGGATGAAAGTAACAAACACTTAGCGCCATCTACGCGGAACTAGTTTGACAGTTTTCTTCCCTATTTAAGCAAATGAATTGCAGTGTGTTATTTCTATAAAAAAAAAAAGTTTAATTACGGCGATAAAGCGCCACAGTGGCGCGCGTTGGGCTTGTCCCGAGAAACTGTATCGATGCATCGACTGCAAGAGCAATGCCAATGCGTCGTACATTTTAGTATAACATGATCCATTTGTAAACAACGGCTAACGGCCGCTTTCATAATATCTGAATCTTTATCCCGATCCTTGCTGTAACTAATCAACGGCCGAGTTACTCAATCTGGCGAGTCTGAGAGGGCGAATCACAAGCAGCCGTCGAAAGAGTGCGGATCAAGATTGGGATTGAGATATATTATAGAATTTTGGCTTAAGTCAATGTTTTGGTCAAATTCTACTACTCTGTAAAATATTTCTTAACTGACAAATCACTTGCACACTAAAGTTTACCTCAAACATGATGCGTACAGTAACTGTAAAGATACTGTTGGATATCTACTATGGTCGGACTTTTAATTAGCTGCAGTAAAATGACACTTCTACTGTCATTTCGTTATAAAATGGGAACATTTTGTAACGAAATGACAGATTAGAAGTGTCATTTTACTGCAGCTAATCAAGAGTCCGACTATAGTATCTTTATTGACATTCAGCTAATTAACATCTGTAGATAATAATAATATTTTGTTAATGTATAGTAGCTATAGTTTACATCTGTCATTTATTGGAATTTCTATATTTTGACTTATTTAAATTCATTTTAATTTCAATTACTATGTGATTGTTATTGTATGACTATATATTACCATATTTACATACTGAGACTCCTCCGTGTCTCGGAAAGCACCTTAAGCCGTTGGTCTCGGCTGTCATTCGTGGATCTTTGACAGTCGTTACGGGTCGTCAGAAGCCCGAAAGTCTGACAATCAGTCTTACCAAGGGGTATCGTATTACCCAGTTAATGGGTTGTGCAGTTCAGATAGGCAGTCGCTCCATGTAAAATACTGGTATTCAGCTGCATCCAGTTAGACTGAAAGCCGACCCCAACATAGTTGGGAAAAGGCTAGGCAGATTGATTGATTGATTGTTATTGTATGCCTAAGCGGCGGCACATAGCTGATCCTATTTTAACTTATAAGAAAATTATAAGTATTGTGTACCTACCTATGATATACAATAAAGAATATGAATATAATGTAGCCATAAATTGCTGTTTTTTTTTTTATATTTTTTTTGTTCAAAATCCTTGGTACTTTTATCATCAGCAACACCAACAACAGCAGCAGCAGCAGCAGCAACAACAGCAACAGCAACAAGCGGCTTCGTCCAACGAGATGGGAGGCGTCGCGCCCGCAGACAGAGAGTTGTTGCAGCGACCTGAAGCGCAGGCTATCGTGCGAGGTCAGTATTTAACTTTCATTTACCCGAACGTCTCCGGCGGCGCATTTCCGATGTTATAATCTCCAGGGCTTGTACGCGATGACGCGGTTAAAGTAGTATGTTTAAATCTTGTTGCTGATAAGATTAGAGTATGATTTACTTTGAGAATACATGTTTTAGCTTGCTATTGATGTTTTCTGCATGATTTTATAGCTTTTAAGTACTTATATGTAAGGATTTTGTGTGTTATCACATCGAAAACGAATGCACTTTTGGTGCAACCGGCTACGAGCATTAGGTGTTTTAACCTCATTGTTTACGAGTTGATACTGAACATTTATTATTTCTTGAAAGTACTTTTATCGTGAGTTTTTGATTTTAAACTTAGAATATCCAATTTTACGATTCTTTTGACTGTGGTAAACAGTTGAAAAGGTCAAACATATTGGAGTAGCATTATGTTACATAGCGCTATACAAGACTATATACATTGGTAGCGATGAATATGCCAGTCTAGTCTTTAATCGGATTGGTTTCCGATCAATACAGCGACTCGAATCCTGGAATCGCCCGGGCAGCACCCACCTGTTGCCGTGCTGAGTTGAATGAACTTTTACGTAAGAGAGAGAGAGAGATAAAATGTGGTAGTATTAACTTTGCTGGATTCATTCATGTTATATTCGTGTTTTTTGTTGAAACGTGATGCGCATTTACTCAGTCATTTAGGTATTTTTAATCTTTAGTTTATTGGTATTTGTGTTTGTACCTAACAACATTCATCGAAAAAAAAAAAGTCTTTGACGTTTTGTGTCCAGTGCGTGAACACAAAACATGGACGGCGCTATTTCGTATAACTTTTAAACATTCCGCATGAACACTGACTGTGCTCTTGGTCAGAGATTGACGACACCCGGACTATAACAAAAGCGTTTGTATCGAGCTGGACAATTATCAACGTGATTAAAGCAGTCTAGATTTGATTTTAAAATTACAATTCATTAAACTACATTTTATTGTTTCGTATTGCACAGGACTGAAAACCGGCGAGATAACGGCGCAGCATTTAATGCAACAGCTAAGCAATCCAGGTCTTCAGAGCCGTCACCGCGAAGTGTTGCTAACCATACTAAGACTGCACCAGCACCAGAGACAGGTAATGTGATATTACATCCTATATTCTAGCACATAAAGTTATCATTCATTCATTCATCATTCATTCATTATAGTTGTTTGAGAGGTTTTAATTATACTATCTTACTACCGACCGGGCTGGTCGCTAGTAAGATAGTATCTGCTTCGCATTGTTTGTACGACTTTTGACAGACATTTCTTTATTATAATGTAAGTTTAATAGTAATATATTATGCATAATAAAACTTACGGAATAAATTCTCTAAATGATGGTGAAAACCGCATCTAAGTCCGTGGCGTAGTTTAGACGAACTTGCCCGGTAGGTCTGTGGATGGATGACCATTTACCAAGAAACCCCGTGCGTCGGAAAGCACGTTAAGCCGGTTTCGGCTATCATTCTTGGATCTTTGACAGTTTAGAAGCCCGAAAGTCTGACAACCAGTGTTACCAAGGGGTATCGTATTATCCAGTAACTGGGTTGTGGAGGTCAGATAGGCAGTCGTTCCATGTAAAATACTGGTATTCAGTTGCATCCGGTTAGACTGGAAGCCGACCCCAACATATTTGGGAAAAGGCTAGGCTGATGAGATGACTTCTTCGTTCGGCAACAGTTCAAAATAACATATACATTTATTAACAACAACCTCAGAATCATAACACACAAACAGACACGAAAAGCTACTTTCATTAATAATATTTTAAAGATACAAGATTCTGTAGAACATGACGGCTTAAGATAACTTCATGAAACTATGTGGTAGTGGTTGTTATGTTTACCAGACTAGACATAGACAATATAGTGACTTTCTGGATGTCTTTGAGTCTTGTGTTGTAAACAGAGTACTTATTTTTAAACATGAATCACTATAGCAGCTATGCTTACTATGTATTAGATTTGTTGTTATGAAATCGTTTACGTTTTTCACGCAAATGAAAGCAAATAAAATCTGGATGATTGGAAATATCGCAAGAACAAAAATCGCCGAAATGGAACCCGTCGTTTTAACAAACTACAAGTTGTATGGTCACGTCATTTATAGTTACTACAGCATTGAATTTTTTCCTATTTTTCTGTGAATATAACTTGGCCAATAATATAATTCCCATAGATTACTGTATACAAAGTAATTGTTTGTTCCTTGCGTCAGATGGGCGAGTCCCCGCTGCCGGGCCCGCAGCACCTGATCGTGCCCCCGCACCATCAGCCGCTGCGTTTGTCGCCACTGCCGCACCAAGGTAATAATAGTACTATTAACTTTCAGTCGTTAACGGTATAACTTCCAAATTAATTAACTGATATTAAAATGCCATAGAACTAAATTTATTAATCTAACATCATTAAATATTCTTCTTACTACCCTATTATTAAAAAACTTCTTTTTTTTTCCTCCTTTCATTTCATTTTTTGATTAATCGGTAGACGAGTGAAAGATTTCCGAGTGCCGAAATCCAATAACGTTGGATTGGTTCACTGGTACTCGCGTTATGAACCGAGTCGTCGGGCCAAAAATGTCAGTAGCAATAAGAATGTTGCCTTGTGTCTTATCGCACATCATTATGGCACTCCATAGGCGCGAGCGAGACAGACTAATAACAATGATTTATGGCCTGACGACTCAGTTTGAATGCAATGAATTCATATTTTTCTTTTGAATTAAAAGAAAAATATGAATTTTTGGTCTTTTATTCAACAAACTTTCACTTAAGGACGCTGTTACAAATGGGTAGTCAAATCATTACTTTTTTACACAAAAGCATGTTTATTAAATAAAATGCTTTACTTTCTTAAAATGTTTTATGGCAGAGTTGTTGATAGATGTGCATGTTACGATTTTGTACTATAAATATAATTTTAGATAGGTACATTTTCTCAATAAATGTTCCGAAGTTAATATTTTCACTCCGGTACATTTATTGAGAAATTGTTTCCAAAAAAAATTTATTTATATTTCAGAATCGTGCCTTGCACATCTATCAACAATTTGGCCAAAAAAAATTTTAAGAATGCAAAGCATTTTATTTAATAAACATACTGTTGTGTAAAAAAGTAATGATTTGACTACCCATTTGTAACAGCGTCCTTAAAAGTGAAAGTTGTTGAATGAAAGGCAAAAATTAACAAAAAGTAAAATGTCTGATTTCGTCTTTACTAACACAATCATGTAATTTCTGTAATGGACGCAGCGTTCTGTGTGTCGCCTATAATGGCCACCAGTCCCAACACGCTAGCCGTGCACCACCCAGGTAGTATATGTTTCATTTCAATCGATATAAGCGGGAATAACCTAACGGCTAAGGTGCTGAAGGCCGAGCTATAGAGGACGTGAGTTCGATTCCCACTCATTGCATTGCAGCGTAATCATAATTATGTAGCTTGAATAGAGGGGCTGACTGGATTAGTAATATTCTTTTTACATTTAATACTATAAAACCATTCTCACGGAAATACGAATTACACAAAAAAAGCTTCACAAGTGAGTATTTTATTGTATTTTGCTGGTTAGGTTAGGTTAAATAAAATACTTTTTTTTATTTTTCTTTTACCTACCTATTAAACTTTAACTGATTAATTTTACTATTCAAAATGATGACCATTGTTTTCAATACATAGCTGGATTCGACGTCTCAAGGATTGTACTGCATTCAGCATTACAATATTCCTCATAGTTTCGAATTTGGCCATCCACGCTCACTTGAAAAATTCACTGTATATTGCAAAACATGGACAGCCATAGGTTGCTCAGCCTTAAGCTGTAATAAAATGTTTTTGTGATGGCTGAGCAATAGTTGCCAATACTCGTAGTACAGTTACACATTACAGTCAAAGTATGGCCCGTTCAGAAGCACATTAAGGGGTTTTACTTTTCTCGTGCGATTAGCCAGCCAGCAACATAAGTAACATGGCTGAGAGCCCCACTCCACGTTGCTTTGAAAGGTGCACCACAGCGGGTTTCTTAAATCCTTCCTAGCAGAAGAGTGTTGGATGCATTGGTTAGTTATAAATGATGTGCAGAAAATAACCTTCATTTCTATAGTGTTGATTTATTTCAACGGTATTTGCTAAACGGGAGTTTTACACAGGTGAGTCCAGTCCATTAGCAAAGTGTATTTTTGCTTCTTATGATGATGATGATGATGTAGTTTACACCCACTTGCGACCCACGGATGCCCCTCAAGTTGAAGGGGAAAATTTACAAGTCCGTGATAAGGCCTGTCGTACTTTATGGATCGGAATGCTGGACAGTGAAGAAGACGGATGAAAAAAAATTGCATGCAGCGGAGATGAGAATGTTGAGATGGATGTGTGGAGTG
This sequence comes from Cosmia pyralina, assembly GCA_946251885.1. Taxonomy (NCBI): domain Eukaryota; kingdom Metazoa; phylum Arthropoda; class Insecta; order Lepidoptera; family Noctuidae; genus Cosmia; species Cosmia pyralina. Next base: position 10,519,792 of record OX276361.1, read on the forward strand.
ACAAGAATGGATAAAGTGAGAAATGAGTATATAAGAGGAAGTTTGAAAGTGGCGCCAGTGACAGAAAAGTTGAAAGGAAATCATTTGTCTTGGTATGGGCATGTAATGAGGAGAGACGAAACGCATGTGACTAAAAGAGTGATGAATATACATGTTGATGGATGGAGAGGCAGAGGAAGGCCAAAGAAAAGATGGATGGATTGTGTGAGGAATGATATGAAAGAGAAGGGAGTGAATGATAGCGTGACGGTTGACAGGGGAGAATGGAAGAAGAAAACGTGTTGCTCCGACCCCAAGTAATATGGGATAAGGGCAGGAAGATGATGATGGATGTAGTTTACACCAAGACCACCAATGTGGCATGTGTTCTTATTTAGGCTTGCCGCATACGGGCCACACGCTACAGCCACAAAATGCCGCCACCTGACGACCGACACAATGCTGACACTAGTGGTCGGTAGCCGCTACTTTTATAACCCATTGCTATCGTTTAGTTGAGTGGTCGGTGGCGGCCACACGCAGTGAGAAGCGGCCTATCGTGACGTGTAGTGACAACCAGCTTTATACGAGTACGAAATCTGTAGTCCGCAGCTCGGTGGCGGTATTTTGTGGCTGTAGCATGTGGCCCGTGTGCGGCAAGGCTTATATTTAGGACAGTCAGGGCACGTCAGTCTAACACTTGAACTACATAGAGAGGTGCGGTTGACTGTGCAAGGAATAACTGTCATGAAACTGAAGAATAAAGGTGAGCACTGGTCCGCACCGGCCGCAACGCACGCAAGACACGCAACGGATTTTGGTTTGTTTGTATGAATAAATTAAAATGCGGGCGGTATCGATAGTGGACGCAGTGCTATATGAATTCATACAGAGCAAACTAAAATCGTTTGCGTGCCGTGCGTGCGTTGCGGCCGGCGCGGACCAGTGAACGCTCACCGTTAAGGACGCTGTTACAAATGGGTAGCCAAATCATTACTTTTTTACACAAAAGTATGTTTATTAAATAAAATGCTTTGCATTCTTATAATGTTTTTTGGCCGAATTGTTGATAGATGTGTATGGTACGATTCTGAACTATAAATATAATTTTAGATAGGTACAGTTTGTCAATAAAGGTACCGAAGTAAAAATTTTCATTTCGGTACCGTTTTTGAGAAACTGTACCTATCTAAAATTATATTTATAGTTCAGAATCGTACCATACACATCTATCAACAATTTGGCCAAAAAATATTATAATAATGTAAAGCATTTTATTTTAATAAACATACTTTTGTGTAAAAAAGTAATGATTTGTAACAGCATCCTTAACAGTTTGTCTATCTATGGTATCGGATGAGTCCCTTTACGTAGCACTAACTTTTCTATCTAGCAACGTGTATGTTGTATCAGAGAGGTGTGGTCACATTTAAGGCTGTGGTACACACCATCAAACTGAACAACTTTCTCTATGGGACCAATATCGTTATCGAGAAAAAAATATCAGCTGTCCCGTATTACGGCTACATATCAAGCTATAAGCTGATCTCGCATTGTATAGGATACCCGTACAATGAGAGGTCAGCTTATACTGGACATTTATAGCTTGATATGTAGCCGTAAGTACAAGACTTCAATACTTACTTTACCCAAACACAGCTGATTATTTTTTCTCGATTATGATGTTGGTCCCATGGAGAAAGTGGTTTAGTTTGATGGTCTGAACCACACCCTTAAATTTGATCACACCTTTTGATACAACCGTACATAGCTATAAATATCAAATCACAGTCTTGTTCCACTAAATTAATGAATGAACCTTTCCTGGCAGGCGTGCCGGCCCGCATTCCTTCGCCGCGCGAGTTAGCTGCGCACACCCAGTCCATAATGCAGAATGCCCTCATCAAGAAGAAGCTGGAGGAGCAGCGAGAGAACTACCGTCGCAGGCAGGAGATGTCGCAGCCCAAACAATCCACGCCTATATCATTCACACCCACCTCGGTGAGTACTTCAGTAGAAGTAGTAGCAGAGCTCTATGTGTAGTACCTTCATGGCTAAGCAACGCTTGTCGTGGTCGGTCCGTGGATTGGTTACATTCCATTTCATAAGAGACTCTCATTTCATAAGAGTACCTACTATGCTTTGGAATGAGTGCCTAGCTTCATCTTTCTGACTGACCGACCCCTTGACAATTCAAAAGTGCCTGTAATTGGTTTAATTGAAATAAATGCTTTGAGTTTGAGTTTGAGACTCCTCCGTGCCTCGGAAAGCACGTTAAGCCGTTGGTCCCGCTGTCATTCGTAGCTACCTCTTTGACAGTCTTTACAGGCAGACAGAAGCTTGATAGTCTGACAACCGGTCTTTCCTCACCCTACCCTCATGAGGTATCGTGTTACCCAGTAATTGGGTTGCACTCAGTCCATTATGCAGAGTGAAAAAAATTTATGCATCAAGAGAAAGCTGGAGCAGCAGCGATTGTCACAGACAAGAGATGTCGCAACCCAAACGGTCCACGCCTACGAGTATATCATTCGCACCCACCTCGATGAGCAGTTCAGTATACGGGGTGTAAGGGACAGCCCTCCGCAAACTAACATGGTGCATCATGTTCCTTATTTTGAATCATATTCCACTGGAAAATTTCTCAGGAAAATTTGCATATTTTTATCGTATTTAGGGTTCTGTACTCGAAGGGTACCAATTGGAACACTATTACTAAGCCTCCGCTGTCCGTCCATCTATCTTTCATAGGGCTGTATCTCATGAACCGTAATAGGTAGACAATTGATATTTTCACAAATTGTGTGTTTCTATTACGGCTATAACAACAAATACTAAAATAAAGTTAAAAATTAAAGAAAATGGGGGGTCAAATACAAAAACTTATCATGTAAAAAAAAAATCTTACCCTGGCTGGCACGTGGGGTGTCATTGTCTAAAAATCATCGAGTAGAGTACAAATACTCGTATATAGGGTGACTGGTAATTAGTGACCGATGCTTAAACACATGATTGTACTCATGATAAAAAACAACTTTTACTATGGGAACAAACCTGAAATCGCGAAAAAAAATCAGGTGCTCCCTAGACTCTCTACATTTTGACGAGTAATGCCAACATAAATGTAGGGAACAGCTGATTTTTTTTTTCGCGATTTCAGGTTTGGTCCCATAGTAAAAGTTGTTTGTTAACATGAGTACTATCATGCGTTTAGGTATCGGTCACTATTTACCAGTCATCTTATATTTTCTATTTTTTTATCTTCAAAAATGAAGAAATAGGGGGCCGTAAGTTGTCAATTTTAGACCATTTTTGTACGAGCTCTATCGCAACAATTAAACAAGTTATACTAAAAACGCCCATTCATTAGCTATTTTGTTTAAATATGGGCGATTTTCTGCAACTGCAAAAAATAACCTTGTAATTCACAGTATCATTATCAAAAAAAGTTATCATCATCAAAGTTATCTTTGCTATTGTTAAACATGTTATGGTACGGAACCCTTCGTGTGTGAGTCCGACTCGCACTTGGCCGCTTTTTTCAGTTACTTTTCCTTTATTTCAATGTAAAATGTGGTATGTACCCAGCACTCCATTTATGTAAATAAAACTGCTAAAATTAAAAATCAGCAATGGATGTTAAAATACTCTAACGAACGACGCGTGAATGGTAGTAGTAGGTATGTGGTGAGTTGGGATCCCAACCAGTAACAGACGCTCCGATTTGTGCACAAAAACACAAACAAATCAGGTTCATTGTATTCCCATAATGTTCCTGAAATAATTTCATGTTCCGGTCATCTTAGTATGTTATACTGAATTCACCATATCAGTCTACGGAGGGCTGTCCTTTACAGGGTGTGTGGTCTATGCCAAAAGTATCTGATGAAAATGTGATCAGAAAAAAACCGAGAGCTTTGATTTGATTATTTGACTCGTTGAACCGTTTTGAAAATGTATTGTTGTTTAACTTACATTTATCTATACAGGGTGAAATACAATTCATGTGCAATATTTTAAGGGGTCATTGTGAACATCATTATGAACAACTTTTATTATGGGAACAAACCTGAAATCGAAAAAAAAATCAGCTGTTCCCTACATTTTGAAGAGTTATTTATGCGAGCATAATGGATGGAACAGCTGATTTTTTTTCGCGATTTCAGATTTGTTTGTAAAAGTTGTCCATAATGATGAGTACAATGACCCCTTAACATATTGCCCATGAATTCAATTTCACCCAGTATAATATAAAAATCTATTGCCGTGTATTAGTATTAGTCTAGCAAAAACTCGAAAATGGCTCGACCGATTTATTTATTTTGTTTTGTTCGCCACATTACTGGGGTGTTTTAGAAAAAAAGAAAATGAGCAAAAACCCAAAGGAACAGCCGGAAAATCGAAATTGAAATTTTGACAGCACACATTTTTACAGGTCAACTAGTTGTAAATTCTCATGTTTAACAAAATAAAAAAGTGATTTTAACATAGCATCATAATAGCATGGTTACTACAAACTGTCAAATTTTCTCATTCGATTTTGAACCGTCAACATTTTAAGGTTTAAAATCATTTGGAGAAATTTAACAGTTTGGTATAACTCTTCATACTTATTCTTTCGTGCAACAGCGCGTTGCAAGATAACATTCACCGCCCATCATTGCACTCGTTTAGCGTGTTGTGGGATGAAATGATAACATCTTCGCGTTCAGTTTGAGGCTGAGTTTTTGTAACAACGTGTTACAAATACAATGATAGCGTATAAAACAACGCGCTATAAAAATGTTTTATAGTCTATAACGCGTCATTCGTTTATAGCGTATTTGACACTATTGCTATCGGATGGAACGACGACTTATTTGCCACCCAATTGCATAAAAAGAAAACTTCGATCATGAATGTATGCAATCAAAAATGACCTTTAATTGTGTTGTTTCAGGTATTACGTAAGATGACTGCAGAGAAAGAGTCTGACGCGCCAAGTCCGAAGCAGCAGCAGTGGGTGCAGCCACCCAAGGTGCCGCAAGGCAGGCCTATAGTTAAGGTGAGCCCGCCTACAATATGCTTGAAATATCTACTGTGGTCATTGACATGATGTCGCTAAGTTTGTCTTAAAATACCAAGCAGTATTCCATTGGGTGTTTGTATAAACGTTGAAAGTGAATGCGCAGTGGTACCCCGCGAAATTCAAATTGTTTAGGTTCTCCTGGTGGCACGGAAGCAGCCCTTTATCGTGGATACTACAGTCTGATTTTTAATTCGACGTAATTTTGGCAGCTGTAATTTTTTGAAACTTCAGATATCCTAAACCTTTTCTGTCTTGCCATTTTTATAAGTTATGTAAATGACTTGAATTGTTGGATATAAAATAACAAAAAATATGAAGAGAATGAAATGAAGTAAACTATATGAAAATGTAGATAGTGTTTCGTCTGTGCATTCAATAAACAGTAACTATAATATTAATTTTATATGGGTAAATGAAAAAAAAAGAGCAAAACAACATATTTTTTAAATTTATATGTTTATTTAGGTATCATTGTCACTAATATCATCATCGTTGTCAGTCTGTAGTTACACGAAGCGAAGGTTTTACAAACAAAAAGATATTCCTAAAAAATGTTTGTAACATGGATTAGTGACAGGGATTCCTGTGAAAGAAAATAATTACCTTACTAATTACTGTAACTTCAATAATTTGATAATAAAAAATCTGATTACCGTTTTAAAATTATCAATAAATTTTTAAGTTTTAGTTTTTCTAACAAGAAAGGTTTTTTTTTTTTAATTTCGCTTAAATGCGTCCCGTTTTTAGTAAGACCGTTTTATTATTGGCAACACTTCTCAAATATCAGAATTCCGTCGAATTAAAAATCTGACTGTAGACACTGATAGATGCCAGAGGTTATGCTGCTTATATAGACTCATGTGGTTGTTACAGGGTAACCAGAGCGGCACAGCGCCAACGATGGGCTACGCGACGCCCAATGATTACCAACAACATTATATCAATCAGCAGCAGGTACGTTACTTCTCTTCTCGCTCCTGCGCGTCATGTTTTTGTTGGCCATTTCCGTCGTATAATTTAACAAGGATCTAAGCGTGGTTAATTTTTTTGTAAGTAGACCATACAGTCACGACACTCGCTACCATAAATAAAGGTGATCCAATTCGAGGTTCCTAACTTTTATTTAAAAAAAAAAAAAATACAAAAAATGTAACAATATCTAAATTCTTTTTTCTTTAATCGAATATCTAGTGTTATCAATAATTGAAGGAAAATTATGCCAGGCAAATGGCCTCCTTTGGATCTTCTGCAGCAATTGATTCATTCGAGGTTATTTTCGATGGTTTTTCGCAAATTTCGTGGGTTATCTCGGCAATAATTTGGCGGATGTTAGCGTTTAGGTGCTCCAACGTTGCAGGTGTGTTGGTATAGAAACGACTCTTAAGAAAACCCTACAAAAAAAAAAAATATCCAACGGCGTTGAATCGCACGATCTTGGCGGCCAGTTGACGTCACCGTAACGTGAAATAATGCGACCTCTGAAAGTTTCACTCATAACATCAAGCGTTTCACGCGCTGTGTGGCAAGTTTAACGCGTTGAGCAACGGTAAAGCGATTCATTTTGTAAATGTATTGTTACAAACTAACATTTGACGTTTGAAACACGCGCCATTACTAACAGCTGTCAAAATTACAGTGTTGCCAATATAGGAACCTCAAATTGGGTCACCCTTTATCTTAGCGATAGGCAAAACTTAAAAGCGTGTTTCTCTTAAAATAAAAGTAAAAACAGAAAATTGTACGGTGGTTATAGTAGGGTTTATGCTCGTGACTGTGCACTACAAAGTCGACATGGGTATTTTATGTACAGTCCGGGAACTTGATTCTTGAGTAGTTACACACAGTACGTCTTTTTGTCGTGCTATAACCATTTCTGACGACTTTGGTGTCCTGAAATACAGGCTTAGAGCTTAGTTTAGGCACCAGTCTCCCACTATTGAAATGTTGTATTCATGGTGTATTGTGTACTTATTCTATGATTATGACATTGTCAGTGCGTGGTAGGTTTTGTTTGGGTTGCCATTAACAAATAAAATATTTAAATAATAAAAAAAAACATCTGACGACTGACGAAGAATGCTAATTTATTTTGTGGTAGTTGTGATTTGAATTTACGGGCAGTTTAAGTTGATCGTAAATTTGATTTTTAATCAAATCAAAATTACTTTCAAAGATCCATAATGTTAATAAACTTTATAGCTAGTGTCAGTAAAATATTATTGCTTGAGTTGAAGCATTTTGCACATAAGATAACCAAGTAAGGTGCAAGTTGCTCACTTGGCCTTCCTCTCCACAAAATGCCTCAAAATTGGAGAATAGAAACTATTTGTCTGTTAATCAAGTTCCTTGACTGTTTATGTGTAAAGTGTGTGTGTGTGTTTAAGCGGAAAAATCATCGCGGATGTTGTCCCTAAAGAGAGCTTAACTCGTATTCACACCTCTTGGTGATATTTTTTCTTGTTGAAGCGAAATAACTATATATTTTGTAACGTTACAGCAAATGCTGGGTTCAGTTCGTCCCTTCCCTCATCCTCCTCAGAGGCAACAAGTACCAAATTCGGTAAGTTGTATTGCAAAACAGAAAGATCATATACAACAAAGAATTTTAATTAGTTTTTGTATGCAAGCCCCCCCGCAGTCCAGAATATCTCATCAAGAACTAGAATGAGAAATTTTATAGCTTGCCCCTAATTACATCAGACTAACAACTGGGAATACAAGCGTGATATTATTATTGTTTTTTTTTTAAATCTTGTTCCATACATTTTTTTTGTGTTCATATTGTCCTATTGTATGAAACATGTTTTTTTTTTATATTTCCGAGTTGGTGCCTAAAACTCTAAAAGTTGTTCATTTTTATGAGAACTACTCTCCCTTAAAGTACACAGGGTGTAAGGAACAGCCCTCCGCAGACTGATGAGGTGAAATCAGTATATCATACTGAGGTGATCGGTACATGAAATTATTTCAGGAACGTGGGAATCCAATAAATCTGATTTGTTTTATTATCTCACACGCAATGTAATGTTACCGTGGCAAAACGCACGTAGCGAACGGCAGCGCAGCGAGCCTTCCCCAGCTGATTTCACGCATTGTTTGTTGGAGTATTTCAACATCCAATACAGATGTTTTGTTTTCAGCTGTTTTATTTACATAAATGGAATGATGCGTACAGAGAATGTAATTTTTTTATTGAAATTAAGGAATAGTAACTGAAAAAAATGAAAATTTTCATGAGAAATTTTCGGTGGAATATGATTCAGAATAAGGAGCTGAATGCACCCTGTTAGTTTGCGGAGGGCTCTCCCTTACACCCTGTATGTCCCTCGTTTAACCTAACATATTGTATTCTAAAACTAGCGTCTAATATCGTGTTTTATTGAATTTGCAGTACAATAACATGAACAATATGGCCCGCGGCATGGCTGGCGGCACTTCACTTCATAAGCTACTCATCCAGTCGCACCAGAGGAGTCTTAATGGTGAGTACTCGAACCTCCAACTGAAATCTGCTCAGAGAATATCAAAATCTCATCTGTTTAGTCTTTTCCCAACTATGTTGGGGTCGGCTTTCAATCTAACCGGATGCAGTTGAATACCGGTATTTTACATGGAGCGACTGTCTATCTGACCTCCACACACTATTTACTGGGTAACACGATGCCCCTTGGTAATACTGGTTGTTAGGAAACCCGTAACGACTGTCAAAGAACGTATACAAAACATTGAAATAAAAAAACTCTATTGGATCAATGTGTCTCGACTTGTTAACACACTAATGGATAGACGATTTGAAATTACGTAATGCAACACTCGATACTTTATTGCAATCCACAATGTGAACTTGGGTGACAAAGACAATTGTGGTGCCGGGCGCAGCAAAGTATGAGAGGGAGAGAGCTTTAATTTGACAACTTAGTTGATAATTATCTTAGGGCTAATTTTTCAATAGTCATAACATTTATCTGAACAATAAATATGACAGTTTGACATATTTTCTGTACAAGTTCTGTCAAACCGCAATATTTATTCCATAAATAAAAGTTATCTGACGATAGAAACATTAGCCCTTAGTCAACGTTCGCACGGACGTAAAAATGTCGCGGCGTTTTTTTTTCGCGCACTGGATTTTCAACGTTCTGCTTAGCGCCGAGAGTGCAAAATCCAACAGTGTGTTTTTTCGACGCGCTAGAATGTACTCTGTTATTGTTAAGTTGGATTCTCAACGCTCGGCTCAACAACGAGAGTTGAAAATCCAGTACGCGATAAACTCCCGCCGCGATTTTATTACGCCCGTGGGAACGGGGGCTTAGTTGTTAAAATAAAATAAATAATAGTAGTTTATGAAACTGTTGCATAATGAGGGGTAATAAAACACGATAATAGTTAATGTGCAGTTTCATACACTACTTTATCTACTCTCATACATTGAGATTGATCGTAATTCAAAAATTTCCCATGAAAACCAGTACAACAATAAGGGCCTCGTTCACCATCTTCAAGTAGTGTTGATTAGTTACTTCCCAAATAACTTTAATCGCCGAGTAAAAGTAACGAGTATCTTCTGTCGATTTCACAAGCGAAAACAAACCTTCGAGTAACAACTTACTGGTTATGTGAATGATGTAACAAATCATACGTTACATTCGTTCAATATTACGTCAATGTTACTCGTCAAACGTGAAACGTCATTGTTGTCTGTGATTGCAGTTGTCATTATTTAGTGTGTTATTTTGTGAAGTTCGTATTATTAAATTAAAATCTCACGCGATTTGCTTAAAATCTCTCTACTAATTATTAGCATGGATAAAATAAATAAAAGAGACAGAAGTGCAAACTTTTCCCTACATGAGAGATTTTGTTATCGCCGGTACAGAAATACCAATCTGTACTAGAAAATAAACAAAGCGATGCTTCAACGTGGAAAAAAAAGAAGCCGCTTGGGAGAGCATCCAAAAGGAATTTAATGCTCGATCTGGCTCGATATTCAGACCGACGAAAACTCTCAAGGTCAAGTATGAAGGCCTGAAACGTACGGTCAGGAAAAAGTCGGCCAAATTACGTTCGGAACTCTACCGTACCGGAGGTGGTAAGAACACAGCACATCCACTGGACAATGTGGAAGAACAAATTAAAACGATGATTTATATCAATGACCTCTCACCTTTGCGTTTTAGGGTTTATTTTACGTTTTATATAGTTATGCACTTGGTTCACTGCACACTTCGATAGACGAAATCTAGCAAAAAAATCAGTTTCGTCTAGGTCCGTAAAATGATCAACACGGAGTCGATTCCTCGGTATTCCTTGCGTCGTAGAATATTCTAATTCATCCAATTGATGATCAATTAAATCAATTAAATCCATTTTTCATAATTTCTTTTAAAATAATCGGTAGGTAGTGGTAGTATTATGCATAAAATGACAACAGACAACTTTCACATATTTAACTGTCAAGTAAACACGCTAATGGGCGGATGATGTGGCCAGTAACTTACGGGTCACTTAACCCTATGAGTAGTGCTACTCGAACGTCGTGAAATTCGTAAGTGAAGTTACGGGGGACTTTACATGGCGAATAGCTTACTCGACACTTTACTTGAGGATGTTGAAAGAGGCCCTAAGTATGAATGGCGCCAAAACCCAGCACATCACCGCTCATGCGCTAAAGCGGGCGCTGCCACATTCAAGTAACAATTTCAATCAAAACTTGTTTGTTAATGCTATAAAATGGCGCGCCCAACATGTGCGTTCCGTTAGAAAAAAATAATTGATGGAAACTCCTTCGTGATATTAACTTCTTGGATTTGCTCTGCGTCGTATTGTTAAAAAAATTGTTTTATAACATTATTTTGTTAGAGAATAAAAACTTTTTTACAAAAAAATACAACCGACTTCCAAAAACAACACTACAAAGTGAAAAATAACTTTAATTTCGGAAGTCGGTGTCTGGTTAAATGTATTTTCGTTTTTTGCCACCGACTTCCGAAATTAAAGTTATTTTTCACTTTGTAGTGTTGTTTTTGGAAGTCGGTTGTATTTTTTTGTAAAAAAGTTTTTATTTTTCACTTTTTAGTTGTGATACCTACCCCACACAAATTCTAATACCACTACCTGCAAAACAAACTAGAACATCACCCATATAAAAGTGGGGAAAAAATACGTATTATTGAAGCTAACTCAAAAACTACCCAAGCAAAGTTAATCAATTTTATATGGGACCAACTTTGTTGTATACCCTCTCGAATAAAACAATTTTTTTTCAAATCGGACGACTGTAAAAAGTTATGCGTGGTCATACCGTGTCGAATTGAGAACCTCCTCCTTTTTTTTTCGTCGGTTAAAAAGCGTTTTAGTATGATTCTATTTTTAAATTTCGATATTGTGTTTATAAAGTATGTTAATATAAACTCGTTTTGAAGTTTATAATTCGAATTCCACGATATGAGAGTCGATCCATCAGGTTAAGCTATGCTAGCCGGGGTTGTCCGTGGATGTGTGACCATCTTTACATACGAGACTCCTCCGTGCCACGGAAAGAACGTGAGCCGTTGGTCCCGGCTGTCATTCGCGGATCTTGGTTGTCAGAAGCCCGAAGGTCTGACAACCAGTCTTACCAAGGGGTATCGTATCACCAAGTAACTGGGCTGTGGAGGTCAGATAGGCAGTCGTTCCATGTAAAATATTGGTATTCAGCTGCATCCGATTAGACTGGAAGCCGACCCCAACATAGTTGGGAAAAGGCTAGGCAGATTGATTGATTGATGCAATTTAAAATTTGTCATTTAGATATTCACTGATATTATAATTGCTTTTAGATAATACAAATTGTTTTAGTTTCTTTGAATTGAGTTATTGTTATTTTTTAATTATTTCCGGTAATGTTTTAGTTGACGACAAAAATAATGTAAGAATCAGGTAATTTTGCAGACATGGGCGGCGCGGGCGGTACCGGCGGCGGCGACAACCAGCTGGCGCGCTGGTTCTCCCCCGAGCTGCTGGCGCGCGCCTCGGCCGGCAAGCTGCCCTCCGTGCACGTGCCCAACGCGCTGGCGTTGGAGGACCTTGAGCGCCACCACCACAGCTCGGCGCCCGTACACAACTGAGCCACCCCACCTGCCACACACATCAGCTGCCAGAGCGACGCCAGTGAAATAACTACTCTAACCGTGCAACGTCTTCCCTATCTAAAGTTATACATAACACGCTCAGTGCGTTTCGGAATTTTTTGCGTCGAGACTTCTCGCCCAAAACGACACCTCAAATTAATGACAGTGAAAGGAAGATTTCTTTTAGGTCTATGAAATGCTCATTTGTTCAAATCGACCCTCGATTCCTGTAATAGCAATAATGATTTTGTCAAACTCCCATTTAGAAGTAATATAGTATTAATCTACTCCCTTTGTATAAATGCCGAGGTAAAACGTATAAGAGAGTATTAAACTCATATTGTGCGCAAAAATAGCGTAAATGAATGACGTAAACGCGTAAAAGATTGCATTGTATTGATAATTTTATGCAAACATAATCCTACAGTTAGAGATTTAGATCTGAAATATTTGTTTTCGGTTCTATAGATTTGTCACTTATTCTATTTATTTGGAACTAAATATTCAAACTTGCTTTCAAGATATTGATGAGTAGGATAACTTACACCAGCAATCTACCATAATAGAAACGTAAGATATTGAGCTGCTAATAATCTCAAGACATCGAAATACATTGATAACTTACAAGCACGGACGAAGTATGAAATATGTAGGAAATAGTTTAATGTATATCATAAGACCTGATTTTGCCTGTTAGTTGAATATTGAAATTCATTAATACGTCCGCGACTTGTAACCGTAACGTTGTAGAAATCTCAGAACGAAGAAACTTTTGTGAAACAAAATTAGGATGTCAATGTTCCCTTCATATACTTATTACTGGACAGGACTAGTATTGAGAAAAGGTGAAGCTGATGGCGAGTAACAATTTTGATGTATTAATTTGTCTAGGCTGTTTCGACTGAGTCATTATTTTAACCCGCTGTCAGCTCCCATCTTCCAACTGATTTCACTATAGTGGAGTAGTAACTCCTTCCATGACACTCGTGGACAAGCGCTGAACGCAAGAAACAAACAGCCAAATTGAAGAGTGACCTCATTTGATATGGTTTTCTTGTGTGTCGGTACTACGTTAGGTCGGTTGAGATGCAAGCGAGTGTGATCGAATTTGTGAGCGTGAGTGTATACGTATATCTACGGTTGTGTTTGTAAGCATTTTTGTTACTACGACGTTTAGGTGAGGAGAAGGATTTTTGTTGATAAAATAATAATAGAAGTATTGTCTTTCCCCGCGTCTGGACTCAGCGAGGCGGGGAACAGACGTAGTTAGGGCGACCGTTTTAGTTCCGAATCGCGATTTCATTTTGTAATACGATTTTGGAATTTGACACAAGTGTAAGAAAAAATAAAACACTTGTGTTTTAAATTCCTTGAATATATTTTTTTATGAATTTTACGATTCGCGTGCGATTTTAGCGATTTTTTTTCATCATTGAGACCTGAGCTAGAGGCATGTCAATTATCATTTCGGTTAGCCGCACAGTAGGTGCGTATACAGATGTGGTTCTCGACAGTATACATAACACCAGTCTGTTTTAGCTGAATGTTCCCTGCGTAGGCCCTTACGACAAATGTAGAGTATTACCGTCCAGAAAGCGTATGCCAATCTCTTTGTTAGAAACTCAAGCAAATTTATTATATTACGTACATAACGCCTATGCCTTTAAATTAATTTAAAAATAATAAAGTATAAAACCCTATTGTTTTAGACCAGCAACATGAATTGTTCAGAATGGACATTTTAACCAAAGTTTACAGATGTTTTAAAAGATGCAATGTGTGAAATGTTTATTTATCTATATTCAATCTGTTGTATAACTATCAAATATATAACGGAAGCTAGTCCTTGGTCCATCTGAACGTACACTGGTCGTATAGCGCAGGTTTCAAAGCATTTTGATGACATTTTGAAACGGATTTGACGGACTCTAATCATGAATTGATGATTTATTTGTGAGGGGACGTGGTGCCGTGAGCGATGTATGAGATGCGTCACTTGCAGTACCAAGGTACCAAGTTTTACTGGCGAAATTTTAGTTTAACGGGATTGTGAGCCGTGGCGACTAGCACGGCGGCACGCAGCAGTGCCGACGCTTACTTGTAACACCACGAGAATGTCTGTAAGCTTTAAATTATTGATTAAAGAAAAATTTGAAAGTTTCTCTTTGTTTTATTGTATGTACGAACACTGGAGCAAATTCAGTTCCAATCAGTCTTCTTCAAAGTAACATTTTTGCTCATAATTTTCAGATTGTCGCAATCGTAACTTCCTGTTCCATATTTGAAAACTTCTCATCTATTATGGTTGTTTCGACGCATCAGTGTCTGGATGTGAAAATATCTTCATAATTGAGAATATCTGCTTCAAGTAGGTATGTAAAGTATTTAGTTAAACACTGTTGGCACGCTGGAAAGTCTTGCAAATTAATTATAAAACAAAGTCGAGACATTTCATGCACAATTAAAAAACACATTCGTTTAAAAATCTTTATTAGCACGAAGTACATTATGAAGAGCCAGTTACAAAGCTAAAAGTGAGAAAAAACCTCATCGCCTGTTCGGCGTTCCTAAATTAAAATATAAAATTATCAGAAACTCGATGGCTACGCAGACTATGTACATAAATATTGTAACAAGCACCACTATACCTACGGTCTTTATCAAAATTCAACACAGTAATGATAAAATTAAATGCTAGTATAATAATTACGCGTATTGTTATTTCAAACAAAATATTCTGAACGGCTCATAGACGTTAGTAACTACACAAGTAGGTATTAGGAGGCTGATAACAACTTGCTACATAGAGGAAGCATTTATTCCTAAAGGGTCCCCGAAACGATAAATTGCAATTGTAGCAATATTGTCAATCGCTTCAATTGCATTTGGTAAACGATCACGTAAAAATTGACATTTCAGCTGATCGTTTTGGGGTCGCGTTAAATCATAATTTCATATCAACCTACTGTAAAGGTACGTTCTCAGCATCGGCAGCATCAACTTGTTTAGAGAGAAAACCTCAGTGGCTTGCCAACTTGCGTAGTAAATATTATATCAATACTTGCTTGCTACTTAGTTGAGAAATAAAATATAAATTTACATAAGAAATTGAAAAGGTTTTGAGCAAAAATAACACTTTCTGAACTTCTTTTATATAAGTAAACACGTAATGACGCCCACTTTTATTGAAGTTTGCTACTTATTATAGAACAAATATTATGTTTTCCAAACAAATAGATTGAAGCCTAAAGCCAATAAATAACACTTCTTGTTGAACGTCGAAAACAAAATACAGCTCCTTAGGTCTTGTAAACTGCATCCTGTTGCTATAGCTCTGTAACTATAGTGATGGACAAAATAATTACCGTGATGAGGAAAAACTTCGATGTTTATCGAATAAACTGGCCTTGGTAACCGTTAACAATGTAGGCTAGGTAAAGATAAGCAATTTATAGTTATACAGAATAATATTTCTCTATTTATAGCCCTAAGAATGCTTACGTGTAAAAATATAAAATATTATCCTCAAAAAACGCACTGAGAAATTTATTATAAGGGAAAAACACTGTTATACCTAGTAAATACTTAATTAAAAACTTTACAATAATTAATCTAATTAAATCTGGCGATATTTCGTTATTTAAAAGACCTTAATAAAATTTTGTTTAAATACACTTTTAGTATTTGATCCACGTACGAAATAAAAACGTAAAACTCGATAAGTACAAAGAAATTTTAAAAAGGCGACACGCCCGTCTCCTGCTTCGGTTATAAGCGCACTGGATTGTGGCAAATGGCAAAGTGGCGCGGCGTTGCCGTGGCAAGGCGGACGACCGCATTTAGCTCTACGTATACAGTATACATACATACAGACAGCTCATATCGTGGATCGGGGCGGGGCGGGAGGGGGCATGTCAACAGACATGCGCAGTTAGCATAGATAGCAGTTGGTCGATACAGAAATAACCTTGTAGATAAATGTTTAGCGAGTAGTAACGTGTAGTCAAGAGACAGGATTAAAGTTCAACAGACATCGAAAGCAAAAAATTGTTTCGTAAGAACTAATGATGAAAAATTGTTAGCAAAAAAAAAAAAATGTTTAGTATGAAATATAATTTTTTATTTGAATATTATGCCTTTTTAAGTTTATTACAACCGCAACTACATAATCTTCCATCCGAAGTACCTAATGTTTAAGTTTTTGTACACTACGAGGCCGAGGTCAGCAGAAAATGCCATACTTCGTGTTTACCGTAGAATTGGAATCTAATTAGTCCGTTACTTATTGTTGCTCCGTCGCAGTTGGTGGACCAGAAGGAATGTTATTGATAGTATGGAAATTAGGTAAATCTTTTGGACTCGCAGCGCATGCTGAGATTTGCTATGCAAGCAATAATTTTAGCCCAGGCTAACATATGCTATGCACACCATAATCTGCTCTGAAACAGGTAAAACCCGAGTAAAAAATGCCAATTTTTTAAGCGGAGAAAAGTTGTCGACCGCGCCCGGCTGAGAGTGTAGTGCCCCAACGTCCTCTCGTTCTCATATCGACCGGTCAGTCCAGTTTTCCAAAGATCACTCCCATTTTAACTTCCTGAAATATAAATTTCTTAAATATCTTTATATTTTTATTATATTTTATATTTTTTTCTGACATGGCTAACGCACACTTACTAAAATTAACCAGTTAGGCTCCAGTTTGGTTCGATCATTGAGCTACATAGACCTATATACCTATTTGTAATTTGGAAAGTCGCGGACTGCGAGTTGTGAGTCAAACTTTAATCGTAGATAATTCTTATCAGACGAAACACATTAGCGTTTTTTTAGATAAGTTAACAATTCGAGTTCGCTCGACTAAAGTTGACTATTAGACTATTGAGCAATCGGCGCATAGCCCATCCGTACTGATAATCCATACTAATATTAAAAATGCGTAAGTAGGTAACTGTCAGTCTATTACCTGTTCACGCCTTAACGGCTGAACGGATTTAGATGAAATTTAGCACACAGGTAGACCATGATCTGGGTGAGGACCTTTTTCCTGGTAGTACGTTCCCGAGGGATCATTTCCGACCACGCGGGTGAAACCGCGGGCTAATGCTAATCTTAAACTTTCATTACTGTGTTCACGAATCACCATTGCCATAAGCATTGGAATGATCGACCAAGTATATTATTATTTTGCACTATTAGAAAAAGCGGCTTTCAAATTATAAAACCTTATCCTAAAGTCGTTGTCACTTGTTATACCTACTTACAATCTCGTGTGAAACCTACATAGTGCATGGATTTCTATAACGCTTTCACCCTAAGAAAATGGTCTGCTTTCACCATATACAGGATTTAATGTTAGAACAAATTCACTAAATGGCAAATGGGTGTCGCCTGTACAATGCTCCTTTGTACTTTGGACTTCCTCTAATTTTATTTAGTGCATTCAACCGTACATGAACCTACGCGTACCTACTTATAATCAGCCTATTAACGTTCCCAGGTGCCGACTGTTTGGACTGTCCGGGCACAGGCCTCCTCGCCGTGAGACAGAGTGGGCCGTAATACACCGCAAGGGGCGGGACCTAAGATGGTGATGATGGTTATCTATTTATTTTTGTAAAAGGGTCATTAATCGTAGCTTAGACGCTTTTCGTATCCAAATATAGCCAGTCCACTGTCCAGCCTCCCAATGTTATGTGGGAGGGCCATATTTAGTTCTGCGGCGGACAGTATACGATTTGCCCAAACTAGAGAGACAAAAAAAATGATAAGGATTTGAAATGAACTAGTGATAATTTACACATTATGTTATGATATGGTAGCAATTTATACATAAAATACATTTTTGTCAATTATATAAAATTTATTATGATTTTATTAGCGATTTTAAATCACTAAGTTATATTTATTTTTTTAAGTTGCTTTTTTTGGTAATTTTCTCAACAATGAAATATAAGGATCGGACGACACGAGCAAATACTTTTAATTAAAGTACCTATAATTTGTACGGACCCGAGAAGTTTTCAATGTGTGGCCCAGTCTGACTGCGAATTTCTTTGTTTTTGGTTCCGAAGCTTCTTCGGGCATTTGTCCTATTGGAATGACAGAATGTCTCATTATCTCTGCTCCATAAATAATATCTTATGCACTGTATCTGACATGATGCGTATAAGAAGATATATGTCTCGCGTGTCTGAGAAGTAAATGTTGAATTTGTCCGGCGCACTATGGTTCATCTAGAACATACTAGCTAGGCAAAATACATTATTGAAAATGCCGAAAATTATTTCATATTATTATAGACAAAACCCACGAACCTCTAATTCCAAGAATTTGAACGCACCTGGAGTTGCGCTCATTAAGGGTCGCAGGTGAGTATATAAGAAAAGGGGTATAAACTGATTATCATTAGCAATTTTGCATTCCACGCGAATACTTACGAAAGTAATTTTAAAAGTGATTTTGGTTTAATTTAGTGATGGATATTGAAGTTAAAGGTATGTACCATCTTATTTTACAAAAGAAGTTGGCAAGTTACAACTACCTACATTTTTTTTTTGTTTAACATTAAATTTTAATTTTGCCTTTTTTTCCCTATTTTCTTATATATTTTGGACCCGGAAAGCATTGCCTGCGCGTGTCTTAGACCTAAAACATATATAATATATGGTAGCTAGAACCCTCTTCTTTCAAATAATAATAAATCTATCTTGTGGACTGCTGTGGAACTAATTTTTTTTCTCTTGAGCACCTCTTCTCAATCTCAAGATTGGAACTTTTTGAGGAGTGGCTTAAACACAGCAACGTGAACCGGAATAGCGGACTGTTTGGTCTACTATCTTCAAAACACGACCTATCTGGTATTACCGATGATTCTTTGAGGACTCTGAAGAAGTCAATCAGCACATTTAGCGCGAATTTAGAAAAAAAATGGTACGCTCACAAAAAAGCCTTCTACAGTGTTACATATAGCCCCTACTTTAAATCCTATTCAAATTCCTAAACCCAATGTTAACATGCAGCTGCAGGACTATAGGTACTGCTGATGATTCATCAGAAGAGGAAGAAATAAGCGATTACGAGAATTAGAGAGTATAATTATATATTTAATAGTTATATCGAATTAACTAAGTGTTGTACCTACACTTAGTAGATATAATTGTAAATATAAGTACACTTAATTATATATTTACTAATATATCTAATTAACTAAGTGTTGTACACTTAGTTAATATAACCTTAACTATAAAATAATAGTACATTTTGATACAAGTGGAGAATTTTTGTACTTGCATTCGAGGCGGAATTAACACCCGATCCGTAGGTGAGGTTGTTTTTGAGCCGAGAACTGCAATAACAAATGTCCACGTGTATCAAACGACGTTTTTCAATACACTTCTGAAGAAATAAAATAAAATAACGAAAAATATTTTTGTCATGAATTATTAGGAAACTATGATTTAAATTTTCGTTTTTTTTCCGCGCTTTGCTTTCGCCAGGTTGAAGGAGAAGCAAAAAGCCGATAAAAAGCCTAATATGAAAAATAGAAAATTCAAATATTTTTGAGTTTAGAACACAAATAAATGTTAATTTGTTCATAAACGTTTTTTTTATTGTAATAATCATGGTTTTTGATGATATTGTATTTATAAACATTATTTAAATATTCAAAAAATATAAACATTATTATTTTGCCGAGATTAAAAAAAAAAACATTCACCACCGAATAGAGACGGTGTGAATAGAGGCATTGAACCAATTTGGACTAAGTATAGGTATAAGTTATCTGTGGTAATTTTTATTCCCACACACGTGTTGGAAAATGAAAAATCGCACGCGAGTGAAATTTAGTGCATTGTGAACCTAATCGTAGTGCGATATGAACCAGTTTTCGAGGAAGTGTATTGAAAACTTTTTTTTGTAATGATGTGCCTGACTAATAGCTTTGATCTCTAAACGTGCAGTTTGCTTCTAGTTGTTTGTTTTCGTGTTTTATTTTCATAATAAATAGTTTTTATACGTATGAAAAGGTTTTTTTTACATATTCATAACTACCACTCCCTCCCTCTACCCCTCAAAATGGGTCCGCATACGCCAAAACGAAATTAGGTAATCATAACAGGTTATAAGAAAGCCACTAGGAACCAAAATTCGCAAAAAAAATCTGTCCAGCTAGCATGTTCTAGACATACTGCGGCGGGGCAATTGTGTAACTCGGAATCAGTTTCTTTTTGATAGTTCAACAACATTCATTGCGATAGTTTCGTTGCTGAGCAGACAATTTTTTCAAACATATGAAGATATGGATTAGCAATTTGCTTCAAAATTATTCAGATTCCGATTGATTGTGTGTTACGCAATTAGGGTGCGGGTCAATTTCGTAGCTAGACGCTATGGCTGAACTACGGAGATGAGAGAGCAGATTTTCATCGAATTCGGTGATACGAGCAGTTTCTTGTACTTGTGAAAAAATGTTCTTGCGGTGTTCCCAACGTTGCTCGTCCCAAAACTCGCTTTAACTTTGTCTAAAATAAGACCGATTTCTTTGAATTTAGCCTTGTAATCATCTATATGTGCAACAGTTTGCACTAATTCTCGAATTGTTTTTCGACGGCTTCTAGCTCATTCTTGTTTTATCAATGACTCCGTTTCTTCTTTATATAAAAACTTTTTAGTTCTGTAGAATCTTGGTGAAGATGGGCGTGGATTTTCCCATGTGATTGTCTTATTGGCACCAACGATACCACAAACTTATGTTCATCTGTATCGTTGGAATTTTCAAATGGCTGCTTGTATAAGCTGTGACCTGACGAGCCGTCACATCCCCATTAATTGTAAATCATTGTGTAGTTCGAGCCGTTCACGTCAGGTCTCAATATTTCTTCCGAGAATATATTCACAATATTTTTGTTGCGGTATGACTCAAAAGAGCTTGCAGTTCAAACTCAGCGTGTGGTCAAAGTGAATTTTTCTACAGAAGTTTAGCTGTGTTCTTTCACTTCTGCTACTTGATCATAGCATGGGTAAAGACGGAGTCATCTTTCTTTTGACTCCTGTTCTTATATGTCTACATTTATTCATCTCCTAGTTTTTTTATGTCCAGTAGGTTGTCTTGGTGAAGCTGTAGAAACTTAAACTAGCAGTGTCACATTTCCGATGTCCACGAGTAAAAAATATAAAATTCAAATATTTTTGAGTTTAGAACACAAATAAATGTTAATTTGTTCATAAACGTTTTTTTTTTATTGTAATAATCATGGTTTTTGATGATATTCTATTTATAAACATTATTTAAATATTCAAAAAATATTAACGCCGTAAAGACGCATATCTCTTTGCCGAGATTTAAAAAAAAAAACATTCACCTCTGAATAGAGAGGACCGTCTCGCGCCAGTTTCATTTTGGCACTTGGCACCGGCAAGTGCCAAAATGACTGACGCGAGACGGTGTGTGAATAGAGGCATTGAACCAATTTGGACTAAGTATAGGTATAAGTTATCTGTGGCAATTTTTATTCCCGCACACGTATTGGAAAATAAAAAATCGCACGCGTGTGAAATGCATTGCATTGTGAACCAGTTTTCGAGGAAGTGTAGGTGTACGCGTAACCAAATCAAGTTTTTACCGATAAAAGATCGCGCCTTGTCTTGACTACTAAGACAAGACTAAGAATTTATTATCTTTTATGTTTATGAAATTGTTTACTCTGTAAATAGGATATCGGAATCTATATTTTTTGTTCTATGGAAGGTCTGTTTTAAGACAATATAACTTTTTTTTTTAACTAGCCGTTATTGTCAGACTCCTGGCAAAGGCCTCCCTACTCTCTTTCTGTCCAGAGCTGCCAAGAACCAATTTTTATTAAAGGAGTCCAATATAACTAAGTACCTACTTAACAAGATTAAAATCATTTTATATACCTACTTTTAGATAATTCTCCTCGAGTTGAAGAATCCATCACTAATAAAAGTAGGTACCTACTTGAAATTCCTTTTTTATAAATCAATGTTGAAATCACACAAAACAGAGAAATTCGAGCACAAACGCCAAGTTTATTTATTTATTTGTGCACTACCTCGTAGTCGCACTGACCGAGGAGCGGGCGGCTACCTGAATTCGACACGGTAACTTCGCCCATTGATTGAGGAGATCGCGGCGCAAAAACTGCTTCTGAATGCAATATCAGTTGTAGGGTTCGGAAAATGCTCTTTTTAGAATTATGGTTTTGGGACTCCTGTCTCTCTAGTTTGGGCAAAGCAAGTTTGGGACGCAGGACATGAGAGCTAAACTGCTTGACCAAACGAATCATCAGATCCAAACTGCCTACTGGGGCCGTATTATGAACAATTAATGCCATCATTTTTCCAGTGCCAGAGAGAGACGACGCTATACATGACCTATAGCACCATCCCTTTTTCGCAACGGAATCATGATGGCGTTAATACTTCATAATACGGACCCTGCCCTAATCTGTAACGCGACCCAGCTATCTGCTTATTTACAAATTGTATACCTACTGCACTCGATTATTTCTTTCGTGTCAGCAAAAACTGTGCTCAGTGATCATTAATAATGTAGAATGTTGGTTGATACCTGCTCAATCACTTCCCAAAAGTAGTAGGTACCTACCTACTTACGAGTCGATTCGTGATTCTTCTTGATGTCTTTCACTTAGCCGGCGTTCGCACGGACGTAAATTATACGCGGCGGGATTTTATCGCGCACTGGATTTTCAACTCTCGGTGTTGAGCCGAGCGTTGAGAATCCAACATAACAACAACAGAGTGCATTCTAGCGCATCGAAAAACGCTGTTGGATTTTCAACTCTAAGCGCTAACCAGAGCGTTGAAAATCCAGTACGCGAAATAAAATCGCCGCGATATTTTTACGTCCGTGCCAACGTCGACTTAATGCGAGGACGGAGTCGAGGGCTAGCTAGTGTATTACACCTACCTACTCATTGAAATTCCCAATAAAATAATTACTAGGTAAGTATATATAAATGAAAGCCTACCTACCGCAGGATTAGCAGGCCACTATAGAAGTCCTGTAAGACGTTATGTACCTACCTACTTAGGTACATCATTGAACAAGACCTATCAGACATCTTGATCCCAGACTATAATAAATTTACCATGAATCCTATCTCCTTCCTGTAATGGCGAAAGCCATCACCGACTGTATGGAAGCATGGAAGTTTTTAGGCCATCATTCATACTACAAAAAGACCACGTTTTATCTGCTAACTAAAGGCAGCGCTCAACAGCGCAGCTGCACAGTACAAAATATGGATCCATATTATTAATTTATATTGTAGCAAGTGGCCTGTGGCCTGCATGGCATGGAAAGGATCGATATGTGTAGCGGAAATGATTTTGAATCTTATTTAAAAACCTATAACACTCACATTTCGTTAATATCGTCACAAGGTGACTTGAGCATACTGCCACAGTATAAAAACATAATAGATTGTAATACTGCGGAAAGCAGCCGTATAATACCGTAGCAGGCTTTGCCGTGCCATACAAATGTTGATGCTTTGCTGTGCCATGCCGCATCGTGCCGTGGCCTCATTAAAGAGCACTTGAGGACTTAAAAATAAAACTCTGACTAAATGCTGATGTGGTGAGCTATACGATTTTGTTTTTGTCGTTAGTTCATTTAGCATAATACGTAGGTGGTATTTTGTGTATCATGAATTAGGTGTGCGTGTGTCGTCTTTATGACCGACTGATTCATATATCAATAACCGACTGCAAAATTGCGGTTACAAAATGGCTTCTTACTTTGGACTATGATATGACTGAAAACTTCTTAACCAAAAAAAAAAAAAAAAAAGGCACTGATACATTTATTTACTATTCTATATCACAAACATACTATTTATATATCACACATACACACCAACACACCCCCTCTCACAACACACACATAATACATAGGTAGGTACATATTTGGAAATCTACTGTTTTTCTTTGTGTATTATCATTAGTTTTCTTTTGTAAATTGTATTTTCCTTTCATAGTAATTACGAGTAAATTATTTGAAATTAAGAAATTTATTGTAACGTACTTAAACCTATTTCATGTATAGCTACAAATGTTAACGGAACGAAGGAGCCTGGATCTGATCTCACGACACGGAATCCTAGTGTGAGTTCCAGGAAACAACACATTGAATGTAATTTCTTAAACAATAAATTATTCTTATTCTTATATACTTATGGTTTATGGTTCTATACAAATACATTTTCAATCGACTGTCTCATGTCTGCTGACCCTCCTCCAACAGTGTGCTAAGTTTTTTTTCCACCATAAAGTATTCCAGACTAAAGAGTATGTAAAGGAGTCGCATCTACTAAGTAGGTAGATGAACTTCCTAGCGTACTTCTGATATACCTAAGTATGTAGGTAACCATTTGAAGACATTCTGGCTACCACCAATTTATTATTTACTTATTCTTATTTAGGTACCTATGGTCGAGATTCCGGGAAGAGTTTGAGGTTTATGGGTTTGTACAGGTAAAGGAAAAGAGACAGAATTCCAAGTAAGTAGGTACCTACTTACCTATCTAAGTATAGTGAAAAAGTTACACCATTCTTTAAACTGAGTAGGTAAACACTCAGATTATAGAAGAAAGGCAGATACACCGCGCGGAACACTGAAAGTGAAGCCAAAAAAGCAAATACAAATTCAAAAACGAATTCAATCTCGAGTCAGTGTAGGTAACTGTTCTGCGACAATATTTTTTTTTTTCTGAGACTGAATGATTTATTGTCTCAGAAAAATGCAGAGAACAGTTACATAATTATGTACATTTGACTCGAGATTGGAATTCGTTTTTGAATTTGTATATTTGCTTTTTTGACGTCACTCTCAGTGTTCCGCACGGTTTTACATGATAACTCTCTAGAAAGGGTTGGTTCACTTGGTACTTTTTGAATGCATCATTCAAGTGCCTACGTCACGTCTTTGTTAACATGATAGTAGAGGTAGTAGACCCTGACTCCGTTTCTTTACCTACACTATCCGGTCCCTGAGGGTAGGGCCCGAGAAATCGTGTAATATAATAGGCCCTTTAGAACTTACGACTTATTCCTACCTAAGTACCATTCTATCCATCTATGTAGTGTTAGATAAGACAGTGTCTTAATACTTTCGGCCTACCTAGTTACCTACTTGATGGTGCGTATCTACTAACCATTATCCTCATCCTTCTGCTGTTTTCTTAAAACTGGAAGATCGACCTAAATAATTGTAAGGACATACATTTTTGTGCTTGCTAGGTAAGTAGGTACTCAATTTAGGTGTAAATATTACGTCCGTAAATTAGTGCGACTTCGCGCGACGCAACACCCTGGATTCAGCACGGGAAAAAAACGTCTTGATATTCGCGCGCGACGATAAATCTTATAGGTAGTAGGTATATTTTGTCAATGACTTTATTGTTACTTCTGCAGATACGATACGATTTTGATATTGTTCTATGGAATCTTTAAAACCAAAATTTGTCGCAATATTCACTTATTAACACAATATTTCGTTACGTAACATTATCACAAATAGGTATTTTGTAAATGACGCCTGACTTCGCACTTGACAGGTAACCGACAAATAGACTTTCTTTTTATAAACCTGCCTGCGCGAGGCTGCGCAGTTTAGAATACCTATCGATCGTTGATGCCATTTACAATTTGTTTCTGGCTGATCGGTGACAAAACAATCGACGTCACGGAAAAAAACTCGCGAATATTCTAGAACGTGTCACTAGTCACTATTTCTCTGAGTCCATGTGAGTGAGTGCGCAAAAATGTAATGGCGACGTGGCGGGCGGAGGAGCAACACAATAAAGGACCTAAGTGAACGAGCTATACACCCGGCGTGCCAGAGCGGCGGCCGTCCGTCGAATGATAATAATTCCAACGTTTCCACATCGCCTTTGGTGGAGCCCTAGTCGGTGCGGTGGGGCGTGGGTCGCCGTCCTTGCGCCGTCGCTACTAACCCGTCAGCAGTCGCCGTCGCCATCCGCGCCCGAGAGCCGAACAAAGAAAAACAGGAATCGAAAATACCTACTAGTCGAAGTGTTAATGCGTATTGCATTCACACTAAAATGACAACAAATCCCTGAAGGAGTGTTAAAGAAGCCTAGGATTGTTTTTTTATTGATTTTTCGAAAGGTTAGTAGTGCTTCTTTGAATACCTACCTACGTGATTTGGCCAGATAGCGTTGTTATTTAACACATGCATGATGGCGTCGTGAACATTTCTTATTGAAATAGGAATAATGTAGGCCAGTGCATGACGTTATTAAAGTGTAACGCCAAGTGAGACGCAAAAACACGAATAGATGTTGTGATAAGTACCTTTTTTATACTGAAATATGTTGTACCTATAAAACTATAATATACCTACTTACCCTTTTAAATAGAACGAAACATGAATACTTAGGTACTTACTTTACATAATTACCTATTGATTAGCTAGTTTATACCTAATTCCTTAGGTACGCTAGGAAAAGTAGGTGTAAATTATTAGGTATCAGATAAACATTACTGTTACCTAATTATATTTTTTGCTATTTATTAGCTGCTCAAGCGGATCAAGATTGGCCATCGGCCGTATATTAAAATGTTGTGGAGTAACAGGTATGTTTGAGATGAAATAATATTCATGTTTTTATTTCCCACGACAGTTAAATCTAGGCACACTTCTATAGTATGTAGATTATTAGATAAAGGTTATAAATTAACCTCATGATATGATGATAATGAGCACCACTTCGTAATAATAGGTACGGATGTGACATGGGTACAAGTACGACCACATACAACAACGCTATTTCCGTTATGTTGGTAAACCTGATAAAAAGTAGAAGCAATTTTACTTACATACCTATCTATAATAC
The DNA here is from genome assembly GCA_946251885.1 of Cosmia pyralina. Classification (NCBI taxonomy): domain Eukaryota; kingdom Metazoa; phylum Arthropoda; class Insecta; order Lepidoptera; family Noctuidae; genus Cosmia; species Cosmia pyralina. The sequence goes on from OX276361.1 coordinate 10,546,851, forward strand.
ACTTAAAAAATTAGTGATAATAAATGCTATATTTTCATTAACATAAACATTAAAAATATTGAAAGGACAATGAGTCAGTACGCTCATTGATTTTACACTTTTGTGGCATGAGTCGCCATTTTGTTTCGCGTTCATTTCTTGCGGCGGCACGACTCGAAGGAGACGCTAGCAAGGCGTGCGGCGCAATTACTGCGCTGGTGTATGACGCCATTATTGTTGCGAGGAATCACGTTTCAACGTTTGGTTTTTAGAAGAGTGTGTGCGTGATGTATCGCAGTTTATTAATTATTATTTTATGAGTGATTTGTTTACTCTAGGTGTACTTAAATAGAAGGTAGGTCATTCACTTTGATTTCATTCCGATTGTGTGGAATTTTACATTACATTTTTTTTTGTGTTCTATAACTTCGCTTGTACCTACATGTCATCGTTGTTTTACAAAAAAAAAAAAAAGTATTGTACACAAAATACTTAGAAAGGTACTTACTTATGTCCGTATTAGGTACCTACAGAATCTATGTACATGATATGATAATTTCAATAAAAACAAATAGGTACGTTACCTACATAACAGATATATCTACGGTGTATCTTCGTCGTCGTCGTCGTGTACTTGGGTAACGTTTGGTACCAGTTATACCTACGAGCTGACCAGTACCTATACCTACTCCTCCGAGTGCATCAAGATTTCTACCTACCGCTTTATTTTCGCCTACAAAATTAGTGATGAATTATTCGGATGAGTTATCGTAAATTAATAGGACAAAGGTGTTAATGATATCACGGGGTTACAATAATTACAAATCTTGCGCGACCGCGTACTCGCAGAACTCCAAACTGCAGCACTCGGGGAGATAAAAAAATTCCTCAGGAATAGCTTTTCCTTTGATTAAGCTTGTTATTTGCATGTGGCTATTTAATATTCACAATTTTATTTTGATCTAGGTAGGTACCACGGACTAGAAAAAATCTTTTTTTTCTAGTCCGCGCGAGTACGAGTTTTTAGTTTTGGACTAATGGCTTTTGGTTGCTTTTTTTTTTAAAGTTACCGACTGACTCTGTAACACCCACATCGTTATAACCTTGTGCATTGTGTAAGAAACTTGTTAGGAAGAATATATTGTTGCAATACTATTTTTTTTTATTGGCAACATCGCGAACTGCTAGTGGTGTAAAGGTGGGAATCGACTAATATTTTTAGGAAGGCCACTTACAGTCGGAATTCCGTTTCGAAATATCGATTCGGCATTTTCGAACGCACCTAGATCCTTGATTTTGTATGGATTTTCATACAAAATCAAGGATCTATTTCTCAGCTCGAAATTTTCTCCGATTTGAAATTCCGCATAGTAGTCTGTGCGTGATTTGCTTCCTTCGAAATTCCGAATAGATAACGGCCTTACTTGTTGATATAAAATATGAACGTTAAGTTACTTAAAAAATATTAAATTGGGTTACAATTATAATTAAACAATACTTAATCCTGTGTCCTTAAAAATACGCTAATTCAAATTTTCTTTGATGTGATTTTTCTGAAATCGATGATAATATTTTTGTTGCTTAGTTTATTAAAGACTACTCAAGTATGTTGTACCTAGTAGTCTTCCTAAGACGACCCACTGACCGAAAGGAAAAATAAAAGAAAGAGACTGAAAATGTTTTAGAACTGTCAAACCAGTTGACATCTTGGAATTTAAACTTTGTTGGGCAAATTCTAATCCAGTTGCGGTAGAATTTGTGCACATTGTATATTGAAAATGTCATTTGCAAATATGTAGGGTATTTATAGGATATTTTCAATATACAATGTGCACAAATGCTACCGCAACTGGATTAGAATTTGCCCAACAAAGTTTAAATTCCAAGATGTCAACTGGTTTGACAGTTCTAAAACATTTTCAGTTACATGTGATTTACATGTTTGTGAATATTTAATGAATGACTGAGGCGATCGAGGTCAGTAGGAATCAACATTATTGACTTTTTTTTTGCAATAGGTACTGTTTCTATCAAAATGGTTGGTTTTACACGCAAACAGGTATTTATTACCCGACTACGCCTAAGCCAAAGGACTTGTGACTTTAACAGGCTATTATCTATGTTAACTTGTTCCCTCATAACTCCCTAAACTTCTCGTTCGTATTTTGACAAACATCGATTATCGTTGGAAGTTTCTTCGGGTTATAGGTTATTATATGACTTCACATAAAATCCAACATGGTGGCTTAGCGCATAGAGTGTAGTGTTACCGATATTTTTTTCGTTTTAGTGATTATAATAACAAATCGTGTTTGGTATCTAATGAAAGATCATAATGAGTACTTCCTAAAAATCCTATTGGTTTTCCATATACATACATAAACTCAAAAATAATTAAAGTAAAAATAAAGTTAACAACTAAAACGCGAATACGACAAAAACGCCATGACGCTTTAAAAATTACATTAATATTCCATGTAAAGCTTAAATCCTACAGATTACGTGACTGACTCAGGTTATATGAAAATCGATGTTATTTTTTATTTGTCTGTGATGTCTTGTTTACACCTTTTTAGTTGGCGTTTTGGTCGCAGTTAGGATTTAGTTTTTAACTTAATTTTTTATTTTAGTTCTCCGTCTGTTTGCTCCACGCTTAATGAAGCTTCTGTATCCGATATTTGTTTATCTAAAAACAAATGTCGGATATAGGAGCTTCATTAGGTTTACCTGAAAACGTATTACCTATACCTACTGTAAAACCTTATTTTGTCTCGTCGGTATTATTAATTTGAATGTTACAACTGTATTGGCGGGCTTTTTTTAAAATCCATTTTAGCTTTTAACTTATTCGATTTTTGTTGTTAAATATAACTCGCGTGTGTTCCCGAAGGATCGAGCAGAGATGTATAGCACACCTAAATTTTATTACACCCACATTATGGATATCGATAGATTGGTGGTATTGATTAACGTCAATGGGGACCATGCAAGATTATTTTACCACCAGAGCGGCGCCACTTTAGATTAGGCCGAGTTTGACAGTTCTGACAGATCTCTTTGCGCAGAGATGATAATTATGTTAATATCTGGCGCCTTTTCATAATCGGCGATCATAAACGATTACCAGAAAAACTAAACTAAACCACTGAACGGATTTCGATTAAATTTGACATGGAGATAGATGGCATCCTGGGGAAGGACATAGGCTACTTTTTGTCTCAAAAATAATCCTAAAGAGTGTGATAAAGGGGATGGAAAGTTTATGATCGCCGATTGTGAAGAGGCGCCATTGAACCCGATAAAAATGTAAAAAAACGACGTTAGTACGGATTATTAAAATGAACGTAAAGTCTCCGACCTCCTGACAACTGTATTTTTAGTATTATAGTGACAGATGACACGTCCCAGGTGAAATCTGGTGAGCTGGAATTGATATGCCCTCGTTGTAGACCTTTCTGCGTCAATCGTTTTGTCACATTTTTTGGATTTAGGACTTTAGGACACAGAACCAATCTATCGTTAATGGGAAGGAACAGGCAAAGCTAATTATAGATGACGCCATTAGCGCTGGTAACCGTCAGCTGTCCTATTTGTTGAAGGTTTTCAAGGATATTAAAAAGTAAACGCGCTCTACCCTAAACAAAATATGGTGTTTGGTAGGTAAACAAAACCAACGACGATGCGACTCCTAGCGGGATAAATTGGCAGTGTCTCTTTAATGAGATCGATCCAATGACGAATGTATTTCCGATTGATCTATGAGAAAAAAAATGGAAAAGGTTGATTGATTTATAGACTTGATTGATTGTTATGGTTGAAGGCATTGATGCAACGATGTCGATTGTAATAACAACCTTTTTAGTTTGGAGATGGAGGAACGAGGCGTCTCCGATGAAAAGTGGGAATCCTCCAGCCAGTCAATCGGTTTTTTATTCCACCAAACGCTTGCTTAGTTAGAAAGAGAGTAATTGAAAAATTGGTTTGGGTGACTGTGTAGCAAACGATTGCGCGGTGGGTTTGTTGATCGGCTATTTTTGTGTACCATTTGCGTTTGTCTTAACGCTTCAGGTCGATTTAGTTTTTGTTTTTGTCGGTTTGTTTAGTTCGGATTATTGATACGATACGATTTGTGACTGAAATCGAATTTTAGATAAGTTTTGATATAACTAACGTATATCTAGTGTGTGGGCGCTGGGCGGTTCAGATTAGTTGTGCGCGTGAGATTATTATTGTACATATTTCTGAAACAGGTATGTGCAGTGCGAGCCGTCGCCAGCGTGTGTGCCGACGGTGGCCAGCGCTGATAATATTCTTACCGTCCATTTAAACTATCTGTACAGTATAACAACGTTCAAAGGTACCATCGTTTATCTTCGGTAAAACCGAAACATAGTGGATAAAATGTGACTATCGAACAATAGTAATTGATTTATATTCCCACCACGGACTAGAAAAAAAAGGACTCCGCGCCACGCGTTTCGAAAGTGAAGCACCGTACCGATCTATGTGTGCGTGATTTGACGAAGACGCCGTCGTGTCACGTAATGACGGCCGACATACTATGATGTAAAGGTGTGCGTGAGGCGTGTTTGTACAAACGGTCCCGGCATACTTACTGTGCTTCACTTTCAATATGCGTGGCGCGGAGTCCTTTTTTTTCTAGTCCGTGATTCTCACCTAAATTATTATAGATTGGCGCACTAATTCCGTTACTTCCTTATTGGAATTTGTTTCGGTTTTTCCGAAGATAACGATGAAACCTTTGAACATTGTCGTACTGTATTCTACTTAGATGTTTCATTTATAAGTACTAACTGTCTTATTACAAAAGATTTAAACACATGTTCAACCAGTTCCACGCTTGTTTTACGTTTTTTCATGTATGGAGTTTGACGTAAAACACGCGTTGAACATGTGTGTTTAAATCTTTTGTATTAAGACCGATAATGTTTTAAGACCAGCGCTAACCCGCGACAAACTGTCAAGTAGTTTGGTAGGTTTATAAAATGTGTAAATGTGTGTGTGTGTGTGTGTGTGTGTGTGTGTGTGTGTGTAGTGTGTGTGTGTGTGTAAGTATTTGGTGTTTGGTCTGGCGGGCCACTGACAGAAGGTTGTAGTCTACCACAAGTGTGTTATCTTACACAAATCATTTTAAGCCTTTTTTGACCAGTACCTACATCTAAATCTATTAGACCTAAGTACCAAGTTACGATATTGCATTATGCAAAAATACTGCCACTGCTGCTGCATTTGCTGTACTGAGCAAGATTATAAATTGAAAATTTGCTACGTTTCATTCACTAGCAAGAAAACTTTCCTTCATCTCATGGAACTTGGCTTTAGATATATCTCAAAATTTTTATCGGCGAACTTGGCCCCTTTTTTACATTTCTGTTTTTGGTTGGTCAGATTTCTCATGAAACTGGTTGCGCGGTGTTAGGATTGTGAGACGTCAGTTGGCCACACCTAAAATGCCTTACAATAATATCACAATTTCTAATATATTATCAGTAATCAATACTGACCTATTTATTTACTCAAACCAATTTTTGCATCTTACTGGATATGAAGATATTTTTCAATGATAGCAGAGGTTTCGAAATCAGTTGAGCTTCTTACATTACGTAGTCTACCTACGTGGTATAAATTACAATACGCATTTTAACTGGGTAAAGCATTATTATTGTTAGTAGGCGGGTGAAGTTAGTAGGCGATTTTTAAAGGGTGCCGATTTTTCAATCGTCAGATAACTGGGGAATGGAATATGTTTGACGTTTTGACAGCTTTTGTATAGAAAGTATGTCAAACCACAATATAAATTCCTCAGATAAAAGATCTGACGATTGAAAAATCTGCCCTAAGTAATATAACACGTGATATGGGTGTGGCGTGGCATCATGATTACCTGCTGGGAGCCTCTCGAGGCTCAATAATCATCCTAAACGTAGTAGGTATATCTACAATGTAGCGATAGTTCGCGTGAGGTGTGCTTGTGGCGCGGCCGCGACGTAGACCTGATGTAAATTTTATAAGAATCTACATTTTTCTTTCATACATTGTTTACAATTTTAAACAACTATTTAGGCAGCGCATGCAAATAAATAATCCTGTTTTAAGAGGTATTACTTTCCGACTTGATAGACAAAAATTGTGATAGCTCGGCTAATATGCATGATGTAAATATAATTTGTAGCCTATAACACTCAGGAATAATGTAGCTATTTATTAGTGAATACATTTTTAGTACTGGATCATTAGTTTTGTTAGTATAGATTTGTTAGTAACGATGAGAGTTCGTATACCATGTGACTGACCATTTCGCGTGTCTTCGGTATAGCCCTTTTTGCAATTATGTTCTACTAGCCGTTGTCCGCGGCTTCGCCCGCGTGGATGTCGGAAATTATCCCACGGAAATCTTACTACCGCTACCGGTATAAAAAAGTATCCTGTGTTAATCCAGGTTATGTGTGCCAAATTTCATCCAAATCCATTCAGCCGTTTTTGCGTGATTGAGGTTCAAACATTCGAACATCATCACAAACTTTCACATTTTTATTATTAGTAGGATTTTTTAAACAAAAACTGACATAGTAATAAAGTAAATTGAAAGTATTTACAATGTCCTCTTGTGGCTCGTCCTCTTTAAGAAGCTGATTTCAGCCCGGAACAACCATATCCACGAAATCTCCGTGTTTAGACTAGGGTAAACGCCGAATTCGAGATCTTAAACTAAATATTTTTCGCTATCAGCCGGTAGATTCTGTTAAAATCTCACCGTGAAAACTTAGGTGAAGAGACCTTGAAGTGAGCTGTCAATAGTGTCCCTAGACTACCTGATGGTGGTCTAGGTGGAATGCCAGCTCACAAAATCTAGACGTGAAAACTTAGGTGAAGTGAGCTCAACTTCACCAAAGATTTCACGGCGAGATTTTAACAGAGTAGATCGGCAGTTCCTCGATGACTACCTACTCGAAATGATATTTGGGTACGTGGGATACTTACTAGCGACCCAAGTGTAAATAGATGAAACAAATACATTCAACGTCACACGCAAACCTGGAAATAGTTATAGTTCATTGAATAAAAATGAAAATTACGAAATAATGGCCTTAATCTTAAGTTTTCGGTACTTACTGTTTATTAAAGGTATTTTAGAAAAATAATCTTTTGTGCGACGACGCCATGTCAATGCGTGGCCTTGTCAATTTACGATTGTCTTACACTCACGTCTAGCTAGTTAATGAAATATTCCAAGGTCGTAACGATCGATCTACCTAATATGTTATATGCCGTCGTCTTGTTTGCGAAAATCAAATGGTTTAAAAATGTTCTTATAGGAATTTGACCAGCCTTCAACTTGGAATTTTGATCCTACTAATGGCTTGTGTGTACAACATTGGATTACGGAGAATTTCACTCTACGTACTTTTTGTTATATAGGACAAAATATTCAATTAAGTATTCATCTTTGGGGACACTGGTAGCTAACCTCTGCGCATACAGAGTTGATAAAAACCATGATAAAAAAAAATTACTTAAGTATTTAATTTAAATCGGAATTTTTTGATTTATTTACTTAATCCAATCTTTTCATTTGGAAGTCGGTAGTTATAAAAAAAAAAACTGGACAAGTGCGTGTCGGACCACGCACAATGAAGGGTTCCGTAGTTGAAAAGAATCCCAAAAACAATCTTAACATTGTAGTTGAAAAACATGTTCTCCCATACATTGATATACGTCACGGTCAATTCTGCAAAATTTAAGTGTGTAATCGCAAAAAAACTATTTTTTTTTGTGATAAAACTACAAATGAACGACTTTCGGACTTTTTTCTTTATTTGTGTTGCGAGATCTTGCTTCTTGCCAAATTTCATGATTCTAGGTCAACGGGAAGAAGTATCCTACTGGTTTTGCTTTACTTGGGAGTATCAAAATATGTCGCATAAATGGCCGTATTTTTTTATTGGGATGACTTAAAAGCTCGATTTTTTTAGAGCTCCAAGGGAACATATTCCTACGTATTTGATATTAATTTCAACTTGATACCTCTACATGTTCCTGAAAAAATGAGTCTTGACAGACAGACTGACTGACAGACAGACAGACGGACAACGAAGTGATCCTGTAAGGGTTTCGTTTTTTCCTTTTGAGGTACGGAACCCTAAAACATCTTTGTTTATAATTATATTTCAATTATAAAATAAAAAGAATCAACATTTACACACCACTTTTTTATACTTTCCGTAAGCATACTTTTTCATTAAAATAAACCCATACTTACAGCTTCTTTTATTTGCAGCCATTTTGTTGTATTCACGCTTTCACTAATGAAACACGAATGACCGGGCGAAATACATTAAGTCGCTTGTTTACATTTCGGGGAATAACCGAACTGTGTAGATAAACAGCATCGCACGTATGTGTGCGCCGAGTTTATGTCGGGGAAGTCCCTTGACACTTTTTGATTGATTTTGTTGCATTCAGGAGGGGTAGTGCTGCCAACTAGCGCCACCATTGGAAAAAGTAATGTCTGGAGATATGGAACATTTTGTAATTTCCGATGCTCACATTTTTAACGCCAAAAACGGCCGTTTTGGCGTTAACAGCTAAGGCTTCGAACCTAGGAGGTTTAGTGTTGATTTTTTTGATACTTACGAAAAATTCTACCTCATCTGACTAAAAATGAAATAAATCCATTGCGTGCCGTGCGTGCGTTGCGGCCGGCGCGCGTTGCGGCCGGCGTGCGTTGCGGCCGGCGCGGACCAGCAGCCTAGGAGTGAAGCGAGTGATTGATTGATAAGTTGCAAATGTTGATCACTTTCTCTTCTTAATTATGCCCTTGATATTACTATAAACAATTTGCAAGTTAAAACAACACAAATTAATTGACGTTTAAGATTGAAAAGTTCATGGTATGATGTGATGCGGAGGAATGAGGAAAACATTGTGAGGAAAGTTTTGATTATGAATGTTGATGGCTATAAGAGTAAGGGAAGACCAAAGAAACGATGGATGTGTGAAAGATGACATTGCTAGAAAGTGGGCGACTACCGAGATGACGACTATGGAAAAAAGGACATGTTGCGCCGAGCCCAAATAGATTGGGATAAGGGCAGGAGAATGATGATTTGCTTAAGACTTTTAACAGTGGCTTTTTTTAAAATCAAAATACTAGCCGTTGCCCGCGGCTTCGCCCGCGTGGATGTCAGCAATTATCCCACGGGAACCTACACCGGGATAAAATATAAAAGTAGTATATAGATAAAAGTATCCTGTGTTAATCCAGGTTTATAAACTATGTGTGCCAAATTTCATCAAAATCCGTTCAGCCGTTTTGTCGTGATTGAGTAACAAACTTCCAAACATCTTCACAAATTTTCAATTTTATAATATTAGTAGGATGATATTTAAAATTAAGTCGATTTTACGAATTCGTATATATTGTGATTTGCTGAAAATCTTATGTTAATAACTTGCTATCCGGTGTCCGGCCTGCGTATTTCTTTTTCCGTGTTCAGTAGGCGACAGTGGCGTTCCGAAACGCGCACGGGTATGTAGACCTTAAAATGCCACCAAAGCAGTGTTTATTTGAACGCCATTATCGCACGGTTTTGAAATTATATTAAGGCCACATACAAACCACAGGTTAGGTATTTAAACAGTTGATTAATGTCAAATTTCTGAAATTTGACATAAACCATCTGTTTAAAGACCTATATAACAGGTGGTTTGAATGTTGGTGAATATAGCCCTAAATCTCTTAATTCGTGTCAATTTCGAGCCAAATGAACTCGTTTTCTCTGTGTACTATAATTTGTTATAGCTATTACAAACAAGTGTGCACCTATCTAAGTGTGTAGTTCCTAAACGTTTAATCTAAGTACATTATTCGACATATTATAATTTAAAATGCAAAAATGTTTGTTACTGTTATTATATAAGTTTGCTCTTTTACACTTTTATACCATCAACCCTTTCATCATCAATTTAACACATTATTTTCAGTAGTTTATAATCTATCCATGGGAAACCGACAAATTGTAAACTGGTATCAAACTTGCTTACTACGTTACGCACCTTGCGCTAATACTAAATAACTTGCCTAGCTGCGAGCAATTTGGAAGTAGCGTTTGCCGGCCGCTACCGCGATACCGTTCGCTTCGCTCGCTCGACTCGCGCGCGGTTGGTCACAGTTCTAAGGTACAAATGACTCCTACATCCCCTTAATGAATTGCCGACAATAACCCTGTATAGTGTACACATACATGAAAGAAACTGCGTATCATAGCATTGTTCACTGTTTTGTCTACATCAATAACTGTATTTCGCGCTTTAACACCGTGAGTTATTGGCGTTCAAATGAAAACTGCTTCGGTGGCATTTTAAGGTCTACATAACATACCCCGGGCGTGTTTCGGGATGGCACTGTCGCCCACTTAACACGGAAAAGGAAATATGCGTCCGGCCTTGTTTTACTGTCGAGCAGGAAACCGGATAGTTGTTAGATGTCCGTTTCATCTCTAATTTAAGTGGCTCAGAATTCTTCACATAGTATTCACACATGTAGTTATTTCTTGTTTTACTCAGTTGTCTCAACTAAAATATTCATATCGTTCTTTGCGTGTTTTGACTTTGATAAAGATAATTATAAGAATTAGTGATAGGTAGGTACATGCCTATAAAGAAACATTTATTCGTATTTTAAGACCGGATACCAACAGCGTAATCATCTGCAGCGATAAGAATTATACTTCTGTAGAATTCGTATCTAAAGAACAATATAGAACGTTACATACCTATAGAATATTGTTTTTCATTACAAATGTACATGTATGTTAAAACTATTGTTTGCGCTTATAGTTTAAACAATCGGTACTTATCTATAGGTACATGATTGAGACAGCTTAATTTATTGTATTTTGGCATTAATGTAAAAAACTAAATTATACAAGTAATTGTTTTTCAGCCGCCAAAATGGGTTCAGAATACGACAAAAAGTTCGACGAGATGAAGAAGTATATACCATTTCTGGACGGCATGATCAGGAGACTGGAGATTAACGGCAAGGCGACTGGGAATCCTCGGCAGGCACAGCTCGAAAAGATTCGATCTCTAAGAGAGTTGCTATCAATCAAGAAGAAAAGGTTATTAGATTATTATAGTATTTTTTAATATGATATACGAACATAAAGGACGAATCATCGTTAGGTATAGTGATAAAATTATCACTATACCACAAATACTATTTTTAATTTTTATTATGTTGCGCACTGAAATGATTTCAAGTACTTATTTGTTTTTCACGGTTCATATTCGAGCAATGAAAACGATAAAATCGAAAATTTAATATGTAATTCTGAACAGCTTCATGACAATTATTGTAATCCTTTTTTGATTGTGTGATTTCTAGTAATATCTGGCTTACTAATATTAACGAACGATCAAGTGTTCGTCTTGTCGATATAATTTTGTGACTACATTGTTGTTTATTTTTAGAATGAAAATGGAGAATTTACATAAATGTGAACAAGTTTTGGTTAATTTGTACGCAAAAGTGGAGTCGCAGGACTCGCAGGTAAGTTTACATCTGTTAATTTGAATAAAAGTATGTTGTTGGGAAAACCATTATATCTCATTTTTCCCATTGCAGAACATAGGAACAGATCCAGGATTTTCCATAGATCCTCCCACGCCACAAGAAAAGTCAGATTTAGAGGCTGTAAGAAATAAGCTCAAAACCGTGGCCAAACGACAAGATGAGGAGACATTACCTGAGATTTTGAGGGTTGATGAAGTTGAAGAAATGCACACAGCAGGTTCTAAAGAACCAGCCCTTTTTCAGAGGAGGCCAAACAAATCGTCACTATCGCCGACGCACCGCTCTCCAACTAAAATAGAAGATAAAGTTTCACCTCAATCTTCAGCTTCGAAGCGAAATTACACTCGAGTTTTAGTGTCACCCGAAAAACCTCTTTTTAGCCGGCGATCACCTCGTAGATCTCCGAGAAGGTACTCTCCTTCCTACCATAAAAAAGAAAGAAAAAAATCGGTAAAAGAATCAACACGTAAATCCAAAGGTTTAAATATTACTTTGAATGTGCCTGAAGATAGTTTAAGCAGTTTGAATACAAAGGATATATTCACCAGAATTATTAATTGCAAAGATGGTGACGTAGACATCGATACGTTACGGGAGTTGCGAAAGCAGATACTTACTGAACTAAAGAAGACTGGAGCTAGAGATGACATATCTGACTTAATATTGAAGTCTTATAACAAAAAGAAGGGAAGATTTAGAAGAAAGGAAGAAGTAGAAGAGGGAGAACTATCCGACAGTGAGAGTGAAGTTATTGAAAATGTATATGGCAGTTTGAGCGGTAACTTGGTACTTAAAGATCAAAGTGAGGCCAAAACTTCTACCGACAAAGACAAAGCTCGTAAAATTCAAATTTGTCTTGTGATAAATTCTGATAAGAATAACCCGCATCCTAATACTAGTGCAGAATTAATTAATAATTTCGACGTTTTGGAACTAGAAATGTACGATAAAGAAAGCAAAACACTAAATAAAACTGGTTATAATAAGGAGAAAAATGAGCAAGACGTGTTAAAAATTGAGGATCATGATAATTCGATAACGACAGTACCCGATAGGAAAAAGAATATTAAAGAGGATAGTTCTGCTGATAAAGAAACAAGTAAAGTCACTGACGTTCAATTACAACAACCCTCAGACGAGGAAAAAAAAGTCATTACACCAAAAGAGTCTGTCAATTATAAAGCTAACTTCTATAAACCTTTGACAGATAGTTCTGAACCTGTAGAAGAAAATATAATACAGGATAGCAAAGAGGCTAGACATGCACAGGTTGAAACTCAATGCGGAACTGACAGTAAAACTGAAACTACTGCTTCGGAAGTTCTTGAAAATAGTAAAGGTGTGTGTTTGATTGAAGCAGAATTAGAGAAAATGGAGAAACCTGTTGAAATACCATTACTCAATGAGCCAACAATACCCGGAACACCAACTAATAGTATGCTTTCAGAAATAGACATTCTTCAAGCCCTCAAAAATGAAATATTGAGCGAATCCATAACTATCCCCGGCTCAGAATCAGGCACACCACTTTTACACCAACCTAAAGTCAACAAAGTGGCTAGCGCCAAAGAAATTTTGCCCAAGAAAAGGATATCTATAGAAAACTATAAACAGAAGACAGACAGAGATAAAATAGTAAGTTCAATAAAGTTTTTTTATGAAGATGAGTGTAAAGACGATCTAATCAAGAAACCCAGTCTTAAATTGACAGAGAAAGAATGTGAAAGGTTTAATATACAAAAGAAATTGTCTTTCGATGATGACAGTTCAGACGGTGACGATGGAGGTGAAATTCAAGCAAGTGACCTTTATAGCGATCTCGCTCCTAAATCGCCTGACCGCGATGAATCAAGTAATATGGAATTGTCACCTCCAGTCATAATTCCTGGCGATTATGTGAATGCTGTGCCAATAAATCGTAATGTAGATGTAGATATGAGAACTTTGCCGATTTTGTCTCCTAATCAGAACAAAGCACCTACGTTGTTCAGTAACATTGCAGGACTTTCGAATACGAACACGATAAGTACTACAAAAACTGATGCAGAAACTGATCAAATCAAAAGTCAAAACAGACCTGTGTTTTTAGATCCTCGTGTTAGAAGGGATGTAAATTCTAGCCAAAGTCCTAGTCCGCATACTGCTCATCCTGATAGGACGCCAAGATCAGTGTTTTCGAGTATTAATCAAAGTCCCTCCTCAAATGCAATAATGACCCCTAATGCCAGGTCGTACGAAATGACTCCTAACCACCAGTCGTTTGACGTCGACCAATCTAACAAGAAGCACGTATACATGCCATCGTTTACTATGATTGATTCTAGAGAAAGAGAAAATTCAGATTCGAAGAAGGAGACATCTCGTGAAAGAAAATCACGTTTTGAGGATTTTGGGGACACCAGTAGTTGGAGTTCAAGTGACGTGTCGGTTAATATGCGTTATACCGACTCATTCCCTGGAGACAAATACAATAAAGGAAGAAATGATAGGTATAGCCTCGAAAATCGGGACTGCTTTTCTTATAAAAGATCAGAATGTCCAAGGACACCTCTACCGTCGTTTGGAAGATCTGATGTGCCGGTCTCGTCGACTCAAGCATTTAGTCGATTAGACAAGCCAATGACTCCTCAGCACTCGTTTGGGAGGGCTGAGTGCCCTACTACACCAAGTCATCACTTTGGAAGATCGGAATGCCCTCCCACTTCGATTCACTCCTTCGGAAGGTCAGATTGTCCTTCCACCCCGAGTCATTCATTTAACATTAATGAGCGCCCTCTTATTCCAAATCATCAATTCGGTGTGAACGAGTGCCCGCCAACGCCATACTATGGAAGAAATGAATGCCCACCTACACCAAATCACGGATTTGGTAGGTCTGACTGTCCATCGACGCCAAACCATCCGTTTGGAAGATCTGATTTTAATGCACAAAACTATAATAAAGATCCTAGAATTAACAGAAAATCTGATTATGAATCAAATTGTCAGATAAACGAAAGAGACCGCGGGTATTATAAAGATAGTGGCTACTACCGCGAAAGCTCTTACAAATCTCAAAAACCGTTCAGTGGATCGGATACTTATCCAAGCCAGGATAGAGAACAGGGCAGGAATAGTAAGTACAGGTACTATGCACCCGAACAAACTGGACGTCAATTTAGTAAAGATCCACCCAGACGTGAACAAATTGTTGGTGGTTCAATATCGAACGATTATGAAAATGATCGACTGTTTTCATCAAGAGAACGCGGACAGTACAACAGCGGGTATGAAGAAGTTGCTTTGAGACGCGGCAACCAGCGCGAAAGAAGTATTGGGCGTAGCATGCATCCAGAAGATAAACATGAAAGGGGTGTTGGACGGCACAATCGTGCCGAAGATACCTTTACACGGTCATCGTCTAGAGGACTTAGTATTAGAAGAAATAGTTCTATTGAACCAGAAAATAAATCAATATCAGTTAAATCTCACTCTGGAAGTTCATTTAAGATTGACACCAGTGTTAACGAAACATTCCAAAAGTTCCTTGAGAGTGGCAAAGGTATTCAAGTATTTGAGCACAATTTTGATGCGAAAAGACAAAGAGCTACGAGCGTAGGAAGAGCATTAGTTCGAGAATCCCGTTGTGAACAGATGTCTGACGGTTCCAAACCGAACACTGAAACTCGTAATAAAAAAGAAGTGTTTCGAAGAGCGTCAAGTATGGGTAGAGAATTGGCAGATTCTTCAGCTGAGGAAAGAAGCTTCCAAGAAATTAAGGCTGATTTCAAAACTTATAGACATCCTGTAAAAGAACCCAGGAAATTTGACACTGGTAAAATACGAAATATTGATACGAAATCCAAAACTAATACGGAAAACATAGCGCGTAGTAGAAGAGAAAAAGAATACTATGCGAAATATAAAGAAGAAAAGCGCGTACAAAGTACTTCAAAGCTGACTTACTCTCCTAAAAAGAACCATAGAGATCCCAGAATGCGCAATGAAAATAAAATTAAAAATAAATATGAAGATCCCCGTGCTAGGAAAAGTGGAATAATATACTCGAATGACAATATTGTTAAAGGTGCTATTTTGACTTCCGGTTATGGTGTCAAAAACTATAAGATTCCTAAGATTAAACGTGTGGTGGAGGAGAAAGAGGTGGAGATACCTAAAAAAGAGGAACCTATAAACAAAAAGGATGAGAAGGAAACAGATAAACGAAAAAATATCGAAAAAAGAAAAGAAGAAGAAACAGTTAAAGAAAAAGCAAACGATAAAAGTAAAGTAAAACAAAAGAACAAAGATACGTCAAAAGAAAGATTCAACGAAAGTCCTAAACATAAAAACAAGGAAACACCCAAAGGAAAAATTAAAGAAACTATAAAAGAAATCGATACTAAATCTGATACAGAAACAGAAAAACTTCAAATACCGATCGATGATATGAGTGAGACTGATGACCAGATTGGTAGAAGATCATCAAGATTAAGTAGAAAACTGTCAGTTACAAATATTATGAAAAATGCAAGGACTAAAAAACCTAAGAAGTCAATAATAAGTGACTCGGATTCCGAAACGGATAACAGTGTCACAGAGAAACTTCCTAAAGTCGATGAAACTGATTTAAGTACTACGACACCCGCACCACCGCCAGAGGTAACTCCTGTCAAGGAGAAAATTGTACCAAAACAACCGAACGCTATCGATATTCACACTAACTTTGGCTTAGAACTAGAAATGTTTACCGATAGTGTTGTGTCGGACCCCGTGCTCGATAATATCAATGCGCTGATTGCAGACCTTGATAACGACCTTGATGCTTCTAAAAACGAGTCGAGTAATAATTTTACGAATGAAATTACACTTGAGAATATGATGCAGAATATTACTTCTCCACAAGACAATTCAAGTGAGAGTAGAGATGACTTTACAAAAGTACTCAAAACTGTTGATGAGTTATCTAAAACCACTGATAACAAAACGGATGAAAATTCTTTATCAGACCTAAATGAAGTAAATGAGGTTAATAGCGTTATTTCTCATGATAATAAAGAAGTTACACAAGAACTTAAAAATACTGAAGATTCCAGCTCAAACAAGAGTACTGCTACACAAAATTTCGATAACCTGCTTGCCTCAGTAAAATGTTCTGAAGGTGTATCTATGCAAAATGAAGATTTGAAAAATAAAAAGAATGAAGTTTTAAATTCAAACTTAAGCAAACCTACCAACAACGAGGATATTGTTTCCACTACCGAAACCGAAAAAGATACGACACCAATTGAAGAAAAATCAAAAATAGATGAACGAAGTGTGGATGGCTGCTCTACTCCGGACAGTACCATCAATATTGATGTCTTAGACAAAAATAAAAGCGATGACTGTGTTGCTGACAGCACAAATGAAGAAGTGCACAGCGAAACGAATGTTACTTCTACTGATTCTGTCGAACCTAAACCAGAAGCAGAATCCGATTTAGAATTAGGTAATTTGCTAACAATGTTACAAGACAAATCTAAAATAAAAAAATTGCTTAGTATGTTAGGTGATCAGTCTGGAGATAACGATAAAATTAAGAAAAAGCTTGAGAAATTAAGCGAAATAGTGTCAGATGACGAAGTTGAAGAAACGACGGAACAACCAGAGAAAAGTAAAACTGAAGCTTCCGTTTTCACTGATGATAAAAAAATAAATGTGAATCAGACAGTCGATGAAGAGGTAACAATAGAAGCGGAGTCGGAATTACATGGCGATGAGGAAACGAAATTAAATAAAGGCAATGAGGAAAAGAAATTGAATAAGAATGACGAGGAAACACCATTGAATAAAAACAATGAGGAGACGCAATTGAATAAAAACGACGAGGGTACGCGATTGAATAAAAACGATAAGGAGACGCCATTGAATAAAAACAATGAGGAAACGCAGCTGAATAATGATGAAGACCAGGAAAATGATGACGATCAGGATAAAGATGAAAGCTTTGAGGATTTAATAGGCGAAGACGCCGAAGCAGACGAGACAGATCTTCAGGTAACAAAGACTAAATGTAAAAGGAAAATGACTGGCAAGAAATCTAAATTTTCTAGGAAAGGAAAAGGCCGGTGGGCTAAAAAAGCTACATCAGTTGCAGAGAAACGCGTCACTCGAGCAACAACTGCAGTCGAGACAAAAAAAAAGACTAAAAAACCTCCACGTGAGCTGCAACAACTCCATGAAGACATTAGAGAAATGTTTATCAGAGATGATGTTTTAAGTGCTACTGGCATAAGAATGTGCCGTTTAGCAAAAATGGCCGAAGAAAAAACCGTAACTAAGGATGACGTAGTGTTACCGGAACCGGAACCCGTAGTTGTTTTGCAAAAGTTCAAGAGCTCAGCTGACAAAAGCCGTGACAATCCTATTCCTGAAAAAGTCAGAAAAAAGCCTGGACCTAAACCTAAACCTAAAATATCCACTGACAGCTTTCCTGAAATAGAAAAGCCAAAATGTAAACCTGGACCCAAGTCAAAGACTAAAAATAAAAAAGAATTAGATCCTTATGCATTTGAAACAGAATCAGTTGGCGACACCAATGTTGAAAAGGCGAGCGAAGATGAATCTGACAACAGTTCTGATTCCGAAGTTCGTTCACTGGCATCTTCGAAAAGCTATGGTAGCAGCGAAATTCTATCTGAAATAAAGAAAAAGAAACGTAAACGAGGGCGTTGGCAAGATGGAGTGATTAAGCCCAAAAATAAAAAGAAAAAACTCGAAGTTAAAGTAGACTCTACTCTAGAACCTCCGGATTGTATCATGCCAACAGAAAAACAAATTATCGTTCCAGATCCGAATGCTCATTATACTGATAAAAACTACTGTTTCCGTAAAAATGAGTTGTATTATTTGTGTCGCTTATGTGGTTTCGCTGGTGCCGACATCGTACATCATTATGTAAGTGAGCACCCGCACGTTGAAATCCCGCTGTCACGAATGGCTCCGGCGCTAGCTAAAGAAGCCATTGATCAGTGTAAAGAGATTAATTTTAACGACTTTAGCAAGATCTCTTCTGATAAATACGTTTGCATATTCTGTTATCAAGAATTTGCTTATAACTCCTCGGTTTTGGAAACTTTCTTTTGGCATATAGTGAGCATGCACACTGGTGAATACAAGCACACTTGCTGTGAGTGCTCAAATGAGAATCGATGCCCCTTCAGTTTGGATATTCCACCACCTCCAAAAGAAACCAAAGGTCAACTCATTGGCTACATTTGCAAAAAATGCAATTTCACTCAATTATCTCTTGAAAATCTTAAAAATCACGTCATCCGTCGCCATAATGATGAACAAACTGCTGTTTATACCATTAATTTATCAGCCATGTCTAAAAAGACATTGAAGGACTTTTTACGTTGTAAATTATCTAAGCCACCAGCAATACAGGCTAGCAGTCCTCGAGTGATAACAGCCAGGCTAACTGAAGAACCAAGCAATGTCGCAAAAAGTAGTGAGTCTGAGGCACCACTACGGCAACCTTCGATAAAATGTCCGCTAGCAAGTATTAAGTCTAAGATTACCTTTGAAGGTGATGATAATGTAGGTGATTTATTAGATTTGACTAGCGAAGAACCCATTGACTCTAAAATAAAAATTGAACGGGTTGATTCTGAGAACACGGATGAAATTTTGCAGGACGAACCGCAGTCTATGCACGCAAGTGAAATAAACCAACCTGCAGAGGTAGACCAACAACCTGTCAAGCTTACGCATCAAAAAGACCAAGAATCTAGTCTGAACTTGGAACTAGAAGACCTAGCCAGTCAGCCTTCTAATGACATTGTTGACTATCCACATTTCAAAATTAACATCACCGAATCAGGCGCTAAAGAATACATTTGTTGTATCAATGGGAAAGACAAACACTTCAAGACGACTCTTTTGATTTCAATGAAGAAACATGTACAACTGAAGCACTCTGAGAATTGGGACGGATATTGTTTCATTTGCAAAGTAATTGTTACTCCACAAGGGGCACATACATTCAAAGACTGTTTCCAACATTATCTTGATAAACACATGGATAACTTTCCTATTTACCAAAAAGAAGTTTCGCCTGAATATACACCTGAAGATGTTTCAGATAAACAAGTTAGGCAAACTGAAAGCCCTTCTCTTTCTAAGCCGTATATCAATGTTAGACCTATTAATGAATTGATATCTACAGCAACAGATGATACGCCAAAGGAAACTTCAAATTTCCCGATAATCCAAAGTGTAGTGAGCCTCGGAGCGGAGTCTCCGCGATTGAACCCTACCTATCCGACAGTGAGACAAGAGATCAAGCAAACTGAAGTTAGCTTTAAATACGAGGAAGTGCAGGCCGAAGTGATGTTGAATAAACACCGAGTGGTTCTAGAAACTATGATGGCTCGAGACAAACTGATTAAGGTGTACAAATGTGCGGGTAGATTCTGTTCATTTACATCGGACTCTGCCGAGGATGCGCTACTTCACGCCTCCACGCACCAGCGCATCGGAGGTGCCGACGCCTTAAATTGTTCCTATTGTGATTTCGATGCTCAGGGGAACGCTATCGACCTGGTGATGCACGTATTCAAAGCGCATGGAAACTGCCAGTATTCTTGCGGGCAGTGTTTCTACCGAGCTGCGGCGAGCCAGTCTGTCGGGGCCCACGCGAGCAGGGTGCATGGGGTAGCACAATCTGGGGCCACCGTGCTGCGAACAACTGTCGCAACTAACTCTAGTGATGGGGGCCGCATGCTGACTCGTGAACAGGCCGTGCCGTATTATATTTGTCACCACGGTAAGTTATTTTAAAATGATTTTATAATTTTGTTAAGTAATAGTGCAGACAATAGCTGGGCACCGTTTTGTTTATGTAACTCGAACATACGTACTTCTATTGTCTTATCACGCCTGCATTCTTTGAAGGACGCAGTTTGCTAATTGCCAGATCAGACTGCGTTGCGGGGCTTTGGCCGCATCGGCATTGCTTTAACGACCCAAAATCATCCATTTCCGCCATGCCTTGTTTGTGCCGGGTGCATCCGAACACACTGTGTCATGCCACGGATTTTTATCACTGCCTATAGAAAATGGTAGTTTCTTCCTATTTAAAGATTTGTTTTTCTTGTTTTTCAGCGGAAAGTGGTAGCAAATGCAAGTTCCGTACTTACACTCCGGACAAGTTCTGCGAGCATTTACAACAGAAGCACGTTGGCGCCACCTCGCATCCTTGCTATGTAAGTATTTTAAAGTATAAACACGATATAATGTGTAAAATATGAAATGGATAAGGAAATTTACCATAGACAAAAAATATCGATAAGAAAGTTATTGTTAGCCTGGATAAAGGGCCGTATGGATGGAATAATATTGTCTCACAATCCTTGCCACAATTTCTTGCGTTGAGTGTCTTCAAGCAAGCGACATGTAATTTTTATAATTTTTTCTTTTTTGAGGGAAACTTCAAATAATTACCTACTCACTACATTCTCATGATTTATAGCTTTGCATTCTGAAACTTGCCAACAGTCGCAAATAGCTGTCAGATATTTACATGTTTTGATTAATTTGTTAATATTGCTGAATGGAAATATGAAGTATCGCTATAAATATTGATTATCATAATCATTAGAATATTTAGTTAAAAAAAAAAAAACCAGCGAAGTGCGTGTCGGACCACGCACAATGAAGGGTTCCGTAGTTGGGATGAATTTATTCTAAGCACAATTTTAACATTGTAGTTGAAACACATGTTATCCCTTGCATTCCATCTGCAAATGTAAGTTTGTACGCACAATATTGTGAGACTAGATAGACTGTCCGCGGCTTCGCCCGCGTGGATGTCGGATTTCATAGGTTTTAATTTCTTGCGCAGACCCCTAATTATTTTTTAAAATAAAAGTAGCCTAAGTTACTCCTTATAACATCAGCAATCTACCAGTGAATATGCCGTCAAAATGGGTTTCGGAGATTAGCCGGAACAAACAAACAAACAAACGGACAGACAGAAAAAAAATTGAATTTTTTTTTTGTACTGTATATGTATGTAATACTTTCATAATTATGGGTTTAGTAAAAAGCTGTTATTTTGACATTAAAAACAGACACTTCAAGTTCATTTATTTGTTTGTAATATGATAGCTTCTGACCGCGACTTCGTCCGCGTGAAATTTCTTGCTCCCCCGACCCACCACGTCGCATCGCATTGCTTGCCCGCGCTATTACTTCGTTTTCGCTTAGCGTTCTTTTTTTTATTTTTGCTCGGCACCTAAGGGTCCTAGCGTGATATTAAATATGCCTATAGCTAATTGGGCTATCAAATGCTAAAGAATTTTTCAAATCCGACGAGTAGTTAGTGCGTTCAAACAAACAAAAAAAAGTGTGTCGGTCAGCTCTGACGCACGACTGGAGTTTACTCCTGTTTTTTTGCTGTTTCGATTTTCTATTTTTCGGTCATTTCTATCGGGCAGGGTTTCTTCAATGATTCAGTGCCATACCAAAAGCAACTTATCGTGTAAAGGTGCTCGTCCCCCCCCCCCCTTCCTCTAGCCCCCTCGCTGCCCCTCTCCCCCATATAGATATAGATTTACCATGTTATTTTAAGGCCATAGACTAATTATAGGTTTTCCTTTAAACTATAGGTAAAGAACTATTTTCTGTATTTTTTTTTAAATTTTAGCCTGAGTAGTTTCAGAGATAAGGGGGGGGGGGGAAGGTAAATTTTCGTCAATTTTCTTAAATAACTTTAAAACAATTTATTTTAATAGTATTAAAAAAAAAAAGAATTGAGAGACAGTAAGCCCTTTCTTTTTATATATCACACGGTATAGTTTGCAATATTTTTTTTTTATTTTTCTTAATATCCCCCCAAAAGGGGCCCCCCCATATTCAAAATTAATTTATTTATGATATAAGTACGTCGGTGTTTGGGTCACAGAAATTCATATGTGTACCAAATTTCAACTTAATCGGTTCATTAGATTCGGAGTAAATTGGCTGTGACAGACGGACAGACAGACACACGAGTGATCCTATAAGGGTTCCGTTTATTCCTTTTGAGCTACCGAACCCTAAAACGCATCTGGAAACTTTAAAAATTGCCCTTTTTACGCGTCAAACTGTTACATTGTTGTAGCAGTTTTTCTAATTCAGTGTTATTATTGCAATCCGTAATTCACATTTTTTTAATAGTGATATTTCGTATTTTCTTTCAGTAATATTATATGACGGCTATTTGCGAAGTTGTTAACTTTTAGAATGCATGCTCTTAGTTCGACACTACAATATGAAAGTTACATGCACGTAAAAAAAATGGAGAAGCAAAACATTTCTATGAAAACATAATCGAGACTAGGCAGTATCCTCTACAGTTCTATCATTAATTCCATTACAGAAGTGCCAACTGGAAGTGTCATCGCCATCAGAATTGGTCCAGCATATGAAGTCCCACGGGTTGATGTTATACCAGTGTACTTGGTGCGTCTTAGGGGCTGACAACGAAGGAGAACTACTGGCCCATGTATCCACCCTGCACCCGACGAAGCAACCCCAAGCTTACTTGAGAATTATCACTAACAAAGTATGTGGGGTTTCTACTGTATTTTACGTATTTTTGTGTGAAATCAAGCTATAGTCTATTAATATCTTCTGTATAGGGTGACTGGTAATTAGTGACCGATACTTAAACACATGATTATACTCATGATAACAAGCAACTTTTAATATGAGACCAAACCTGAAATCGCGAAAAAAAAATCGGCTGTCCCATACATTCATGTTCGCATAACTCGTCAAAATGTAGGGAGCAGCTGATTTTTTTTTGCGATTTCAGGTTTGGTACCATAGTAAAAGTTGTTTGTTATCATGAGCACAATCATGTGTTGAAGTATCGGTCACTAATTAGCAGTCACCTTATATACATCTTTTGTAACCAAGGAGAGGGGTTCGTGGCTGCATGAAACAACCGCATGGGTCGATCGAAGGTTAATCTACGCTTGCCGCGGTCGGGTCATGGATGGGTTACCATGCATTAAATATCTAGAAAGAAATCACGTTAAGCCATTGGTCCCGGCTGTCGTTCGTAGATCTTTGACAGTCGTTATGGGTAGTCAGAAGCCCAAAAGTCTGACAACCAGTCTTACCAAGGGGTATTGTGTTACCCAGTAACTGGGTTGTGGAGGTCAGATAGGCAGTCTTTCCATGTAAAATACTGATATTCAACTGCATCTGGTTAGACTGGAAGCCGACCCCAACACAGTTGGGAAAAGGCTAGGCAGATTGATTGACGTCTTTTGTAAACCAGTCAGGATTGTAGCCGTATTTTGCTTTTTCCTATGCTTAGTTTTTGCATTGTCGCTATAACACCCATTTTCTTAAAAGGATTAGCTTTTAACTGCTGTCTGAAATAACAACTGCCAGTCAAATCTGTTGACATGAGTTTATAGTCATGGCAATTTTTTGTGTTTATAAGCCTTTTAGAAACCGGTAAGTCTGGCTATAATGACTTACAAACAATAAAAATTATCGCCAGTATTCTTATGTACCATTTCTATTGCAGGAGGGTTCTAACGAGCTGAGGGTCCTTCCACTAGCCTTCCTGAACAAAATGAAAGTGCCAACTGAAGATGTGACTCCGAGCGCAACCAAGGAGAACCCAGTGCGTGAAGCGGAACGGTCCATAGATCTGGAGAAACTTATCGGTCTCACTATGATGGAACCACAGCTTGAACTGAGCGAACCCACTCCGGAAGAACATCCTCAAGATATCATTCCTAAAGCTGTGGAACAAGCAGTTGCACCTATTGCGCCTGTTGCACCAACTGTCCCTGTCGCTGAACTAGAAGCCGGAATCATCGGTCCTAGCCTGACAGATGTTACAAACCAACCTTCCGTACATACTCCACTCGCTTCTGTTACCGCTGAACCGCCGCTAACTATCACTAGGGAACCTATTAAAACTGAGATCGAAACACCTAAGAGCTTGTCCGGCGCGGTAGTAGTGCTGGACAGTGACGACGAGGACTCGCGGCAGCCCATTATCGACCTTTCGGATGAAGACGCCTCCGTCAGCAACAAACAAGCGCCGACGCAGGCCATTAACCAGAAGGTGCCGCTCGCACTCCTTAGCACGTGCCCCAAATGTCTGCAAATATGCAAATCCATAAATGGCTTGAAAAAACATCTCTTCTACTGCTATCCCGACAAAGAACAGGGCTGCAAATGTGCGCACTGCCCATACATGGCCAGCAACAGAGATAACATCATGCACCACTACATGCACGACCATTGTGACCGAAATATATACCAGTGCGGTGTCTGCCGCAGCAGTCAATTGAACCTGGCCATGGTCAAACGACACCTCAAATATGTGCACAAAGAGAAAGACTTTGTAATCTCGGCCACCACAGAAAACGGGATCTCTTGTTTTGTCGTTAATGTGGCAAAAAAGGAGAAGAGAGAGCTGCCAAAGAGGAAATTGAGCGCCAGTGCTACCGAAACCTTAATTAAGCGGCGATTCTGGCCTCGAGAAATTAATCAGCTTCCGATAAATCCTATTTTGGATCACTTGGTTTACTGTGAGATTTGCGAGTTTAGTACCAAAGTGCGGTTGAATATGGTGCGGCACCTGCAGCTGCACGCGGAGCAGCAGCCGGTGGCGCAGACCGCGCCCGTGAACCCCGTGCCACATCTCGAGACCAACGAGAAGCACTTCGACCGGATGGTGAACCTGGCATCCAGCTCGCTGGTGCCGCGAGACCGCGCCGCGCCCGCACCCGCGCCGCCAGCCGCGCAGCCCGTGCCGCGCGAGCTGGCTGCGCGCTACCCGCAGCAGATCTCGGCGCGCGCGCGCAACACGTGCGGCGCCGTGGGCTGCAGCTACACGTCGGTAGA
Source organism: Cosmia pyralina (assembly GCA_946251885.1). NCBI lineage: Eukaryota > Metazoa > Arthropoda > Insecta > Lepidoptera > Noctuidae > Cosmia > Cosmia pyralina. The sequence continues at coordinate 10,572,313 of OX276361.1, forward strand.
CGAGCCCATGCTCAAGCGCCACTGGGAGGCGCTGCACTCCGGCCCCGCTAGCTTCAACTTCCGCTGCGTGCACTGCCCCAACAATCAAACCACTGACACGTCGAAGCCTATCACCGCCAACCGAGTGGTGCAGCATCTGAAAATGCACGACGACACCCTGTACGCTTGCTCTAAGTGTCACATCTATCACTACAAACGTGATTTCATTGAGAAGCATATGATGGAGTTGCATCCGAACGCTCCGCTGTATATAGTGCGGGAGAGCGCGAGTGCGGTAGCGGCGGCTGCAGGCGCGGCGTCAGCCAGCGCCGCGCCCACGATGGACTTGAAGCCGTGGCAGTGCGGCTTCTGTAAATTCAAAAGCATGTTGCGCCCCGAAGTGGCGGAGCATTGCTTCAAGTTGCATCAGTCGAAGATGCAGTTCAGATGTGGTTACTGTCCGTACAGGGCGTCCGCGTTGGAGAATGTGAACAACCACCTGGCACATTCACACGCTAACGAGCCTGAAGATGTGATCTATTACTACTATAGAGAAGGCTCCCTACCGGACGAGGCGGACGGGACCCCGCGGTGGATGAAACAGCGGCAGAAAATGGGGTCAAACTTGCCTGAGGTTAAGACTGAGGAGCAGGAAACCCCAGACCAGACACCATCAGTGCCGACCCCTCCTGTCAATATCGACCTGAATTTGGTCAAGAAGGAAGTTAATGAGGCGGTTCCAGAGTCAGCGAAATCCTTGGAGGATTTGTGCAAGAGATTCGGACAGTTCTGTGAGCCGAATGGAATCAAGTTCAAGTGCCCACTATGCAATGTTATATCGGAAGACACCAGGGAGGCTATGCAGTCTCATTTGTATGAAGAACTGCAGTACAGGAAGTAAGCAAATTTATTTTAATAGGTCATTTATGTCAATTCAGTGATAGTTTGGCTCCTAGAACATTAAAATAAAACACTGGGGTTGCTGTGCTTCTTGCTATTCAGTATCAAATCGCTTTTTATGCTAATAATATTGAAATGTGCAATTTTGTTTTTAAAGATTTTCATTAGCTTTAAATTGATATAAGATAATTGATTGAATAGCAAATCTTGTAAATTTAACCTATGTGCTTTTGCAACGTGTTTTGGTCAAAAACACTCGCAAACAAAAGCAGCACGTACAATTGTTCATTTTCCACGTAAAATCTTCCAGATGGGGATGCGGCCTCTGCAACTACAAGGCTTTCCACAAAGCCGGCCTCACGGAACATATGAGCATCGAGCACTTCAGGCAGTACGACCACATCGAGCTGCCCAAAGACGTCAACAAAGAGAAATGGGTCGCGGGACAGTTGGACCATCAAGCGTCTATTATAGACAAGCATAAGGCCAACTTGGCTAAACAGAAAATTATTGTCGAAAAAGTAACTAAGCCTGTACCTGTCGTCGCCCCTCCTACCGTTGATGTAGTTGAAAGGTATTCGAAGGCACAGTTGGTGGAAGCTTTCGGCGAGTTCGGAGCGCCCAGTCATAGCATGTACTGCTGTCCTAAGTGTGGCTCGCTGCATAAAGACGAGGCGGCCATGCGAGACCATTTGGAGATGGAGCTTAATAAGATCAGGTAACTTAAGATCCTGTCCACTTCGTAAGATTAGTATAATAATTAATTAGGTATGTTATTTATGTTCTGCTGTTTTTTTAGTGGCTGTCTTACTTTCAATTGCATTGAATTTATTAAATCACTTTAAACATAAAACTTTTGTTAGTAAATTAATTATTCATCTACATTAAGAAGCTTCAATAATTATTTTGAAATTTTCAGGTGGGGTTGCACTAACTGTTCAATCAAATATCAGACGTATCATGAAGCGCAGTTTCATTGCAAGGGTCACGACGGCTCCTCCAGGCCCACGGAGGCGATACGAGACCCGTCGATGCGTGCTGCGTGGGTCACCAACATCATACAGCTGCAGAAGAAGACCCTCCAGTGTGTCTCCGTCACACCCGCCACCTCAGAGCCCCCAACTCCTGAAAAGAGTTTTACCGAAACCGATAATAATTCTCTTCTCGTTGTCCGATACGAAGAGCGCGTGCCTACACCCGATCAAGTGCCTGCCAGCCGGAAGAGATCCGCGCCAGATAGTGATGACGAACGACTCGTCATCGACGAGGCCGGTCCCAGGAAGAAGGCTATAAGACCATGCCCACACTGCCCCCACAAGTCTAAATATTACAACTCTTGGAAAGAACACGTACTTAAGCATCATAATCTGAAGCCATACTCGTGCTACTATTGCGACTACAACTGTTCCTACCGGCAAAGCATTATAGGACACACAGAAAAAGCTCACCCTGGTAAACCGCTGGTGATGAAAATGACAGGCATACCCCCCGCAGAGTCATACATTCTTTCGCCGAGGAAGAGACTATCTGCAGAAGAGGAAACTAATGTACCCAAAATAATATGCTTATTCTGTGAAAATTCAATAGCAGAAACTGATGTTGACTCTCATCTACATGAAAATATCAGACCCGACTTTGCTAGAAAGGGCGATGTGGTCGTCAAATGCTGCATTTGCTTAGTTCTGCGCCTTGACGTGAAATCTCTACAGGAGCACCACAACCTGGCGCATCCACACATACCGGTCAACTATGCGTGGTTCAAGCTGCATCATGACACCAGAGAAACACATTTCTGCGGTCATTGTGACGATATAGGATTTAAATTCCTAAGAGACTTGAAGACACACCACAACGCTGTTCACCCCACACTTCTGTTCAAATACACAACTGTGCCGTATGTACCTGCGGATGGTAATAGAGAAAGTAAGAAGAAAGAGGAGCCTCATCTTCTGAAGAGATGCGCTAGGAAGTCGACCACGAAGCTCCCGGGCGGCAAGACTGTCGCCAAGAAGTCCACGACCAAACTACCTTACAGTGTTCCGAGTACTTCAGATGACGGGTATTCCTATTATAACTCAAAGCCTGAATCCCTAGAACACTATGCTAACGTCACTACTCTGATGTCATTCTGCAACAGAATGATGCCCTTCACTTTGAAGAAACTGAGTGAAATCATCAACATTGAGCCTAAAGTTATTGTGAATGACATTCGAGCTGGCACCTCCAGTGATAAGACACTTTAAAAGTGAAAAATAAGTATAAAGCGCGGACAAAGTGTTGAACGATCAATTATTGAACATAAGTTGTATTAGTTTAGGAGTTGTATCGTTTTGAGGTCAGATTTGTGTTAGTTGCAACGTCGCTTAGCGATTTAAAGACGCTCGATCTTCATACTTGACTGATATACATTTTAATTAGTGCGATAGTTACTAATAGACTAAGCGCACTTGCACTAAACAAGGTGTGCACCGGCGATATGTTCTTTCTTAAGGGTGAAATAGCCAAATTAGAATTGCCAACCATTTTTAGCATACAAATATATATTTAAGCTTTCTCTGTCAATGGTATGAATATTAATAATAATAAGAAACATTAATTTGTTAAAAATAAATGCAAATATATGGTATAAATAAATACGCAACTATTTAGAGTATACTTGTTGCACGAACTAGACTACCCTATTGCAATTTATTAAACACACATTTCCTCTATAAATAATACATTAAAAATAGCGCATATTTTACCTGAAACGATATTAAACATTATTAGTATGGAAATCTGTGATTTACGATACATTCTTGTAAGATTTATATGATAATAGTAAGTAGGTAGGTATGTATAGTTAACAATTTTGAGCATTTATAACACCATAAGCGGTAGAGTTCCTTTTGTTTTGTTTATGTACGTCAAGCCGCGGATTTGATTCTTGTAAAAGCTTTATTACAGGACTAAAATTTTGGAAATATTGCAAGCATTGGAATAAAAATAATACATATTATCTTATAATAAGAATAATTATGCTTCCTTTTTTGATACTTCATATTTTTTGAAAACTTTAAACTGTATTGAATTAATGTACATACATACATAACAGTTAGGCAGAAACTAATAATGTATAATTCGTATCATAGTAATAAATAATTATAATGTGAATATATTCAGTCGGTAAAAATAACAGTAAACACATTACATAAATAAAATCCATGTGAATGTGAAATGCTAAAAACATTTTCTGCAATTGGTTCAATTATGTAACGTATTTATAGTGCAGTGTCTGTACTATTGTGAATTGTCTATGTTCTCGAGTTCACGGCTTGAAACCTACATAAATCAAACCTCAATATATTATTTTTTTTCCTTTTTCTAATTCCAAAACTGCATCTGAATGTGAAATTAGAACATTTTCTGCCATTTCTTCAATTATGTATGGTAACGTGTTTGAAGTCGGCGTGTCTGTACTATTGTGATTTGTCTTGTTAATAATTACAAAGAATAGTTTATTCGCCAAATTATATTTCCATTCAGACAGAATAAACATTTTTTTGCAAAATACCGTTTTATTATTTTATCTACTTACACTTATCTTAAAAATAATGAAATCAGTACGATAGCCTCTCTGCGAGTTTTTATATTTAGTCGTGTGACTGACACTGGCATGGCCACCATCAGGGATTTTAATTTTGGTAACATGTAAAATTAGTCGCTAATTAGTCGAAATTTGCCGCCAAATATCAGAATTTGTCGGTCACTGGTTCAAAAGTTTGGGTTTTTGGTGACCGATCTGGAGAGCGTGTTCCCAGCTTGGCCACATTTATATATCAAAATCACGTCATGCTCCCTGGTGGAACCACCTTTGCTTTTACAAATATAAGTTATTTAAAAAGGTCTATCACCCAGTTTCTGAATTGAGAATTTGAGGTTGAGAACGTCCTAATCTGTACTTAAGTATAACTTAAACATTTTTTCGTTTCTGAATTAAGTTTTTTTAAACTCTAATCAAGATTTGAGTAATATACACCCAGTTTCTGAATTGAGAATTTGAGGTTGAGAACGTCCTAATCTGTACTTAAGTATAACTTAAACATTTTTTCGTTTCTGAATTAAGTTTTTTTAAACTCTAATCAAGATTTGAGTAATATAACATCATTTACTCAAATTTGAAAGAAAGCATGCTTAACTCATGCTTAAAGCCGTCAGTTGCGTTTCTGAATTAAGAAAAATGTGTTTGACAATACTCAAAGCATAATCAACGTCAAGTTGAGCAGTTGAAAGTTGACACACCAATTTCGGCTATTCAAACTGTAATCAGCTATATAATAACTAGTGATTTTGGTCATAATGAGTGACGACGATACTTCCTTGTCGTCTGTGGAGATGCCTCAACGCAGACAACCGCGCAGAAGAATAGCAGGACATCGGCCTAACTTGTTCATCACGCTAAGCGATGAACAATTTAAGAGTCGGTTCCACTTTACGAACATTGAGGTAATATGTACTAACGTACGTATCGTACGTACGTTAGTACATATTACCTCAATGTTTGCGAAGGAGTTGGTTCGGTTTATTTTTAACAAAATAAAGCCTAAACTAACCTGTCTTATTCAACGGCAGGACTGTATTTCTCCCATATTACAGCTGCTAATAGCTCTTAGGTTTTATGCGACTGGTAGCTTTCAAGCTGTTGTGGGGGACACCGTGAATGTGAGCAAGGCGACGGTGTGCCGCGTGGTAGAGAGGGTGACTAGTGCCATAGCATTGTTGAAACGGCAATATGTTCGTATGCCCACTGCGCAGGAGAGACCATCAGTGGCGGCACGATTTTTTGACATAGCTGGATTTCCTAGAGTCATAGGTGCTGTAGACTGCACTCATGTAAAAATAAATTCACCAGGAGGGAGCAGAGCTGAGCTGTATAGGAACTAAAAAGGTTTTTTTCTATAAACGTTCAAGCCATCTGTGATGCCAATTTACAAATAACTAGTGTCATTGTACGTTGGCCAGGCTCCGTACACGACACTACTATTTGGAACGACTCACCACTTGCAGCTCAGTTTGAAGCTGGCAGATTTGGGTCATCCCTTATTCTCGGAGATAGTGGTTACCCATGCCTTAGGTATCTCATGACACCCTTCTTGAACCCTGCCTCTCCATCCCAAGAAGCCTATAACAGATCCCAGATAGCATCACAAAACACAATTGAAAGGTGTATTGGTGTTCTTAAAAGAAGATTTCCATGCCTACATGCAGGAATGCAGTTAAAACTTCCAAAAGTATTGAAGGTGATTGTGGCGTGTGTTGTTCTTCATAATATTGATCTTCATCTTGATAACTACATCATGGAATATGATGAACATGTACAAGAAGAAAGTGATGAACCATTACCTCAAGTGTCAAACACACAAAATTTTGCTACCAGAACATCCATAGTACAAAATTATTTCACCCAATAAAAGTTTAAATATTACAATAGTATTACAATAAAAAAAAATTTAGGTATTGTAATATTTTTAATTATTCCTAATTTAATCAGTTACATAAAAATTAAAAAATACAGCTTTGCTCTAAAATACAGCCTTGTAGGATCGGAAGTACAGTACTATAGGTATGAGCCCGACCCAGTTCTCGAAAATGGAAATATCACATTGTACTGGGATCGATCCATCATCACTGCCATGACTATTGTTGCCAATAAGCCTGATATAGTGGTGTACTCACCGATCATTGTGCCGATAGTCGTATTGATGTATTTTTGTTACCGCTATAACAACAAATACTAAAAAACAGAATAAAATAAATATTTAAGGGGGCTCCCATACAACAAACGTGTTTTTTTTTTGGTACGGAACTCTCCGTGCGCGAGTCCGACTCGCACTTGACCGGTTTTTGATTCTATATGGAAGCTTCCCAAACGCTCTTCGAACGAACGAGTGTAGTGTCTCAGATCTCTATGAGAGTGGGAGCTACATGGGCAATTGCCATGACTTTTGTCTTATCCATGTTCATTTTAAGACCCACTGTTTCGGAAGCTCTGCTGAGGTCATCGAGCATTGTACTGAGCTCCTCCATAGTCTCAGCCTTGGATTACTATATCGTCGGCAAATCGAAGGTCAGTGACGTACTCGCCATTGATGTTGATGCCTAGCCCTGTTTCTTGTGGATATAGTATGCCCCTGTCCTTTTGCATTCTATTACACTTAGGTATCTGAAGCAATAATAAATAAACGTAAAATTATATGTTGGTAAACATTAGGTAGGGGCCGGAAGGTTCTGGAGTGGCGACCGCGTACCGGAACACGTAACATTGGAAGGCCTCCCACAAGTTGGGCTTGGGGAAGGCCTATGTCCAGCAGTGGACGTCTTTCGGCTGATATGATGATGATGACGATGATGAAACATTATACCTTATTATCTCGTTATTATGTACTTACTTAGTTATTATTGAAAGAAGATTTTCTTTCTCCTCTAGAGTATAGTTAGGCGATCTCTTTTTCTTATCTATCCATTTTAATTGGTATAAAACAGAATTCCAATAAAACTTGTGTTTATTTACTTTCAGTTTGACATTCACGATTCAGTTCATAGAAACACGTCGAATTGCTAAAATATACATATATATTAAATTGCTAAAATATGCATTAGCAACTCTAATAACATAAATTTGTTGAAATTATTTAAAATTCACTTACTTTTTCAGTCTGTTTTAAATTTATAAGAATAAAATGATGTAATATTATGAGTCTTTGAAAAGTACCGGTTTTTGAATGTAAATTGGAACGTGTTAGCTTTGATCAAGAATACTTAAGTAAATGATCAGTTGATTATGGTTTGACGAAATTCGATTTTGACTTGTGAAACGCAAAAACCTTAAGCGCATACTTATGTATTTGAGAATAATCAGTTGAGATTTGCTACTTTTCTCAAATCAGAAACCGGGTATTAACATCATTTACTTAAATTTGAAAGAAAGCATGCTTAACTCATGCTTAAAGCCGTCAGTTGCGTTTCTGAACTAAGAAAAATGTGTTTGACAATACTCAAAGCATAATCAACGTCAAGTTGAGCAGTTGAAAGTTGACACACCAATTTCGGCTATTCAAACTGTAATCAGCTATATAATAACTAGTGATTTTGGTCATAATGAGTGACGACGATACTTCCTTGTCGTCTGTGGAGATGGCTCAACGCAGACAACTGCGCAGAAGAATAGGATATCGACAGGACATCGCCCTAACTTGTTCATCACGCTAAGCGATGAACAATTTAAGAGTCGGTTCCACTTTACGAACATTGAGGTAATATGTACTAACGTACGTAACGTACGTACGTTAGTACATATTACCTCAATGTTTACGAAGGAGTTGGTTCGGTTTATTTTTAACAAAATAAAGCCTAAACTAACCTGTCTTATTCAACGGCAGGACTGTATTTCTCCCATATTACAGCTGCTAATAGCTCTTAGGTTTTATGCGACTGGTAGCTTTCAAGCTGTTGTGGGGGACACCGTGAATGTGAGCAAGGCGACGGTGTGCAGCGTGGTAGAGAGGGTGACTAGTGCCATAGCATTGTTGAGACGGCAATATGTTCGTATGCCCACTGCGCAGGAGAGACCATCAGTGGCGGCACGATTTTTTGACATAGCTGGATTTCCTAGAGTCATAGGTGCTGTAGACTGCACTCATGTAAAAATAAATTCACCTGGAGGGAGCAGAGCTGAGCTGTATAGGAACTAAAAAGGTTTTTTTCTATAAACGTTCAAGCCATCTGTGATGCCAATTTACAAATAACTAGTGTCATTGCACGTTGGCCAGGCTCCGTACACGACACTACTATTTGGAACGACTCACCACTTGCAGCTCAGTTTGAAGCTGGCAGATTTGGGTCATCCCTTATTCTCGGAGATAGTGGTTACCCATGCCTTAGGTATCTCATGACACCCTTCTTGAACCCTGCCTCTCCATCCCAAGAAGCCTATAACAGATCCCAGATAGCATCACGAAACACAATTGAAAGGTGTATTGGTGTTCTTAAAAGAAGATTTCCATGCCTACATGCAGGAATGCAGTTAAAACTTCCAAAAGTATTGAAGGTGATTGTGGCGTGTGTTGTTCTTCATAAAATTGATCTTCATCTTGATAACTACATCATGTAATATGATGAACATGTACAAGAAGAAAGTGATGAACCATTACCTCAAGTGTCAAATACACAAAATTTTGCTACCAGAACATCCATAGTACAAAATTATTTCACCCAATAAAAGTTTAAATATTACAATAGTATTACAATAAAAAAAAAATGTAGGTTTTAATAATTTAATCAGTTACATAAAAATTAAAAAATACAGCTATGCTCTAAAATACAGCCTTGTAGGATCGGAAGTACAGTACTATAGGTATGAGCCCGACCCACTTCTCGAAAATGGAAATATCACATTGTACTGGGATCGATCCATCATCACTACCATGACTATTGTTGCCAATAAGCCTGATATAGTGGTGTACTCACCGATCATTGTGCCGATAGTCGTATTGATGTATTTCTGTTACCGCTATAACAACAAATACTAAAAAACAGAATAAAATAAATATTTAAGGGGGCTCCCATACAACAAACGTGTTTTTTTTGCCGTTTTTGTAGAAAATGGTACGGAACTCTCCGTGCGCGAGTCCGACTCGCACTTGACCGGTTTTTGATTCTATATGGAAGCTTTCCAAACGCTCTTCGAACGAACGAGTGTAGTGTCTCAGATCTCTATGAGAGTGGGAGCTACATGGGCATTTGCCATGACTTTTGTCTTATCCATGTTCATTTTAAGACCCACTCTTTCGGAAGCTCTGCTGAGGTAATCGAGCATTGTACTGAGCTCCTCCATAGTCTCAGCCTTGGATTACTATATCGTCGGCAAATCGAAGGTCAGTGACGTACTCGCCATTGATGTTGATGCCTAGCCCTGTTTCTTGTGGATATAGTATGCCCCTGTCCTTTTGCATTCTATTACACTTTGGTATCTGAAGCAATAATAAATAAACGTAAAATTATATGTTGGTAAACATTAGGTAGGGGCCGGAAGGTTCTGGAGTGGCGACCGCGTACCGGAACACGTAACATTGGAAGGCCTCCCACAAGTTGGAGCGATGACCTTGTGAAGGCCGCAGGAATCCGCTGGATGCGGGAAGCACGGAGCCGGTCGAAGTGGCGGTGCTTGGGGAAGGCCTATGTCCAGCAGTGGACGTCTTTTGGCTGATATGATGATGATGATGATGATGAAACATTATACCTTATTATCTCGTTATTATGTACTTACTTAGTTATTATTGAAAGAAGATTTTCTTTCTCCTCTAGAGTATAGTTAGGCGATCTCTTTTTCTTATCTCTATCCATTTTAATTGGTATAAAACAGAATTCCAATAAAACTTGTGTTTATTTACTTTCAGTTTGACATTCACGATTCAGTTCATAGAAACACGTCGAATTGCTAAAATATACATATATATTAAATTGCTAAAATATGCATTAGCAACTTTAATAACATAAATTTGTTGAAATTATTTAAAATTCACTTACTTTTTAAGTCTGTTTTAAATTTATAAGAATAAAATGATGTAATATTATGAGTTTTTGAAAAGTACCGGTTTTTGAATGTAAATTGGAACGTTTTAGCTTTGATCAACAATACTTAAGTAAATGATCAGTTGATTATGGTTTGACGAAATTCGATTTTGACTTGTGAAACGCAAAAAACTTAAGCGCATACTTATGTATTTGAGAATAATCAGTTGAGATTTGCTACTTTTCTCAAATCAGAAACCGGGTGTTAGTCTATAAAATTCTAGTCCTATTAAAAAAAGTCTATATCTCTAGTTTTGATGTAACCTTTTATTTAAAGTGGTTGCACTGCGTAGTATCCTTCCAGGCGAAACCACCTTGATATAATTATTATCTATTAGGTAATATAGGTAATACGGGCTGGTATCCGCAACTCCACTCTTATACATAGTATAAGCAAATATATAGTATCAAATATTTCTATAAGTGAACAAGTACCATCAAATCATCAATCTAATTTAAAAATACGAACAAGTGTCAAAAAGTGCCTGTGCAAAAAATACGAAAAAAGCTTTTTCTCGTTGAAATAGTCTCTAAGCGCCTAGATTAAAGTTCTTAGCAAATAACGTTTACGTGAAATATCATACAATGATCTTTCAGGCGTTTAGTTTATTAGCATATAAATAATAATATATTTTCTTGTTATATTATTAGTTTTAGGCCTGATTGTTCAATAGGTTGATAACTTTTACCTGAAGATTAAATGTGTCAGTTTGACATATTTTCCATATAAAAACTGTCAAATCGCCATATTTATTCCTGTGATAAAAATTATCTGACTTGAACAATCAGCCCATCAGCCCTTATTATTTATTTATTATTTTGTTTACTAAAATTATAGTAGGTATGATTTACTCGAAAAAAAAAAAATGCCTTGCCGTATTAATTAAAAATCAGAGACAACAGTAAGGAGTGTGTTTTAAATTAAAAATATAATTGTGTGAGAAATATTACAGTGATTAATTTCTTACGATCCATAGACCTAGCTGTGTTTCAATGTTTTAATATTTATTATATAGCTCGATGAAATATTCTATTTAACCTTTGGTATGCCGCGAAAGACACAGTTACGGTACCGTTGTATGCCGCGAAAAAATGGAGAGATCGCGCGGCCGCGCAACATTAAGTTTGACATCAAATATCATTAAAATTAGAAAACGTATCTTCTGCCTGTTTTTTTATTATAAAAGACAATGCATCCAAATTTTATAGATGAATAATTTAGTAGAATATCATGAGTGGTGTATTTATTATAAATCATTATTTCTTACGTTAGGGAAAAAAATGTTAATACTTTGGTAAAATGCAGATATTAAAAAGATAGTTATTATATTTAGACTTTTTCTTGTTTTATTATATTCTTCGATATATTGTGATCATAATAACACCATAAATTAGTTAATCCAGGTAACATATTTTAGAAAGACAAGAGTTTCTTTTTTGCAAATTTTTGTAGCATTTCCAAGCGCGGATCCGCGTTCCGGCACAGACTGGTCCATTCTTATACAGGATGGTGTGGGTTATGAAAACTGCTTTCAAAGTTTTGATCGTTTTTTTTTGCCAATAGTAAGGAATTTTAGTGATTACTGATTAGCTAATTAACCGACTTCAAAAAAAGGAGGAGGTTCTCAATTCGTCGTCATCTTTTTTAAAATTTTAAAATTTTTTCTAAATCACATTGCTCACGAATATTGAAAAAAATGGAATTCAGCATTTAAACAACTTGTTAAATATAGAACACATTTAATAAAGAAGCATCAAGCCATAGATTACAGCACACAATCGGCATTCATCACTCGGGTAATGGTCATAAATAGCGAACATACACCTCTGGCACCAAAAAAGTTTTGTGTTAATTAGCGTTTTAAAAGTAATATTAGTGTCAGTGCGGCGAAAAAAATGAGAAAGCAGCTCTGGGTTGGTAGGCAAGTCACACACGGCACATACATTTAGCTTCACGAAGTGCGTTTCCTTCCATGGCCATTTCAAATCGTGAATACACAAACGGTAATCTTCTTTGTTTAGATAATTATCAACATCTAAGAAAACAACCATTGTTTATGTCCTATAACAAATCGACAAATATATTGTTAAAACACCATCTTGATTTCCATTTAACGAACATCTTTGAAAATACAGTACCTACATAAACAAACAGTTATCAATGATTTTAGTTCCTTACTAATCAAATAAAACGCGGATCTGCGTTCCGGCATATCAAACGTTGAACAATTTTAACACATCCTGTATTCGAATATTCTAAAAGCCGGAACGCGGATCAGCGCTCAAATCGGTTTGTACAAGTCTCAACAAGAATTTAGACGGAATGGTGCGTGTTCGCTGTCGATGTAATATTTCTTCGAAATCTCCGTAAAATTACCTTCGTAAATACAAATAAATTAATTTCTTTGTAAAATAATAATACCCAGATACGAGTAGTTCAAATCAACAAATTTTGGGACTAACGGTCAGAGCCAAACTTTACGTCGATTTATCAGGTGTTTATAAGTACTTATTCGTAATATTTTTATTACAAACTACGATAATATATAACCACGTAGATAAAAAACTATACTTTACTTACTTTTTCACGATGTATCATCGCAAACACTTTGTAATAAACATAGTCACGTACGCTAGGAACACAGTTAAGAATTGAATGTTTCGATTGAATACTTCACACGAATGACGAATGAAAATGAGTGGTTTGACCGCATTAGAAGCTAACTTCATTCAATAGGAACTCTTTTCTACGATTTTAAACCTTACCCGTATGTAAATACCACAGAACAACGCAAAAAATCGCGTAAAGTCGTTTCAGCGTGGATCCGCGTTCCGGCAGTAAAACGAGATTACGCGGATCCACGTTCCGGCATACCAAAGGTTAAGTAGTAATTCCTGAACTAAAACAACCTGTTATTCATTTACGGAAAACTCGAGTCTTTGCTTTTTTGTTATTTCAGGCGCTCAATGACCATTTCTATGAAAAATATCACGGTGTCGTCAGTTCTTAGAATAATTTAACATAGATTAAGGATTTGGGGAAACTAGTTCAACATAGAATTGTTATAGAAATATTTGATACTATATTTATTTGCTTATACGAGTACTATGTATAGTAATAGATATATCAAGGTGGTTTCGCCGGGAAGGATACTCCGCAGCGAAACCACTTTAAATAAAAGTTTACATCGAAACTAGGGTTAAAGACTTTTTTTAATAGGACTAGAATTTTATAGACATTCCATAGCCTTTTTTATGTAAATTATACTAGTTAAAGCAAAGGTGGTTCCGCCAGCATGACGGAAGCATGACGTTTAAAAACTAGGCCACCTAGCAGAGAGCTGTTTTCTCAAAGATATAGTCGCTAATTAGTCGCAAGTTTTCGCCAAGTCACAGAGTCGGGTCTTAGTTTCGAAGATATAATGAGTTCAATTTTATGTATAGTCCATGAGCTAGATCGATGAGTTTACGATAAAATCTTTGATCTAGCTCTTGAACTATACTTAAAAATTGAACTCATTATTTCTTCTAAACTAAGACCCGACTATATCTGTGACTTGGCGAAAACTTGCAACTAATTAGCGACTAAATCTGAGAGAAAAAAATTTTTGCTAGGTGGCCTAGTTTTTGAGATATAAATGTGGCCAAGCTGGGGAGACGCTCTCCAGATCGGCCACCAATCAATCAATCTGCTTAGCCTTTTCCCAACTATGTTGGGGTCGGCTTCCAGTCTAACCGGATGCAGCTGAATACCAGTATTTAACAGGAGCGACTGCCTCTATCTGACCTCCACAACCCATTATCTGGGTAATACGATACCCCTTAGTAAGACTGGTTGTCAGACTTTCGGGCTTCTGACTTCGACTGTCTACGATCCACGAATGACAGCCGGGGCTTAACATTCTTTCCGAGGCACGGAGGAGTCACCCATCCGCGGACCGACCCCGGCAAGCGTAGCTTAACCTGATGGATCGATCCGTTCGGCTGTTATTACTTAGCAACGAGCTCCTCGGCCACTAATGAACCCTTATAACTTTTGAACCAGTGACCGACAAATTCTTTTCAAAAAGCCAGTTTGTGGGTGACACTTTAATGTTGAAATGTGAAACCGTGCAGGGTCGTATTTAGCAGGGCTCCTGCAGGGCTGCAGCAATGACTTGCTCCGTAATTAATATCTCCTCTAGATGTAGCACCTACTACTGAGCGTCATACAAACTAACAAATGTGTTCCTCTTTCTTTACAAATAGACTGTGCTACAACGGAAGATTTAAAACAATCCTCCACGGGCGAGAGAATTGCGGCGATGGTTTCGGTCGTGCTATGAAATTCTCGCCGCGATGATTTCGCCGGTGGAGATAGCTTCATACAGTGTCTTATATAGAACTAGCTTTTGCCCGTGATTTCGTCCGTGTGAAATTTTTTGTTACCCCGACCCAACCCGTCGCATCGCATCGCCTGCTCGCGCGTTTGCTTCGTTTTCGCTTAGCGTTATTTCTGACTTTTTCTTCTTTTTGCTCGGCTCCCAAGAGTCCTAGCGTGATGTTAAATAACTCATAGCCTTCCTCAAAAATTGGGCTTTCCAATGCAAAAACAATTTATCTAATCCGACTGGGGTAGTTCCAGAGATACCTAAGCGCGTTAAAACAGACAAAAAACAAACTTCAGTTTTATTATTCGTAGATATAGATTTGATGTCACATTCTTTCACCCGTGTATATGGTTTCTTAACAGCAATAAAATAAACATCAAAAGAGGCTTCAGCAGAGCATTTAATGAATAACATAGGTAATCACATTTTCCGCAGTAGACTTTATATTTCAACAGTCAATGTTGCGTTCTGTGCTCCAACCTTGCTGACCGGTGGCATCACACGCACTATCACTCTGATGCACATCACGGCGGTGTTACTGTCATCCAGGATCCTGAACTCGATGGGCAACTGAGTTCCCTGTAATTAAGCGAACAAACTTGTAAATACAGGGCGACATTTCCCCCATCCGTCTCATCATAAGCAGATAAGTAGGTAGACGCTTCACTTTTTGTTAATTTTTCCTTTAATTCGGCATCTTTCACTCGAAGTGAAACGCCTGGACACAGAATGAATAAAAAAATAATTCATTAGATTCGATCCAACGACGTTTGATTTCGACACCAGCAGTGCTATTCTGTTCAAATCTCACCGTGAAAACTTGGGTGAAGTGAGCGTGGAGTGAGCTATAATATAGTGTCAAACCCTAGCATCAGGCAGAATGACAACTCACATCACCTAGGTTTTCACTGTGAGATTTGTACAGAATAGCACTCTTGGTATCTTTCAATGGCCTACCGAATAATCAAAAAATTAAATGAAAGGAGCGAATGAACGGTCATTCATTTAAACAGGGTTGCTCGTGGCTAAGTAATAGCAGCCGCACGGGTCGTTCCATCAGGTAAAGCTACGCTTGCCGGGGTTGGTCCGTGGATGGGTGACCATCTTTACATACCGAGACTCCTCCGTGCCTCAGAAAGCACGTTAAGCCGTTGGTCTCGGCTGTCATTCGTGTATCTTTGACAGACGTTACGGGTCGTCAGAAGCCCAAAAGTCTGACAACCAGTCTTACCAAGGGGTATCATATTACCCTGTTACTGGGTTGTGGCGGTCAGATAGACAGTCGCTCCATGTAAAATACTGGTAATCAGCTGCATCTGGTTAGACTGGAAGCCGACCCCAACATAGTTGGGAAAAGGCTAGACAGGCAAGTACTTGTAATTCGACGTATTCCTTGCAGGACGTCATAGTAGTAGGGTTTTTTAACCCTACTACTATGACGCACCAAATTAAGCCACCAAATGTTTTACCGAAATTCAATAGTTTTTGAGTTTGTTAGATTTTAAGTTTTTTTTTATGAAAAATACGATTCAAAAATTATTTACGGCGCGACTTTACTGGAATTTAACTTATTATCATAGCTGATGCCGTAGCAGATTTTTGTTAAAAATTAAAAGTTGAAAAATGCCTAAAACTTTGGCAAAGATCCTAATTAAACATTTTATTTTTCGTAAGTAATTTATATTTTTCTTAGACAAAAACTACAAAAAAAAAAAAAAAAAAAAAAACTGAACTTCGGTAGAACATTTGGTGGCTTAATTTGTTGCATTTTAACCCTACTATGAAGTCCTGCAAGGAATACGTCAAATTACAAGTTATACTAAGGATTTTTTTAAATTTAATTCACTTTGAATGAACCGTTCAATCGACAAGCGTAATTAGCGATAATTTTGATGAGTGTCCGTGTAAAATAAAAACTCAAACTCAACAGTGCAGGACTGTATGGGTACTTGTTTCAGAGGTAATTTTGAACTTCTTTCTCGTGTAACTTCTTTCCTTTTACTTACCGCAGGCATGAACTCCTCGATGGGCATGTTGAGCGTGTACAGAATGACCTCGTCACGAACCACGGGACAGTATGTGTTGCTCAGAAAGTTACAGGTCTCTGCCTTCTCGCCGAGGCCGTACGGTAAGGGTATTATGGATAAGTATGCCATAGCTACAGTCCTCATCCGGTGTATGACGTGGGCTGAAAAATAAATAAGTGACGAAATTAGGTGATTCTCTTGTCGACTACCAAACTTCATCAAAAGGACACTGGGCAAAAATGTATGGGGCTTGGTCCCCACCAACAACGAGTCCCATGTATCTGAATAGGTAATTTTTTGAAGTAGACTATTCAGGTACACGTGACTCGTTAACTCGTAAGGAGTACCTAATTGTTATTAAGACACCCATAAAAGATCTGCCCGTAAAAAGTTATATGTAACTAAACGAAAATTATTATTTATTTAATTATTACTCGTATACTACATTTCGATTGATTTAAAAAAAATGAGGTCTGTATCATTATATTCTTTCCAACCATAAACACGCCTATGAAGTTCCTTTATTATTGGCAGGCAACTATAGACGAAAAATACAATACTTCATGGACGCTGTTTTTTTAAAAAATCGGCCAAGAGCGTGTCGGACCTCGCACTTTGAGGGTTCCGTAGTTGAAAATAATTTATCCCAAAAACAAACTTAACATTGTACCTAAACCCAAAATATTTTTTTTATGAAATTACAAATTAACAATTTTCGGACTTTTTCCATTACTTGGTAAGACCTTGCTTCTTGACAAATTTCATGATTCTAGGTCAACGGGAAGTACCCTATAGGTTTTGATTTAATTGCGAGTATCAAAATATGTCGCTTAAATGACCGTATTTTTGATTGCCTTGACTTTGGAAGCTTGTTTTTTTTTGAACTCCAAGGGACCATAAACCTACGTACGCGTTCCTGAGAAATAGGGTCTTGACAGACTGACAGACAGATGATCCTATAAGAGTTCTGTTTTTTTATTTTGAGGTACGGAGCCCTAAAAATCAATATAATATTAGTTCCATGGACGCTCACGTCAACTCACGTTGCTATCAGCGCCAAAATGGCGAAAATCAAATGTCTTCATTTTGACAGAAGTCCAGCGTGCTTGTATACTTGTTAGATGTCAGTGGTCTAACGCAATTCCATCACCTCGATGGTTAAAAACAAGGTACTTACGAGCTCTGAAGACAATTTGGATGACGGCATCCTGCCCCTGTGGCAAAAGGCAAGGCTGTGTCTCGCAGCCTGCTATGTACGCGTTGATCGGAAGGGGACCGGCAGAGCTGCCAGTGCCTAAATACGACAAAAATAAGTTCAAAACACACGCTTTAAGGAGGATCCGCAGTTGTAGCCGCGAAATTAAATTTTCTAACGTTTTATGCAATTTGCAAGACAGTATTAGGTTGTATGTTGATTAAATTATGATTCGCGACTGTAACAAATATGTATTTAGGTACAGAATTATAATAATTAAAAGCAGTAAGTAATACAACCAACTCCATAAGTTAATATTTATAATAATCCTCAAATATCCAGATTTCACGAAATAGTCCATACTATACCTAATGCTGACTTGCAAATTTGGAAAAACGTAAGAAAATTTGAATTTCGCGGGCTACCCTGGCGCTTTCGTCTTAAGGCTCCCGCAGACAGGCGCGCCGCAACGATGCGACGCGATTCCGGGAGCCTTTACCGGTTTGCTACACGTTGGGTGTCTTATCGATGCTTGATCACTGATCGCGTATCAAATCAAATCAAGTGTAGGTACACAGGTTATACAGGCTGTATTAGTAAGGTGTGGTCAAACTTACTGGTGTGGTACACACCATCAAACTGAACAATTCTCCATGGGACCAACATCATAATCGCGAAAAAAATATCAGCCATCCCCACGGACTATAAAAAAAAGAAGGACTCCGCGCCACGCATATCGAAAGTTAAGCACACAAACACGCCTCACGCACACATTTATATCATAGTATGCCGACCGGCCGCTTTACGTGACACGACGTCTTTGTCAAATCACGCACACAGATCGGTACAGTGCTTCACTTTCGATACGCGTGGCGCGGAGTCCTTCTTTTTATTCTGGTCCGTGGCCATCGCATTCATTTGGGTCGAGCAGGTATTGAATTTTTGTACGGGTCAGCTGATATTGTTTTCTCGATTACGATGTTGGTCCCATGAAGAAAGTTATTCAGTTTGATGGTCTGAACCACACCCTCCTGATACACCCTGTAGAGAGTTACAAATTATAAGGGTGTCTCTGTGTCCTCCACCTCACCTGTGTGTGTGTGTAAGTGGCATACAAGATATTAAAAAAATAATAAAAATTAAAAGCATGATCGATGATTGCAACTCAAACGACAATTAAAAAAACTTTTGTGTTGTCTATCCATCACTCAACCTAAGACATCCAAGATTAATCTCGCGTAGTACTTATGTTAAAATCAAAATCAAAAGTCATTTATTCAAACTAGACTGAGAATCAGCTTTTTGAGCGTCAAAATGACATAAGACAGTCTCCCAAAACGCCTGCCCTTCACCTCTTCCTAATGTTTAGCTGGGAAGAAGTCGCGCAACAAACTCCACAGATTACTTAGTTATTTATTACTATATTTAGTTACTCACACTGGCTAACTTGAGTGGTCTGCGCTTTGGCCAGAGCTAGCACGGCACTAAAGATTACCACAGCACGAAACATTTTGACTCCCTCAGTTGTGTGTGACTGATTAATTACTGCGATTAACTTAAATATAAACACACAAGTCGTTATCTGGTTGAATGATAATCTGCACGTGTGCTCAAATACGTTGAAATCGATGATAAAAAGTCGATTATGGTTCACAGCTGCTGTTTTGTTGTGATTCACAGCGTAATCAAAGGATTAAAAACAAAAAACCAGGTTTGGTTTGGTCATTTACCTTGCTTAAAATTCGTTTCTGCCGACCCCAATGTTGAGCGAGAACCCAGGGTATTGGCGTTGCGCGCAAATATGTTAGCCCGTATATGCGCACGATGTAAGCACAAATATGCTGGCCTGTATGTTCGTACGTTGTAAGTATAAATCTGCTGGCCTGTATGTTCGCACGATGTAAGCACAAATATGCTGGCCTGTACGTTCGCACGATGTAAGTACAAATATGCTGGCCTGTATGTTCGCACGATGTAAGCACAAATATGCTGGCCTGTACGTTCGCACGATGTAAGTACAAATATGCTGGCCCGTATGTTCGCACGATGTAAGCACAAATATGCTGGCCTGTACGTTCGCACGATGTAAGTACAAATATGCTGGCCCGTATGTTCGCACGATGTAAGCACAAATATGCTGGCCTGTACGTTCGCACAATGTAATCACAAATATGCTGGCCCGTATGTTCGCACGATGTAAGTACAAATATGCTGGCCCGTATGTACGATGTTACTACTGATGCGACCAAAACCACGCTTTTTGTAGCATACTGCATGCACATCCCTGTACTCGAGCACTTTATAGATCAGCTTCGGGGAATACAGGCGAGATAATAGTTAAGGTTTGTAAATTATATAATATTATCAGAGATGAGATATTATGAGATCATATCCTATGGCGTTCCCCAGGGAAGCATACTTGGCCCAACCTTATTCCAAATTTATGTTAATGACTTGTGTAAGATGAATCTTCCAAATTGCAATATTTACGCCTATGCTGACGATACGGCAATCCTAGTTCGTGGTTCAACCTGGGATTTGGTAAAGGCAAATACAGAGGCTGCAATGTCTAAAATAATGATTTGGCTTAACTCTAACCTGCTTACGCTAAACCTTAATAAAACCACTTACATTCCCTTTGGGTTAAGACGTGGTAATACTCCAGGATCCAATTTCACCCTTAGAGCTCACTCCTGTCTTGACCCCACGGTTCCTTGTTCCTGCCCCAAGATTAGCCGTTCTGACGCTGTAAAGTATTTGGGTGTGCAGATTGATTCTGGACTAAGGTGGGATAAGCAAATTGATACCATCTCCACAAGAACGATGCGTCTAATCTACATTTTCAAGTCCCTCAGAGATTCTGCCGAGAGTGCGACGCTGAAGATGATTTACTTCTCCCTCTGCCAATCTATACTAGGGTACTGTATAACTGCATGGGGTGGTGCAGCTAAAACCTCTTTTCTTAGAATAGAGAGAGCTCGAAGAGCTATACTAAAAGTTATGACTAAAAATCCTTTTAGATATCCAACATCTGATTTTTATTCTCTCTGTAAAGTGCTAACTGTGCGGCAGCTCTTTGTACTCAATGCTATACTAAGGATACATAAGTTCCTCCCACCTTTGGACCGGACCAAACGCACTCAAATTTTACCCAGTAACCAGCACAGGATCACTTTCGCTCGGCACCAATTTTACATTCTTGGTCCTTATCTGTACAACAAAATTAATAAACAACTAAAAATAATGGATCTAAACTCTCACAACCTGAAAAACAAACTGACTGAATGGCTACATCAAAAAAACTACATATCCACGGAGTCTTTACTTACATTCATAGAATAATCCCTATTATCATTACACTACCCAACTCACACTCTATAATTGATCACTCATTTATCTATTCAAGCCTGGTCCCTGCATACGCACTCACTCTCACTTGCCCCCTTAGAGGTACACACACACCCCCATACTCACCAATCATACTCTTACACTACACATACTTTCTCTCTCACGCACACACTCACACACATTACACACCGGCACATAAATGTGTGACTTGGCCTCCCTCGCGCTAAACACTCTGGCTGCAGCTATACCTACATGACAAACTGCCCTGTATGGCCTAACACTGTCTCCTAAGATACAGGACTACCTAGTTTAGGAGACAGGGTTACATAATCTGTGTAGATTTATGTAGATATCTGTGTTTTGTTGTTTTGTACATCTGCTTTTGTGTACCTATCATGAATCTTGTGTGTGTAATAAATATTATTCTTATTCTTTCTTATTATTGTTATAAACATAACATCACGCAATTTTCCCCGAAGGGTAAGGCAGAGGTTTTCTTAGAGTACATCCTGATTTCTCCAGTTATTAGAAAAGACAGGCTGCGCCGCCTCTTTATTCTTACAAGTATTCTGCCCGCGTTGTTTCCCCGACCCACCCCGTCGCATCGCATCGCCTGCCCGCGCTATTACTACGTTTTTGCCAAGCGTTCTTTCTGACTTTTTTTTTCTTTTTGCTCGGGTCCTAAGGTGCCTGATTTTTAATAGCCTTCCTCAAGAATTGGGCTATCAAACGCAAAAATAATTTTTCATATCTGACTGGTAGTTCCAGAGATTAGCGCGTTCAAACATACAAAAAACAACCTTTATATAATAAGTTGTGTTAAACATTTGTCAGGGTTATATTAATCTAAATTGAGTATAGAGGCTACTGGGAACCGGTACAATAATTGCTTAACTAATCAATAAAAAATTAATAATCAATATAAACAAGTGATGACAGTGATCTAAATATCTAAAACGCAAGCGGAACGGACACTCAATAGCTCGTTTTTCAAAACGCATCTGACGTTTTCGTTTTGAGTTTTTTTTATTATATATTTTTCATTTAATTTTCTTATGTAAGTAGTTCAATCCACGAGCTCAAAATAATGCAGTCGTGCGTTTTATGAAAAACTTGCTTCGGAATTTTGCATTTATCTAAATGGATAAGAAAAAAATGCGAAAAGCGAGGCCGCTCGAGCAAGCTATAGGTACTAATAACTATTGTCCACCACTCAATAAGACAAAGTTGTCGAAGTCTCAGTTTCTCAGAATAAGAACGGCAAAGTTGGTGGAAATGTAAAGTTGCGCATCCACCGGGTCGGAATCGGAGCGTACGCACCGTACGGAGCATCCGGATTTACAAAATGCCGATAGGGTGCGTCCACTGCATTCGGATTTTGCATCGGCAATATCAGTGTTTCCACTTTTAGCGATTTCTCCCCTTTTAGAGAAAAATTACCAATATTACGAGTATGTATGGCTTAAGGCTATTTTATTTTGACAGGGATATTTTTTACCTAGAGTTATCTGCATTGCGACAGGTCGCGGAAGAATAGCGATAAAATATTTTTAAGTGTTCTTATTCGTTTGAAAGTAATTTTAATTAAAAAAGTTTTTGTTTTGTTACCACCTGTGTTAAGGAGCTCGTGGCTAAGTAATAACAGCCGCACGGGTCGATCCATCAGGTTAAGCTACGCTTGCCGGGATTGGTCCGAGGATGGGTGACCATCTTTACATACCGAGATTCCTCCGAGCCTCGGAAAGTACGTTAAGCCGTTGGTTCCGGCTGTCATTCGTGAGCCTTTGCCAGTCCTTACGGGTCGTTAGAAGCCCAAAAGGCTGACAACCAGTCTTACCAAGGGATATCGTATTACCCAGTTACTGAGTTGTGGAGGTCAGATAGGCAGTCGGTCCATGTAAAATAAAGGTTTTCAGCTGCATTCGGTTAGACTGGAAGCCGACATAGTTGGGAAAAGGCTAGGCAGGTGATGGTCCTTTGTTCGACTATTACGTTTTAATGATTAGTCGTTGTTATAAAATACGTAATGGCTTTTGACTTCCTGAATTATTGAAGTAGAATTTATTTAACTTTGGAGCCTACTGCATACATTTGCCGACCATGTAGGTACGTACTTTCAAAACAACTACTAATCTTTAAAACGTAACATACCTACGCACGTCGATTGATCAATTGCCATCAATTTCTATTGTAGTAATATTGTCAATCGCTTCAACTGCACTTGGTAGACCTTAGAGTAATTAGACTTTGGTAGACGTTCAATTTACGCATCAATGTGCATTAACTCTTAAAATGTCGATTGCACACCATGTGTACAGATAACAATAGAATTTCAATTGTGTCTGCTAATTAGCGCGCGACGGGTTAATCACGTAAAAATTGACAATTGCAATTGCTCTTTTCGGGGACCCTTAAACCGTGTAATCAGTGTACAGACCGGAATGACAAAGTTTATGATCAGACAGTAATTAAAACATAATAATAACCAGCAGAGGATCATCAGGAGATCTGAACGAAATAACTCGAAAAACCTAGCCTTAAGCTTTGCTTGAGAACTTTTTATGTTGGTACGGGTAAGCTTCAATAATACGTTGTAGGTATATTGAATACACTTTTTTTATATTGATGATGTTAGAACTCCCTGCCATGGGTACCTATTTACATGGAGTGGTGTTTGTTGTGTGGGGTAGCTACCTCAAATAAAAAGTGAAAAAAACTCTTTTTACAAAAAAAAAAAAATAACCGGCTTTCAAAAACAAACACTGCAAAACACGAAAATACAAAACCAAAGACACAGACATCTGAAATTAAAGTAATTTTTCACTTTGTAGTGTTTTATTCTGGAAGTATGTTGTTTTTAGGGTTCCGTACTTCAAAAGGAAAAAGGACGGAACCCTTATAGGATCATTTCGTTGTCGGTCTGTCTGTCAGTCAAGACCCTTTTTCTCAGGAACGCGTCAAGTTGAAAACGGCCATTATGCGATATATTTTGATACTCGCAAGTAAATCAAAACCTACAGGGCAAGTACTTACCGTTGACCTAGAATGATGAAATTAGGCAAGAAGCAAGGTCTCACAGCAAAAATAAAGGAAAAAGTCCGAAAATCGTTAATTTGTAGTTTTATCACACAATTTTTTTTTTGCGTTTGCATACTTATATTTGCAGTTGGAGAATTGACCGTCACGTATATTGATGTACGAGAGAACATATTTTTCAACAGCAATGTTAAGTTTGTTTTGGGATAAATTCATCCCAACTACGGAACTCTTCATTGTATACGTGGTCTGACACGCACTTGGCTGGTTTTTTTTTGAAACTAGCTTCCAAAAACAAACACTACTGCAAAACACGAAAATACATAACCAAGGACAGAGGCTTCCCAAATTAAAGTAATTTTTCATTTTGTAGTGTTTTATTGTGGAAGTCTGTTGTTTTTTTTTTTTTTTGTAAAAAGGTTTTTCCGATCAGCAAAACACTTCGTCATCGTGGTCACAGGATAACTAACTCATTAGTTGTTTTTCCGAATTTTATCACTAAATCTAATTTTGGCAGGTGTGAAGTTGACTCTGTTATCAAAGCAGGTGTTTTCAAAGCATCTCTGATAAGACTTCAGGTGTTCAGGAAATGAACTGATCATAGTCACACAGCACATGTGTGGTGAACTGGGTATTCCCATAAGGTGGAAAGTAAATTAACAATGACTAATGCCTGGTTTCTGCAGTGCTCTGGGAAACTTTTATTATGGTAGAATAATGTATATGTATGTATATATCATTTATTCTCTCTTCACAAAGCTGACTTAAAGTTAGTGTGTACAAAAAAAATGTTTCAGCTGTATTCCACCTTTGTGAGAGACTGGTGCCTGATATAGGTTTTTGGGAAAAACCTGTGTTACAGGTCAAATAATATAATGTTAGCATGTAACACAATAATCGACTATTTAAAATCAAATCAATCGTTTATTTAACAAACAGCATTGTAGTACATGGTAAATTAAAGGTAGACAAATTAGTGTACTAAAAAAAAAAACTACAACTGAAATGGTGGTGAGGTGCTGCATTCCCAGCTAGGTTATAGAATAACCTGCATAAGGGAGTACAGTGCCAGTCCCCATTGGGTATTATAATTAAATTGTACACAGTATGTGGCTTAACACTAATTAGTCTTCTACTACAATTTTATTATTATTGGCATAGTGTAACTAAGGAAAAACTAAATTTATTAAAAAGATAAAAACATTATTTTACTAAAAGGTAAGTGAGTGCGACTGTAAAAGTTAGTATGCATGTAGTGTGTGTGTGTATGAGGATGTAAGGGTGTGTGTGTATGTGAACGTGTGTGGGTGTGCGTTAGCGCGTCTGTGAGTGTGTATGTGAGTTTGTTTCTGAGAGAGAAATGGTGTGATTTTGAAACATATATTTATTTATGGTGTTAGTAAAACTAATATTATTTGTGGGTTGCAACATTGTTATTTTGAAATATTTTATCCTTTTTGTTGTGGCAACCCATTGATGACTTTTGAAAAAGTCTGTGATTACTTTGCTTTGATTCTACGGGGATACTATGATAACAGCTTTTGTCTTATGAAAAAATCTATAGGTATAGATTTTTGGAGGCAACAAAAGTTTTTCTTACCTCAAAAATGCCCAGTAACCGGTACACCAACAAAAACCTTATTCACACACCGAATAAAAAGTTTTTTGTAAGTCGAAAGTTCTTATCAAAGGTACCCCATTCTACCGTAGCTATTTATTCGCAGTCATCTGCTACTGCTGAGCATGAGGTCCTGGGTTCGATTCCCGGGTCGGGGAAAGTGTAAAACTCAATAGGGTTTTTTTCCATCTGGAATTTCTCAGTGACAGCCCGGAGTCTGGATTTGTGCCCGATTGATGGCAATTATGCTCTTCCCCATTACATGGGAATAAATATAAGCAGGCGAAATGTGGGTGTACCTACTATAGGTTACAGCTCTGCGTGACACATAACGCGCTTCGCCCGCGTGGATGTCGGAAGTTATACCTCGGGAACAAAGACTATTAAACCACTGGTGGTTAAATACTCTTTGCTCGGGAACTTACTACTGGAATAAAAAGTGTCCTATGTATTAATCCAGATTATAAACTATCTGTGTGGCAAATTTCATCCAAATCCGTTCAGCCGTTTTTGCGTGATTGAGTAACAAACATCCAAACATCTTCACAAACTTTCACATTTATAAAATTAGTAGGATTCTAAATATTTACCTAAAGCTTCTAATATTTTAAAAGCATAGAATTAATTTCTCCATTTAGAAATGGCAGAAACCAATATCGACGAAAACTTTAATTTGGCAAAAATAAGTGTTTTGTTTTTAAATCCTGATAAAAACTCCCCATAATTAAGCCCTAAGG
The DNA here is from genome assembly GCA_946251885.1 of Cosmia pyralina. Lineage (NCBI taxonomy): Eukaryota > Metazoa > Arthropoda > Insecta > Lepidoptera > Noctuidae > Cosmia > Cosmia pyralina. The sequence continues at coordinate 10,599,132 of OX276361.1, forward strand.
CCCTATGTTTTACAGACGTGGCCATGCATGCGCATCTGATGATCGCGACTATCTGGTATTATGATATTGACGATGATGCACGATTGAGAGCTTCTCTGAATGTTTATCTTATTGTGAGGAAGTGTTTTACTAAATTGGTGTGGCAGCTACTGGAATGTTTTTGAGGCTTTGGGCAAATATTATATTGTGCAGTCCGCAGTAATATGCTAATTGATTTTGTTCTTGCATGGTTTGAGTGTTCATTTCTTTTTAAGTATTGGTGACTGCTTCCGGCTTAGACGTGGCGGGCCAGCTGATCCTAGCGAGTAAGTGTGACTGGCTGATTAGTAATTAGTTGTGGGTTATAGATGTTCCATTACTTTCATTAGCTGAGCAACAATGGGAGGCATGTGAATAACCTACCTCATACCATCATAAACAGCCTATAATGTTCCCACTGCTGGGACACAGGTCTCCTCTATGTGAGAGGGAGTGGGCCATAATCCACCATGCGAGCCCAGTGCGTGGTGATGTAAAAACCAACCAGCACCCTAATTGCGTAACACATTATCGATTGGAGTTTCATTTTGAAACAAATTGCTAATCTATTGCTTTCGAAAAACGTGTGTGCTCGACAACGTAAACAACGCAATGAATGTTGTTGAACTGTCAGAATGAAACCAACTCCGATTGATAATGTGTTACGCAATTAGGGTGCTGCTTACAAATGATGTTACGGTGACTTATTTTACTAACATGTTTGTCCGCTTCACTGTGATTTGCCTAAGCTTTGGGCATTTCTAACCAAATAATAGGAAACATTATAGTTAATTTCATAATTCATTTTAATTATAGTCCTTTTTTTTTTTTTTTGTGGATGGGAAATCATCAAATGACTTCTCCCGCTCTGGGCAGAGCGGGAGGGCGTGTCAGACTTTTACTGACTAAAACCCACCCATGCTCCTTCAGCTGCCCGTGCCAGGGCCACGGTATCTCTTTCGAACTACCCGCGACCCCGGCGGCATCGGCCCAATTGACCCCGTCACTGCTGACATCTCTTTGAGGCGCGCGTGGAACACAACGCGCCGTCGACCCGGGCCTGGTCCTTACCGGACGGCGAGCTGCCCATTACTCGTCGTCCGCAAGCCCGCGCCTACGGTGGCCGGGAATCGGCAATCGATTCCCGCCGCCCAGGGCGTCTCCTACGGCGGCTAGGGGCGCGAGGGCGCGGCTGTTGCCTCTCCCTCACGCGTTCCGCTTCCTCCTTCGCGAGCATTACTGCTTCGCAGAAGGAGGTGACGGCTTCCCATACACTCTCGCTCCGCACCATGGCCTGGACCAGGTTTGGACGCGAGAGATCGCCGCCGCCGATCGCCTCCGTGAGAACACGGCGGTGCTCCGCCCAAGCCGGGCAGACCTCTACTGTATGCTCCACCGTGTCCTCCGGGCGATCTACACAATGGTGACACCGGGGCGTTTCCTCCCGCCTTATCCGAAACAGGAACCTCCCGAAACAACCGTGTCCGGTGAGGACCTGCGTCAGGCGGAAGGTGAGGACGCCGTGGCGCCTCTCCAACCACTCCTCAAAGAGGGGACTTATCGCCGCAATTGTGGCGTATTCCTGGTGGTGTAATTTTATTAACAATTTAATCTTTTGTTAGAACCGAGCCGTAGCGTAGGTTTCTCCCCAACAGGTGTCAACGGATGTTGACACCTTACTTTGGGCGGAAGACAGCAATATGTAAGTAGTGTTTTATTTGCAATTAGTTTGAGTTATAGATGTTTCACTTTCTGACTTGCAAGAACAAGAAGTGTAAGTGTGAATTTTTATTATGTACTAACTGACCCAACAGATATTGTACTGTCCAAATTTCAATAGTTCATACAAAAATCCCATTGAACAAAGGACGTTCCGTTTTTACCGAATTTGAAATTTTTCTGGGAAACTTTTCTATTTTTCTTTCCGTAAGAACCTATTTCAGACTATGAACATTTTGAAACAAGAAATAGTCAAATTGGTTGAGCCGTTCCCAAGTTTATGGCGTGACCAAGGGAAATAGGGATTAATTTTATATATATATTCTCTCAATATCAGGTCCTGTTATCATGATGTGTGTAGATAATATGAACTAAATATTAAAATATTTTACAGCATCACCAGTACACCGCGCCGCCGCCGCTCACAGAGTGAGCTTCGGCAGGAGCGGGCGCTGGTAGCGGAGCGACTGCGCCTCTACCGGCTGTTCAGTCTGCCGGAGCTCGACCAGGAGCGGCGGCGGTTGGATAAGGCCTTTGCAACTTTGATTTGCAACAGTAACTATTTTCTTTATTTCAAATTGTACGCCAAAGTAAAAAGATGTTTTGTTCAACTAACTTTAATAATATGTATTCAAATTGGGCCTAATCCGCAGTTTTATAACTATACCACATGAATTGAAAAATTCTTAGTAAGTATAAGCATTTAGAATTAGGTATATAATTAGGTAAATAGGTTATGATGGGCAAAGCAGTTATTTTGTACTGAATAAAATTCTTATAAACGATTTTGGACAGTCTTAATCCTAACCCCGGTACCTAGGCATGTCGTAAAGTGAACTCGGGTCCGGGTTGGGCATAGTGTTCCCGTTACGTAGTCATCACGCTTATGGACTCGAGTTTTCGGGTTGTTCCGAGTTTGAACTGGGCAGCGAGTGTTAACACTTTCACTGCTACTACTAGAAACTCAAAAAAAAAAAGAAACTCGAAAAAGTTGACTACTATCATCTGCCTAGCTTTTTCCAAATTATGTTGAGGTCGGCTTCCAGTCTACCGGATGCAAATGAAAAACAGTATTTTACATGGAGCGACTGCCTATCTGACCTATTTCGAAAAAGTCGATGTATCATGTTATTTTCCCCAATCAAAACAAACAGATAAATCAAATGAATTGCTAAGATTAAATCAAATGAATCAGACCATAATTATTGGCCCTAGGGACTAAGTAGTATTAACCTATTATCAATGAATGTCTTCAATTGATTAAACACACGTGTGATCGCGATTAACTGATTATGACTATTGTATAAATAACTTGACTGTGGAGATGTCTTCATTCAGTCATCACATCAGTAACAACTTACTGTCTACCTATAGCAAAATGTTCCGATTTGTGATTCTGTCCTGTGTCGTGTTCGCCCTTGCACAAGGGAGCACTACTCAAGTTAGCCGGTGTAAGTATCGATATTTACTTTTCAGTACACTTCCTCGAAAACTGGTTCATATCGCACTACGATTAGGTTCACAACGTGCACAATTTCACACGCATGCGATTTTTCATTTTCCAACACGTGTGCGGGAATAAAAATTACCACAGATAACTTATACCCATACTTAGTCCAAATTGGTTCAATGCCTTACACAATTCACACCGTCTCGCGCCAGTTTAATTTTGGCAAACCGGGGTCAAGTGTCTCTATTTGGAGGTGAATGTTTTTTTTTAATCTCGGCAAAGAGATAATGTGTCTTTACGGCGTTAATTGTTTTTGAATATTTTAATAATGTTTATAAATAGAATATCATCAAAAACCTTGATTATTAGAATAAAAAAAACGTTTATGAACAAATTAACATTAATTTGTGTTCTAAACTCAAAAATATTTTAAATTTCTATTTTTCATATTAGGCTGTTTATCGGCTTTATACCTTTGCTTCTCCTTCAACCTGGCGAAAGCAAAGCGCGGAAAAAAAATATTTTAAAATCAGTTTCCTAATAATTAATGACAAAAATATTTTTCGTTAAGTATTTTATTTTATTTCTTCAAAAGTGTATTGAAAAACGTCGTTTGATACACGTGGACATTTATTATTGCAGTTCTCGGCTCAAAAACAACCTCGCCTACGGTTCGGGTGTTAATTCCGCCTAGAATGCATTAAAAAACATTCTCCACTTGTATCAAAATGTACTATTTACTATTTGTTATGTATCGAGCTTTTTATAGTAGGCGTGGAGCATGGGGTGTGTGCTTGTTATATAAAAAAAAAAAACTTCAGTTTACTTGGAAATATTAAGACTATGTTACCTATTCATTCAGCTTTCTTAGTAACTTTTATGAAAACATTTTAACTTGGTAAGCATATGATATTTTATTGGACCCGTTCAGCAGTTTATATATAGATCTGTGACCCTTTGAGAACGTACTAAGGCCCGCTTGCGTCACAAATAACTGAATTAATTTAGCGCTAAACATAATTTAAAACATCATTCAGCCTCTGTCATTGTCATACGATTGTCGGAAAATAAAAGAAAAAGATATTTAATGTTTTGTGGTGTACGCGGGAATAAGATTAGAACGTGTTCCATGGGAACTTACATACATAGACTCACTAATTTTCTTTTCAGTTGAAGTGGTCAGGCAATCATTTTAGAGCCGCCATGCATTACTTTGGCAGTAAATCCAGCAAACGCAACGCAGCAAAATTTGTTTGACTAAATTCCTGTAGAAACTGTATATTCAGCGATAGTTGTTATTGTTGTTTATCCCGGTCCCGGCTGTCATTCGTGGATCTTTAACAGTCGTTACGGGGCGTCAGTCAAGTCCGAAAGTCTGACAACCAGTCTTACTAAGGGGTATCCTATTACCCAGTAACTGGGTTGTGGAGGTCAGATAGGCAGAGTCCCTCCATGTAAAATACTGGTATTCAGCTGCATTCGCTTACACTGGAAGCCGACCCCAACATATTTGGGAAAAGGCTAGGCAGATGATAATTCTATTGTTTTACGTGACAGGTACGGTCAACTCCGGAGCCCTGCCCATCAACACGTACATCGAGGGGTGCTCCACTCCGCCGTGCGCGCTGCCACAGCTACAGGACGCTGTCATCAATGTTGACTTCGTTACACGTTAGTAGCATTTACTTTAGCTCATCCATTTGAACCTGACCTCCTTCCATTTGGGTTTCTAATGCCCGATTTCACTAATTCTAGGAAATACCTAAATACTAATGCACTGTTGGATTTTCAACTCTCGGCGCTGAGCCGAGCGTAGGCATTAGAGATCTAAAAAAATCCTGACATGTAGGTACTTATTGTGTTGGCTTATGTAGACATTATCAATTATATAATTACTTATAATATATAAATATCACTAGAAGAATAGGAACCAAATTAAGTTCTACCACTGAGCAGCTTGAGCCCTGTTGTGTTCCAGTATAAAAGAATCAGTAGGTACTGTTGATGTTACACGCGCATGAGACAAATGCAAATTCTTTAACCTATTACCAATTATCTCACTATAGGTAACGATAACTTTCATCAGGCTATCCAGTAATTGTGTCGCGGAGGTCAGATAGGAGTCGCTCCATGTAAAATACTTGTATTTAGCTACATCTGGTTAGACTATGTTTGAAATAAAACAAAGAGAGAAACTAAAATATGGATTTAACTTATAAGTATTTAAATAAAAAGAAAATACAATGGCGAGTTACACTCAACGACTTTTACCGGTGTCCGGAACTAAAAATAAAAAGGGTGTTGCCACACTTCATAATTTTTTTAAGGCACAATAATGTTGCACACACAAAAACAAGAAAAAAAACCAAGAATATTAATTTTGATTCTTTATTATAATAAATCACTGAGAAACTTTCATATGACCTTGGCTTGTTTGCCAAAAAATACGAGCAATTTTAAAGTACAAGTATTCACCTATTCAGATTTCCTTTACAGCTGGTCCGGTTCAGAGGATGAAGACCCTCGCCACAGCATACTTGCCCTTTGGAGCGATATCCTTGCCCATCCCGTATGACTTGGCGGAGAATTCCGAGACCTGCAACTTCCTGACCAACGCTTCATGCCCTGTGCAAGGAGGTCAGCTGCTGAAGTACACTCTGAGGATGCCTTTTGAGCCGTTCTTCCCTGTGGTGAGTTGATTTATCATCATCATTTCAGTTGAAAGACATCTATTGAGGAGGCCTGTGTCTGGTCTCTCCCAAGCGTCTCCACATGGATTGGTCCTGTGCTTCTCGCGTTCAGCGGATTCCCGCGACCTTTGCTAGGTTAATTTTTTTGAGAGGGTTACCCACGCTGCGCCTTAGTTGATGTTACTCTGTTTTGTGAATTTAGACCGACTAATACCAAATATTTTCTTCTTTTCAGGGCACCCGAGTGACCATCGAGTTCCGTGTTGTCGACGACAGCAACAACAGCTCCCTGATGTGTCTGCGGGTTCCTATCCAGATCGTCGCTCCGCTTGCAGTGATTAATTAATTAAGTGATTAATTGTTTAGATGTATGATGGCGTAAAGCAAACTGAGGGTTAAATATAATTTTAAGCATTTATTGGTGATTTTTCTCTATTCTATACAGGGACCATTTTGGTTACCCATTGAAAGGGTTTTCGATGGGGTTTCTCTAAGCAGTTAAAAAAAACCCATACGATGTAGGTAACCGATGTAGGTAGCTTAAATTAAGCCGTTCGGGTTTCACTTCAACTCTCTTAAAAACGATATCAGCGTAATATTCCGACTCGGAGCTTAATATTATAATAATATATGATCTCCGGATGATGGTATGCTTTCAGATATTTCTCGCGAGACTTCAGTTAAGAAACTTAATGCTGCATTAATAACTTGTTGTTTTAACTCTTCCGGTGTTAAAATACTGTTCTCGTCGCTATTTTCACTCATATTTTACGATTATTTTAATATTTTTTAACTTATTCAACTCTTTACGCCAGCTACGAAATTTTGTTCCCGCTCTTTTATTTAAATTAAGGCGTGTTCGGAAATAGCACCCATGCTATTTTATTATTCAAAATATGTTACGTAACATTATTGAAACTGGAAATAAATATTTACAGGTTAAATAACAGTTTTATTTGCAGTAAATAGTTATTTTCGTTTAAATACAACAATAAATAAAAAATTAAATTACATTAAGACATAATTATCTTTTTGCAAAATTTCTTTAGTTAGTACGAAATTCCGAAAGTGTTTGTCTTTGAGGTCGAATTCAAAATCGGAACTTCGAAAGGGCTGGTCTTTGTCTCTCTCCCTTTCTAATGGCGGGAAAGATATAGAGTGTGAATGTTTCGAATTGTATGATTAACCCAAGGCTGAATAAGATATTCGCGGCTTTCTGAAAAAATAAAAATAAAAAGTTACTTGGTCTCACTCAGTGAGCAAAATCGCATTTAGCTCTCTGATTTCAGGCAGCAAAACCTACATGTTTGAGCTACTGAAGTGAAAATAAAATTTTCCCTCTGACATAACGTGTCAGGAACGATTCGATGGCCGGACTGTAAAGCTGTAAAGAGAAAACGGCGCCCAAACTTTTATTTTGCTGTTTTGGTGCCACGCTTTTCTTTTGCCACTCAGATTGTATCCAGTTACTTTAGAGTTTAGAATAAAGAGAAAAAGACGCAGTTTTCAAAATTACCGTATTCATTCTCTTCTATGAAAAGTATTTGATACATATTTTAGTAAAAACACTTTGTTCTAAGCACTTTTCATTTTACGTTAAAGATTCACGTAATTTATGAACGTAACTATATTACTAACTGCATTTTTTACGTTTGAAAATTTAAAATTAGAAGTTTCAGCATTTTTGCCTAAGAGAGAAATAACATTTTGAGGTTTTGCCTAAGGAGCAGGCTTATTTTGCGCAAATTAAAATTGCTTGATACATGCAATTTTTGATATGAAATGGCCTTTATCCTAAAATTAGAAATGCTTTGAATAAATTGTTTTAATGTAATACACATTTCATAATCTAGGGATATTTTAGTTATTCATGTATTGAAACGAAACTACAAAGAATTTCTTAAAGCATCCTTAATACACAGTTTTTTATACCATAAAAGGAAATTAAATAAAAATTACAAAACGAATTTTATCGAAAAAAAAAAAAAAAAACATGCAGGGTGCTAAAATAAAACGTTTTGTTTTATTATAGAAAGAAACAAAATTAAATTAAACATAAAATTTTGTATGAAATAAGAATTAAGTGAGTATCTCAGTGATGAACGCTCAACCTTCTTTGGAGTCCCACAAGGAAGCATTCTGAGCCCTCCTTTATTCCAGGTTTACATAAAAATTACCTCTGCACTTCCCTCCCAAACACTGCATTATTCTCATATGCTGATGATACCGCTGTCCTTGTATGGGGACCAAACTGGCCGCTTGTCAATGAGAGTGCCGAATTTTCCCTTTACAAAACATGACCCTGACCCTGACTATATTTTTTTTTGACATGGCTAAGACACCATTTGCTCACACTTTTGCTCACATTTGGAGAGAGCTCAGAGAGTTGTGCTTAAGGTCATGACCAAAAAACCATGTAGATTTCCCAAGTCCCAACTATTTGCTGAATGAAAAGTCCTTACAGTACGCCAGCTTTATACCGACGGTTCCTCTGCCCGACCCAAATACGCGTAGCCAATCTTAACCTGATTTGCATTTGCTCAACGCCAGTACAGCAGCTTGAGTTGTAACTGTATAACACCACAGTTAAACAAAACAAAAAGAGAAAGTTAAACATTGCTAAAATGAGCCGGCATGAAATAAAAAACAAAGTTACGGAGTGGCTTCAGAGCCTGGATTACCAGGAGACGGAGGAAGTACTCAAGTTCATCACATAGGGTTTAGTTATAATATCCGCCTAAAGAAAGAAAGAAAGAAAAAGTATTTATTGAGACACGCACAGGAAGATCACAAATGAAGCTAAACAAACTTTCAAAAATAAAAAACATATGAGAAAACTGCGTCTTTTTCTCTTTACTTTAAAGGAACTAGGTAGAATCTAAGAGTCAACAGAAGGGCACCAAAAAAAAACAAAAAAAGTTTGGGCACCGTTTTCTCTTTACTGTGTTTATTTAATTGCGCGGCAGATCGGTAGGTAGGTACTTCTACTTTATGGACGCTGTTACAAATGGGTAGTCAAATCATTACTTTTTACACAAAAGTATGCTTATTAAATAAAATGCTTTGCATTCTTAAAATGTTTTTTAGCCGAATTGTTGAAAGATGAGCAAGGTACGAATCTGAACTATAAATATAATTTTAAGACATTTTCTCAATAAATGTACCGAAGTAAAAATTTTCACTTCGGTACATTTATTGAGAAATTGTTTCTTAAAAAAAATATATTTATAGTTCAGAATCGTACCTTGCACATCTATCAACAATTCGGCCAAAAAACATTTTAAGAATGCAAAGCTTTATATTTAATAAGCGTACTTTTGTGTAAAAAAGTAATAATTTGACTACCCATTTGTAACCACTACATCAGCTTGTAGGTATAAGAATATTGACACATTCATCGTTCTTGTTCTTGGCCCGTAACGCTGGACGCTTGGACGCTGTTACAAATGGGTAGTCAAATCATTACTTTTTTACATAAAAGTATGTTTTTTTTTTGCCCAAACTGTTGATAGATTTGCATGGTACGATTCTGAACTATAAATATAATTTTAAATAGGTAGATTTTCTCAATAAATGTACAGAAGTAAAAATTTTCACTCCGGTATAATTATTGAGAAACGCAGGCCTGCATCGATAGGTATCAGATGGAGCGCGCTATTGCGGTGTGAAACTCAAAGACTGCAACTGTCAACTGCCGAGAGTGTGGAGCCGGTGTGTAGAGTAAAGTGTGTAGAGCCGGTAACCGACCGTTGCCGGCAGGCAATAATCGCTGTAGTGTGTGGGCTATGCAGACCTTGGATACCAGGCCCCGTGATGGGTTCAGAGACTGCAGGCCAACTGTTAATGTGTGGGGCCCTTTAGTAATAGGGTTCCTTTGGGCACCCTTCTAGTACGGAACCCTAAAAAGTGCTCCTAGTAGGTACGGTACTGAAAAAAACATTGTGGAAAATAATATCTTATTGATTTCAAAAAGTTTTAAGTGTTCTAACTAAATTACCTCTATGTCTGACATATCAGGCGGTGTCCCGAAATGTTGGTAACACTCGTAAACCAATTTGAATAAAGTTTTATGCGCCTGGCGAAGTGTTGCTAGTGCAAAATTAACATTTCCCACAATACATGTTACTGTGTGAAACAAAACAAAAACGTCTTTTCACAACTTTGTTTTTTGTAATGTATTAAGTTTTTCCGTTTCGGTCTGGTTATTATGTTATGTTCGGGTAGTTTGCCCGTACATTGAGATGCAGTAGATAAGTATACAGGAAAATTACAGGAAATAAAATCACTATCGAAATATCGATCACAATTCTGTCATAAGCTGCACACACTACACTTAAAAGTTTGCCAATGGTGGCAAAGTGGCTGTTTCATTCAGGTATCAAAAGTATCTTGGTCACTTTTGATAAAAACTAGACATTTGTCGCCTTACGTAAATAACATCTTTATAAAACTGCTGTAATATTTTTCACAAAGCTCTATAAAAACGGTGTCGCACCTCTAGTAGTAGCATCGGAGGGTTAAGGCTAATCTTTATGATCTACTCGCGACACAAGTGGGTTAGCTCCACTCTATAGTGTGTCGTTCGTGTCATAACGGACGTACAGGGTTAGCCCATTTTTCTTGGCGAAATTAATTTAAAATAACTACATTTTCATCATGGCTGGCTGGCAATAATATGGTACTTACGAGTACTTATGCACTTTTATAAGTAAATCTTAAGCTAAGCGCACATTATAGTCGCAGGGTATTTTAATACAAAAACATCGGCCAAGTGCGAGTCGGACTCGTACACGAAGGGTACCGTAGTTAAGATGAATTTATCCCAAGAACAAAGTTAACATTGTAGTTGAAAAACATGTTCTCCCATACATTCCAACTGTAAATGTAAGTTTGTACTCACAATATTGATAGATTTACCATGTTATTTTAAGACCACAGACTTCTTATCAATTTTCTGTTTTTTTTTCAAAATTTTAGGCTCAGTAGTTTCGGAGATAAGGGGGGGGGGGGGGGGGGAATGGTCAATTTTCGTCTATTTTCTTAAATAATTTAAAACAATTTATTTTAAAATTATAAAAAATATATGTTTGAGACTCTCATAGACCTTTCATTTGACATGTCACACGGTGTAGTTTGCAAAACTTTTTTTTTAAATTTTCTTATTTGTCCCCCAAAAGTGACCCCATATTCAAATTTTATTTATTTACTTTACCCGTCCGTCTTTGGGTCACAGAAATACATATGTGTACCAAATTTCAACTTAATCGGTCCATTAGATTCGGAGCAAATTGGCTGTGACAGACGGACAGACAGACAGACAGACATACAGATAGACAGACAGACACACGAGTGATCCTATAAGGGAATAGAATAGAATAGAATAGAATACTCTTTATTATGCACACCATTTAAATTACTGGTTACAATTTTACAAAGGGTTCCGTTTTTTCCTTTTGAGGTACGGAACCCTAAAAATGTGTAAAAAAAAACACGTTTCTTGTATGGGGACGTCCCCTTTAATTTTTAATTTTATTGTTATAGTGGCAATAGAAATATGAAATCTCTGAAAACAACTGTCTACCTATAACGGTTAATGAGATACAGCCTGCTGACAGACAGACGGACGGACAGCGAAGGCTTAGTTCCGGACAGGAACACAAAATGTATAAGGTTAGCAGGTGAATATATTGAAAAAGAAAAATAATTTAGTATTTTTATTTTCACTTCTCACCCTCCATTCCGCGAACTTAAAAATGTACCTACGTATGTTAAAGTAGCTCTTAGCTGTCTTCCATTGTAACAAAAAATAAGTTTTTTTTTTTAATCACAACAGATTCTTATAATTTGTGTATATTTTCTATTTATGTTTAAGCTGTGTACTTCTTTAAGTGACAAGTTCACCATACTAATAGGTATACTTATAAGTTCTTTTATATAATATGTATTAGTGAACAAGTCGTTGGAGTACCTATGTATACTCGTAAATAAATAAATATGTCGTGGATTCTAAACGGAACGTCAAGTTGTACCGACTTGGGTGTGTTCGGAAACGGGGGTTGGCATTACTGTGCGAGCTGTCAATGTCATTTTGAGTTTGCGGGGGAAAATAACGGTGACAGATGACGGCTGTCATTCAAGGTTCCTGTAGTTGACGAGCACTTCCACAGAGTACTTTTTTATATAGGTAAGGTAACGAACTGAACGGACATGCGCTACCAACCTCGCCCCGACCTCGCCGCGTTCCGATACGAATCCAGTTCCATCCGATTCATGTGTGCTACTTTTTAACTGATTGTTTGTAAAATCGATCTAATTACTACTGTAGAGTGCATATTGAGTCTTATTTCGGTTACAACAATGGAAGACGACCAGTTCAGCAACGAACTGACATTCGCTGACATTCTCCTCCGACAAATAAATAAAAAACTATTGCTCCAATATTTTGGAGCAATAGTTTTTTATTTATTGTTTTTTTTTTAGTTCAACTCCTGAATACACCCCTGCATGATAGAAGGCATTGTAATCTGTCCCATCAATCATAATTTACACTTTCGATACGCTAGAACGACGTACATTGATAACGGGGTGCCTCTGTGACGTGAGGCTCCTTTGATAAGAGGATGTGACCCTTATCGCTCGAGTTCGGCTCTCCGGAGGAAAGGGGGGAATAGTTTTAGAGACGAGTGAGTTTTTGGATATCTTATGTATTTTCTTTGTTATTTCACTTCTCAAATGGCGGTCGTACACCAAGTGTATTAAGAGAAAACTTTATGTAATATGTTTATAAAAGTATATCATATAATTATATAAAAGTAAAATACCATCATCCAATCCAAGCGGGCTTACGTTTTCCTAAAGCAAGGATGTATCTATGGCATATATTTTTATCAGGACCTTAATACACTAATTTGACCATTTAAAATTGATTCTGAAAACAGGAAAATTCGGATAACCCCCCCGTTAAGAGTGTTGATCGCACGCGGGCTGGCAACGTCGCATTTCTAGAAGGTTTTCGTGATTATTTAATTAAATTTAAATCAAAGGGCAATTTCCTCTGAAAAATTCTTAGATCGTTGTGGTATTTATACGAGTAAGTATGCATGCTATTTTTTGACAATTATTTTGGTAAAATCTTAGAAAATAATTGACTTTATGTATTTTTCTTTTGTGAAAAGCGTATTATTTAAAAAAAAAAATGAAATCAAGCTTTTATTAGTCTGGACATCATCTAGGACCAGGGCATCAATTCCGGGCTCGAGCTAGATATCACGACCATGGAGATAAATCTCTGTTTCAAATCTCCGCATCAATGTCCGGTTCAAATCTCAATACTATCAAAAAACCGTATTCTGGTAGACCATGGAGAAAGATTTACAACGGAGGAAATAATCTCTTCTAAGAGACGTTCCATTTTTATCGATTCACTTTGATTATAATCGATTACGCCACGTTTTTCTTTTTTTAGTAATAATGACGTATGTTTAATTTATCAAATAAAAGCAAACACATTATAAAAGATTATTTTAGTATATTGTGTTTCTATAACTGTGTTTTTTTTAATAATTACTGAAAATAGTAGAAAATTGCAAAGTAGCGTGATCCAAAACGCATTTCGCATGATTTGTGTTTGTGTTCTTTTTCTGACGTATACTTTGTGTTGTTGTTGTTCAAACCAAGTTCATACAAGTACGACTTTTATAACAGCGCTGTCGCCTGTCGCACGTACAGTCCTACCAACTTATCTGTGAACTGAAAGAGGACGGCACCGTCGATGCGTCGACACAATCGAATGACATTCGTCGGCACAATCGAAGACATTTCAACATGACGGCCATAGTTCCATTTTTCGCCAATTCACAGATAAGTTGGTAGGAGTGATTTTTCCGTGACTGTCTGACTGACTGGCTGTCACTCACTGTCGTGACAATTAGCTTATAAAAAGTGCCGGAGATTTTACAAAAAGGTTCCCCAAACTTTTGAATTTGTGAATATGGAACCGCGCTCGGAAAAGCAGAGATTCCTTTGAGAAGCGAAAATTCTTTTTGAATTCTGTATCACTCGTCTCAAACGGTTCGACTCGCCATCGCCATGGAGCTCGAGTTCGAGGTGCAGCAACAGCAGCTTCAGCTTCATCCACAAGCTCTGGGATAAAATTAGCCAAGAATTCATCCATAATAACAGTTTAACAAATCGTCGTTATGTAAATTTTACGTTAATTTGATTGATAATGTCAATTTTGACTGTTGTTCCAACGGAGATTTCGACCAGCCGTAATATCTCGCTGGTTTGCGATCGAAAAATTTATGAATGGAGATCGTTAGAATAGCAATTTTTCGTTTTCGACCGAGATAAGCGGTTTCTCGACTGATATTTCGACCATGGAGATAATTTCCATGCCACCGGAATTGATGCCCAGAGTTTTTGTCAAGACAAATCAAACGAGCCAAAACTCGATAGGGTTGCGTCGTTTTATTACTGAGTTTCCATGGCCACCTTCTGTAATTTCTCAGTAAGTAGCAGCTCGGAATTTGTGCCTGTTTGATAGCAATAGGCTCGCCCCCTTTTCCAGTGGTAATGTGGGTGTACTGTAGGCACCTACACCTCTGCCTAACCCTTCGAGGAATACAGACGTCGGGTGTAAGGTGTAAAAACATAAATGAAATGTTTTTTTTTCATGAATGAAAGTAAACGAGAGGCATCCTAAAATACCTATACCAAATGTTCACCTAAGTGTTTCATTTCCGTGGAATTGCGTTTATCTATGGTATAGTATTACTTTTCCAATTGAGTCTTCGCCTTCTTTCCTGCTCATTGATCACCTGTATTGTGTTCAGAAACGATTTCTCTCTTTTTATATTGAACGATATTTTTTTCTGGTATCAATAAAAATGTTTTGCCTGTACTTGGAGATCGTAGTGTATGTATGCTTTAGATGCTTTCTTATATCTTACTAGCTTCTAGTCGCGACTTCATTTGCGTGGAAGTCGATGAAATACGGCCCATGTTACTCACTGATAAAGTAGCTATTTCTATGCATAGAAGCTGGAGGAGCTCGTGGCTAAGTAATAACAGCCGCACGGGTCGATCCATCAGGTTAAGCTACGCTTGCCGGGGTTGGTCAGTGGATGGGTGACCATTCTTTACATACCGAGACTCCTCCGTGCCTCGGAAAGCACGTTAAGCCGTTGGTCCCGGCTGTCATTCGTGCATCTTTGACAGTCGTTACGGGTCGTCAGAAGCTCGAAAGTCTGACAACCAGTCTTACCAAGGGGTATCGTATTACCCAGTAACTGGGTTGTGGAGGTCAGATAGGCAGTCGCTCCATGTAAAATACTGGTATTCAGCTGCATCCGGTTAGACTGGAAGCCGACCCCAACATAGTTGGGAAAAGGCTAAGCAGATGATGAGAAGAAAGAATTTTTTAAATCAGTTAAGTATTTTTTGAGTTTATCCATTACCAACAAAAACACAAAAACATCTTTTCTCTTTAAAATATTAGTTTAATAAAAGGGAATATGTTTTTGTGAGCCTTTGTAGCCTACAGCCTACAACTGGGTAAAGACTTCCTTGTTTTCAGTGTCTCCGCTAGCTGCGTCATTCTCATTAAATGTCAAGCGCACACATGGCGTGCGTAAGTCAATCAATCTGCCTAGCCTGTTCCCAACTATGTTGAGGTCGGCTTCCAGTCTAACCGGATGCAGCTGAATACCAGTATTTTACAGTGTGCGTAAGTAGAAAACTTTATATAAAATGTATTATATATAAACGTATATAATTACAACGTGTCGTTTTGCATCTTCGTAAAATTTCAGGGTGTAGTACAGAACATCAAACCTAATAACATCTCCATAGGACCAACATCGTATTCGCGAAAAAATTTTCAACTGTCCCATAGAAAACTTCAATACCTACTCGACACAAATGTATGAGACGGCTGATTATTTTTTTGCGATTGCAATGTTCGTGCCATGGAAAAAGTTGTTCGGTTTGATGGTCTATACCACACCCTTAAATTTGACGAGGATGCAAAACAACACGTTGTATATAAACGCGACCGCGGGCTTATGGTAGGTAGTTTTGGGGTTCAGTTGACATTCAAGCACACATTGAGATGAACCTATGGGGTTCATAAGTTTATAGGGTGACTGGTAATTAGTGACCGATACTTAAACACATGATTGTACTCATGATAACAAACAACTTTTACTATGGAACCAAACCTGAAATCACGAAAAAAAAAATTAGCTGTTCCCTACATTTTGACGAGTTATGCGAACATAAATGTAGGGAGCAGCTGATTTTATTTTCGCGATTTCAGGTTTGGTCCCATAGTAAAAGTTGTTTGTTATCATGAGTACCTACAATCATGTGCTTAAGTATCGGTCACTAATTACCAGTCACCCTATATATAGCGACATGTGACGGGTTAAAGAACTTTTGAGGTTCAAAAGCTACTTGAATTAGCTTTGGCGTTTGCCTCGTACCTTATTAAAAGTTTTAACACATACCTACAATCCCCCACATCATGATCATCCTTCTTTAGTCCTCCAAAGTGGAAAATAATTTTATCTCCATATTTCACCTTTCACCCTTCTAAATCCTTCCTCTTTATCCTTTAATAAAACTTTAAAAAATATACAAAGAAATTACTTTACCCCCAGATTAGAGACTTTCGAAATTTTTCAGCAATTTCCACCTCATTCAGCGGCCGGCTGGTCGCCATTTTACCTGATTTGGAATAATGCGACCAATTTCCCGCCACTTCGGGCCCAGATTCAGGATAAGAAAAGCGCCGCTTAGTTTGAAATATCGCTGACTCTAACCTGTAAATGCTGTCGTAAATGGGATTGTCAAAAGCGTGGCACGTGAAATAGGATAGTGTATGGTGTATGTTTAACCATGTTACGCTTGGAGGGTTGAATGGTAGAAAGAATAGGGATGTTTCTTGAGTAAAAAAAAATCTATTTAGTCCATCACTCAGATAATAAAAAAATATTAGACACGTATTTTTTGCTTTACCATATTAATAAAAAACTTTTTTACAAAAAATACAACCGACTTCCAAAAACAACACTACAAAGTGAAAAATAACTTTAATTTCGGAAGTCGGTGTCGGTGTCGGTGTTAAATATATTTTCGTTTTTTGCCACCGACTTCCGAAATTAAAGTTATTTTTCACTTTGTAGTGTTATTTTTGGAAGTCGGTTGTATTTTTTTGTAAAAAAGTTTTTATTTTTCACTTTTTAGTTGTGTACCTACCCCACACAAATTCTAATACCACTACCTGCAAAACAAACTAGAACATCATCCATATAAAAGTGTGAGAAAAATACGTATTATTGAAGCTAACTCAAAAACTACCGAAGCAAAGTTAATCAATTTTATATGGGACCAACTGTGATGATGATGACCCTGATGATGACCCTCTCGAATAAAACAAAAAAATCCAAATCGGTCCAATCATCTTCGAGTAATCGGCGAACATACATAAAAAAAAAAAAAAAGGTTCCGACGAATTGAGAACCTCCTCCTTTTTGAAGTCGGTTAAAAAATTACTTTACATACAAAATTACATTACATACTAAAACGCATTAAAGTTTGGGGAGTGGGGGCTTGCTACGTCATACCTATAACAAAGTATAAAATCTAGCAATGAGTGACGTCATGCCACATTTTAACTCATCGCCGTAATATTTTGTTTACGTAAAAAAAGAAAAATACGTGTCCAATATTTTTTAATCACACTAATTACAGGCGAAAGTTTGTGAGTGTTTGTTACTTCTTCATGCTCAATCGGCAGAACCAATTTTGATAAAATTTGGTATGGAGATAGCTGACACCCTTGATTAATACATAGGTTACTTTTATCCCAGTCTACGTGGGTAAAGTCGCGGGGCGCAGGTAGTAATCTATATGACGAACAAAAAAAATGTTAGTCAACATCCCTATGTTGCTAGTTGAGAACCTATTCTAGTGAAACATTGGTTTTTTGCGTAGGTGTGTAAAAATACTGCCAGATTGAATTTTCAAGTGTCACAATACGTTTCAACTTTGATGAGATGACGGTGAAGTAGTGGAACCCAAAATAAGGTAAATTCGAAAACTAACATTATTGGAAATGGCTACACTAATAAAATTTCAACTGGATGGTTTAAGGCGAGTATAGCTGCTAAGTAACTAGCGCCACCATTGAGAAAAAATAGCAAGTCTGGAGATATGGAACATTTTGAAATTTCCAATGCTTACATTTTTAGTCAGATGAGGTAGAAATTTTTTGTATAAAAAAATCAACACTATACCTCCTAGGTTCTAGGTTATAGCAGATAACGTCAAAAACGTCTAGGGAATTTCAAAATATTCCATATTTCCAGACATTATTTTTTCTCAATGGTGGCGCTAGTTAGCAGCTCTACTCGCCTTAAGCAAAACTGTTTGCTAGCTGACAGTAACGGATCGGCAACTAGTCATCTTGAAATACTTACACGATCGGTTTAAAACGATTGCAATATGTTATGTGGGCTTAAGTAACTGACCTAAGTAGTTTCTTTCTATGCTACCGATCTAGGTCTAGGGTCTAGGTGAAATAGACGTAGGTAGGTAGGTGTTTTTGACCCAAATTTTGGAGCTGCACGAAACCAAACAAAAACGGGTTCCGCGAAAAAATACAACATTTTAGAACGGTTTCAAAAACAACATCAATGTAACTTTGTGTTTCGATAGTCATGTAAACTGGAATTCAATTTACTTTTTTTGAAAAAAATGTCGGAAATCCTTACCCCACAGTGCGGCTGACATGTATTTTCCATTCGACGCTTCTCACGCTGGTGGCGCCATCTATTTTGGGAACGGGTTCATTCATCACTACCAAATCCGGATGACCGCAGACGCCATTCTGGAGTTTCAATAGGCTTCCAGATTTGAAATTGGTTTTAAAATGATGGAAGTTTCGCCTTCGCCTTAATGATGCGAACTCGTCTTTCTTTGATTTATTGGGAATGAAACGGGTAAGTTTCAGTACCTAGCTTGTTTAAAAGTAATTAAATATAATTAGGTCATGTGTGTTGGGTGTGTCGTGTACTCATTGGCAAATCTACTGACTGTGAATAAGCTACTCACTAGTTAGGAACCGCAACCCATTTTAGTCCCATAAGAATCAACCACTATTGTTGGTACTAATGATTTTATAAGTAAATTTTACTTATAATATCATTGGTTGGTACCATACCCAACGAATAAATGTTTTTGTCTTTGTCACGGAGACCAAACCAGAAAAAAAAACTGGAAAAGAAAAAAAACAGATGTGCTGAATTTATATTTGAAATACTAGATCAATAATATATGCGAAAATGATGCAGCATTGGCACTCATGTACGAGTATATAATCCAATATCAATTTGAGAACAGTGACGGGCAGCCATTTTGGCGCAAGGGGCGTCTGACAGCTGCGACCACGCTTCGATGCGTCCAGTTTACGCGAATGGCACATTTGTCGCGAATGCATTGAAATATAAACGAATTGTGGTGGGTAAATAAGCCTTTTATTTTGTGTAAGTATTGGATTTTAAAAGAGCCCGCACAAGTTACGGTATTGTATGCTCCCCGGTTTGCCATCTAGCGCATCGGACAGTCAACCCTCCTGAAAAACCCTCGGGTTTCGTGAGGGTTCTGGTGCTGCTCGCTCACCTTGCGAGCTGGTGTTCGCTGAAGATTAGGTCATGTAAACCCTCGGGCTTCGTGAGGGTCACAATCACTACACTGTCCTGACAGTGAACAGTGTAAACAGTTTAAACCACCAGTTGTAAACAGTGGCACGGGATGGGGCTTCGTCATGAAATGCTAACCGAAGTCTATCGTAACATTGTCATTGAGTAAGACCGCAACAAAAGTCATGATAAATCATTGTCATTCATCATTTTCTCTAGTCAAATCGATTTCGACGCATGACAGACATTTTGTAAATTGCCGCCAATTTGTAAAAACAAATGACGTATGAATTCTTTACACGTCTACAAATTCCCAAAAAGTTCCTGATTCGAAATTTAAATAAATTTTTCATCGGCTGCTTTTCTTACTGGCCTGTTCTAAAAACGTTCAGTTCTCCCCGTACAGTCCTACCAACTTATCTGTGAACTGAAAGAGGACGGTACCGTCGATTCAGTGTTCTGATTGTGACCCCTGTACAGTGTCCTGATCTGTTCCCTACGTTCTACAGGACTGATTTCAAAAATAAAACATAGGGTACGATAAACTGAATGTTTATTTTACGGAATTTCACCTTTTCTAAGTTACATTAGAGGTGTTCAAAACTGAACCTTATAACCTGATGTTATATGCACTCGGCGGAGAATCTCGACACCGCGATCTAATTTTTGGACTCGAGTAAAAAGTGCCATCTACCTCCCAACACCGCTAATTGGCTAATCTTTTCACCATGACTAATGCCAAGAAACCTAGCGACACGAGACAAGAATGGATTAATAAACAATTACTGATTAAAAATCAGACACGGAACTATGGCTGTCAGGTTGTTACGGACCAATTGGAGGAGGCTAGATGACTAGTAAATAAAGATGATAAAAGAGGAAGAGAAGATGGACTGATATTATTAGAGGCAGTTGTAGGTGACCTACACCAACCGTCAACTGTAGGTGTGTACGTTACCCCAGCAAGAAAGTGTCTCGTAGAGTTATATGAGTAGAACGTGTAATTGGTGCCTTATCTGCTGTAAATGTGCCCCCCGTCGTTTTGGAAAAAAACGGAAAAAACGATTCTTGCTGGGGTAACGTTTTTCTAGCAGGAAAATTCTAAACAAATGATCGGAGAGAGAAAAATTGTGCATGGCCAGAGAGCTTATATGTGTGCCAAAATGTGCCCCCAAAAATAAAATCTGTGCCCCTTCAGGTTTTCGAGATATTGCATTTCCTGCTGGAGTAACGTTTTGATGAATCGTATATCTCTAAAACCATTGCATGTGCCCCTGTAGAATAAACATACACGAGTAGCTCTTAATGTGTGCCCCTTAGTACCCCAATTAGATTTAAGAAATTATTTATAGTTTTCAAGTTATCGTGGTTTTATGAAAACCCGAGATAAGGCACCAATTATACGTTCTACTCATATAACTCTACGAGACACTTTCTTGCTGGGGTAACGTACACACTGTAGGTACGATTCGCCGAAATCATTTCTATCGGCGAACCGTACCATCGGCAAAGAGTGATTCGCTATACAGCTCTGAGCTCTTTGAGCGTAGATGTTATACTAGCGTCCATGTGAGCGTATTTTAAGTTCTTTTGGGGATATTATTTATCCCCGGAATAAGTTTCCCATTACAAAAATGGAAAATAAATAGGTATCTACCTAATCAGACACTACGAATTTACTTTTCATAAAACCAGAGCCATAGCTCGATATTATTCACGCAGTGTCTCATTTCACAGATCTCTGCATTTAACAATGGGTCAGGCAGCGCGCATTTTAAATTCTGTCTTCAATTTAACTGATTGGTAGCCATTTTGGCACGCGCGGCGACTGACAGCTGCCCGCCACGAATGGATGCGTTAACGAATTTCCAAACGTATGACAAATAAACACCGCGCGGGCACTGCGAACGATGAGCTGTGCTATAAAATGGAGACAGGGATGAACTCGTGGTGCACTCGTAGGTAGGACAACTTTTGACAGTTTTTATTGGACACCAGCACCCTAACTGCGTAACACATTATCAATTGAGATCTGTATCATTTTGAAGCAAATTTCTAATCCAAAAAAAAAAATCCATATGTTCGAAAAATTTGACTTCTCGAAAACGTAAATAACGCAATGACAGTTGTTGAACTGTCAAAATGAAACCGATACCGATTGATAGTGTATTACGCAATTGCCCCGCAGGTAAGCAGTAACCAACTTAGATGTAAACATGATTTATTTTTATTATAAATATAAAAATTAAAGTTTATCAGTAATTTTACACAGGCAATAATGTGTTTTGTATTTATTGTATCCTCCTCCTCCTCCCTCTGTTCCAGACCCTGAGGTATTTTATTCATTATTCCTATGTTCTTTCAATCCACGATATAGTATAAAAGCAACTACTACCCAGTATGGTCCTGTATTGTCGCATACAACAGAAATATTGTCAGAAAAAATTAATGTATATCCAATTATATTTTTAGCCGGCGTTGTTTGTTTCAATAAAATCCTTCGTCAACGTCCCGGAGTGAATTAGATTGTATATATGGGTGAAAAATTGTTTTTACTTGCTATATCTATGTCAGTTGGTATGTTTTCGAATTAAATGACAGAGTACCTACGTAATTTAAAAGGGGGCTTATTTATAGATATTGCTAATGATTAACCGCACATTTTTAGGATTCCGTGCCTTAAAAGGAAAAAAAGCGGAACCCTTATAGGATCACTTCGTTGTCTGTGCGTCTGTCTGTCTGCCAGTCTGTCAAGACCCTTTTTCTCAGGAACGCATAGAGGTATCAAGTTGAATATCAAATACTTACTGTGGTCCATTGAAGCTCTAAAATATAAAGCTTCTATGTCAATGCAATAAAAAATACGGCCATATAAGCGACATACTTATTTTGATATTCGCAAATAAATCAAAACCTTTAGGGTACTTCCCGTTGACCTAGAATCGTGAAATTTAGTAAAGTAAAAGAAAAAGTCCGAAAATTGTTAATTGTAGTTTTAACCCATATTTTTTTTTGCGATTACAAACTTGACGTAGGTACCTATATCAATTTATTTATTTATTTATTTATTCATGGTTTACCAACAGATGTTACAGCTATACATACACAAAAAATATAACAACAGATCTTAGTTCTACTGCACACCCAATTACAGGTAAACACAACATGCGATTATTTTAGTTTACAAAGGACAGCAATTTATTGTACAATATTGGAGATATACTCGTATCTATATCACGAAGTGCCAGCTTGAAAGTAAGCTTAAATTATAACTAAATTGATGCAACCTAACTTATTTGTTTATGTTAGTATTGCGGATGAAAGTTTCTAGTGTTTCTGTGTGAATATCATTGAGATCACTGAATTTATGAATTTAATTTAATTAAATAATAAATTAATTACCTATATTATTATTATTTTTTTTTTTTGATTTTTGAATTTATGGGAGAACTTGTTTTTCAACTACAATGTTAAGTTTGTTTCTGGGATAAATTCTATTCAACTACGGAACCCTTCATCGTGCATGCTCCGACACGCACTTGGCTGGTTTTTTTACGTTTAAACGTCTCTTAACTTTAAGCAACTTGAATGAATAAAGGTGCTA
The DNA here is from genome assembly GCA_946251885.1 of Cosmia pyralina. Taxonomy (NCBI): domain Eukaryota; kingdom Metazoa; phylum Arthropoda; class Insecta; order Lepidoptera; family Noctuidae; genus Cosmia; species Cosmia pyralina. The sequence continues at coordinate 10,622,316 of OX276361.1, forward strand.
ATGCCCAGCCATTTTCCAACACTGTTTTTGTTGACTTCTAACATGTAGCGACTGCCTATCTGACCTCCACAACCCAGTTACTGGGTTACTATACGTCTGGTTAACACTGGTTGTTAAACTTTCGGGCTTCTAACTACCCGTAATGACTGTCAAAGATATGAATAACGACTTGTGTGAATGCGATGTTAGGAATCCTACTAAATGCATTCCCATTTTACCGCCCAATCGAATACCAACAACATATTTTTTTTAGTACTACATAATATACCATACAAGCAAACAAATCGGACGATCCATTATGTAAGCAACAACATACAACTTAGATTTGTGTGGAACAAATTTCCGCAGTTGAATATAAAATGTTCACAAAACAGTACCGTACACTTTTTGCTTTGGACTTTTGTGAAAAATAAAAGCGTAGAGAAAGTTGTACGTTCACATTTCACCGCCAGTGGCAGTTTCGAGTTCTCGAAATATAATCTTTTTTCCAGCGTTTCGGGAAAGTTTCGCTTTTTGCGGGACGGTAGCCTCCTGTGTTCGAGTGGCTTATGTATTCCGTGTAGTTGCTGACCGAAATGGTGCTGTGGTCTAGCGTATCAGAAGCGTGTGAGCACTATGTACGAGTAGCTACTATTTTACTGAGTACGTCTTTCACTGACTTGAATGTGCCCTGGCGGTTGAGAGTATGTCATGCTTACTCAAATGTCTCGCTGGTGGTGGTGTGTGTGTTGGATCATCAAGTTCCCTTCAAAATGGTTGAGCTAATTGGTGCTGATCCATGCGTCATGTTCGTGAACGGGCGCCGTCAGTTGGGACTGGTCGTCTCGTAGCTGCCACGGCTTATTTTTAATTTAGTTGTATTTAGTTTTTATCTTTTTATTACGGACGCTTTTTAACGTGCACGCCTTTCTACATTGTTCTCACATGTATATTTGAACATGAATGATTTAACCAATATTTTGTTAATAATTTGATTTAAAAGAGTCAATTTGAGTGTGAATTTTCATCTTTAGCGCTTAAGTATTAGGTTCAAGGTTGATTGAGAAAATTTTACATTTTCGGGTGGCTTGACCTGCTGGCGCCTCTACCTTATATAGAAGACTTTTTTGTTGTTTTTTAAAATACGACTAGTAGTTTAGGGGTTACGAGGGAACAGATGAACATACATACATATCTTGTCAAAACCATAAACCTCCTTTGGCTTTGCCGTAGTCGGGTAAAAATACCTACCCGTACACAATGATGTATTATTACCATAAATAATACGTCATTGCCGGTACACCATTTCTATGGATACACCTTTCCATTTTAACAAACACTACTCGTTCACTTCGAGAATGCCCTTACCTCGCGTCCCACTTCCCTGCCTCTACCACCCGCTCAGTTCCGATGCACGCTGCTATCGGAACTTGAACGTGAACGGGTAGTAGAAGTATGTTTTTTTTTCTTATTTTTATTTACCATTTTTTCCGTAAAAAGAGCAAGAATTTACATAGACTAACAGCTGGTGTTTCTCTATGTAAATTTATTTCTCTGTACAGGGAAAAACGGAAGCAGCAGGTAGAACTTGATTGATGTTTCGGTTATACAGTAATAAACTCCGAAAATTTATAATTTGTAGTTTTATCACATAATATTTTTTTTTGCGATAACAAACTAACATTTTCAATGCGGTATTTTACCCTATATGTGAAAAAATCTAAAAATATACGATTTAGATAGCTTAGGCCAAAAGCAGTCGGAAAATGTTCGCTTTAGTTCATAAAATTACATTTTAAAATTCAATTCAAAGTTTTCAGTTTTTTTAATCTGTTTTCTAACACCATGAAAGTAGCCACCATGTTATTACGTCATACGGCTGTATAAATTAAAAAGCGTCAATATCAACTGTCAACTAAAGTGTTTGTTTACTCAGCCAACTGACGTCATGACCACAGAGAAATATGTAAATTTTCGCGCGAAATTTGAAAATGAAAAAATTAAATGCATTTTTATGGCACTAATCGATTGAATAATAATATTGTGTTTTTTTTTAGTGGCTTATTAGCACTATAGTATCTAATTGAGACACTTTTCAAAAATGGGTGTAATACCCTATTATAGTTGCAAAATGAAAAGGGTTGCCATTTCGATTGTGTCACGCAGATAGGGTGTACCCTATCTGCGTCACCTACGTTCCTTACATTATTTTTAATTTCTTGTTATCCAATATTGGGTAAATTGTGAGGGCCCTAAATGCGAATAGTGAGAGTGTGGAGGGCAGAGCTATTCAACAATTTACAAACAATTTTGACACAACTAAAATCGAGTTTGACAATCGTGACTCCGTGTGATATAGTGCCATTAACATATCTGGCCCATATCCGCCACCTTATTTGGTAAAATTTATCTGTGATCCCTAGGAAAACAGTTTTATCGACGAATTCTAGGGGCATTTCTTCAATTCTAGGGGGCTTTTATGGGCATTGAAGTGAGGCCCCGGCATTATAACATAACATCACGCCTGTATTCCCTGTAGAGTTAGACAGAGGAGTACCTATAGTATAGTTGCCGGCACGAGTCGTGAGCACAAGCTGCACTGTTTAACCTAACGAATCCTATTTCCTATCACGGCAGGTTGCACAATGACATCAATATAATAGGTCTTTACCTATGAAATTGCCGTTTTGTATGAAAAAATTTAAACGAATTTTTTTCATGCATTTTTATTTGTATTAATCGAAGTAATCACCCATGCAATCAATGCATCTTTGCCAACGCAGTGGCAGTTTATTGATGCCCTTCTTAAAGAAATCAGCTGGACGGGAGGCAACAAATTCTTCAAAGGCATTTTGTACTGCCTCTCGGGTATTGAATTTTTTTCCCGCCAAGAAGTTATCCAAATTCTGGAAAAAGTAGTAGTCTGTAGGCGCAAGGTCTGGTGAGTAGGCCGGATGACGGAGAGCTTCCAACCCCAGTTCTTGCAACTTGGAGACCGTCTGCTGTGCAGTATGAGGTCGCGCGTTGTCGTGCAGGAGCAGCGGAGACGAGCGATTGACCAATGCTGGTTGGAGATGTGCCAGCTTCTCCATCATTGTGTTCAGTTCTTCACAGTACACATCTGAAGTAAAGCTCACCCCGTTTGGTAAGAAGCTGTGATGAATCACACCGGCGCTAGACCACCTAACAGTGACCATCACTTTTCTAGGGGTAAGTTTTCGTTTAGGGCATTGTTTAGGTGCTGAACCAGGATCCAACCAACTTGCTGAGCGCTTGCGGTTATCAAACAGAATCCATTTTTTATCGCAGGTAACAATGCGGTTCAAAATTCCTTCATTTGTGTGTCTGTTGAGCAGTGCAAGGCACGTCTCGACGCGTACTTCGCGCTGGCGATCATTGAGTTCGTGGGGCACCCATTTGTCAAGCTTTTTTACCTTGCCAATTTGACGCAAATGGACCAATATTGTTTTGACGCTAACGTCGAAAGCTGCTGCTAATTCAGCCGTAGATTGTGTATCATCAGCTTCCACAATCGCCTTTAATTCGTCATTGTCGACCAAAGTCTTCGGACGACCGCGAGGTTCATTTTTCAGGTCGAAATATCCAGAACGGAAGCGAACAAACCAATAACAAGTGGTGCGTTGGTTTGTAGTGTTAGCTCCGTAAACGTCGTTGATGTTGCGTGCCGCTTGTGCCGCGTTGCTGCCACGACGGTACTCATATTCCATAATTACTCGAATTTTTAACGTATCCATGATGACGAAAAAGATTGAAATGCGATGAAAATGTAACACTAATCAATAAACAAATGACTACTTTTGGAAAAAAAAATCCATGTTTTTAAAATAAAATTAATTTGAAATTAGAATTCTTAGCCAAACAAAAATTATTTTGATTTGAAAGGGCCAGTACTGCAGAACGGCAATTTCATAGGTAAAGACCTAATATTATCAAGCATATTTAGATACAGATAGAAAACAGAAAGCAAGAGCACGTCAACGAGGGCAGTTAAAGTTAGAATGGAATTTGTGCTCACAACTCATGCCGGCAATATACACCCACATTTTCAGTTATGTATACGTCCCATGTAATAAGAGGCGAGCATATTGCCACTAACCGGGTACAAATCCAGACTTCGCGTTTGTACTGAGAAAATCTAGATGGAAAATCCAATAATACTTTGGCCGACCCGGAAATGGAAGCCCAGGACCTCATACTCGGCAATAGCGCTTGCGCCCTCTATACCAACTACGAACGTATCGTTTATTTGGATAAAAAAACAATCAAAAGTAATTTGATTGCCTACACAAGTCAATCAATCTGCCTAGCCTTTTCCCAACTATGTTGGGGTCGGCTTCCAGTCTAACCGGATACAGCTGAATACCATTATTTTACATGGAACGACTGCCTATCTGACCTCCACAACCCATTAACTGGGTAATACGATACCCCTTGGTAAGACTGATTGTCAGACTTTCGGGCTTCTGACGATCCGTAACGACTGTCAAAGATCCACGAATGACAGCCGGGACCAACGGCTTAACGTGCTTTCCGAGGCACGGAGGAGTCTCGGTATGTAAAGATGGTCACCCATCCACAGACCGACCCCGGCAAGCGTAGCTTAACCTGATGGATCGACCCGTGCGGCTGTTATTTAGCCACGAGCTCCTCATTTTTTTGATTGCCTACACAAGTAAAGAGATATAAAAATTCGTTTGAAGGAAACAATTACTTAACTCTCCAAACGGCTGGTTCACATTTCCCGTGACTCTTGGGCTGACTTTTACCTTGGCCAGAGGCTAAGCATTGCCATACAACGTGGCAATGCCGCCGTCTCTTGGGTACATTACGATGCGGTGGAATTTTTCGATGCCATATTTTAGTTTTTTAATAGTTTTAGTTAGGTTAGGATTAGGGAATCTAATACCGCATCAAAATCTCAATCCCGCAAGGCTGCGGGATTGAGACTGCAAATAGAATCATACTTTTTGTTGTGTGTAGGTGGTGGTGTTAATTTATTAAGTGTTAAGTATATGAAACTATATTGCATTGAAATAATGACAAAATTGCCTTCACCGCGAGATATCGTCGAAACATGGTGCACTTAAATTTTCCCAGTTATTTTATTTTACCGGGAAGTCCCTGAATTAGAGAGACCAGTTCATGTAGCGGGTAAAGTGAAAAGTATCGATGCTTAGTAAACTATCGAAACATAAATATCGAGTACGAAAACTCGCGGTATCGCAATCGTAACAAAAGTATCGAGTAGGTATAGTTACTCAACTTCACTCAAAACTACTAACTAATAATAATTACTAGTTGTCTCGCTCAAGAGTACTGTCGCACGGTATGCATGCTTTTAAATACTGCATAACAGCCCATATTTCTTCGAATTCCATTTTTTTCAGCCCCGCAAATCCCACAAACCCCGCATGTGTAGTTCTGCATTACTGATCCCGCAAAAACAATGCCGGATTGAATATTACATTTTTAGCTTAATTAAGTACAAAATACGTATGAATGGAGTATCGGGGGTGTGCCTAACATTTAGAAGCAACACTTCAGTCAGACCAAAGCTACGTTATGCTGTTAGTTACAGGACATATTGTGACATTATGGGGCCCGTGGGTCCGGCCTGTGCGGCCCGAGTTTAGGGCGCGTCTCACTGTGATTTATAAACATTGGAATTTGATTTAAGGAGCTTTACGATTCCATTTTGAATTAGTTTGAATGAGAGGTTTTAAATAATTGTTATTATTAAAACGATGTGAACAGTTTTATAAGTATACAGGGTTACTTGTAATTCAACGTATTCCTTGCAGACGTCATAGTAATTAAAACCCCGTTCGGACGGGCGTAATAAAACGCGGCGGGATTTTATAGCGCACTGGATTTTCAACTCTCGTTGTTGAGCCGAGCGTTGAGAATCCAACTTAACAATAACAGAGTACATTCTAGCGCGTTGAAAACACACTGTTGGAATTTGCACTCTCGGCGCTAAGCAGAGCGTTGAAAATCCAGTGCGCTATAAAATCCCGCCGCGATTTTATTACGCCCGTGCGAACGGGGGTTAACATGGAACAAATTAAGCCACCAAATGTTCTACCGAAATTCAATACATCTTTAGTTTTTTTTTATGAAAAATACAATTCAAAAATGATTTCCGGTGTGACTTGACTGGAATTTAAATTACTATGATAGCTGATACCGTAGCAGATCTTTATTAAAAATTAAAAGTTGAAAAATATCTAAAACTTTGGCAAAGATCACTAATTTTTCGTAATTTACTTATATATTTTTCTTAGACAAAATTTACAAAAAAATACTGAATTTCGGTAGAACATTTGGTGGCTTAATTTGTTGCACTTGTTAAAGTGCAACAAATTAAGCCACCAAATGTTCTACCGAACACGGTTACGAACACGGTTACGAACACGGTTACTTGCAGGACGTCATACCTAAGAGGTAACCCTCTTATGACGTCCTGCAAGTAACCGTGTATAGCTTTATGTGGATAAGGAAAGAGATATAACTTCACGATGTCCGAATAGCCACTACTCACCGAATAAATAAATAAAAACTTTTTTACAAAAAAATACAACCGACTTCCAAAAACAACACTACAAAGTGCAAAATAACTTTAATTTCGGAAGTCGGTGTCTGATTAAATGTATTTTCGTTTTTGCCACCGACTTCCGAAATTAAAGTTATTTTGCACTTTGTAGTGTTGTTTTTGGAAGTCGGTTGTATTTTTTTGTAAAAAAGTTTTTATTTTTCACTTTTTAGTGGGTCTGTTTATAATTTGTATAAGTTACAATAGTCTAATGTCAATTGCTCATCACATGTTACAAAATATTGCTTTTCCCGATGCTGGGACGTTAATTGTTGAGGAGTTCTGCTGGTAAGAACCAGGAGAACTCCTCATCAACCACTCACCACACGCATTGTGTGACGAGCGGAAATTGCTTAGCAACCATATTAAAGTAATCGAATCGCAACCCGTGAAATATTTATCATTGAGTAGTTCCGGTAGCCATCTGTGGTCTTCATCATCAGTTCCACTTCACCAAGTGGTGCTTTCCGAGAGCAAATGCACGAGCTACTATAAAAAAATACCCAAATCGCTATAGGTGTGCCTATAATATTTGAAGAGTTCCTTCGATTTCTCCAGGATCCCATCATCAGAACTGGATTTTGACAAAAATCGAACCATTTGGGAAGTATACCCTTTCCAACAAAAAAATATTTTTTCAAATCGGTTGGCAAGCGACGGAGCTATGCGCGAACAAACATAAAAAAAAATACAAACATCCGAATTGAGAACCTCCTCCTTTTTTAGAAGTCGGTTAAAAATGGAACAGAATTTGTATGAAATTATCTGCTAAGTAAGATATTAGGAACTTAATCGTATGTGGTGAAACTGGCCCTAAATCTACTAAGTAAGTAAGTAGGTACACACGCCGACGTCAATGAGTCCCAGATAATGAAATCGCACCGAAATCAATCGGAAAAGAACAGAGGACGATCACGAAAAACCATAGTTTCCACTACATAAGTACACTTCTCACAAATTAGATAAGTATAATAGGTTAGGAAATAATTTTTCATTTCTCATACTCGGAAAGTAGTGTTTGTTTGATCCGAGTAGCGGGTTGAAGACGCTGCTCCCCACCCTTGGTCGGGAAAGACTCATAGTAATTGCTTCCCTCTCTAGGGCGGGAATGAATTTTAAAAATAGAATTAAATTTGGTTAGGTAGTCGGCTACGAAACATTTTACACAATTAAAAAAATATCGAAAAAAAATGCTGCGGTCTTGTGAGTGTAAAACAGCCAGTGTGAATATTAAAAAAAAAAAAAACTAGTAAGCGGGACAGCCTGCGGCGGTGACGCGGTTTGTGCCATCTTTAAAATTTTAAAAAGAGTATAATTTGGCGGGATACTAACTCTGTAAACTGTACCGAAATTCAGAATCTTGGTTCTAAAGACTAATATTTGATTAAAAATGAGTTCAAGCGATTCTGAAATATAGACCCCAGATTCGGTTAAAGACGAGGCAAATCAGTACTCGAAAATCTTTTGCTAGAAATTTCAAAGGAAAGGTACTTACATAAATACATAACTTTATGAACTGGCGAGCAAACAAGAAAGTAAAAACATTTTCCGTAAGTGTGTTTCTTACATACGTACATTTTTAAGTTCGCGGAATGGAGGGTGAGAAGTGAAAATAAAAATACTAAATTATTTTTCTTCTTCAATATATTCACCTGCTACCCTTATAAATTTTTCAGATCTTTCAATTAGCTTAAGTATGTATACCTTCATAAAAAAATGCTTTGTCTTTGTACGAAAAATAAGCTGAAACCGCGTCCTTCACTTCTTCATCAGTTGAAAATTTCTTCCCACGATGTTCTTTTTTCAGTTTTGGGAAGAGGTAATAATCACTGGGAGCGAGGTGTGGGCTGTTGGGTGGATGGTCTAAAATATCGAAGCCTACCTTATGCAGGGCAGCCAACGCAACACGGCTCTTGTGAACAGGCGCGTTGTCGCGGCGCCTGCAGAAGCAGTGAGCTCACAAATCTAACAATTAACCACGTTGAAAATCAAGGCAAGGCCAGTTATTACTCGTAAAATTGACTAAAACGAAAACAAATATTGAGCGCACGTTTGTAGTACGAGAAGAGTTTACAAAAATAATAATAATAAAAAAATGTAAAAAAATCGGACCTAATGACATAAAAACGGATCGCTTTTTTCTCAACTACTAGAAGGGAAAATGCTATAAACAAGTTATCGGTAAAAATTAAATCTCGGGTATGCCGAAGCAGATAGCACATTATTTGAATTTACAAAACTGTGAGCAGTATAATACCGGGCATTGTTATAGAAGAACGTCAGCGACACTGTTTCCGATTCTGGGGCTAACTTGACAATGTTAAAATGACATGGAGGATGGAAATCCAGCACAGTTGCGGTAGGCTACATTAAGGATTCTGTCCAAAATAAAACTAAAATTTCAAACAAATTAACTGAGACTACGTCCCAATTCGCCTCAACCACAAGGGAGGGGGGGTACTTCAAGGGAGTCTCTGCCATGGATGCCACCGTCTAATCAAATACCAGGGTCGCCTACTTTTACAGACATCCAGAAAAGCCAAATTTGTCATAATTTATCAAACAGCGTAAATATTCCAAACAAAAATCACAAACTGTGCTAACTTCTCAATTAATTTTAAATAGGTACTGCACATATTTTTATCAATAAATATTTTAGAAAAACTGCAATTTTTTACTTTTCTTATACTCCAAATGAAAAGTAGAGTGTTTAACACGGGTGAAAGTCACCAATTCCTACTCGGACTATAGCCGCCCTCGCTGCGCGGGCGTCTAAATACCTCGTATGAGACCCTTGTATAACAATCTACTATAGAAATCATAATTTTATTAGAATAAAAGTCTCCATTTTTTCAGACCACTTATTTTCATGGATCGTGCAAAACAGTTATTGATTAATCTATTACTAAAATCAAAGCTCTAAAATTATTCCGACGGTGTAGTCAATAAGCTGAGTATAACATCATTCCATCTGCTCTTACCCTAAGGGAATGCCGATGCCGTGATGATATTTTAGCTATACAAAATACCTCCTTATCAATATTCCGGCCTCGTCTAGCACGTGATAAGCCTGTTGATCGTCAATGATTGAGACCCCATCGGATCTGCTAATAATCTGCCTATTTGTTGAGAATATCTCGATAAATAAGCATTTCGTATCATATAATAGACTTACACTAAGTTTTTTTTCAGCAATAAAAAAATAGTTATTATAATGTTACTGAGAATTGCCCCTGTGTTGTCACAATTTAAGTTTGTAGGTTCATCCAAAACAATGGTTAGACCTGCTGTCTTGTTTGAATCAGAATGTTGAGCCACAAAAAGGATTTGCATCAATTGCATGCAATTGCGTGCAGCTGATATGAGAATATTAAGAGGGATATGTGGAGTTACGCAAATGGATAAGTATACTTATTAAGAAATGAGAGAAAAGTTGCGTGGGAAATCGGTTGTCATGGTATGGGCATGTGATGCGGACTAATGAGGAAAATATTGTGAGGAAAGTTTTGAGTAACTTTGAATGTGGATGGCTATAAGACTAAAGGGAAAATGTATGGACTGTGTGTGAAAGATGATATAGCTAGAAAGGGAGTGAATACCGAGATGACGACTAATAGAGAAGTATGGGAGAAAACGACATGTTGCGCCGACCCGAAATAGGTTAGGATAAGGCCTGAAGAATGATGAGTTTCATCCAAAAACAAAATGTCGTTTGCCTAATAATCATACTGAAAACACTACCTAAATTAAATAAACACCACCAACAAGTTTTAAAATTCGTTTCCATACCCATTGTGTCTAAACTGTACACACGGCTACACATCAAGCTATAATTACCAGTTTACACTGACCTCTCATTGTAAGGAAATCCTATACAATGCGAGATCAGCTTATACTGAAAATTATAGTTTGATCTGTGGCCGTGCGTACGTAATGTCCCTCTGAGCAAAATGTAAAGGTTTTATTCACTAATTATTTAACTCGATTGTGTTAAACTTTACAATGGACATTTAAATAATGGTTTTAGCCGGATTTGTTTATTATGGGTCTCTAAGCAAGTTACAATGTTTATTTATTGTTTTTTTGTGGTATTTATTGGTTTGGTATACAGGATGGCAGGGACATCGCCGGGGTTGCGGGTTGTTCGAAAGAGATACCGTGGCCCTGGCACAGGCAACTGAAGGAACACGGGTGGGTTTTAGTCAGTAAAAGTCTAACACGCGCTCTCGCTCCGCCCAGAGCGGGTGATTTCCCTCCAGAAAAAATAAAGGGCATCGACGCGCATCCTGCTACCAAAGATTCAGTACGATGCTAGGTACTCTAGGTTATTAAAAAAAAATTGTTGTTCCATACATTTTGACCGCGTGGGTATTCCACTTTTGTAGTAAACAGCTGTTTTTTAGGGTTCCGTAGTCAACAAGGAATCCTTATAGTTTCGCTATGTCCGTCCGTCTGTCCGTCCGCAGCTTAGCTCAGAGACTCTTAGAAAGCTATAATTTGGCATGGATATGGATATTCATCACGCCGCCAGTGGTTAAATTAAAATCGTAAAAAAAAATTTTTTTAGGGTACCTTCTGTACACGTAAAGTGGGGATGTTTTTTTTTCTCGTCTACCCCATGGTGTGGGGTGTTGCTGGATGGGTCTTTCAAAAATATTGCGGGTTTGTGAAAATTTTTGTAAAATTTTTCGATTTAGGGATCCGTTTTTGAAATATTTAGCTTTAAATTGCTTATTTTAATTAGAGCCAAATGCCCCGCCCCCCTGCCAGCTAAACGGTTAGTTTTGGATGGGTGAAAAAAATCACGATAGCTAAGAAGGCTTTCATGTTTACGAGTAATAGTCAACCAACTACGGAACCCTTCATTGTGCGTGGTCCGACACGCACTTGGCCGGTTTTTTTTTTAATAACCTACGAACTATTTCCACGCAGGTCATGTACTGCCAGAATCATGTACTGAATCCATGGTAACAGGTTGTGCGCCGATATCCCAGCCACCCTGTATAAGTAATCTAAAAACAGTGCAGGAAAACATCGTGAGGAAGCCGAGAACCAAAAAATCGAAGACGTGAGAATACCAACACGCAGCTGTTGCAGGTCCAGTACAGCACAAGGCCCTACACCACGCCCACTTAAAAAAAAAATAAAACTATTTATTTCATAAAACTTTACCTGGACATTATCGTAACAATAGCGCTCAATCTTAGATATAGCAATAAGATTATGTGCACTATTAACTTATTTTAGAGTTAGCTCACTTATAGTTAAAGGCTAAAAACCTACACGCAGACCTCCTCCATTCCAAACTTCCCCACGGTAAAGTAGGCTTTTAAGATATTTTGAATTTGTTGACTAGTTTTGTTAACTAATTTATTGACAATTTCCTTTGGCAGCTTATTTAGAATGTTAGGAAAGGCGTACGTCCAGGCTCTCTTACCATCTTCTCACTTCTGCTCCTCTTACTACTTATTTTATTTTTCGGCGTCGTGGATTACGGCCCTCTCCCTATCACAAAGAGGAGGCATTTAGGCTGATTATTTATTTATTTATTTATCCTCCAACTGGAACGCCATACAGCAATTATACCAACGGAGAAAAAAATTACTTCATGTGCTGCTTTCCATCCATCCTGTGCGCGCTGGACATCGAACGCGCGGCCATGGGTTACCCACGCTTACGCTGGCACGCAGCGTCAAGACACTTCTCCATAATTCCTTAATTATGCTTAAGTATGCTTATAACTATGGTACATAAGTGAAATAGAGATAGTATTTTTAAAATAATAGGTTTTTAGCATGTAAAGTTTAATGAAAACCATTTACCTACTAAGACCCTGAAACGATAAAATGGTAATTGTAGGTAGCACCAGTCCATAATAACCAGACTTAGCAAAGACATTGGTGATTACAGTAAGCCATCGTCATGAACAATATCCCATATTCACACAAACAGAAAGATCCAGTATCTTTCAACCTCTACGACCCAAAAAGATAAGTTGACAAAAGAAAATACCCCTTCGTTTCATAGTTTATTTGAAATATTAAAATGTGCCACAGCCCACAATGGCCGCGCCGAGTGACAAAGTTGTGCCTCCATACAAATAATATCTCTACATGCGAGCTCGGATGATGTATTTTTATTCGTATTTCAACAACAATGCATTGCCAGAAGACGTACTTGTTTTCCGGGCGACTGTTACACCGAAACGAGTATTAGCTCAATATTCACAAATATTGTTTTTTGGATTGGCGAGTATGACGTAACGCAATGAAACTATCCGACGCAAAAAATACAGTGGACAGAGAAGGGTTTAAAGAAAAAAAAAATAACCGAATAGAACAGTAAAAAATAGTTTGATATTCCCAATAAAAATTTTGGAAGTTGCTCCACAAAAATAAATTTTGGCGTCGAACATCTCTGTATTTTCAGCGATAACGACATTCTTTTTTTTAAGAATTTAATAGAAATAGCATTTTTTTTAAACTTTAACCGGACAATTATTTAATTTATTGTGTATATTCTGAATTTCTGAATAATCTAAAGAAAACCCGGAAAATAAATGCACATTCGCAGCTTAGTCACATCTCGGCAACACAAATATATTTCAAGCCAGCTAATGGTGACAAATTACGCGGTTGCGGGCCGTTTAAAATCGTAGTCAGTCCGCGCCTTATGAGTATTTATTTTTATTGAAATATGTAAGCTGGAAAATAACTTCGATTTTGCAACAGCGAGTATTGTATTGCCCATAGTTATGACTATGAGCATTCAATTTTTTTTTTAAAGACTGGTTGCTTCTTTTCATGGATTTTAATGTTTTGACCCGAAGATTCTAAATGCTGAGTGGGTCTAAATTGCTGTGTCACCGCTCGCTGCCCATTCTTGCTGGCGCCTATCAGCTGTGGCTTGAAGCAAATAGTAGGGACGCGAGACCTAGAAAGTTGGAAATTTGACTTTGACGACCGTGAAACAAAACGTGTAAAGAATAGCAAGCGCGCGAAGCAAAGGTTAAAACAGACTACAAGGGTTACAAGGACAAGGGACAAGGGTTTACGACGTTTTTTTTTTAATAATATGATATAAGAGCATCCATTACGAATTTCTTAGTAACAGCTCGGAGTTTGCAAGTTGGCGGTGTGATACCCCATACCTTGGAAAGCACCTTAAGCCGTTGGTCCTGCGTATGATCTCTCTCCGGTCGTGTCGGATTGCCGTGCCATCGGACAATGAGAGTGAGGGAAGAGAGAGTGCACCTATGTCTGCGCACACACATGTGCTCTATAATATTTCCTGGCTGATCTGAGATTGGTCACCATGGCTGCAATCTGTCTGGAGGACTATTATTATTACAGCCAGCCAGGCTCCGTGGCTAGCTCGGCTGATTCATTTAACTTTTCCACAGGACACCACGGTGTGATAAGCAGCCACGTCTCGTACCCCCAGTAAATAACATGCATTTTTATAAAAAGGCGGGCATTTTTCCACGTCGGACGGACATCCCCGTGGGTATTGGGGCGTAGTGATAGCATCCAGCATCCGGTCCAGCCGGCTTCAGCCAGCGTACAATGACGTCAAATTAGTTGATAAAACTGGCTTGTGTCGTTGTATTTCTTATTTATTAACTTAATTTTGACTATTTTTTTTGTTTGTAGATTTTTGCAAGTCCCATGTTGTTTCATTCGAATATACGAATACAGGGTTATTTTAAATTGGCTAGCTAAACTCTGATGCGATGTGTACCGATATCTAAACACGATAAAATAAAAACTTTTTTACAAAAAAATACAACCGACTTCCAAAAACAACACTGCAAAGTTAAAAATTACTTTAATTTCGGAAGCCGGTGTCTGGTTAAATGTATTTATTTTCGTTTATTACCACCGACTTCCGAAATTAAAAAAAAATGAAGCTAACTCATAAACTACCCAAGCAAAGTTAATCAATTTTATATGGGACCAACTGTGATGTATACCCTCTCGAATAAAACAAAAAAAAACCAAATCGGTCTAGCCATCTTCGAGTAATCGGGGAACATAAAAAAAAAGAAAGGTTTGACGAATTGAGAACCTTCTCCTTTTTGAAGTCGGTTAAAAAAGGCTTGATGTTTTTCCTGGTAGGTCAACAACCGCTGTTATAGTGTTGTTATTTGACGTATGATTTCAGTTTTTTTTTAAAATGTTTTATCTTGTTTAGATACCGGCCTATGAAGTTTGTGAAGATAGTCGAAGTTTACACAAAAAACAGATTTTTGAACTGATATTTAAAAAAAACAATTCATTTATTTTTTGTTCTATCAAGTTTAGGCATTCGATATCCATCGCGTCTGCGAAGATTATCTACCCAGTTAGGTATACAGAGATATTTTGTTTAGCTCTAGCGAGCAAAATTTTCTGATCATTGTAACAATGATTAGAAAATTTAGCTCCCTTTTAACCCGTCGCGCGCCAATTAGCAGACACAATTGAAATTCTATTGTTATCTGTACACATGGTGTACAATCGACATTTTAAGAGTTAAGTAGAAGCGAGCTAAATTTCATTTTTTTTTTTTAATCTTTGTTGCCATTTTGCTTCAAATATCTGATAATTAGGTAGGTACCTACTATAAATCTGTGAAAATTATTGAATAGAGGCGACGTAGCTCTACCAATAAAATTCAGAAGCCTATGCGTTTAAAATCACTTCGAAGATCAAATGATGTGTTTCGTAGCTGCCCCAGTCTAATCCTTTCAGTCCAAAGTCAATACTAACAGGATGCCCATTTGTTTCACGTCAAACCTTACACCATAACTTATTTCTTAGAGTAAAAAATGTGTTTACGCTATGTCGAAGAAACGAGTTACACTATCTTTTATGATTCCTTCCTCCATGTTAAAAACCTTTTATAAGCAGGAAAACAGCCGTTATCATGTCATACGTCACACAAATGACGAAAAATGAATATGGTATCCAAGTCATTTAATGTCTTTCAAAGAGACAATTTATTTTCTTTCGTGCAAACATACAATGTATGACATGAAGCTTTATGTGAATATTTGCTTGTGTGTGTAAGGGCTATAAATTAAAATGTGTGTCTAAAATTAGGACACCCACCCAACGTCTCATACTGTTGACATTCCTTGAAAAGTAATAAACACTGGCCGTTAGCTTTTAACGAGATACGAAGACTGACAGCTGTCAGAGAAACATCATATGGAGCCGGCCATTATTGACTTCAGCCTGCGTTAGCAGAAAAATGCCAATTCTCATTTTGAAAAGACATTTGTTTTTTTAATTTATTTATGTTTTTTCGCTTTTGTTTTGGACAAGGGTTAGAGTGAGACCTCGTTGAAATAATTAATTATGATAATAATTTTGTTCTTTGTTTTTTTTGGGAATTATTTTGAATTTTTTTGTGGGAATTTCTTCTTGATTTCTGAAGAAAATGTTAGTGTGGGAATTTGTTTATAGCTACTGCAATATGTACAAATACATTGAACAAACTTAAGGCTGTGGTACAGACCATCAAACTGAACAACTTTCTCTATGGGACCAAAATCGTAAAAAAATATCAGCTGTCCCAAACATTTGGATCGAGTAGGTATTGAAGTTTTGTACGGGACAGCTGATAATTTTTCTCGATTACGATGTTGGTCCATTGGAGAATGTTGTTCAGTGTGATGGTCTATACCACATTCTTACATTTTGACCACACCTTTCTGATACATCCTGTATACAGGTAAATACATACACACATCAAAAAAAGTTTGTGATCACTAGCAAAAGCTGATATATTTTTAAAATTTAACTTTATCAAGAAAAAGTGTTTACGTTACATACAATAAAATACACTGTGTACACTATTTAAAAAAATATGTAACTTAAACACTTTTTCTTGATCACCAAGGCAGTCAGGTGAGTCATAAGTGTTTACGTTACATACAATAAAATACGCTGTGTACACTATTTAAAAAAATATATAACATACACTTTTTCTTGATAAAGTTCAATTTTAAAAATATATTAGCTTTTGCTAGTGATCACAAACTTTTTTTGACGTGTGTATGTACGTATACATAGCTAGAATGTCTAAGCTAGTAAGCTAATGTAAATAGGAAGGGGAAGCACTCATCAAAAGGGCTGTTAATGAAGACTTAATTACATTTAATTAGTCTCATCTCTTTGCAGGGTTTCTTTACTGTACTGCACTTTCATAGAACTTCAATATTGAACTTTCTTTCTTAATTAAAATGTATCTCTTACTTAAGTTAGAAATACTTCAGTTAAATAATTATGTAAAAAATTACCCTTTCAATTATTGAATAGGTATCTCCATAATGTTTATTTTGCAAAATGCAGAAATTATTAAATTGTACTGTTAGTGAAAAAAAAGACTGTCTTTTAACAGTAATTTTAAAAGTTAGAACCAGCGATTTTTAACCGACTATAAAAAAAGAAAGTTATCAATTGACACAATGTACAGTAATATTATTGGAACTGCAATAAATTAGGGGTTCCAAACAAAACAACATTTTTATAGGTGTATGTATGTATGTTTGTCCACGCATTTCTCCGAAACTGTGAATTGGATTGTGACCAGTTTTTTTACTAGCTTTTAATGACTTCAACTTAGGGAACAGTGCAAATTTCATCAAAATCGGTTCAGTAGTTTACAAGCAAGTCGGTCTGATACGAGGTACGTGTGTGGTGTCAAAGCAAAAACATCTCAAAACCTTGGTTAAATCCTAGTGCAATATTTACAACAAAACTATTAACTACAAGTACAAACAAATATTCCAGTATTTACTAAAAACTAAAAAATAACAAAATAAAAAGTAAGTAACATAAAAATCAACTTCAAAAATAAATTATAACTCAAAATTATGAAATAACATTAATGTTGGAAGTCGGTGGCAAAAAACTAAAATACAGATCCCAAGACCCCGACTTCCAAAATTAAAGTTATTTAATAATTTTGAGTTAATTTCTTTTTGAAGTCGATTAAATTTTTTTATTTTATAAATACCACTAACCACACTCAACTTATTCAGTTTTACCATCCACCTCACATCATAACAGAATCTATAAATTCGAATCCTCGACAGACTTATCCTAACGACGCTCTCAGATGCTCAAGAAACCAGCCATTACTCTAAGTGAACCACCGGAACGAAGCCGCCGCCAGGTGGCAGCACTGAGTTACTTGAGGTCTAGTTAAGGACGCTGTTACAAATGGGTTGTCAAATCATTACTTTTTTACACAAAAGTATGTTTATTAAATATAATGCTTTGTATTCTTAAAATGATTTTTGGCCGAATTGTTCATAGATGGTGCAAGGTACAATTCTGAACTGTAAATATAATTTTACTAAGAAATAATTTCTCAATAAATGTACCGTAGTGAAAATTTTTACTACGGTACATTTATTGAGAAAACGTACTTATCTAAAATTATATTTGTAGTTCAGAATCGTACCATGCACATCTATCAATAATTCGGCCAAAAACATTTTAAGAATGCAAAACATTTTATTTAATAAACATACTTTTGTGTAAAAAAGTAATGATTTGACTACCCATTTGTAACAGCGTCCTTAAGTAGGCAGTACAAAGGAATAATGAATGTAGACATTCATGAAAAGATAGACACTGCAAAACGTATACAGGGTCAAATTAAATTAGTTAGCGAAACTCTGCAGACGTGATACGTATCGATATCTATAAAAAATAAAGAGAATTGATGCTTTTTTTTGGGGGTCAGTAACCGATCTGGTAGTGTTGTTTTGTTACTTGAAGTGCGAGTTGATAAAATCTGTTTTATCGTGCTGAAATATCGATTGATACCCATCATGTTTGTGAAGTTTACACAAAAAAACTGATTTACACTACTGGCGGTTGATGACAAAAAAACATCCAATTAATTTCTTTTTTGTTCTATCATGTTTATCGATACCCATCGCGTCTGCTAAGTTTAGCTAGCCAATTTAAAATAACTCCGGTTTTTTTTTTTTTTGTTAGCCTACATTGTGCCTCACTGCTAGGCAAAGGCCTCCCCTTTTTCCTTCCAAACTTCCCTGTCTTGTGCGATCTCTGGCCATGTTGGCCCTGCAAACCTTATCAGATCGTCACACCACCTTCGCCGTGGCCTGCCTCGACGGCGATGTCCTCCCTCAGGCGTCCAGTGAGTGACGATCTTTGCCAATCTCTCCGGGTGCATTCGTGCGATGTGTCCGGCCCACTCCCATTTCAGCCTGGCTATTTTTTCTCCAACATCTGCTACTTGAGTTATGGAGCGCAGGGTGGTGTTTCTAACTCGGTCTGTACGCTTGACGCCTATTATGCTGCGCTCCATTGCCCGCTGGCAAGGGTCAAATTAAATTAGCTGGCGATAAACAATAAAATAACACCTCTGTTAGTGTGTTAGTGTTGTTACTTAAAGTTAATCAATCTGCCTAGCCTTTTCCCAACTATGTTGGGGTAAAATAATGGTATTCAGCTGCATCCGGTTAGACTGGAAAATCTAACCGGATGCAGCTGAATACCATTATTTTACATGGAGCGACTGCCTATCTGACCTCCACAACCTATTAACTGGGTAATACGATACCCCTTGGTAAGACTGATTGTCAGACTTTCGGGCTTCTGACGACCCGTAAGGCCGTAACGACTGTCAAAGATCCACGAATGACAGCTGGGACCAACGGCTTAACGTGCTTTCCGAGGCACGGAGGAGTCTCGGTATGTAAAGATGGTCACCCATCCACGGACCAACCCCGGCAAGCGTAGCTTAACCTGATGGATCGACCCGTGCGGCTGTTATTACTTAGCCACGAGCTCCTCCTGTGTTGTAACTTAAAGTATGAGTTGAAAAAAACTGTTTTCTTATGTTTTATTGTGTTTAGTCTGATAGCAATACCCATCACGTCTGTAAAGTTTACACAAAAAAAAAACAGGTTTTTAAAACCTAAAAAAATATTTCAATAACTGCGGTCGATGATCCCACAAAAAATCCTCAAATTCATTTATTATGTGTTTTATCATGTTTAGATATACATACATTGTGGCGTTTATAGCTAGCCAATATAAAATAACCCTGTATACGAGTATCTACATCTCTTTCTTCCTTATAAAACAACCTGTGAGTTAGTAAGAATGCGCAATAGTTTTTACGCCTCCGTTTGGTCACCAGCACAGCACCAATCGCCACATAAAGTACTTACTAATAAAATTCGTGACGTCGAAAGTGCGTTGAGCGCATTCATTCTGTCACGGCCGCCATTCAAAGCCGTCAATTTCTTACATCATTTAGGGCTGTAGTGCTAGTAAAAGGTGACACGATTGGTTTTGTACGGAAAGTGTTGATAATGTCACCTCTGCCAGCGACTGGAGGGGTATCTCCGTGTTCTGCGGTCACCAGAGTGTCCCAAGGAAGCTGTCATATTTTCATGCAATCTTAGTACTATATAGCATAATTATGCCTATAACGTTCTCACTGCTGGGACACAGGCTTCCTCTCTGTGAGAGGGAGTGGGCCATAATCCACCATGGGGACCCAGTACGGGTTGGTGGATGTCACGTCTTCGAATTTTTGGTTCTAGGACAAGCCGGTTTCTTCACGGTGTTTTCTTTCACCGTTTTGAGAGCAGTGGTGATGAAATAAATTACACAAAGTAATGTTGCCTGTCTGGGTACGAACTCACGCCCTATGACAAGTAAGTCAGAGCCGTTACCACTGGGCCACCATGCTCTGAAAGAATCTTAGTACTGTATGCTGGTGATCAACGTGTCTACCGTTAACACAAGAGAGCTCTCTGTTCGTTCTTTCTCTGAGTTCGTCTCTAACGAATGATATAAGTGGAGGCAAAGAAATGTGAGAAAGCTTTCAAGAGGTCTGAATATTACAGAGTTTTCTTTTGAATTGAAAACGTGCTTGAAGTAGGAATTTGGTGAGATGAACTGTTTGGGTGAGGTTTTTATGTAATGAATAAGTTGGTTAAATGTAACTTGTAATTGTAGTTAGGTATGTTTGTACATAGTACAGCGGGTAACGTCAGTTAAAAATTATGGAGCATTTGCTGCATTCGTGGATCTTTGATAATCATTACGGGTCATCAGAAGCCCGAAAGTCTGACCACAAGTCTTATCAAGGAATAGCGTATTACCCAGTAACTGGGTTGTGGAGGTCAGATAGGCAGTCGCTCCGTGTAAAATACTGGTATTCAGCTGCATCCGGTTAGACTGGAAGCCGACCCCGACATAGTTGGGAAAAGGCTAGGAAGATGATGATGATGTTGAGTTTGCTATTTCAGACATTTGCTCATATTATTCTGTCTAAAAAATGTCCTATCAATTTGTAAAGAAAAACTAGACAAAGACATTGGGCACAACATTATATTAATTTGAACAAAACTCTAAAGCTCATAAGCATTTCTCATATGTTTCATGAGATTATTAAAATCTCACATGCAAGCAAAACTCAAACAAGAAACAAAAATTTATCTTGTACAATAGAACAAAAATAACAAAAATACACCCCATACCTCTGTTATCAATTCAATTTGTCTATTATTTTCCGAAAAAAAAAAAAAAACTGCGTATAGACGATCCCTGCAAGTGGCCCGTGAAACGACTAGCAAAAAGTTCAAGGGAAAATAGAGAACAGACTCGTGTTTGTAACACACGAATATAGACTTTATTGCATTTGCAATAGTGCTGTTTGTAGTGGAAAAGATGTTGGTATAGAGACTGGAAGTGGCAAGGGAATTGAGAGTATGAATTTGATAGTAATATCCAGTAGGTGGTACAGCTGCTGTGCATCGGTTATTTTCAAAAATAAATCTTATTCCTCATTTTACATTGTAAGCGGGTTATAACTACCTGGCACATGGATATGTCGCCTGATCTTGCCGTTGGGACATTAATTACTTATTGATACCTCTTGTTGCCTCGAATAGCACCGTTGCCGGACGTGGTCTAGAAGTCAGAATCCTAAAAACCCGACAATCAATGTTACTAAAGATGAATCTAGATGTTGAAAACGTCTTTGAGGACCATTGCCTAGTAAAATAAAAGTAGTAGGTAATGGCTCGCAAAGGCGTATAAAAGTAAAAACAGCAAGCACTCTTTATGCTATTCTTCAAATTAATGAAATTTTTGATGTATAACATCTTTCCTCTCGCTTTCCTGCAATCTGTGGGAATTTCGTGAAAAGGGATGGAAGTGGAAGCCAGGTAAGCGCGCGCTATTTGATTTGACCAATGAGCGCGCGCGGTGAAGAGACGGAAGTGTGTAACAGGAAGCCGGGAAGCGGTCGCTATTTGATTTGACCAATGAACGCGCGCGGTGCTAGTTGGCCGTCAGATGGTACCAACCCATTTTCCGAGCCACTATACCTTCTTGGCTTCGTTATGAGTTTACATAACTATTCATACCATTGATTAAGCAAATAAAACTGACCTAATCTCGCAGTGATGCTGTTTTCATTTTTATAATTTTCACTCGCATAAACCTAAAACTTTGTCACAATAACTACATCGAATTCACACACATATTCATCAAAAAACACTATAATACGACAACACAATAACGTGTAGGCAATGTTTACACAACTTTCCATTTTACATTACGTTTTATATAATCTACAGTGTAGAACTATAACAACGATATGTTTACACAACGAAAAACATGACAACAAACGCGATAACCACAGATTATGATTTTTTTGCTAGTTTTAGTAGGTAGTGTTCCCATTATAATGTTACTATAACCGATCAAGTAATCAATTAGTTGAATGATACAGCCAGATCGTGTTTCCAGTACAAATAAACGTAAAATACCATCGTTCAATGGGGACCCTAACAATGTGAACCAATGGTGTACCGTTGACATTTCGAGCACTTTACCTTATGCTCAAATGGTGTGCATTCGACGTTCGAGAGGTAAATGTATTTACTGTTGATAATGTCTGAAAAAAGTGCAGATCATTGATAAAACCGGCCAAGTGCGAGTCCGACTCGCGCACGAAAAGTACAGCAGTGCTATTCTGTACAAATCTCACCGTGAAAACCTAGGTGAAGTGAGTTGTCATTCTACCTAATGCTAGATTGGATTGACACTATTGACAGCTCACTCCACGCTCACTTCACCTAAGTTTTCACGGTGAGATTTGTACAGAATAGCACTACTGTACCGTACCATTATCTATAAAAACGGCAAAAAAATCACGCTTGTTGTATGGGAGCCCCCTTTTAAATATTTGTTTTATTTTAATTTACCTAATTATTTGTTTTTAAAGTGAATATATAACTAAATATTCTGTGAATATTTCAAGCGTCTGTTGCCGTTATCAATATTGAGTAAAAACGAGCAAAAAAATCATGTTTGTTGTATGGGAGCCACCTTAAATATTTAATTCATTCTATTTTTTTTGTATTTGTTGTTATAGCGGAAACCGAAATACATCATCTGTAAAAATTTCAACTGTCAAACTATCACGGTTCATGAGATACAAGCCTGGTGACAGACGGACGGACGGCGGATGGACTTAGTAATAGGGTCCCGTTTTACCCTTTGGGTACGGAACCCTAAAAAACGAGCGAGCCTTACAGTAGTCGCATATGATACATGTGACATTATCATCATTCTCCTGCCCTTATTTATCCCAATCTATTTGGGCTCGGCACAACATGTCCTTTTTTCCATACTTCTCTATTAGTCGTCATGTCGATAGTCACCCCCTTTCTAGCCATGTCATCTTTCACACAGTCCATCCATCGTTTCTTTGGTCTTCCCCTACTCTTATAGCCATCGACATTCATACTCAAAACTTTCCTCACGATATTTTCCTCATTCCTTCGCATCACATGCCCAACCATGACAACCGATTTCCGCACAACTTTTCAGTCACCGGTGCATGGTGCCACTTTCAAACTTCCTCTTATATACTCATTTCTTATTCTATCCATTCGTGTAACACCACACATCCCTCTCAGATGTATGCAATTGCTTTTCATTCATCCCTTTTGTGGCCCAACATTCTGATCCATATAAGACATTGACATTGTTTTATTATTATGATACATCTGACATCTCACCTTGGTATTATGCAACATTAACTTTTTAGCCTGCCAAAAATGATTCAGGTACTTGTTATTTGAAATGATTTTCCATCACAGATAAGAAAAGTATATTTTTTAAATGTTTGCTCTTTGGATGTGGCCGTACCTTAAAATGTTACTTATTTGGTATGTACAGTCTGATTTTTAATTCGACGGAATTCTGACAGCTGTAATTTTTTGACATTTCAGATATCCTAAACCTTTTCTGTCTTATCCTTTTTAAAAGTTATATAAATGACTAGAATTTTTTGGATATAGAATAACAAAAAATTTGAAAGAGAATGAGATCAAGTAAACTATGTTTATGACAATGTAAATAGTGTTTGTTCTGTGCGTTCAATGCACACTAACTAAAATATTAGATAATTTGGTATGGCTAAATGAAAAAAAAAACAGTATAAGAACATATTTTTTAAATTTAAATATTCATTTATGTATCATTATCACTAATATCATCATCGTTATCTGTCTGTAGTTACAAGAAGTGAAGATTTTACAAACAAAAGATATTCCTAAAAAAGGTTTGTAACCTATGGATTAGTGAACAGGGATTCCTGTGAAAGAAAAATCATTACCTTACTGATTATTGTAACTTCAATAATTTGATAATAAAAATCTGTTTACCATTTTAAAATTATCAGTCCATTTTTTAGTTTTAGTTTTTATAATTGAAACCTTAAATTTAAGAAAGGTTTTTTTTAAATTTCGCTTAAATGTGTTCCGTTTTTAGTAGGACCGTTTTATTATTGGCAAACTTCTGAAATGTCAGAATCCGTCGAATTCAAAATCAGACTGTAGGTACTTTTGCCGTCAGATGTTACACATCATGCAACTACTGTAAGGCTCGCTCGTTTTTTTTTAATGATTTAAGTACGTACATTTAGTCTCTTCCAGCATACTGCAATATCTATGTTTGTGCTTTGTAGCTCTGTCCAGCTCGTGTCCAGCAGTTTTCATTTGATTTTTTACTTGAGCATAGAGTTCTGTTACCCGTAGTAGACCACTGTTCAATAAAAAAGTAAGTTCTAAAACTAAAACCCGCCCGACTGTCTGGTTTTTTTCAAATTTCAGATGAGAATATTTTCTTGTTTCATACTTTTTAGAGCGTGATTTTTAAGTAGTCGGGATTTAGTTTTTGAACTTTTTGATAATATTTAGAATAGTTTAAAAAAACGGCGAAGTGCGTGTCGGTGAAAGGTTCCATAGCATAATCAGCCTATAATGTTCTCACTGCTTAGACACAGGCCTCTTCTCTGTGAGAGGGAGTGGGCCGTAATCCACCACGCGGGTCCAGTGCGGGTCGGTGGATGCCACATGTCTTAAATTTTTTTGGGTTCCGTACCTCAAAAGGAAAAAACTGAACCCTTATAGGATCACTTCGTTGTCCGTCTGTCTGTCAGTCTATCAAGACCCTTTTTCTCACGAACGCGTGGAGGTATCAAATTGAAATTAATATCAAATACGTAGATCTATGGTCCCTTGGAGTTCTAAAAAAGTGAAGCTTCTATAAGTTCTCAGTGAACGCAATTAAAAAATACAGTCATTTATGCAACATATTTTGATACTCGCAAGTAAATCAAAACCAATAGGGTACTTCCCGTTGTCCTAGAATCATGAAATTTGGCAGGAAGCAAGGTCTTACAGCTCAAGTAAAGGAAAAAGTCCGAAAGTTGTTAATTTGTAATTTTATCACATAAAAAAAGATTTTCAAGTCTGTTAGTCTGTCAAGACACTTTTTCTCAGGAACGCGTGGAGGTATCAAATTGAAATTAATATCTAATACGTAGATCTATGGTCCTTTAGAGTTCTAAAAAAAAAATCAAGCTTCTAAGTCAACGTAATAAAAAAATACAAATAAACCTACAAAAAATAATGACATGATGTTGTATGTGATAAACTGATAAGGAAAACTGATAACACTATAAATTAGAGATTTTCTAACTTGTTCCTTTATTGTGCTGTGAGACCAATTGCTTCTTGCCAAATTTTATGATTTTATTAGTTCAGCGGGAAGTACAGTCAACAGCAAAAGTAGATGATAAAAATCAGAAATTCAATACCAATCAAAACTGATCACGAATATATTATAGCAGCTGTACTAGTAATAAATGTTTGGTATAGTTTACAATCACATACTTTTGAATCACTTCGACGCCACACAGTTCTGGCGCGAACTCCGTTCATTAGTATTGAATTTCTGATTTTGATCATCTACTTTTGCTGTTGACTGTACCATAAAGGTTCTGATTTATTTGCGAGTGTCAAAATATGTCGCATAACGGGTCGTATTTTTTATTGCGTTGACTTAGAAGTTTGATTCTTTTAGAGCTCCAAGGGACCGTAGACCTATGTAATTGATATTAATTTCAACTTGATATCTCCACGCGATCCTGAGAAAAAGGTTCTTGACAGACTGACAGATAGACAGACGGACGGGCGGACGGACAACGAACTGATCCTATAAGGGTTCCGTTTTTCCTTTTGAGGTATGGCACCCTAAAAAGATAAGAGAATAAAGAAAGAATTCCTTTTTGTTCTATTCTATTTATTTGGAAAATAAAATGGATAAATATCTAAGTATACATTTTTATGCTAACAAAATTATAATCATATCAGTACACTAATAAGTGTCTCTTCATGAAAATAAAGCAATTGACCTTACAAGAAAAAAACAATTATAACTGAGAAAACACTTCTGATAAACAAAATACCCTTCGAAATTGAAAAACAAAATACCCTTCGAAATTGAAAAACAAAAATATTTTGATAAGTAAGTACATCTATTGAAAAACAAATTAAAAAGTCTCATCACGTGGTTTAGTACGACAACAGATACAAAAAATAAATTTAAAACATTCTCCACAACACTTCTTAGGCTATTGAAAAACACAAAATATTATTCGAGCCTCATTATAACTCATCGAGCTTTACCTCGCGTCCTAACCAAAAGCGATCGTAGTGAGAATACGCGATCGTCGCGTTTATAATATGCAGGCTCAGATTATAGAAGAAAGACAGATAGACCGCGTGGAACACCGAGAGTGAGGCCAAAAAAGCAAATACAAATTCAATTTCGAGTCAAATGTACTTATGTATAACTGTCCTCTGCATTTTTCTGAGACAATAATTAATTTATTGTCTCAGAAAAAAATTATTTATTGTCTCAGAACAGTTATACATAAGTACATTTGACTCGAGATTGGATTCGTTTTTTAATTTGTATTTGCTTTTTTGGCTTCACTCTCGGTGTTCCGCGCGGTCTATCTGCCTTTCTTCTATAATCTGAGTATGCAGGGATGTCATTTTTTGTTTGGAAAACTGGAAGGCGCCCTCTGTCGGCGCGACCACGCGTTACGGTTGACCGAACAAAAAGTGATATCCTAACTAATATTATAAATGCGAAAGTAAGTTTGTTTGTTACTTTTTCACGCCTAAACCACTAAACTGATCATCCTGAAGTTTAGCATATACGTTGTCAGGTGTACAGAAACGGACACGGGTACCTTACATCCCGAAAAAAGGTTTTCCCCAGGAAAACAACAATAATGTTCTTATGATAATAGATGTCGCCACGTCTGTGTCTTTCGAATCATGAATGAATTATATTATTAGAAGCAGAGTAGAACCTGAATTGATTCTCACATTCTAAGTTAACGCGGGAGAAGCCGCAGGCAAAAGCTAGTTATATATACGTGACGATCGCGTATTCGCGCAATGATAGCTTTTAGTTAGGACACGACCTTAGAAAGAGACTGTCACACACACAGCAATGAGTGACAGAGACGACGTTCTGCAAAGCGGAATAGGACCGTTGTGCAAGCTTGTTCTAAGGCCTGCTTGCACCACAAACTACTTTATGCTTTTAGCCCTAAAATAATTTAAAAGATCATTCCATCTCTGTCATTATATTAAAGTGATTGACAGAAACAGAGCGATGTTTCAAATACGTTTAGCGGTACCTAAACGTATTTAGAGTTTTGTGGTGCAAGCGGGCCTTAATTTTGATGTGTCATATTTATGGCTGATTGTTATATGTAAGTATTTAAATTATTTAAGGTTCTTAATATTCATATTCAAAGAAGAAAATATCATTTTACTAGGTATCCTGGAGTCTAAGGTTTCATAAACCATAATGCTACCGAAGGGGAGATTCCTTACAAATTCATATTTGCCTCTATTCTCTCTATGTCTGCTAGTCAATGTTGGAGTCATTTGAACGCCTACGTCTTTGCGTTGACTTTCTGGGTTTCCAGCAGAAAAAGGTTCTTCCTGTAATAGAGTTTTTAAATGTTCAACACCGCAATAATAAGTACCTACCTACTTAAAACCTATAGACTAACCATGAAAAGTTTGAGAAACAATGCGTCTTTTAGTGAAAAAAATTAACTGGGTCCTTAATTAGATAAACATTTAAAAAAAAGAATCAATTTCTACCACTCGTTTGAAAGGGCAGGGAGTTTATGAAATTACAGTCGAAGAGTTTTTAGATTTGTCTTTGTGTGAAGACCGCAATGCTATGACACATCTAGTAAGTCTTAGCTCACCATCATCACAACATAGGTCATGATGGTGAGCTAAGACTTACTAAGACTGCATGTTGAATGCAATGGCAGGATAATTTGACACGAAAAGTATTTGACAGGTCTACATCTACAGCAGCGCCCCCAAGTGGGCTATATTACGAGAATCGTAATCCGTTCAAAAAGAATGAACGGAAATTGTATACCCATCTCTTTTACTCTACATTACGATACGTAATACTTTCTTGTCTTTGAATTTTATAATATGACATTTCATTTTAATCGTACCTAATGCACTAAATCTCCATGGAAACTAAGTATTTTTTTTTAAATATATTACCAATGTTTATTTTTTTTTAAATTTAATTTAAATAATGCACATTTACAATTTTAAGCCTTAAACTAAAGTGGTAGGAATATAATAATGGGATCAATCTGGACTAGGATTAACCTGTATCTCAGGTATCATAAGTGCAAATTAGTTTACATAAATATTTCCTATGATTGATACATAAATAGTGAATAACTTAACAGACTAATGAAAGGATTGAATTAAAAATAATAATTAATTTAAAACAACCAGTAACTTTTCTGTGTCATCATAAGACAAATTTTGAAACCAAGTTTTAATTACATTTTTGCAATGTACCGTGTTTAATGCACACATAGACAAAATTGCGTTTACTTTATTATACAGAAATGGTCCTAAGAATATAAAAAATCTATACATAAAAGAATGCCTTAATCTATAATCATCCATACAGATGTCTTTATCAGTGACAACTTTATTGTACGGTAATTTAGAGTGCTGTTTTAATAAACTATTCATAATAAATAACTGTCGCACTGTCAGAACATTGCAAGATTTATATAAAAGTTGGGTCGGGAACAGGATAGGCCGGAATTTTATCGTTTTCATACTATGGATAATTGGGCAATTACATTTCGAGTTTGCGACTGTGTTACAAACATGTGCATGAATATCTGGAATTATTATAGATGGCATTGAATTGGGTAAAGAAAAGCGTATGTATTTAGTTTTGTCAGCAATTAATGTCAATAAGTTATGTTGTTACCATCTATTAACTATATTGAAACCTTGCTGTGCGTATAACCAAACTTCATGTAATGTATTTGCGGAGAACAGGAATACGGCATCATCAGCATACGATATAATTTTACCAAAATTGAAGTAAATTTCTGTTATACGTATTTTTCAACTTTTTTAGTAGATTGTTACAGAAATTTCTGTATCTTTTACATGAAGATTGTAAAATGGGTATCTGGAAAGGATTTTGATGCACGTGAAGTTTATCCTTGTGCTGAATGCACTTTACTAACCCGGGGTGATCCATGGTTTTAGGTTATTGTTTTTCTTAGTTAGTTTTATGTTCGAAGCATTATTTATAATAGCATATTGCACTTTATTAATAAAGTAAGGCAGAGAAATATTAACATCATCAGATTTTTAAACAGGGTCAAAGTCTATATGATGTAATGCGTATTCAATTGTTTTCATATTTATTTTAGTAATGGTATTTGTGTACTTAGATCTAGGGGTTTTTATTTGTAAACTAAACCGGACTGCGCCATGATCGGTAACTGTAGGATTTGTTACTAGGGTAATGGATGCAAGGTTAGTTTTAAGCAGGGTGTGGTCTAAACAGGATCCACTCAAATGTGTTGGAAGCAAATGGGTCGGAAGCAATCCCTTGCATGCGCACATGTTAAGGTAATCTTTGGCAACTCTATCACTGTCTTCTGGGTTAATATCTATGTTCATATCGCCTGTTAGTACTAGATTTTTGTATAAAGATAGTTTTTGGAGTGCTTCATCCTGCGACATAACAAAGTTATCAGTTTGCTTTAAAGCACAAGGCCTATAAATAGCTAGGATTGCAGTATCTAGGCCCACTTTTAGCAATATTCTGCTACAATCTTGTATGGGAGGTTCTTCTACCGAAATATTTAAACTTTGTTTGGCATAAACAACTACACCGTCATTTTGATTATGAACGGTCTTACTACTGAACATTTGGTAACCAGACAAAGATGGAAGGTTCTGTTGACATTTAGATAGCCAACATTCTGTCAATACAATAATGTCACACTCAGTATCCAGACGTTTCAACAGAATGTATAGGTTGTCCATGTTTTTATTTATACTGCGAATATTTTGCGTAAGAATAGTAAGTGATTTAGAGGGATCAGGGAGATATTGGTTACATTTTTCAATCTCGCATGATTTTGCCACTGATATGGACACCACATCAAAATCAGTAATTAACTTATCCATAATCTTATTTAGTGTAAACTCCTAGTATAAAATTAAAAATGTATAAATTAAAAACGACTTATTGATTAATGCAAGAAATAAAAGATTAGGGGCGGCGCTTTTAGGCGCCTTAATTATAATCAATAGAGTTAATGTACCAGCTTTCAGCGATTTTCCTTGCCGGGCATTGCAGATCACCTGTTTTGTGGTTGCAGGGTTTTTTGAATCGCAAACAAGTTGCACACTGTGTTTCAGCACTCTTAGTACAATCGTTAGACTGGTGACGTTGTTGTCCACAATGTCTACACGTGTGGGTAGCCTCCCGACACGACAGGTCCTTGTAGCATGCCCGTACTGTTGGCACTTAAAGCACCATCACTGATTACTCAAGCGTTAATTTATTTTATTGATATTTTGAATTGATGAGCATGCTGTATGCGTTGAATGCAAAAAAAAGTATGTGGTTTCCATGGAGATTTAGTTTATTGATTGACGATAACGGCAGGATAATTTGACATGAAAGTATTTGACAAGTCTACATATACAACATAAGCTCCCAAACGGGATAAATTGCTAGAATTGCTGCCATAAATAAAGGTAGAGTTTACGTTACAGCTTAACGTCTTTGCTACGCGGGTTGGCAGAGAGGGACAGACATCCACAACTGTCACCATCACCAACTTTTCATTTCTCTTACTAATCAAAAGTGAAACTAAATCATGAATGTATAAAATACTCACCGCATCATTTTCCTGAGTCACATCGCTACTACTCTTGGCAGTTGTGGCCACGTGTTCTGTATCCAAACTGTCATCATCAGAGCAGTGATCATTATTAGCATTTTCATTAGAATTTGTAACATTACCAAGAAGGTTACGACTTGGAGATGTACTCATCGTAATTCTTGATGTCACTTTTACTGTAGGATCAATTTTGCGGCGTTTTGTTGGCGAAAATGATGCACCTGTAGTTAATAAAATTATATGTTGAAACGCTGGCCCCATGACTCCTTTCTTCTTTCTCGTCTTTCAAACGCTTTCGATATCAAGTAGCAAGGATACCTGTACTTTATGTTTGACTTAATTTTAGTTGGTAATGCGTGGCACATTGCGCGCAGAGACGAATGAGCATGATGAGAGGGATGCAGCGACAGATGAACGACTGCAATCTGACCTCCACAACGCAGTTTCTAGTTAATACGTTATCCTGTTGTAAGATCGTAACAAATCTACATCTTGATTCAAAGTTATAACTACAAATTAAGATAACATAAAAAGGAAATTGGTTGCACACATTTTCGCCATCCCCGTATAAAGAAAGAGATATTTTGTATCGTTACGTGTGGCAATGTAAAAAGAAGACTGCAGAATTCTGCCACATTTAGCTCTAAAAACATGCTGCGAGCTTATAGCTTCATATAGAGATTCATACTTCTCATGTGACGAGCTCGTTTTTGTTTTGCTACTGGCGACAACAGTTCGCAGTAAATTGAAACTTCACTAATAAAATCTCCATAGTTATTCATTCGACAAAATTATCTATTTAAGCGAATTCCTTCCTTATGCTCGGTTTTAGATGTCCTCTATAGTAATTCAGTCGACTTTTAAGCTAAATTCTTCCATTACGAAGAGTTCAGAAACACGATATCGAACGAATAATCACCACCGAAGGGATAAACTCCGTTTAACAACCTCGGAAACCATAAGGCCCACTTGGAACATAATAATCACTAAACACATTTAACGCAAACTAATTCAAAACATCGTTGTGTTTCTGACAATCGTTTGATAATGACAGAGCCAGAGTCATATTTTATATATGTAAGTGATTAGTACAAGCTATGCAAGCTTATCTAAGGCTGAAGCTATCTCACTCTCACACACACACGACAACACAACATAAAACAACCTCACGATGATAAGATCAAAATATTTTATTTCACGTACACCTACATCGACACTTATGAAAAGTCAGAAAAAAGTAAAGCTTTACTTTTTGCAAGCAATGACAAAGATTTTTTCAAGGAAAGACTGTATGTATATCATCATTTTAGGGAAGGTAGTCCTTTGCCTATAAATCCTATAACGATGTTTATCTAAAGGCCAGTAATTGTTAATGTTACTTACCCCCAAAGCTAACCCTAGCTGGTTCCCTCATTTCGTCGGGGACTTCATCTTCTTCTTGAGCATGACCTCGTGAATTCTCGACCATGGATTCTGCCGTCGAATCATAACTTGATGCTCCTCCTTGCTGCTTGAGGTTCTGTTAAAAATAATAATTAATTTAAAACAACCAGTAACTTTTCTGTGTCATCATAAGACAAATTTTGAAACCAAGTTTTAATTACATTTTTGCAATGTACCGTGTTTAATGCACACATAGACAAAATTGCGTTTACTTTATTATACAGAAATGGTCCTAAGAATATAAAAAATCTATACATAAAGAATGCCTTAATCTATAATCATCCATACAGATGTCTTTATCAGTGACAACTTTATTGTACGGTAATTTAGAGTGCTGTTTTATTAAACTATTCATAATAAATAACTGTCGCACTGTCAGAACATTGCAAGATTTATATAAAAGTTGGGTCGGGAACAGGATAGGCCGGAATTTTATCGTTTTCATACTATGGATAATTGGGCAATTACATTTCGAGTTTGCGACTGTGTTACAAACATGTGCATGAATATCTGGAATTATTATAGATGGCATTGAATTGGGTAAAGAAAAGCGTATGTATTTAGTTTTGTCAGCAATTAATGTCATTAAGTTATGTTGTAACCATCTATTAACTATATTGAAACCTTGCTGTGCGTATAACCAAACTTCATGTAATGTATTTGCGGAGAACAGGAATACGGCATCATCAGCATACGATATAATTTTACCAAAATTGAAGTAAATTTCTGTTATACGTATTTTTCAACTTTTTTAGTAGATTGTTACAGAAATTTCTGTATCTTTTACATGAAGATTGTAAAATGGGTATCTGGAAAGGATTTTGATGCACGTGAAGTTTATCCTTGTGCTGAATGCACTTTACTAACCCGGGGTGATCCATGGTTTTAGGTTATTGTTTTTCTTAGTTAGTTTTATGTTCGAAGCATTATTTATAATAGCATATTGCACTTTATTAATAAAGTAAGGCAGAGAAATATTAACATCATCAGATTTTTAAACAGGGTCAAAGTCTATATGATGTAGTGCGTATTCAAGTGTTTTCATATTTATTTTAGTAATGGTATTTGTGTACTTAGATCTAGGGGTTTTTATTTGTAAACTAAACCGGACTGCGCCATGATCGGTAACTGTAGGATTTGTTACTAGGGTAATGGATGCAAGGTTAGTTTTAAGCAGGGTGTGGTCTAAACAGGATCCACTCAAATGTGTTGGAAGCAAATGGGTCGGAAGCAATCCCTTGCATGCGCACATGTTAAGGTAATCTTTGGCAACTCTATCACTGTCTTCTGGGTTAATATCTATGTTCATATCGCCTGTTAGTACTAGATTTTTGTATAAAGATAGTTTTTGGAGTGCTTCATCCTGCGACATAACAAAGTTATCAGTTTGCTTTAAAGCACAAGGCCTATAAATAGCTAGGATTGCAGTATCTAGGCCCACTTTTAGCAATATTCTGCTACAATCTTGTGTGGGATCGAGGGCGAAGTAAACAGCCAATTTTTAGTATGACTGGTTTATTTTAACCAAAATACACTTTTAAAATCTTAACTTAAAAACACACCGCACACACCGCCGTTCATATATCCGTCGTTCTGCCTTACTCCCAGTGTTGCCATCCTTCACCTCGTGTTACCATCTATTCACTTTACATTCCCACACTCGGCCATTCTGACTGTCATGACTGTCCTCAGTCATACATTCATATCTCTCATGCTGTACCCAAACATACAATCCTATCCAATCCTCTTAACCTGCACATCTTATCTCTTACTTAACTAGTTTGAGTATAACAAAAATTTTAACAATAATCTTAATCCCTAAACATACATCCCATCATACATCTCATAGGAATGACTAATATTTATTAGCATACACTGATATTATAATTGTATGTTACAATAGGTACCTCATGTTTTTAGTTATGGTTACATAAATAAAACAGATAGCACAAAACAGTTGGTTACAACATCAAGTAATCATTTATACTTTATTATAAATAAAACTGATTGCTCTTGCATACTAATGCTTTTTGAAATAATGTTTACAGGTTTACAGAGACTAAAAAAAAAAAAAAAAAAAAAAAAAAAAAAAAAAAAAAAAAATCACCGGTACGGGCACGCGGTCGCGTCGTCGTCGTCGTCGCCGTCGTTGTGTACTTTGATTTTTACTCGATCCCGGACGAGCCCCCAATTTGTGGGATCGAGGGCGAAGTAAACAGCCAATTTTTGTTTATTTTAACCAAAATACACTTTTAAAATCTTAACTTAAAAACACACCGCACACACCGCCGTTCATATATCCGTCGTTCTGCCTTACTCCCAGTGTTGCCATCCTTCACCTCGTGTTACCATCTATTCACTTTACATTCCCACACTTGTATGGGAGGTTCTTCTACCGAAATATTTAAACTTTGTTTGGCATAAACAACTACACCGTCATTTTGATTATGAACGGTCTTACTACTGAACATTTGGTAACCAGACAAAGATGGAAGGTTCTGTTGACATTTAGATAGCCAACATTCTGTCAATACAATAATGTCACACTCAGTATCCAGACGTTTCAACAGAATGTATAGGTTGTCCATGTTTTTATTTATACTGCGAATATTTTGCGTAAGAATAGTAAGTGATTTAGAGGGATCAGGGAGATATTGGTTACATTTTTCAATCTCGCATGATTTTGCCACTGATATGGACACCACATCAAAATCAGTAATTAACTTATCCATAATCTTATTTAGTGTAAACTCCTAGTATAAAATTAAAAATGTATAAATTAAAAACGACTTATTGATTAATGCAAGAAATAAAAGATTAGGGGCGGCGCTTTTAGGCGCCTTCATTGTAATCTATAGAGTTAATGTACCAGCTTTCAGCGATTTTCTTTGCCGGGCATTGCAGATCACCTGTTTTGTGGTTGCAGGGTTTTTTGAATCGCAAACAAGTTGCACACTGTGTTTCAGCACTCTTAGTACAATCGTTAGACTGGTGACGTTGTTGTCCACAATGTCTACACGTGTGGGTAGCCTCCCGACACGACAGGTCCTTGTAGCATGCCCGTACTGTTGGCACTTAAAGCACCATCACTGATTACTCAAGCGTTAATTTATTTTATTGATATTTTGAATTGATGAGCATGCTGTATGCGTTGAATGCAAAAAAAAGTATGTGGTTTCCATGGAGATTTAGTTTATTGATTGACGATAACGGCAGGATAATTTGACATGAAAGTATTTGACAAGTCTACATATACAACATAAGCTCCCAAACGGGATAAATTGCTAGAATTGCTGCCATAAATAAAGGTAGAGTTTACGGTACAGCTTAACGTCTTTGCTACGCGGGTTGGCAGAGAGGGACAGACATCCACAACTGTCACCATTACCAACTTTTCATTTCTCTTACTAATCAAAAGTGAAACTAAATCATGAATGTATAAAATACTCACCGCATCATTTTCTTGATTCACCTTGCTACTACTCTTGGCAGTTGTTGCCACGTGTTCTGTATCCAAATTGTCTTTACCAGAGCAGTGATCATTATTAGTATTTTCATTAGAATTTGTAACATTACCAAGAAGGTTATCACTAGGAGATGTACTCATCGTAATTCTTGATGTCACTTTTACTGTAGGATCAATTTTGCGGCGTTTTGTTGGCGAAAATGATGCACCTGTAGTTAATAAAATTATATGTTGAAACGCTGGCCCCATGACTCCTTTCTTCTTTCTCGTCTTTCAAACGCTTTCGATATCAAGTAGCAAGGATACCTGTACTTTATGTTTGACTTAATTTTAGTTGGTAATGCGTGGCACATTGCGCGCAGAGACGAATGAGCATGATGAGAGGGATGCAGCGACAGATGAACGACTGCAATCTGACCTCCACAACGCAGTTTCTAGTTAATACGTTATCCTGTTGTAAGATCGTAACAAATCTACATCTTGATTCAAAGTTATAACTACAAATTAAGATAACATAAAAAGGAAATTGGTTGCACACATTTTCGCCATCCCCGTATAAAGAAAGAGATATTTTGTATCGTTACGTGTGGCAATGTAAAAAGAAGACTGCAGAATTCTGCCACATTTAGCTCTAATAACATGCTGCGAGCTTATAGCTTCATATAGAGATTCATACTTCTCATGTGCGTAGTATAGTCGAGCTCGTTTTTGTTTTGCTACTGGCGACAACAGTTCGCAGTAAATTGAAACTTCACTAATAAAATCTCCATAGTTATTCATTCGACAAAATTATCTATTTAAGCGAATTCCTTCCTTATGCTCGGTTTTAGATGTCCTCTATAGTAATTCAGTCGACTTTTAAGCTAAATTCTTCCATTACGAAGAGTTCAGAAACACGATATCGAACGAATAATCACCACCGAAGGGATAAACTCCGTTTAACAACCTCGGAAACCATAAGGCCCACTTGGAACATAATAATCACTAAACACATTTAACGCAAACTAATTCAAAACATCGTTGTGTTTCTGACAATCGTTTGATAATGACAGAGCCAGAGTCATATTTTATATATGTAAGTGATTAGTACAAGCTATGCAAGCTTATCTAAGGCTGAAGCTATCTCACTCTCACACACACACGACAACACAACATAAAACAACCTCACGATGATAAGATCAAAATATTTTATTTCACGTACACCTACATCGACACTTATGAAAAGTCAGAAAAAAGTAAAGCTTTACTTTTTGCAAGCAATGACAAAGATTTTTTCAAGGAAAGACTGTATGTATATCATCATTTTAGGGAAGGTAGTCCTTTGCCTATAAATCCTATAACGATGTTTATCTAAAGGCCAGTAATTGTTAATGTTACTTACCCCCAAAGCTAACCCTAGCTGGTTCCCTCATTTCGTCGGGGACTTCATCTTCTTCTTGAGCATGACCTCGTGAATTCTCGACCATGGATTCTGCCGTCGAATCATAACTTGATGCTCCTCCTTGCTGCTTGAGGTTCTGTTAAAAATAATAATTAATTTAAAACAACCAGTAACTTTTCTGTGTCATCATAAGACAAATTTTGAAACCAAGTTTTAATTACATTTTTGCAATGTACCGTGTTTAATGCACACATAGACAAAATTGCGTTTACTTTATTATACAGAAATGGTCCTAAGAATATAAAAAATCTATACATAAAGAATGCCTTAATCTATAATCATCCATACAGATGTCTTTATCAGTGACAACTTTATTGTACGGTAATTTAGAGTGCTGTTTTATTAAACTATTCATAATAAATAACTGTCGCACTGTCAGAACATTGCAAGATTTATATAAAAGTTGGGTCGGGAACAGGATAGGCCGGAATTTTATCGTTTTCATACTATGGATAATTGGGCAATTACATTTCGAGTTTGCGACTGTGTTACAAACATGTGCATGAATATCTGGAATTATTATAGATGGCATTGAATTGGGTAAAGAAAAGCGTATGTATTTAGTTTTGTCAGCAATTAATGTCATTAAGTTATGTTGTAACCATCTATTAACTATAT
Organism: Cosmia pyralina; assembly: GCA_946251885.1. Taxonomy (NCBI): domain Eukaryota; kingdom Metazoa; phylum Arthropoda; class Insecta; order Lepidoptera; family Noctuidae; genus Cosmia; species Cosmia pyralina. Next base: position 10,660,509 of record OX276361.1, read on the forward strand.
TGAAACCTTGCTGTGCGTATAACCAAACTTCATGTAATGTATTTGCGGAGAACAGGAATACGGCATCATCAGCATACGATATAATTTTACCAAAATTGAAGTAAATTTCTGTTATACGTATTTTTCAACTTTTTTAGTAGATTGTTACAGAAATTTCTGTATCTTTTACATGAAGATTGTAAAATGGGTATCTGGAAAGGATTTTGATGCACGTGAAGTTTATCCTTGTGCTGAATGCACTTTACTAACCCGGGGTGATCCATGGTTTTAGGTTATTGTTTTTCTTAGTTAGTTTTATGTTCGAAGCATTATTTATAATAGCATATTGCACTTTATTAATAAAGTAAGGCAGAGAAATATTAACATCATCAGATTTTTAAACAGGGTCAAAGTCTATATGATGTAGTGCGTATTCAAGTGTTTTCATATTTATTTTAGTAATGGTATTTGTGTACTTAGATCTAGGGGTTTTTATTTGTAAACTAAACCGGACTGCGCCATGATCGGTAACTGTAGGATTTGTTACTAGGGTAATGGATGCAAGGTTAGTTTTAAGCAGGGTGTGGTCTAAACAGGATCCACTCAAATGTGTTGGAAGCAAATGGGTCGGAAGCAATCCCTTGCATGCGCACATGTTAAGGTAATCTTTGGCAACTCTATCACTGTCTTCTGGGTTAATATCTATGTTCATATCGCCTGTTAGTACTAGATTTTTGTATAAAGATAGTTTTTGGAGTGCTTCATCCTGCGACATAACAAAGTTATCAGTTTGCTTTAAAGCACAAGGCCTATAAATAGCTAGGATTGCAGTATCTAGGCCCACTTTTAGCAATATTCTGCTACAATCTTGTGTGGGATCGAGGGCGAAGTAAACAGCCAATTTTTAGTATGACTGGTTTATTTTAACCAAAATACACTTTTAAAATCTTAACTTAAAAACACACCGCACACACCGCCGTTCATATATCCGTCGTTCTGCCTTACTCCCAGTGTTGCCATCCTTCACCTCGTGTTACCATCTATTCACTTTACATTCCCACACTCGGCCATTCTGACTGTCATGACTGTCCTCAGTCATACATTCATATCTCTCATGCTGTACCCAAACATACAATCCTATCCAATCCTCTTAACCTGCACATCTTATCTCTTACTTAACTAGTTTGAGTATAACAAAAATTTTAACAATAATCTTAATCCCTAAACATACATCCCATCATACATCTCATAGGAATGACTAATATTTATTAGCATACACTGATATTATAATTGTATGTTACAATAGGTACCTCATGTTTTTAGTTATGGTTACATAAATAAAACAGATAGCACAAAACAGTTGGTTACAACATCAAGTAATCATTTATACTTTATTATAAATAAAACTGATTGCTCTTGCATACTAATGCTTTTTGAAATAATGTTTACAGGTTTACAGAGACTAAAAAAAAAAAAAAAAAAAAAAAAAAAAAAAAAAAAAAAAAAAAAAAAATCACCGGTACGGGCACGCGGTCGCGTCGTCGTCGTCGTCGCCGTCGTTGTGTACTTTGATTTTTACTCGATCCCGGACGAGCCCCCAATTTGTGGGATCGAGGGCGAAGTAAACAGCCAATTTTTGTTTATTTTAACCAAAATACACTTTTAAAATCTTAACTTAAAAACACACCGCACACACCGCCGTTCATATATCCGTCGTTCTGCCTTACTCCCAGTGTTGCCATCCTTCACCTCGTGTTACCATCTATTCACTTTACATTCCCACACTTGTATGGGAGGTTCTTCTACCGAAATATTTAAACTTTGTTTGGCATAAACAACTACACCGTCATTTTATTATGAACGGTCTTACTACTGAACATTTGGTAACCAGACAAAGATGGAAGGTTCTGTTGACATTTAGATAGCCAACATTCTGTCAATACAATAATGTCACACTCAGTATCCAGACGTTTCAACAGAATGTATAGGTTGTCCATGTTTTTATTTATACTGCGAATATTTTGCGTAAGAATAGTAAGTGATTTAGAGGGATCAGGGAGATATTGGTTACATTTTTCAATCTCGCATGATTTTGCCACTGATATGGACACCACATCAAAATCAGTAATTAACTTATCCATAATCTTATTTAGTGTAAACTCCTAGTATAAAATTAAAAATGTATAAATTAAAAACGACTTATTGATTAATGCAAGAAATAAAAGATTAGGGGCGGCGCTTTTAGGCGCCTTCATTGTAATCTATAGAGTTAATGTACCAGCTTTCAGCGATTTTCTTTGCCGGGCATTGCAGATCACCTGTTTTGTGGTTGCAGGGTTTTTTGAATCGCAAACAAGTTGCACACTGTGTTTCAGCACTCTTAGTACAATCGTTAGACTGGTGACGTTGTTGTCCACAATGTCTACACGTGTGGGTAGCCTCCCGACACGACAGGTCCTTGTAGCATGCCCGTACTGTTGGCACTTAAAGCACCATCACTGATTACTCAAGCGTTAATTTATTTTATTGATATTTTGAATTGATGAGCATGCTGTATGCGTTGAATGCAAAAAAAAGTATGTGGTTTCCATGGAGATTTAGTTTATTGATTGACGATAACGGCAGGATAATTTGACATGAAAGTATTTGACAAGTCTACATATACAACATAAGCTCCCAAACGGGATAAATTGCTAGAATTGCTGCCATAAATAAAGGTAGAGTTTACGGTACAGCTTAACGTCTTTGCTACGCGGGTTGGCAGAGAGGGACAGACATCCACAACTGTCACCATTACCAACTTTTCATTTCTCTTACTAATCAAAAGTGAAACTAAATCATGAATGTATAAAATACTCACCGCATCATTTTCTTGATTCACCTTGCTACTACTCTTGGCAGTTGTTGCCACGTGTTCTGTATCCAAATTGTCTTTACCAGAGCAGTGATCATTATTAGTATTTTCATTAGAATTTGTAACATTACCAAGAAGGTTATCACTAGGAGATGTACTCATCGTAATTCTTGATGTCACTTTTACTGTAGGATCAATTTTGCGGCGTTTTGTTGGCGAAAATGATGCACCTGTAGTTAATAAAATTATATGTTGAAACGCTGGCCCCATGACTCCTTTCTTCTTTCTCGTCTTTCAAACGCTTTCGATATCAAGTAGCAAGGATACCTGTACTTTATGTTTGACTTAATTTTAGTTGGTAATGCGTGGCACATTGCGCGCAGAGACGAATGAGCATGATGAGAGGGATGCAGCGACAGATGAACGACTGCAATCTGACCTCCACAACGCAGTTTCTAGTTAATACGTTATCCTGTTGTAAGATCGTAACAAATCTACATCTTGATTCAAAGTTATAACTACAAATTAAGATAACATAAAAAGGAAATTGGTTGCACACATTTTCGCCATCCCCGTATAAAGAAAGAGATATTTTGTATCGTTACGTGTGGCAATGTAAAAAGAAGACTGCAGAATTCTGCCACATTTAGCTCTAATAACATGCTGCGAGCTTATAGCTTCATATAGAGATTCATACTTCTCATGTGCGTAGTATAGTCGAGCTCGTTTTTGTTTTGCTACTGGCGACAACAGTTCGCAGTAAATTGAAACTTCACTAATAAACTCTCCATAGTTATTCATTCGACAAAATTATCTATTTAAGCGAATTCCTTCCTTATGCTCGGTTTTAGATGTCCTCTATAGTAATTCAGTCGACTTTTAAGCTAAATTCTTCCATTACGAAGAGTTCAGAAACACGATATCGAACGAATAATCACCACCGAAGGGATAAACTCCGTTTAACAACCTCGGAAACCATAAGGCCCACTTGGAACATAATAATCACTAAACACATTTAACGCAAACTAATTCAAAACATCGTTGTGTTTCTGACAATCGTTTGATAATGACAGAGCCAGAGTCATATTTTATATATGTAAGTGATTAGTACAAGCTATGCAAGCTTATCTAAGGCTGAAGCTATCTCACTCTCACACACAAACGACAACACAACACAAAACAACCTCACGATGATAAGATCAAAATATTTTATTTCACGTACACCTACATCGACACTTATGAAAAGTCAGAAAAAAGTAAAGCTTTACTTTTTGCAAGCAATGACAAAGATTTTTTCAAGGAAAGACTGTATGTATATCATCATTTTAGGGAAGGTAGTCCTTTGCCTATAAATCCTATAACGATGTTTATCTAAAGGCCAGTAATTGTTAATGTTACTTACCCCCAAAGCTAACCCTAGCTGGTTCCCTCATTTCGTCGGGGACTTCATCTTCTTCTTGAGCATGACCTCGTGAATTCTCGACCATGGATTCTGCCGTCGAATCATAACTTGATGCTCCTCCTTGCTGCTTGAGGTTCTGTTAAAAATAATAATTAATTTAAAACAACCAGTAACTTTTCTGTGTCATCATAAGACAAATTTTGAAACCAAGTTTTAATTACATTTTTGCAATGTACCGTGTTTAATGCACACATAGACAAAATTGCGTTTACTTTATTATACAGAAATGGTCCTAAGAATATAAAAAATCTATACATAAAAGAATGCCTTAATCTATAATCATCCATACAGATGTCTTTATCAGTGACAACTTTATTGTACGGTAATTTAGAGTGCTGTTTTAATAAACTATTCATAATAAATAACTGTCGCACTGTCAGAACATTGCAAGATTTATATAAAAGTTGGGTCGGGAACAGGATAGGCCGGAATTTTATCGTTTTCATACTATGGATAATTGGGCAATTACATTTCGAGTTTGCGACTGTGTTACAAACATGTGCATGAATATCTGGAATTATTATAGATGGCATTGAATTGGGTAAAGAAAAGCGTATGTATTTAGTTTTGTCAGCAATTAATGTCAATAAGTTATGTTGTAACCATCTATTAACTATATTGAAACCTTGCTGTGCGTATAACCAAACTTCATGTAATGTATTTGCGGAGAACAGGAATACGGCATCATCAGCATACGATATAATTTTACCAAAATTGAAGTAAATTTCTGTTATACGTATTTTTCAACTTTTTTAGTAGATTGTTACAGAAATTTCTGTATCTTTTACATGAAGATTGTAAAATGGGTATCTGGAAAGGATTTTGATGCACGTGAAGTTTATCCTTGTGCTGAATGCACTTTACTAACCCGGGGTGATCCATGGTTTTAGGTTATTGTTTTTCTTAGTTAGTTTTATGTTCGAAGCATTATTTATAATAGCATATTGCACTTTATTAATAAAGTAAGGCAGAGAAATATTAACATCATCAGATTTTTAAACAGGGTCAAAGTCTATTATGATGTAATGCGTATTCAAGTGTTTTCATATTTATTTTAGTAATGGTATTTGTGTACTTAGATCTAGGGGTTTTTATTTGTAAACTAAACCGGACTGCGCCATGATCGGTAACTGTAGGATTTGTTACTAGGGTAATGGATGCAAGGTTAGTTTTAAGCAGGGTGTGGTCTAAACAGGATCCACTCAAATGTGTTGGAAGCAAATGGGTCGGAAGCAATCCCTTGCATGCGCACATGTTAAGGTAATCTTTGGCAACTCTATCACTGTCTTCTGGGTTAATATCTATGTTCATATCGCCTGTTAGTACTAGATTTTTGTATAAAGATAGTTTTTGGAGTGCTTCATCCTGCGACATAACAAAGTTATCAGTTTGCTTTAAAGCACAAGGCCTATAAATAGCTAGGATTGCAGTATCTAGGCCCACTTTTAGCAATATTCTGCTACAATCTTGTATGGGAGGTTCTTCTACCGAAATATTTAAACTTTGTTTGGCATAAACAACTACACCGTCATTTTGATTATGAACGGTCTTACTACTGAACATTTGGTAACCAGACAAAGATGGAAGGTTCTGTTGACATTTAGATAGCCAACAGTCTGTCAATACAATAATGTCACACTCAGTATCCAGACGTTTCAACACAATGTATAGGTTGTCCATGTTTTATTTATACTGCGAATATTTTGAGTAAGAATAGTAAGTGATTTAGAGGGATCAGGGAGATATTGGTTACATTTTTCAATCTCGCATGATTTTGCCACTGATATGGACACCACATCAAAATCAGTAATTAACTTATCCATAATCTTATTTAGTGTAAACTCCTAGTATAAAATTAAAAATGTATAAATTAAAAACGACTTATTGATTAATGCAAGAAATAAAAGATTAGGGGCGGCGCTTTTAGGCGCCTTCATTATAATCTATAGAGTTAATGTACCAGCTTTCAGCGATTTTCCTTGCCGGGCATTGCAGATCACCTGTTTTGTGGTTGCAGGGTTTTTTGGATCGCAAACAAGTTGCACACTGTGTTTCAGCACTCTTAGTACAATCGTTAGACTGGTGACCTTGTTGTCCACAATGTCTACACGTGTGGGTAGCCTCCCGACACGACAGGTCCTTGTAGCATGCCCGTACTGTTGGCACTTAAAGCACCATCACTGATTATTCAAGCGTTAATTTATTTTATTGATATTTTGAATTGATGAGCATGCTGTATGCGTTGAATGCAAAAAAAAAGTATGTGGTTTCCATGGAGATTTAGTTTATTGATTGACGATAATGGCAGGATAATTTGACATGAAAGTATTTGACAGGTCTACATATACAACATAAGCTCCGAAGCGGGATAAATTGCTAGAATTGCTGCCATGGATAAAGGTAGAGGTTACGTTACAGCTTAACGTCTTTGCTACGCGGGTTGGCAGAGAGGGACAGACATCCACAACTGTCACCATCACCAACTTTTCATTTCTCTTACTAATCAAAAGTGAAACTAAATCATGAATGTATAAAATACTCACCGCATCATTTTCCTGAGTCACATCGCTACTACTCTTGGCAGTTGTGGCCACGTGTTCTGTATCCAAATTGTCATCATCAGAGCAGTGATCATTATTAGCATTTTCATTAGAATTTGTAACATTACCAAGAAGGTTATCTCTTGGAGATGTACTCATCGTAATTCTTGATGTCACTTTTACTGTAGGATCAATTTTGCGGCGTTTTGTTGGCGAAAATGATGCACCTGTAATTAATAAAATTATATGTTGAAACGCTGGCCCCATGACTCCTTTCTTCTTTCTCGTCTTTCAAACGCTTTCGATATCAAGTAGCGAGGATACCTGTACTAAAGTAATAAAAAGTAGTAGTAGTAGTAGTAGTTTAAATAATATTAAGTCAAACATAAATGTTTGACTTAATATTATTTAAATACGTAAGTGATTAGTGCAAGCTATGCAAGCTTATCTAAGGCTGAAGCTATTTGACTCTCACACACACGACAACACAACACAACACAACCTCACGATGATAAAATCAAAATATTATGTTTCCTTCAAAACACAATAATACTCTCGTTTGAAGAAAGCATCTCAATTCTTGCCTTATATACTATAAATAGTTAAGATATACGTACTTACATTCCCTTTTAGTTACCTGTGTTCTTTCAACATGTAAGAAATCTTGCGGTGACTATGGTCTTAGCGAGCTAGAGTTGTCACTGTCAAGTGTCATTCATAGCGTCTAAATTTTTGCCGCCAATGTATACGTAAAATATTTTCGCTTAATAATTTTCATCGAAAATGAGTAAAGTTTCAGTTAAAACTTTATTAAAAGTGAATAAAAATAGTGCTTGTGGTAAGTGATATATAGTGTTACGCTGATCGTGAGTCAGCGAAGTGCCGAAGTGGAGATCGATAGCTCACAATTTATACATGGTCGCCAGTGCCTTCTCGAGAGCAACCGTTTGTTTTTCGGTTCTCCTAAGTCGCCTAATGGGGAAGAACGCTCTTCCCACCGGCGAAAAACAGGGTAATGAGATCGAAACTATTTCCTGTAAGACCGGCCTTCTCTATGCACTTACCTACAAATTGAATGAGTTGATGAGTAGTCAAGTAAGTGTTAAGTTTCTGTTAACATGACACAATTTCCACATTATATCACTAACCTTACTCAGACACATTATTATCAATAAACTTCTAACCTGCTTCTTGCTAATTATTTACTTTAGAAGCGCATTGTTGTTTTCTAAACAACCCGGATGTGTCTAACTAAATAGACAGAAATATTACAACTTAAAAATTTCAGTGTAAATTATGATGATTAGGTAGTAATTCCTAAAGCAAATGCAGAATGTCTAGAGGAGCTAAAGCTACTCAAGCAGTTTTTGACATTCCACCATGAAAAGCAATCCGTTATAAGAAAACCTTACATTTATGCTCACTCACCCCATGTGTTTCAAACACTGCATTAGAAGTAAATGAGTACTTATGCCACTAAACAAAACTAAATCCTACAATTTAGCCCCCGCGGAGGGAGTTTTGGCTGGGATTTCTAATGTAGGTCTAGAGCAGACTGAGCTAGCTGCTAAAGTAAGGTCTAAAGGGACTTGTTAATTGGGCAGCAACCTACCCATTAGGATTGCATCCTACTTTCCCTTTCGGAAGTCCGAACACTCCCATCCGGAAGTGTATTTAAATTACAATTGTTTATGCTCGCTGGTGGTATGCAATTGTTACTTTCATTGTAACAAAAGATTTTTAAATCATTTTAAAATAATTCTTCTAATTTGTATATATTTTCTATTTCTGTTTAAGCTGTGTACTTTTTTAAGTGTCAAATTCACCACACTAATAAAATATAAGTTCTTATGTAATATGTTATTAATGAATAAGTCATTGGAGTACCTGTATAAATTAATTAATTAAAGAGGTTCAGCACCTCTTATGAACTCTAATCTGCAATTAGAACATTAAAATTACTTACTAATTAAAAGTGACATCAAGTTTTATAGGTACTTAACTAATAAGAAGTGCTAAATATAACAACATTATAATTTATAATGTTATTTTTTTTTTTTGCTGTGTTTTGTAATAATTATGGAAATCTTATAGTTATGAGCAGGACCATCAGGATCATAATTGCTCTATCAAAATTAGAAATGCAACAAATACAGCCACTAAACAATTTAAAACTGACAAGATATTATTTAGAGCTGGTTAAATAAGTAGTTCTTTGATTATTTTAAAAACATGATAAATAGGCCAAATCATAGCAACAATAAGTAGGCCAAGATTCATACTTTTGATAATATTCAGGCTGCCTATTGCCTAAGGAACCATGTAAAGGCTTGGGAATGAAAGACTGCAAACCTGTTCCTGAAGATTACAACAGGAAAATAAATACTGAAAATATTAACATTCAATAAAATTCTATTTTGAGATATTAAGTAGTAAAGCTACTAGTTAAAATAATGATACAAATTAAACCCATAATAATCTATGCGGATTTCTATGATTATGATTATAATCAAATAACCTAATGTTTACACTCTGTTATTACTAAAAAGTAAAACGGAAGCAATGATATGCTAATGAAGAGAAATAGTTCACACGACTCACGAATTGACAGAACACCCTTTTGACATTTCTTTAGTTTAGATAATTTTCTACTGGTCCACTAGGAAAAGTTGCATTTTTGATGCCTGTCTCGGAGACTGTGGGTCCTAACAAAGCTTGGGTGATGAGTGAATTTCCTAAGTCAATTCTAAACCTCAATCAGGAGTTAAAATATGTAGGCCTTCTTTTGAGCACTGCTACCAATCACAAGGAACGGCCTGCAGGCAAGGTTGAAAGGAAAATAATCAACACTCTGTTCCCTGAAACAAGTTCATACTCCATTAACACCAAAATATTGTTATCCCTGTATGGGAATACTTGTCGCTAGACAAATATTTGAGAAAGGCAGACCAGGACAAATGAAAACAGGTTGCCTGCTGGTTTGTCAACAGTTAATGTGGTGGCCAGAGACTACTGATAGACCACAGCTCAGTTCCTTGACACAGGGGTAGAGTAACCAACTTCCTGTCCACACTTGCCGTAGAGGAAAGGTAAGGAGCCTACATGAACGGGCTACTCTATTCATCCAAGGGATGTCTTTAAAATATTGCTTTTAGTGATAAGACTGCCCATTGTGTCACCCTAGTAGTAAGGAGTACATAATAAAGAATATTCCATTCTACCTTACTCTAGTCAGAAACTTGACCAAACCAGAAAAAATGGCACTCGAACTTGCGAGAGATGTTTGCCATATATGCAGTATTGCCAAAAAGCCAGTCTTCAGAGTGCACATATTATAGTTCAATCCGACAACAGACCATTTGTCGCACATTTAAGATGGGCGAAGGATACGTCCCCTAGTGCTCCTGAACCTAATTAGCAAGATGGAAGTTAGCAGATTAGCTGAACATCACTCTGTTAGCGGTTTACCTCCCGGGGAGGTTAAAAGTGTTATAACGGCTTAGCCGACCGCTTGTCTAGGAACAGACCAGCCGAAATGGCTCCTGTTGCTCCAGGTCCCAGGCCTCGGAGGCCATGTTACAAAGTGGGGCGTCCCCGGCGTCGACGTTTTCACGTCAGATAAGTCGGCCGTTTGTGCGACAGACCGTCACATGGGACTCAAATGATGGCTTGGCAAGCTTCTGCGATGCGATTTCAGTCAGAGGTGACAGCATCAACTACTATTGGTTTTTACTTCGTCCAATTTAAGAGCGAGTGCTCACTCTTGTGAACTCGGAAATGGGACGTCGACGTACTATGTAAAAATCGCCCCACACTGAACCCAGTGTGACTGGTTCCCGTACTTGGCGACGAGAGGCCTCGGAGAGTCAGTACCAGTACAAGATCTATGTAAGATCGTCTTAAACCTGATAAGTTGCAACTCCTACCCTGGAAAGTTGAAGGGGAGGGGGGGGGCAAACAGGTTGCAAGGGTTGGTAGGGTAGAATAAGAAACATGCTAAAGTGTAATTGGAGATAATCTACACTAATTACTTATAAAGCTCCTATTCAGAGGTGAATGGTGAATGTCATAGTGTAGAGTGCATGGCATTAGTCCTAAATAATCTGATCCCAATTAATTTATTTTTATGCATAAAGCATATAATTATGGTACCAACCAACTGATGTTAGATCTAAACAGTTTTGTGTCCATTGTTTCAAAAGCATTATCCTTAGCTAAACCACTACCCAGAAAGTCATGAAATGAAATGAATGCCAAAATGATGAGGCTGCCAGAAGAGTTTTACATACTTACCCTAATATTATAAGATATCTCATTGCTTTTAGATGTTGAATAATAGTGCAACCAAGGTGTGGTTCAAAGACACTGAAGATCAAGATGTTTACTTAAAATCTACCCTAATCGTTGTTAGATTTACAATAACAGGTGTGGCTAAGCTTGCTTGAAACATTTTTTGACAGACTAAGATACTAGAAGCCTCCTGGAAGTAACATAAGGTAGTATGTGGTAGCCTTCGGGAGGCTGACTGGAGAATAGTTCATCGAATGAAATTAAACTGTAAGAGCCACTAGGCTTACAGAATTATTACTTTTGTAAAGTAGTAAAGGAGATGGTTATCTCTCATGATAAGTTAGAATGACCAGCCTATAAGGTTCCCTTTTTTGGGATAAAGGTCACCTCTCTGTGAGAGAATAGGGTTTATCATTAGGATAATTATTAATTCCCTACGAAAATATTTCAATATGTTTGTGTAGGTACCTACCTATAAAATCAATTAAAATGACTTGAAATGTGAATCATATACCTATATGATTCACATTTCAAGTCATTTTAATTGATAAATGAAGAGACTTGTACTAGAATCCTTTCTTAGATCATTTACAATGTGTCTAATCTGTTGACCAACTAAATGTTTTTCAGTTTCAATGGAATTTTAACTGTGTTAAGAATGACATTGATTTAGTTTTTTCCACATTTATTAAAAAATATGAGATTCAGAAATATTTGTACTTTTGATTGATCTCATAACTTCTAACTATATTACTTACCTAAACTTGTGTTAAGGATATGAGTGATCCAATGATCCTTTAGTAATGAGATTATTATTTTAATTCAGTTCTAAATCTTATTCTAATCTAATCTTATTATTGTGTAATCTCATTGATTTTAGATTATCTTTAAAGCTTGATAATTCATGTTCACCTTAAATAAGGTAAATAAATAGATTTGCTTCAACTGTCGACCAACCTCAAAGAGGTTGGTAACAACAATATAGTGATTAAATTGTGTCTCATAGCATGACAGTTGAACGTTTCTATAACATTTCATGGGATTTGTTAATTTTTGCAGTTTCTAGGATAAATAGATGGAAAACTCTTATTATTTATTTGAATATTTAATGAATACCTACAGACCGAAATATTCGATCATTCCATTATAATATTATAATTCACATAGCGTCTACATCCTTCAGGTATTCTTTCACCAGCAGATATCAAACAGGTCTTCAAACGAGAGTATTATTGTGTTTTGAAGGAAACATAATAGAAATGTTTTGCATTAAAACAAAACAGTTATTATGTTATGAAAAACACAATAATACTCGAGTAAGGCGCTTGCTGTTGAATTTTGAAGACTTCTATGAATGACACTTGACAGTGACAACTCTAGCTCGCTAAGACCATAGTCACCGCAAGATTTCTTACATGTTGAAAGAACACAGGTAACTAAAAGGGAATGTAAGTACGTATATCTTAACTATTTATAGTATATAAGGCAAGAATTGAGATGCTTTCTTCAAACGAGAGTATTATTGTGTTTTTCATAACATAATAACTGTTTTGTTTTAATGCAAAACATTTCTATTTTATTTCACGTACACCTACATCGACACTTATGAAAAGTCAGAAAAAAGTAAAGCTTTACTTTTTGCAAGCAATGACAAAGATTTTTTCAAGGAAAGACTGTATGTATATCATCATTTTAGGGAAGGTAGTCCTTTGCCTATAAATCCTATAACGATGATTATCTAAAGGCCAGTAATTATTAATGTTACTTACCCCCAAAGCTAACCCTAGCTGGTTCCCTCATTTCGTCGGGGACTTCGCCTTCTTCTTGACCATGACCTCGTGACTCCGTGACCATGGATTCTGCCGTCGAATCATAACTTGATGCTGTAAACCATAAGTGAAGGTTTTACGTAACTACTACCCGTTCACTTCGAGAATGTCCCTACCTCGCATCCCACTTCCCTACCTCTGACACCCACTCAGTTCCGATAACAGCGTGCATCGGAACTGAGTGGGTGGTAGAGGTAGGGAAGTGGGACGGGAGGTAGGGGCATTCTCAAAGTGAACGGTTAGTAAGAAGACCGACATTTGAAAGCACATCCTAACAATAACAGACTGATGTAATAATTGTTCAGATCTTTTCCAAAGCATTTAATACATAAATTATTTTTATGAGCTTATCGAAGATCGCTAACATTAGTATTTTGTAGACAACATTATTAGTTAACATCATTAATTCTTGCCTGTAATCCCCAAAGAGTTAGGTAGAGCTCAAATCACCGGTGCAAAGACTTTAGGCACCCATTTTTGAGATTGGTACACAGTGTACCAAGATCAAAAATCGGCTAGTCAATTGTCTTCGAATCTGTCTTCCGATTGTATCCAGCTACTTATTCAAGTTACAATGTCACACGAGCAGTGAGTGATCACACGAAGCAATATAAAAACGTAGCTTTCTATCATTCATGTTAAGTTACTATCCGAGAAGTTAGCAATAAACCTTACGAGTGCGCCTGCAGGCTCACCCATCTGTACTAACTTAACTACATTAATCCATGTCCTACAATTGAGTTTCCTAGTAGTAATGGCATACGCCCTTTACGTGCCTCTTTAAGTATCAGACTTCAAGCTTTAGGGCGCAATTGTCGTGATGGAGTTAAGTTTAGGGTGAGATTATACGGCTACTTAACTAGGCACAGAAATAGACATAACATAATACTCCTTTCCTAGGTTCGTTTCCTGGATTGGGCAAAGTGTTATTGGGGGTTTTCCATCTGGAGTTTCTCTGTAACAGCCCGTAGTCTGGATTTGTGCCCGATTGATGGCAATAAGCCCTCCCCCTATTACATGGTACTAAAACGTAACTGGCGAAATGTGATAGCACCATAGGTGCACCTTTGGCCTCTGCCGAACCACAGTATTGTCGGTGAATACAGGAGCGATGTTATGTTATGTTGTGCTCGAATGTTTTGGCAGAGGTATACATTATATAATATGTAGGTACAGCCACATGACAGTGTTGTTTGTTTGACCTTGAGCTGGCCTGCCGTTAGTACGGATCTTCAATAAGGCAGGAGGCCAGCTTATACTGGTTTGTTGCCACTGATGTGTGGCCTACTGTACCTACTAACACACATATCCACTCACACGCGCGGCTTCCTAGTGGCAATCCTATTGTCATTGAGAGCACAGGTGGACTGGTGTCCCGTGGTAGCGCCCGCGACTTACGAGTTGTAGATTCTAACTCTGACAGACGCTTTACTTTGTGTAAATTATTTCATTACCACTGCTCTGAAAGCGGAAAACATCGCGAGGAAACTGGCGTGTCCTAGAACCAAAAATTCGAAGACATTTGTGACATCTACCAACCCGCACTGGGCGTGCGTGGTGGATTACAGCCCACTCCCTTTCACAGAGAGGAAGCCTGTGTACCAGCAGTGGGAACATTATTGGCTGATTATGCTTATGCTATTGTTATTAAACACTCACAAATCCAAACTCCAGACTGCTACTGAAAAGCATTTTGTCCACCCGCGTGATCAAGCTCAGCAGTGACGAGTGTGACCACCACAGAACAGACCTCTATCTGATCTGTGGTGACCACCACAACGAGGTAGCTCCTGTCCTCTCATAGTTGTCTTACCGCTGATTGTGCATCACAGAGGTCTTTATTCTCGTTGCGTTTGTTATTTACCTATTTGTAGTATGTAGATAATTGTGACGTTGCCTCGGGCGCACACGTCACTCGGTTATAAATACCGGTTCGAGTGATGATGCCCTGGCTGGAGGCTTTGAGTTTGCTTAACGCACCCACAGGAAAGTCCGGTTAAGTAGTCGAGACCTCTCATGGTAAAATGGGGCAGTGAGTCGTGGTCGGACTATCGGCCTGTGCGCTGGAGGGTTGGCGAGTCAACTATTAATATGAGTAAATGGGCATATTTTACACTATCCATATGGTACGTATACGTAAAATATACATATGTAAAATAACTATGAAAAGACAGGTAAACATAATCTAATTGGCATTTAGCTGTGTAATATTATGAACTTACATGAGCTGTCAAGTCGATCTCTTTTGCGACGGAATATTAGGTCATGGTCCAGCTTTTTCACATCTGTTATGGGGAAAAAGTTTCTATTACTAAAACGAACAGTTAGTAGCGCTTTACCAGGAATATTGATATCTATGTAATGTAAGTTGGTACCTACAACGTGTTTTAAAACAAGATGTAGTGACAAAAACTGAAAAGACTATGCTTAGATGGTTTGGTCACTTTGAGAGGATCAGTGAAAGGAAACTAACAAAAGGTATTTACAAGGCAGATTTGAGTGGAAGGGGATGCCCTTTGAGGACATGACCTTATTTGTGATGTTCTTCATAAAGGCTAGGTGCGTAGTACTCGCAACCGGTGTGCGTGTATGACTTGACGTATGAACGTAAACGAAACAAAAGGGAGTATGTAAGGATCGTAGCAGGTGGTGTTCTGCAGTTTCTACCTTCGCCCATGGGAAGAAGGTGTGAGTTTGTGTGTATAAAATGGCAACAGCTACACAAAGCACGAATCTCAGCGGCCGCCGAGGCGTCTTCGTGCTCTGTGCTATGGTATTTAATACATTCGGCTAATAATTTGCCTTTTAGGGTTCCGTACCTCAAAAGGAAAACTTTTTTACAAAAAAATACAACCGACTTCCAAAAACAACACTACAAAGTGAAAAATAACTTTAATTCGGAAGTCGGTGTCTGGTTAAATGTATTTTCGTTTTTTGCCACCGACTTCCGAAATTAAAGTTATTTTTCACTTTGTAGTGTTGTTTTTGGAAGTCGGTTGTATTTTTTTGTAAAAAAGTTTTTATTTTTATCTGACGAAAAAAAAGGAGGAGGTTCTCAATTCGACACGTATGTTTTTTTTTCACTTTTTAGTTGTGGTACCTACCCCACACAAATTCTAATACCACTACCTGCAAAACAAACTAGAACATCATCCATCCAAAGTGGGGAAAAAATACGTATTATTGAAGCTAACTCAAAAACTACCCAAGCAAAGTTAATCAATTTCATATGGGACCAACTTTGATGTATACTCTCTCGAATAAAATAAAAAAAAACCCAAATCGGTCTAGCCATCTTCGAGTAATCGGGGAATTGAGAACCTTCTCCATTTTCAAGTCGGTTAAAAAAAACGGAACCATTATAGGATCACTTCGTTGTCAGTCTGTCTGTCTATCAGTCTGTCAAGACCCTTTTTCTCAGGAACGCGTGGAGGTATCAAGTTGAAATTAATATCAAATAAGTAGGTTAATGATCCCTTGGAGTTCTAAAAAAATCAAGCTTCTGAGTCGTCAACGCAATAAAAAAATACGGCCATTTATGAGACATATTTAGATACTCGCAAGTAAATCAAAACCTATAGGGTACTTTCCGTTGACCTAGAATAAAAAAGTTACATCAAAAGGTTTGTTAAAGTATTAAGTACCCAACGGAATAATAACGAAGGACTTCAATTTGACAGTTTAGAGAAAATTGATAGTTAGTGACGAAAACTTATTTTTAGGTTATATTTACAGTTACATGTAAATGAAATATAGTGACGAAAACTGGGTAATTTTCCAATTTACATAAAAATTGGATTTTCCCGAATCCCATGTATTTTCGCCTAGGCTTTATGGGGTGATTATTAGTTGCAAATGCGTCACACTAGTACGTTCTGGAAAGAATACGTCAAATTACAAGACACCTTGATCCTTCATTTTAGAGATGCAAACTCATTGGTGTTTTAACTTGCACCATAAGCTTCGACTACCTACATAATTTAGCGAATAGAAACATTACAATAAGACATAAAACAGTTTCTCACTTTCAAACAGTTTATCCAAGCATAGTTTGTAAAGCTTGGCGGTTTCAGCAATGAGATTTGATGAGGTTCTGAGCGGCAATCTTGTGGTAGCCATGAAAGAATCACTTGTTATCTTTGATTTTATTTCTTTGCTGAAAAAAAAAATGGAATCCCTATTATTTTACTGTAGCCAATTATGTATTCTGTGCTGCAGCCGGGTTCAGAGATTGTTGAAATCAGATTTCTACGAAATATAAAAAAAAAATCGGCATACTTCATGGTAGTGTGTTAACGTAAAACACTGAAAAATAAATTACACCACTACCTACGTAAAAATTTATGCAAACGTACCAGATGTTTAGCAAATTTGTGTTTTCTATATCTTCAACAGGTTGCATGTTGTGCGCCAGCCTCCACATCGCACTGTTATTAACACCAAAGAGCATGATTAACACTAAACATGACGAGCGTGTTATCTGTGCGTTTGCACCGGCTAAACATTCAGTCAAAAACATGTTGATAATAGATAGAGATAGAAATAGAGATATCAATATGTTTTTATGCGATGTTTCCCCAGTGCAAACGCGCGGTAATGTTTCACTCACAGAGAAGTAATATAGTGGACGGTTTCAATGGCCGAAGAAAAGTTATGCCGATTTCCCGCGCTTAATGCAATTACCCACTGTTTCTGGGCGTGATTTTGTTGATTTTTTTGTTGAGCCATAAAGCCTAGTATAATTATGCTCTGTGGCCTAGTAGTTGTGGATGTAGCAATAAAATATTTTGGCGACACTAATATTGTTACTCTATGTTTCGTGTCTATGATAATTTCTGTATGTGTAAAGGTGGATCCACACAGACCGGGCCGCTTTGCCCGACGCGGCGGCCATGTGTGTGGTGCTCGGTGGCATTGCCGCCGGCTGCTGTGTGGATCCACCTTAATGGACGCTCACTAATTGTGTAATAATTTGCAAGTAGTTGCTCTAAATAAAGTTCAAGAACCAAAATATGTGTTCTAATTCCAAGGCTGAATATCAGTACTTAGTAATTTTTTTTTTTATCAATTTTCTTATTTTCCTGATTGTGCCTTTTATAGTTTCGATTACTTATAGCAACAAGTATTTTGTTATATTGTTCCAAATTTAAAATATTTTGAGGAGGTAATTAAAGTTTTGAATGTTTTATTAAATTTCACAATGCAACCTTTTTGATATCATTCAAAATGTCATTAATAGCAATTATTGGTAAACAATTTTTTGAATGCCTTTAGGCTATTTGTTTAATTAATTAGATTTTTTTTATTTTAGAAAGGAATTCTCTGATTGTTTTCAACTAAAACAGAAAGTCTTTGCAAAAAAATACAACGAACTCATGTTGAGGCTAACCTCCTTACGTACGTACACACGGCTACACATTAAGCTATACATTTCCAGTTTACACTGATCTCTCATTGTAAGGAAATCATAAAGGTGCAATGCGAGATCAGCTTATACTGGAAATGTATAGCTTGATCTGTAGCCGTGCGTACGTGAGGAGGTTAGCCTCAATAAGAAGGTTTTGATATTTTTATAATATATTTGAAGAAATGAACATTTGATATATTTGTAATGCAAATCCGCTTTGAGCATTATGGACAAAAATATCTATTAATTAACTAGAAGCTATGATTATTTCCATAAAGCCATCAATAAATAGGTATTTCTGTTTACGCGAAGCAAAGGCAGTAGCAAAAATTTTCTTTCAAACTACCGTTTTCCATTTTATTTGCTTGAAAAATATAGGTGCATGTTTTTACTATATTGTCTGTGGTAAACAATAAAGAAACTTGGCATTTTTATTGCTTCGTTTATTTTCAGCTAGGACTTCACAAACTACATAGAGATATACAATAACTTGCAATGTGCGCGTCTTAACGTTGAACTAGTCGCGGACTTAAACTCACTGGTGGGGTTGGCCAAAAAGCACGCAGTATCACCTGGCATCGTGTCCGACAGAGATAGTATCATTGATGAGCAGTTAGACGCTAAAAAATAATAAATAGTCAGTAGTAGTAAAGTAAAACTAGTAATAGTGAAACGAGCGCGTAAAAATTTACGAAAAGCCCTTTAGAAGATCGAGTTTTACGAAAAAACTACTGCATAAATCAATTACAAGTAAAGTTTATTGAACTCTTCGATAATTGAGCTTTGTCGGTGCCGACTTTGTTTTGAAGATTTTACACTTCTTTTGTTACTTATTTACGCTCAAAGTTGCGTTAAATTAGCAAGAAAAACGAAGCTTTGTTGGCTCATATCTTTTCAATGGTTTTTTATTTTAACTTTTTATATCATGTTTAACTTCGGATGCACAATGTCAAAGAGTGGAGTAATAAGTATGAGTTTTTAAGGCTGGGACTAAAACCTACCCAGTTCCGCCAATCACGCTAAATGGAACTGTCCTACAGCAAGTGTCAAAATTTAAGTACTTGGGTCACTGGGTCAATGAGAATCTAAATGATGATATGGACATGGATAGGGAGCGCAGGGCATTGTCGGTATGCGGTAATATGCTTTCTCGCAGGTTTGCGCGATGCTCACGTGACGTTAAAGTCACACTATTTAAAAGCTATTGTCAAACGTTATACACATGCAACCTGTGGAGCAATTACTCTAAAAAAGCCTGCCATGCTCTGCGCGTCCAGTATAACAACGCGTTCAGGGGTTTGTTGGGGCTCCCATGGCGGTGCAGTGCCTCGGGCATGTTCGCCGGCCACAGCACGGATGGCTTCCAGGCGGTGCTTCGTAAAAGAACGGCCTCCCTGTGGTCTCGAGTAAAGGGTAGCACCAACACGCTCCTGAGCGTGGTGTCGGACAGAGTGAACAGTCAAAATTTGAGGCATTGGTCGCTCATGCATGTCCAAAATAATAATTATTTTAAATTTTACTAACATAGCTATAAGTATCTACCCACTAACACAATATGGTCTTTGTAGGTATTAACTACTGTGTGCTTGGTCTGAATTAAATATTTTCAATTTCAATTAGCCTTCCGAAATTTGTATGGATAAAATATCGACTAGTTCCACCTTATAATTATGAAAAATGTGTGCAATTATTGCTCAAATAAAATCTATCAAACTTATCTATTTGAGGGTAGATTTATATTAGTACAACATTGTAGTCAACAGTCCATTTTTTTTCTTGGCAATTGAGCCGGTGTCGACTATTTTGCCAGTGTCACGTTGAGACAACAGTCCATTCGAATAACCTTTGTGCCATTTTGAAAACTTTATTATTCACTTTATAAGTCAGTGTCAGATATCGAGTCATTTGACATTAAAGTGGATTGTCAGTTTAGTACAGTCCTACCAACTTATCTGTGAACTGAAAGAGAACGCCACCGTCGATGTGTCGACACAATCGAATGACATGCGTCGGCACAATCGAAGACATTTCAACATGACGGCCGTAGTTCCAATTTTCGCCATTTCACAGATAAGTTAGTAGGAGTGTAAGTTGCCAACATGGACCTAATAATAATCGTTGCCGTTGACATGATTCAGTTTTGATTTGAGCGAGGCACCGGACTCCGGAGTGACAAGTTCAAAAGCCGGCTTTTGACTATGGCATATAATATTTTATCGCTCGTCATACAATATATATATATATTACATCCCACAGTCAAAAGATTACGCACACTTTTTAAAGTCTGACTGCTAATTTTTATATATGTTTTACAGAATATTGTTAATAATTAATAATCAATACTGTCAGACACTTCTCGTCGGCGGTTTTTTCCGCCAGACTATTTAAAGCTCGCTAAAAGTGACATCATCTTACTTATAGTTAGTCTTAATTTTTATATAATAATACTTGGGGAACTATTTCAATACTATTTGTAAGCAGCCAGATCAATCGTAGCGGTCAAACATCCCCCAGATACAATTAATTGTATCTGTCAAACATCCCCTAGACACAATTAACGGTATCTGGGGGGCAACAGTGCGTTACCTTTTCATGGGAGTGGTACTGTGGGAGTGGGAGCACCCCCCACCCCACTCCTACCCCTCTCCTCCTGTCAAACGATACTAAAAGTAACTTTAAAGTGTTTGAGGTTAGATTACAATAATTAGTTTTTCTCAAGAACGGTGCATTACCTTTTCATGGGAGTGATACCAGGGGAGTGGGGACACACCACACCACCCCTCCCATCCACCCCCACCCCCTTTCTCCTGCCAAACGACACTAGATTTCAACCTGACTTTTGTCAGTTCGGAGTTAATGACCTAAATAGGTGACAAGTTTCCTCACGATGTTTTTTCTACAAACAAGTTTGCTTGTAATATAAAAATCGAATTAAGTCCTGAACAAATAGTCTATCAGGCGGTTCTAGATAAGTGCTGCGTCGCCATTAACACAAACAATGTACTGTGAAGGTTTATTGTGTACAACTGGCGCAATTTCTTTTGTTTTGCTTTTATCAACGTCTTTGAAGCACGCGATTGTTTAATAGATGGGGCTATTTATTTTTAGTTTTGTTTTAGTTAGAGAAATATTGCCCGGTAGTTTTGTTGGATTTGGATAAAGTGTGTGTGTGTATAGTGTGTAGGGCCAGGAGTGAGTTTTTTTTAACCGACTTCAAAAAGGAGGAGGTTATTAGGAAAGAAGTTCTTTAACGCAGCTTGCGGTAGGAGTTGACTGGTAGAAAGCGTTCATACACTTTATGCGTATTCATCCATGCGACTTTCTTCTTTCCAATTCGCACTATATGTCGTTTTCATAGTTTTCGAGAGTGCTAAAGCCGATAGTGAAGTAAAATGTAAATCCAAGATAGTGGCTGCAAATTTTTGAAATTTTCATCATGGGTGTCGTTTTCATGGTTTTTGAGGGTGTTAAAGCCGATAGTGACGTTAAAAGATAAATCAAAGAGGGGCGGCTGTAAAAAATTAAAAATTTTTTCAACACGGGTATCGTTTTTGCGATTTTCGAGGGTGCTAAAGCCGATAATGAAATCAAAATGAAAATACAAGAGGGCGGCTGCGAAAATTTTGGTTTTTGTTTTAAATCACACCTTTACTCTATTTGAAATAAGATTAGACATTTAAATGAAACTTTTTACAGTCCGTTCAACCGATTTTGACTTTTATTCCGTAGGCATCATGATGAGTGGTTACAATACCAACTGTTTACTGCAGCTGTCATTTGTCATGCCACCAATGCAATAGAAGTCAAAACCGGTTGAACGGACTACAAAATAGATTTATATAAATGTTTTATCTTATTTCAAATAGAGTATACGTGACAATGAGAAGAAACTTCGTTCCTGACGGTGGTGGTCTTACGTCACCGCAAACGTTTTTTCTCTTTTTCTTTTTATTAAACTTGATTTCTTTATTATGCAGGTTATAGAAACCTAGTATGTGTCGTATGTATTTTGATTTTACTTACCGTAATCATCTCATCTGCCTAGCCTTTTCCCAACTATGTTGGGGTCGGCTTCCAGTCTAACCGGATGCAGCTGAATACCAGCATTTTATATGGAGCGACTGCCTATCTGACCTCCACAACCCAGTTACTGGGTAATACGATACCCCTTGGTAAGACTGGTTGTCAGACTTTCGGGCTTCTGACGACCCGTAACGACTGTCAAAGATCCACGAATGACAGACTTACCGTATATATTTTACTTACCGTAGGTAATATAGGACAGGAATACGATAGTCTACTATTTCACTCGATTTCACACGTCTAGTGCCCGGTTTCTGAGATTTTTAAACGGAGTTTATCCATTCGATAGTGATTATTGGTTCGATATCGTTTCGTTCGTTTCTGAACACTTCGTTATGGAAGAATTTAGCTTAAAAGTCTAGTGAATTACTATCGAGGGTTTATCTCCCTCAAAAACCGAGCATAAGGAAGGAATTCGCTTAATTATACAATTTTGTCGAATCAATAGTTTCTGAGAGTTTAAACTCCGTTTAAGAATTCTTTAGGAACCGGGCATAAGTAAAATAGGTGCATGCTTGCTTTTAGGCAAGTAAGCAAATCTTTCTTTCAAGATACTATCTAAGCGTTTGGGTAGGTACCTAATTAAAAGTTAGTAATAAAAAGTTATAATACCTACAGTTCTCGTGTACTGTGTCCTGTATTACCAAAGTGTAACTATATGGGCTTATTGCACGATTTCCGAATAGCCACATACTCACCGAAAAAATTCAAAAATGGAACAGAATTTGCATAAAATTATCTGCCAAGTAAGTTAGTAGGAACTTAATCGTATACTACTGTATACTGCGTACTTTTATCAATCTTATTTTCCCATCCATGGTTTCGGCCAACACAACCTGTCGCGTTCAATTTTGGCCGAAAGCCGAAACTATAAAGGTGGGGTTCTATCTCAGCTTTTTGCGAAATAAGCAGAATGGCTTGGAATGTAAGCGGGTAAGGGTTGGACCTCATCTGGCAGCACGGAATCGCCTTTTTCCGTCGCCCTTTCTCTTTCTGTCGCTTAGAACTGCCATTTGCTAGACCGAGACAGAAAGCATAATGCGATAGCACGCGGCGGAATCCTCGAGGCGATCGGCATCACGGACAAAATGCAATGGTCGGCAGGGAGACTCCGGAACGCTGAAGCGCGCGATAGCATGCTATCGCATCCTTTCACCGCCGATCACTTGCTATCGCATGCTGCCTCACTCTATCGTACAATGGCGCACGCGGCCGCTCGTCAGCTCAGTGCAGCCTTTTTTGTCTGCGGTATGCGACAGCGCGCGTTCGCATGCGGCAGCATACTGCAGCACGTGGTAGCACAGGCGGAACAAATGCGATTCCGTGCTGCCAGATGAGGTCCAACCCTAAGTCTGTGGAATGTAGGAAATTCTTGTAGCGTTCTGACCACAGCTGGTAGTTGGATACCGAATAAGGAAACTACAGACTAGGGGCCGGTTTCATAATTGTTCTGGTAGGTACCTACTTATGGGTGATTACCTTAAATTGCTCTTATTTTAAGGTATCTTTCATAATGTGTCGTTTGGAAATTATGATATTTCATGATTTATTTTATTATCAGCAGCACTTTAACATTTACTCACAACTATTCTCTAAAAACTTAAGCCTTGGAATGGTGATCGTCTTTTTTACTCAATTATCTTCTTTTATCTTTCTAGTCTTTTGAGGGTTCCGTACCCGAAGTTTCCAAACGGAATCCTATTGCTGTCACTCACGTGTCCGCTGTCCGTCGTTTGTTACACAGGTTTTACAGCCAAACGGTTGGAGCTACAGTCTTCAAATTTTCACAGCATAAGCATCTTGTTGACCCAAAGCCATACAAATTGTCACAAAATAATTGAAGGCTCCCTTCCGACCCTTAAACCCATTTAAAAATATTTTTTCCCTTACAGAGGGGGGCGCGAAAAAAAAATTTGGCCTACTTCATTGAGTGAGGTATTGTTGTTTAGAACTCGTTGAGTAGATAAATATTGTACTTTTTTGGGAACCACTGTACTTTAGCACCCGTCGCTTTTGTATAGTAGCTATTTTTTTTTTTGGGTAGAATAGACCCTTTTTAATGTATTTTTGAAAACCACAAAGTGCCCTAAAAAAAAAATTGCCGAGAAAAAAATTTTTGTTAAGGTCATTTTGAAACGTCTCGAAGATCAAGGTCACATAAATATAACATTTTTGTAGTAAAACGTGGTCGACGGAGCCCCGTTCCTATTTCTGGGTGGTTTAAAAATAATAACCACGAAGGGGATGGCGGGGTCTTTCAGACTCCGCCATCCCCTTCGCACCTAACCTGTCCGAGTCGGGGTGCCCCAAGTCCCGAGCTCGCTTCGCTCGCTCTTGCATCTTAAGTATTTAGTGTGATAGGCTGACATAAACTTTAGATTTTTTTTTTCTCAAAAACTAGTAGTTTGCGCAGTGTAATATTTTGCGAAAGTGTTTTGCTTGAAGACATCAACACGCTATAAAATTGTGAAGTTTCGGACGCGCGTGTGTTCAATTTTATTGTGTCACTAAGTTTGATTTTCTGAAACTTGAATTTTTTTTTTTCTCAAAAACTAGTTGTTTGCGCAGTGTAATATTTTGCGAAAGCGTTTTACTCAAACTCATCAACACGCTATAAACTTGTGAAGTTTCGGACGCGCGGGTGCTAAAGTACAGCGGACCCCTTTTTTTGTTTTTTTTGGAAATCGAAGGAATGAGAAGCCACTAAATTCAGCTTTTTTTTTACAAAATTTTGTTCCGAAGACTTAAATCCCATTGACCTATGAACTTGAGGAGCTCGTGGTTAAGTAAAAACAGCCGCACGGGTCGATCCATCAGGATAAGCTGCGCTTGCCGGGGTTGGTCCGTGGATGGGTGACCATCTTTACATACCGAGACTCCTCCGTGCCACGGAAAGCACGTTAAGCCGTTGGTCCCGGCTGTCATTCGTGGATCTTTGAAAGTCGTTACGGGTCGTCAGAAGCCCGAAAGTCAGACAACCAGTCTTACCAAGGGGTATCGTATTACCCAGTTACTGGGTTGTGGAGGTCAGATAGGCAGTCGCTCCATGTAAAATAATGGTATTCAGCTGCATTCGGTTAGACTGGAAGCCGACCCCAACATAGTTGGGAAAAGGCTAGGCAGATTGATTGACCTATGAACTTGAAATTTGGTGATAATGTTTATTATTACGTACATTTTACTAAAAATACCAATATATTGATAAATCAGATTTGGTACGGAACCCTAAATGTGCGAAGTCCGACACGCACTTGGCCAGTTTTTATTAGAGTGCAATTATTCGTAACGTACTTGTTCCTATAGTGCTTTTATTCTTAACGGTTTTTAGAAAATGGTAACTTTTTGACAGTTTCTCTGAGTAAATAAACATATTTTCTTACTTGTTTACTTTAAAAATAAATGTCGCGAAAAGGACAGACTACGGTACCTAATGAAAAATAACCGACGCCCATTCTTGTACATTTTCACCGAAAGCTCACCTTCCAAGATGAAGGATCTTCCACCTACAAAATAATTAGTAACGATATTTCCAGCAGCCGCGGCGTAATACAAACAGAAGTAATTAGGGTGATCAATCCTGTTGTCAAATGCTGCTCATCCGGCAACCACAATCTTATCAGGAGTCGTTCACCCCGCGCCGGCAACTCTTATACATGTTGGGGTGTCTACAGATTGGATGTGTGACGCGCGACTTGACGGTTAGGTGTGTTAGTAAAATCAACGAGGATATTTGTTGTATTTAGACTTCCGAATAAATTCCCCGCCTATGAAATTTGGCATGCGATGAAGTTAGGTAATACAGATTACAAATGTACAATAAGCCAACAAATTTTGTTACAAGAAGTTAAGTATTTTTACCTAAACATGAAAATCGCATATAGATCTCTGTGAAATACTATCTGCATAATTACAGTCAGCAACAAAAGTTGATTAACACTTGAGTTTTCTAAATCATAATTATTGACAAAAATACTTCATTAAAATCGGAACAGGTGTAAATTTTAAGGAAAATTAACTCTTATTTAATAAATGAAATGCTAAAAAGCAGGTTATCGTATCATTTTGTGTTAATTTAGATGATGTTAAAAAGTAGCAGTGATAACCGACTTCTGTTGCTGACCGTAATGTGAGGGCTTTCTTGTAGGTGTCTACCTATGGCTTTACTATTTTGACATCATTATTAATAGTAGTTTAACATAAACTTACTTATAAGCTCACAAATAAATGGCCTTAATTTGGCTTAATATTACCATTTCATTGCTGAACTAAAATAATATCTGATCATGTGTTTTCAGCATAAGTACTGCAACTTACTACCTACTGTGAAGTACGGTGCGATGTTCCAGTAACGTCTGAAGAGGCAGCATACAGACGGAAATTCGGCAGATACGGCAGAGCGGCAGTAGGAGTAGGTATCTCATACCTCCCCCGTGTGTCGAGTCGGGAGGACGCGTCGGTCGGTTCGGAAGCTACGCGCGACGCGTTGTGTGACTGTGATTGTGTGATCGAGCATGTAAGTTGGCCTTTATTGTTCTGATTTAATTTTTTAAATTAAGAATATGGTGATTTTATATCGCGGTATTTTTCAAGTGTTTCTATTTTTAAATTATATTTTGGGACATGTTAACAACCATGTTTTATTTTTAATTCTAATGAATTTGAAGTTCTATATTCTTTTTTTAAGTTTGTAAACGGAAAATTAAGGCGTTTCATTCTACGTTTGAATTAGAATCTTAGCAGAAAAAAATTGTTAAAGTTTTTGTTGGATAAGCAATGCAAAAAAAAAAAAATAACAAACACAAATAATTTTAATACAAGTACCTACTCAGATTGTTTTACAAAGCTATTTGTGAGCTATTTTAAATATACACACAAACGATAATTTTAGTAGGTCTACCTAGCTTATTATAAGCTTTTATACCTACTTACTTAAATTGAATTTCAAAGTCAAAATAATCTTATAAACAATTTAACCATTTGAAAGTGAAATTAAATTACAGATGTTTTAAAACAAAAATTAAAGAAACGCCACAATGAAATATTCAAGATCAACTAAGTAATTAATTACGATAAATGTCTCACTTTTCAAATAAAACAATGTCTCGGACTTGGTTTGTCAAAGCTCAAATAATAACGAGCTTTCTCAAGTTTCCCTTCAAGAAGTTTTTAATAATTTTATACTTCTTCATTTTCATATTTTTTTTATAATCGGTTGACTAGGTCTAGGTGTATTATGTATTCTGAGCTTGATTTATTTAAACGTCTAAAATTAATACAGTTTTCAATCAATTTCAATCTGTCTAGCCTTTTCCCAACTATTTTGGGGTCGGCTTCCAATCTAAACGGATGCAGCTGAATACCAGTATTTTACATGGAGCGACTGCCTGTCTGACCTTCATAACCCAGTAACTGGGTAACACGATACCTCTTGATAAGACTGGTTGTCAGACTTTCGCGCTTCTGACGACCCGTAACGACTGTCAAAGATCCACGAATGACAGCCGGGACCGAGGCACGGAGGAGTCTCGGTATGCAAAGATGGTCACCCATACTCGGACCAACCCCGGCAAGCGTAGCTTAACCTGATGGATCGACCCGTGCGACTATTATTACTTTAGCCACGAAAATTAACACGATTTTCCGGGAGTTAATTAAAAACCTTCGTTTTAGTAAAACCCTGTATCTTTTCCATGGATTATCATTTCAAATTCTTAATTTAATCAGCTCAAGTTATTTTAATTATGTCGGACGCATTTTCTTATGATAGGAGAAGTTAAAAATCCCGTTTTAAATAAAAAAATAAAATCTGAAACTAAAAATATGACTCCCTTAAAAACAACAACTTACAAAGTACAAACCAACAGTACTGTATAGACAATATATTTATTTTACTAAAAGGTAACTTAACTAAAACTATTAAAAAACTAAAATATGGCGTCGAAAAATTCCTCCGCATCGCTGTCGACTGGTAAAGTACCCAAGAGACTGGCGGCATTGCCACGTTGTATGGCAATGCTAAGCCTCTGGCCAAGGTAAAAGCCAGCCCTTGGGTCACGGGAAGTGTCAACCAGCCGTTTGGAGATTTCGTTGAACAAACTATGAGCACTCGGACCCCACGGCCCAAGGGTTTCAACCCCAAACGGCTCGAAAATATAATTACCGATAAGGTTATTATACTTCCGCCGCTTGAGGTTTTCCGCAGCGGCAGGCGCAGTGCCAGCACAGCACGCAGAGCCAGGAAGATGGGATGGCGCAAGAGTATCGACACACGTTGCGTCCCACACTAAAGGCCTTCCCAACTTCCATGGAAATAAAGACATGCCGTCTGGTCTCTTGCCATCGTCGCGTGCCAAGCCATTGGGTTCTAATTTGAAATTTGAAATTGGGTTCTAATTTAAATTTTAATTGGGTCATTGTATAGACTATTATACAAAAGGATAAGTAGGTACAATAGGTAAATGTGATAGGTATCAAATGAGCTGAGCGTCCACTGGTCCGCGCTGGCCGCATCGTACGCAAGGCACGCAATGGATTTTGGTTTGTTTGTATGTAGTAATGAAAATGCGGGCGGTACCGGTAGTGGACATAGCTGCTATAATTATGAATTCATACGAAGCAAACCGAAACCCGTGGCGTGCCGTGCGGGCGTTGCGTCCGGCGCGGACCAGTGGACGCTCATCTTAAAAGTGCTCTCATGCAACTGCAGCTACACATTTCATTTCGTTTATTCAATAACAATGTTACATTGTGTCTGAATGTGTTACAAAAAATAAATAGTTAAATAAACAAAAAAAGTAAAAAAAAAAAACAAATACCATTACCATCTCAAATAAAAATAATAAAAATCACAATAATAAAAACATGTCAACATAATAAGAAATAAAACTATGAAGTAACGAATATAATGCTAAACTATTACTAATGTTAACTAATTATGTAACACAAAAACAATGTTCAATGATGATTAATTTGAAAAAGAAAATCATAACTACAATTTCAATTCATTTGCTGTCAAAAATTCAAATTATTTACTTACCTAAAAACTAAATAAAATATATAAACATGTCATATCAATAAAAAAAAAAAAAATATATCTAATGTCAAGAATTAAAATTATAAACATAATACATAAAAATCCATTAAAAAACCATGTCATAGCAAAAACTTATTAGTCAACAAAACAGATATCTAGGCAGGGTATACTAACATATATTATTTCTTTGTAAATTGCTTCATGTTCAATTTCGTGACAATAACAAAGTATTGCAAAAACAAAGTAATATATTAAAATTGAACATGAAGCAATTCACATACAAATATGTTGGTATACCCTGCCTAGATATCTCTTTTGTTGACTGTACATACATACATAACTATATCTAAAAGTATTATAAATCAAAGTCGATTTTGTGTCTGTCTGTATGAGTGTGTTGGCGTTCGTTGTTCTTTATTTAACTACGCAATGGATTTCCATTCGGTTTTCACCATATTTATTTAGAGAATTTATCCCGAAAGGTTTAAGTGTAGGTACAACTCATTATTAAATCGGTTGAAGGAGATTGAACGAGACACGAAGATAGATATTAGATATTTTATTGTTATAACGTCTGGGGGCGTTAAGTGTCCCGCAAAGTGTTAGATTAACATAATAATATTGAACTATCCATGTTCTATTCTACCAAACCGTAAAACCGTACGAGAGAGTATCAAGGTATAAAGATCATATATATGTATGTTAACTTAGCCAATACATCGAGTTGACGACAGTCACATACAAATTATCAATCTGCCTAGCCTTTTCCCAACTATATTGGGGTCGGCTTCCAGTCTAACCGGATGCAGCTGAATATCAGAATTTCAGAATTCACATACAAATTATACATCTCATAATTACAGCATCATGACATCGCACAACCGATTAAATAGTGTCAAAAATTTATTATATATATTAAAAAAAAAAAATTATTATTATTAAAATTATTATTTATGTATAAAAGTCTCGTGCGAGCTCGTGGCTAAGTAATAACAGCCGCACGGGTCGATCTATCAGGTTAAGCTACGCTTGCCGGGGTTGGTCTGTGGATAGGTGACCATCTTTACATACCGAAACTCCTCCGTGCCTCGGAAAGCACGTTAAGCCGTTGGTCCCGGCTGTCATTCGTGGATCTTTGACAGTCGTTACGGGTCGTCAGAAGCCCGAAAGTCTGACAACCAGTCTTACCAAGGGGTATCGTATTACCCAGTTAATGGGTTGTGGAGGTCAGATAGGCAGTCGCTCCATGTAAAATAATGGTATTCAGCTGCATCCGGTTAGACTGGAAGCCGACCCCAACATAGTTGGGAAAAGGCTAGGCAGATTGATTGATTGTATAAAAGTCTATATTATTATTTTTTTTACTTACTACACTATTTGAGCGGAGGTGCGACATGTTTAATTTGTATGTGATTGACGTAAATTGATGAACGATGACAATAGTAAATGTAGGTGATATTTTTCTTATTCTTAATAAACATCACGCCTGTAATCCCCGAAAGGATAGGCAGTACACCTACATTTCGCCAGATATGTTTAAGTCCTATGTAATAGGAGGCGAAAAACCGGGCATAAATCAATTTCAGATAGAAAAACCCAATAAAATGCATTGCCAGTTCAAATAAAACGCGCGCAGTCGTTACCTATGTTTAAAAGGCTCGTAAAGGAACATTATTTGTCGTTGTGATCGTGTTCACGTAACTGTAAATATCTTTAGCCTTCATTTGTTTTCGTTGCTTATATTTAGTATGTATGTATTTATGTATCTATTATTTAGGTTATGTATGTATCTATTTTAGTATAATATTGTAAGTAGGCACTTATTATTTGCACCAAAGACAGCCCCATTTCATATCCAGGCAAATCACTGTCCATTCTAAGGTTGCCTGGAAGAGATTGCAGAAAGCGATAAGGCTGCCTGCCCATTGTATATTTTGTAGTGTTTGATTATGTCTTTTTTTGTTATGTATTTTTGTGGTGTACAATAAAGTATATATAAATATAAAATAAATATAAAACTTTGCTCGACCTAGGAATCGAACCCAGGACCTCATACTCTGCAGTAGCGCTTGCGGTCACTAGACCATAACCAGGCAGTTTTATTGTTATTGTTATCTCTTTGTGTAGGTACAGAATAATTTCATTATTTGGTTAAAAACATTATTTGTTTATTATAACTGTGACCCATTTCATTTAGTAGGTATGCTACAGAGATAAGGAAATGATTCGATTTTTATTGTACTCAAATTGATGCTATAATGTTGCCTACCTACTTATTTAATTTTCAGTTTATGATGAATGAAACTGAATGAATACTAGGTTTTATTGTGTAAGATATAGACATTAACATCATCACCATCTTTTTGTGGCGAGCATATCGATAAGCGCATCTATTGCCTTATTCATCCTTTAAAATAAATACCGCAGTGTGGAAAAAAATGGTCCATTTCTGTCATAAATTAAAAAAGTACCACTCGGGTTTTCAAACGTTCCAATTTTAAAATTTAAAAACTATAAATTAATGGTATATACAGGCTGCTTCATTATTCGGTTCTTTCATCCAGCACGCTGGGTTTGCCTAGAACTTGCTATTCAAAGGCTGTAAATGCTTGTTAGTAAAAGCAAAACGCAGACCGTTTGACAAGCTTTTATGTCGACAAACTCCTAGGAATTGATTTTACTTCAATATATTTTCAGAAATTTCAAACTGTGTTCTATTATTAGGGAACTAGCTTTTGCCCGCGGCTTCGCTCGCGTGGATGTCGGAAAATATCCCACAGGAACATACTACCGGGAAATCTTTCCTTATTCCTTGTCTACATTATAAAGGGAACCTCTGTGCAAAATTTCAGCTTTCTAGGTTCAAGGGTTTGGGCTGGGCGTTGATGAGTCAGTCAGTCAGGACTTCTCTTTTTATTTATTTAGATCTATTCTGGGAATATTAAAATGAATTTTTTAGTGTTTGAATTTTCATTTTCTGACCTTCGGTTCAACATCAACTTCAAAGATTTTATTAATAAACTTAATTGATATTTTACACTGTCCACTCAAGCACATAACCGGTCGAAGTGGCGGTGCTTGGGGGCGGCCTATGTCCAGCAGTGGACGTCTACGGCTAAAATGATAATGAAGATTATGACTCAAAGGATGTACTTACGTATTTAGGTACGACACTGCCAACAATTCGACCCAGCACTACATCCTACTTACATAGTACCAAAATGTTGTAGGTTCGGACCGGCCGCACGGCGTTGCAAAAATCGTCCTGCATCATTTTCGTACAATTGTAAGAACTATCGCACACTACATAACAGGCGGGCTGACCGCACATTTTTGTGTAGGAATGCGATGCGCTGTGGCCCGATGAGGATGTAATGTGCGCTTAGCTTTGAAGGTAACTACTTGCCAAACCACGGAATGAATGTGTGGTAGGTGAACCTTTGTTTTCCCGGCTGTATACATGTATATAAATGAGTTCAAGTACCTAAGTAAAGGCTCCTACAATACAGTTTGGTGGTTCAAATACCCATATATCTGTTTTTTTTTTGTTTTTATGCAATGACCAAGTTTTGTAAAAAGGAGCTCTAATCCTGCCGACAAACTGTCTTGCAGTTTGGCAGGTTTCAAAATGTTTACAAGTGTTTGGTCCAAATAAATAATTTATTTATTTTTATTATTTTATTTAAAAAAAAAAGGCGCGACACGCGATATAATCGCGCGCATTTCAAAAACACTGCTTGTCGCGCGACACGCGGAGCCTTTGTGTCGCGCGTGATTATATCGAATGTCGCGCTTGTTTGTAGGAGCCTTAATGGTGAAACCAATTAATTACATTTTATTATAAGCTTTATATAGGTACCCCTACCGTAACAACAACGTAGGTACAGTTTGATTCAAACTTAATGAAGCTAAATCTTAAAAAAAACTTAAATTTTAAATAAACTAAATGGACCATAAATTATTGTCGACTTGACAGTACTTGCACGGTCTGCACTCGCAGCTAACTCCCGAGCCGCCATTAAGTTTGAATGAACTATACGAGAGCAACTTACAATTTTTATGATTGCAAGGAAAAGACAATGGATTCAATAAAAAAGGATTATTAAAGTGAAAACTTCTAAGTCCATTGAGCGATCTTTAGTAAGGGAACAATCTTATTTGTTCGCGTGTTGACAGTACGTGTATCTGTAGCTAAGAGTATGTGTGCTTCATAGTTTTAAGTTTTCACTTCTATTTACAAATTCAGTGCTATTTTATAATTAAGTACTGTGTTCAATGCTATTACAAATTCGGTAGGTTTCTATATTTAAAAGCCTCAAATTTCTTATTTCGTATTTATTCCAAATTGTTTCTTTCAATTATCCTTTTTTTACTTCGATGCGAACCTAAGGTGTTTTTTTATTTACAAATTCAGTAGATATATATAATTAAGTATAGGACTGTGTTCAATTCTATTACTAATTCGGTAGGTTTCTATACTTAAAAGCCTCCAATTTTCTTATTTTGTGTTTCTTCCAAATTGTTTCTTTCAATATCCTCTGTTTACCTCGACGAGAAACAATATATTTGGTAAATGTTTTCAATTAGAAACCCCTTTCTTTGTCGGAACAAATTGGTTCAAGAT
Source organism: Cosmia pyralina (assembly GCA_946251885.1). Classification (NCBI taxonomy): domain Eukaryota; kingdom Metazoa; phylum Arthropoda; class Insecta; order Lepidoptera; family Noctuidae; genus Cosmia; species Cosmia pyralina. The sequence continues at coordinate 10,694,610 of OX276361.1, forward strand.
TAGCTAGTTCTATTATAAATTAATACCACTTTGGAACAATAGTAAACTCAGTTATTTTTGGTAGGTAAACAATATTTTGATTTGGACATTCATTTAGCGTTCTCCATTTCTGTAGGTAAACCACCTTTATGAAATGTTTCCTGTGCCCAACTGGCAGAAATAAAATAAACAGCCTAATAACTTTAGATTTATGGATGAAAATTTTAATGCCAAAAGTGGTTTACATAAGTAAGTAATTTTTGTTTGTCTGAATTAAAGTTGTACATAAATGCTTATTTTCAGGCAATTTTACAAAAAATCTAATGATGAACAAAACAATGAACAACCTGTATAGTTTACAAAAATCTCATTTCTAATTCTAAATATTCAAATTCCGAATCCAGAACAAGGAGGTCCATTTTTCTAAAACGCAAACACAATGCGGCCAGTTCTTCGGGACAATAGACAAACAGATGAACAAAAGGTGTCAACGTGGGGTTTTTACAGCCCTTTCTGTGCTATGCCCATTCTACGGCCTTTCTTTAGGAATGACTAGACAGTTCTCATTCTAAGCTGGGGGCCGTTGTTGTCGCCCTTTCTAAATAATTGTTTGGTTATCTAATGCTTTTCATGTTGTTGGCATGAATTAGTTGGTATTGTTACAATGTATTTCATGTCTTTGTTTGTCATTGCCGGTTTAAGGTGGATTGTTTGTTTATTTTTATGGGCACTTGACGATGAAAGGCAGAAAGGTGTTAACTTCCCTATACATAGGGAAGTTTTTTTTTTCACTTTCTGGATGTTAGTTCAAGCCCATTCAAAGAGATAACTATATAGTGGTATTAAAAACTTTTTTACAAAAAAATACAACCGACTTCCAAAAACAACACTACAAAGTGAAAAATAACTTTAATTTCGGAAGTCGGTATCTAGTTAAATGTATTTTCGTTTTTTGCCACCGACTTCCGAAATTAAAGTTATTTTTCACTTTGTAGTGTTGTTTTTGGAAGTCGGTTGTATTTTTTTGTAAAAAAGTTTTTATTTTTCACTTTTTAGTTGTGTACCTACCCCACACAAATTCTAATACCACTACCTGCAAAACAAACTAGAACATCATCCATATAAAAGTGGGGAAAAAATAAATATTATTGAAGCTAACTCAAAAACTGCCCAAGCAAAGTTAATCAATTTTATATGGGACCAACTGTGATGTATAACCCTCTCGAATAAAACAAAAAAAAAATCCAAATCGGTCCAGCCATCTTCGAGTAATCGGGGAACATACATAAAAAAAAATAAAAAAAAAAAAAAGGTTCCGACGAATTGAGAACCTCCTCCTTTTTGAAGTCGGTTAAAAAAATGGCATCCTGTACATCGTGTTCTACTTACCTACACTTAGTAGGTAGGTAATTTTACTGAAAGTTCAAATAAAGGTGAAGAATTGTAATAACAACTCAGAAACTACCAGACAATATTTATAAATATTTTTATCTCTTTAAATATTTTGGAATTTATTTTCGCTTGACTTTTAACATAAATCAAATCGTCAATATCTATCTACATATGTATTGTTTCTACAGTCGTTTGGTAAACAATAAATAATGGAAATATTCCAATGTTTATTTAGAAAACTATTTTAAAACTGCCTTTTTGTATTCCTGGTTATATCGCAGATGAATTGCTTAAAATTAGCTGTTTTACAAAACAGCGCTGTTATGTAAAACAGCTGAACAAGGTTCAGCTGGATTGCCATTGCATTACGTTGCTACCATAGAAATATAAAAAACAGGAGAAGTGGCATGGAGGTGTGTCTGTGTCCACGCGTTATGCGCACGCTGCGCCTTTACTCGCCAAATGGCCGTCTCCGCGAACTAGTACGATTTCGACCGTGGTCACGATAAATTATAAAAATGCCGTGTTGTTCAGTGGTTTCCTGCAAAAACCGAAGTGATATTAAAAACTTCGTATCTCACGGAATCACTTACCATATGTAAGTAAAAGTATTTTACTATATTTATCTTTAAAATCATAAAAAACAACAAATCGTAAAATATTTCTTGCTTTTACTACGTTATTTTTGTTTTCAAATATCGCAGCGGCTGTACTATTTTTGCAGCAAATACATTGCTCCTTAACCACTACCTTAAGTATGTCGCTAAGCGACTGGACAAGCAATGTAAAAATAACAAAACGTTATTTACGCGGAGCGTCGCATAGTACAGCCGCTGTGTCTTGCGGCGAGATAGAGATGAGGTTAAGTTCCACTAAAGTAGGCTATCGATAATAATGTCGATTGCCCAACGAATATTATATTGCTATTATAGTTTATTTTTCAATTTGTCAACCGTTTTAGCCCGGTTGGAACACTTGAAAAGATGACGTTTAAGTACGGTTGGAAAACCTTTGAGAATGTAAAATAATCTTTTTTACTGTTTTTGATTATTTTACAGCGTACCTAGTTGAGAAATGCATAACCAACGGTCGTAAAGTAAGTTTATTAATGTTTAGGTGGAGTGTTTTTGGGTTTAAATTATCGCATCTTCGTGCTATTTCCTTACTTTTTTTTGGTTTTGGTATTTTACTTCCGCTAAAGTCTTTAACTATGCACCACAAGATTCGAATGCGTTGTAGTAATCGGTATGGTTCAGATAAAATATTAGTGATTTTTGCTTAAAATAAGTCAACATATTCATGCTATTTATTTGTTATGCATGAGTATGGTATGTTTGTTTTCATATATTTAACTATTTCTTAACTAAGGGTTTTTTTTTTTAATAACAAAAGCCTATTCGCCTGTTGCCTGCTACCTGCTTACTCATCGTGAAGTTAAAAAGTATAGACCGCGCGGAGCTAGTTGACCGCGCCTTAGGTATGTGAGCGGTGGGATAGAGGAGCGGGGGCGCATTACTCAGTACGTGCGTTGCGAACCGCCGCCTCACTCCTGTCTCAGCGGCCAAGTAGTTCCTAGACTATAGACTATAGCTTAAGATATTTATTTTGTAAATGATCATTAAGTTCTTATAGTATCTTTTTAGCTTCCCATAAGATACAAATACAAAAAAAGAATGGATTGATGCCACAGGAAGGCCACCTAACTGGTTCCCAACAAAATATAGCACCATATGCTCAATTCACTTTAAGGCAGAAATGTTCCAGCCTCTAAAGAAAACTCGCAGGCTTTTTGAATGGGCAATCCCAAAATTAAGAGTACGTCAAGTACTGAACAAATACCTCCACTTTACAGGTCAGTGAGTAAACACATCATAACAGGGTTCAACAATTCCTATGGTTTCACAGCCTAAACCAACTTAACCGGATTGTTTTAATTTATTGATTCGCGTTTTTCTTAAAAAAAAACATATTTTTTTTATTTAAAATATATAATACTTACTGGACATATCATTTTTTATTTTATTTTCAGGACCCCAAATTTTTCTTGTACAGTAATAAATGGAAGTATCGATAACTTTCTGATTTAGTCAATCACTAGCGTATATGTAAAATAAATTGCTTTTTGCACAACACAATAATAGCGCCAGATGTTTTTGTGTGAGTAAGTTGTACGGTGCATGGTAAATGCACGCTGTGTGTGACGAGTTAAGATTTGTATTTGATTGTGTAGTATGTTCTGATTTATGAATTGCAAGTATGTGCGCGACTTTGTATCTATTGCTTTTATTGAACTACATGTGTAGTAGTGGCGCGGTGGTGGGGCCAACCTAGCGACATCGGGTTCTGATACATTTTCAACTACCGGGCATATCTCCTTCTTTCATATATCTATGGTTGCTACCCACGTTAAGGCTCATACGCACTGTCGACTCGCTCGAGCGACTCGACGAATCGCCGCGCAGTGGCGACGCACAAGTGACTGCCAGTCGCCCGCGACCAGTCGACAGTGCGTAATGGCTCTGAGACATAGGTAATGTATGGCTTATCTGTCGCAGTAACTAAGCTAGGGCAACCTGACCAATTGGTTTAGACTACAAAAAAAAAAAAACGATTTCCCATACAAATTTTCATCCCCTATTTTACTCCCTTAGGGGTTGAATTTCTAAAAATTCTTCCTTATTCCTTGTAGCTACATTATAAAGGGGACCTCTGTGCAAAATATCAGATTTTTAGATCGAAGGGTTTGGGCTGGGCGTTGATGAGTCAGTCAGTCAATTTTTTTTAAATTTTTTTTTTTCATACAAGATATAGATAATTTTTAGGTTTTTAAAAAACGCGCGAATACTCTTGGTAAGCCCGCGATAAGAGCTGCACCCTAATTGTGTAACACATTATCAATCGGAGTTGGTTTCATTTTGACAGTTCAACAACATTCATTGCGCTATTAACGTTGTCGAGCAAACAAATTTTTCAAACATATGAAGCAATGGATTAGTAATTTGTTTCAAAATGAAACCAACTCCGATCGATAATGTGTTACGCAATTAGGGTGCAGGTCTATATGTAAAAGTCGTAAGTTATTTCAATATAAAGTACATGAATGAATGAAATAGCAACATGAGCATAAGTTTTGTAATCATACATTAAAGTTCATTCATACAGCCTGGTGGATCCTACTTACTGTAAGGTTATTTGACAGTCGTGCCATTTTTCATTAAGGAAAACAGACGTTTTCTTTAATGAAAAATTACATACCAGTTTGTAAAAAAATTGTAATAAAACCGTGTGTTGAGAACTTTCATAATGGAACTCTTCACTATTTGACTATTTTTATTAACATTGAAATATAACACTAATCAAGTCCGCCTAGCTTTTACCCAACTAAGTATGTTGGGGTTGGCTTCCAGTCTAACCGGATGCAGCTGAATCTTATCGGTCTAAAATTCTAAAACAATTTTAAGTACCAGAAATATTTATAACTAGCTTTTGCCCGCGGCTTACTCCACGGGAACGTACTACGGAGATAAAATTATTCTATGACCTAATCCAGGTCGGGTCTGTGCCAAATTTCATCGAAATCCATTCAGCCGTTTTAGCGTGAAAGCAACAACCAAACTCACTTTCGCATTTTTAATATTAGTTAGGATATCATTTTGCTTTTAGAACATTTTAATTTTATCGCTTAATATTATCATTTTAGATTCCAGAGAGTAAACTGGTTAGTGTTATGATCTTTAAACTCTAAAACCATCGAAAACGCCTCGTGAGGCGATGATATCAAGGAGTTGTTTAAGTTTATAAGGGATAAACATGAGAGGGTCTAGATTAGTCTAGGTTTAAGTTAGAACTTTAGGTCCATATTGTGATTATTAATGATGATAAGAGCAGAATCTGGCTCCTTTATCATCAATCTAATTTTTTACGAGTTTCTGCGAATCCGTTTTGCTGGTCACTGGTTTTGTTTGAATCATGCAAAAACAAAAGAAACAAAATGGCAAAAATAAGAAAATAACCTTTTTAGGGTTCCATTGGCAAATTTTAAAAACGGGACCCTTAAAAATTCGTCATGTCCGACTGTCAGTCTGTCTGTCAGTCCGGATGTTACACAGCTATTTCACCTGGAGACTATTAGCTGTTACTTATTACTATTTAGATGAAAATTGAAAAGATGTATTCTGTGTACCGTTAAACAACGCTGTAGTGAATTACGAAATAAAAGCTTGTTATAATCAGCGGAGGCACTTCCCAAGAAGAGAAGGAAAAAAAAAATCAATGCACATTAACGTGTGTATCGTTGAATCCCTTAATTAAAAAAAATATGATGTTCTTAAGTGACTTTGCAATTTAAGTCAATAATTCGAGATAAGGGATATTTTCGGTTACAACCGCAAAAATTATAAATAAATCTTGTTGAGCGAATCCAATATTCAGTCCCTTCAAATCCTCCCTGACATCCCATCACCAGGTTGTTTCATATCCCTTTCCGCAAATCTAATCTTGTTCTCAACGCTCCCTTACTCCGAATGTGCAGAAATTATAACAGTTTTTGTGAATCGACTTACACGGAGTCTATAAGACCAGTTTCTGAGGTACGGGAGTGCATAAACTAACCAATAAGCAAATATGTTCATAATTACATGAGTGTAAACCATAGAAATATAAAAAACAGGAGAAGTGGCATGGGGGCGTGCCTGTGTCCACGCGTTATGCGCACGCTGCGCCTTTACTCGCCAAATGGCCGTCTCCGCGAACTAGTACGCTTTCGACCGTGGTCACGATAAATTATAAAAATGCCGTGTTGTTCAGTGGTTTCCTGCAAAAACCGAAGTGATATTAAAAACTTCGTATCTCACGGAATCACTTACCATATGTAAGTAAAAGTATTTTACTGTATTTATCTTTAAAATCATAAAAAACAACAAATTGTAAAATATTTCTTGCTTTTACTACGTTATTTTTGTTTTCAAATATCGCAGCGGCTGTACTATTTTTGCAGCAAATACATTGCTCCTTGACCACTACCTAAAGTATGTCGCTAAGCGACTGGACAAGCAATGTAAAAATAACAAAACGATACTTTATTTACGCGGAGCGTCGCATAGTACAGCCGCTGTGTCTTGCGGCGAGATAGTGATGAGGTTAAGATCCACTAAAGTAGGCTATCGATAATAATGTCGATTGCCCAACGAATATTATATTGCTATTATAGTTTATTTTTCAATTTGTCAACCGTTTTAGCCCGGTTGGAACACTTAAAAAGATGACGTTTAAGTACGGTTGGAAAACCTTTGAGAATGTAAAATAATCTTTTTTACAATCTTTTTTAAGATAAGTGTTAGTGTACAACTGAAGTTAATAAAATTATTATTATTTATTTTATTTTATTTACTGTTTTTGATTATTTTACAGCGTACCTAGTTGAGAAATGCATAACCAACGGTCGTAAAGTAAGTTTATTAATGTTTAGGTGGAGTGTTTTTGGGTTTAAATTATCGCATCTTCGTGCTATTTCCTTACTTTTTTTTGGTTTTGGTATTTTACTTCCGCTAAAGTCTTTAACTATGCACCACAAGATTCGAATGCGTTGTAGTAATCGGTATGGTTCAGATAAAATATTAGTGATTTTTGCTTAAAATAAGTCAACATATTCATGCTATTTATTTGTTATGCATGAGTATGGCATGTGTTTGTTTTCATATATTTAACTATTTCTTAACTAAGGGTTTTTTTTAATAACAAAAGCCTATTCGCCTGTTGCCTGCTACCTGCTTACTCATCGTGAGGTTAAGAAGTATAGACCGCGCGGAACTAGTTGACCGCGCCTTAGGTATGTGAGCGGTGGGATGGAGGAGCGGGGGCGCATTACTCAGTACGTGCGTTGCGAACCGCCGCCTCACCCCTGTCTCAGCGGCCAACTAGTTCCTAGACTATAGACTATAGCTTAAGATACTTATTATGTAAATGATAAATAAGTTCTTATAGTACCTTTTTAGCTTCCCAAAAGATACAAATACAAAAAAAGAATGGATTGATGCCACAGGAAGGCCACCTAACTGGTTCCCAACAAAATATAGCACCATATGCTCAATTCACTTTAAGGCAGAAATGTTCCAGCCTCTAAAGAAAACTCGCAGGCTTTTTGAATGGGCAATCCCAAAATTAAGAGTACGTTAAGTACTGAACAAATACCTCCACTTTACAGGTCAGTGAGTAAACACATCATAACAGGGTTCAACAATTCCTATGGTTTCACAGCCTAAACCAACTTAACCGGATTGTTTTAATTTATTGATTCGTGTTTTTTTTAATATACATTTTTTTTTTAATTTAAAATATATAATACTTTCTGGACATATCATTTTTTATTTTATTTTCAGGACCCCAAATTTTTCTTGTACAGTAATAAATGGAAGTATCGATAACTTTCCGATTTAGTCAATCACTAGCGTATATGTAAAATAAATTGCTTTTTGCACAACACAATAATAGCGCCAGATGTTTTTGTGTGAGTAAGTTGTACGGTGCATGGTAAATGCACGCTGTGTGTGACCAGTTAAGGTTTATAATTGATTGTGTAGTATGTTCTGATTTATGAATTGCAAGTGTGTGCGCGACTTTGTATCTATTGCTTTTATTGAACTACATGTGTAGTAGTGGCGCGGTGGTGGGGCCAACCTAGCGACATCGGGTTCTGATACATTTTCAACTACCGGGCATATCTCCGTCTTTCATATATCTATGGTGTAAACACTTAAAAATCATAATCCTATCACCTTCCGTGATAACATGTTATATCCATCATTTTATTTAATACTAGAAAATAACTTAAATCTTAAAGAAATACTATGAAATAAAAAACAATTTTTGCGGCCACTAAAATCACTTTTTTGCATGCATAAATATTCATCCTGACTTACTGAACCCTTCACAGTGCGTGGTCCGACACGCACTTGGCCAGTTTTATAATTTCTAGTGTAGGTATTTGTTATGGTTTCGTACCCAAAGGGTGCCAACGGGACATTAATCCACTCACGCATCCCGCTCCCCGCGCAACATCATTAGGATTGTCCTTGAGAAATATGAGACTTTTTGTCGGCGCGCGACGGGGCGCCTAGCCACTTATACACGGCTTGTACACAAGAAATTTGTATCAATGGACATTCAACGAATGACTGTTTCCTAAAGTCTAAGTCTAGGCTAGATTACGAATTTTGATTTAGAACAATAGATGACTTAGTTTTTTTTTCAATAAAAAAAAAATACAGTTTGTTTATATTACCGCCAATAAAAAACAATTAAAATATTATTTCAAAATCTAAAGCGATAACCCTATTTTTTTTGCCTAAAATATTGCCCATGTGTCAAATAATCAAATGACATCATAATATTTACCTTTGTTCTTCCAAAGTTTTGAAATACAAACAATAATCTCGGTAAACAAACACCCCCCGCGCGCGCCTCTCCTTCCGCAAACTGATTTTCAACCACAGACAACTTTGTTCGTAATGCCGATACAACCTCACGGCTTTTGGCAAAAATATACCGTACCTAACCACCTTTCCAAAGAACCTAGAACGCAAAGGGTGCGTCCACACACAAAATTACAAAAAATAAAAAATAACGCGCGCCGTCATTGTTCGTTCAGGCTCACTTTCGTGCACTCGGACAATCCTGGGTTTTCGTTCGGGATCACTTTCGTGCAATGGTCGTTTCAGTGGTAATACGAGTACTACAGCTATTACTATGGCTCCGCTGTCCGTCCGTCCATCTGTCATAGGACTGTAGCTTTTGAACCGTAATAATAGGTAGACATTTGAAATCACAGAGTAGGTATGTACTACTATGGCCGCAACAGGTTAAAAAGGGGGTCCCGATACGAGAAACGAAAATGTTTAATATTTTACGGTTGTACGGAACTCTTCGTGTACGAGTCCGACTCGTACTTGGCCGCTTTTCTTTTTTTTTTTTTTTTTTTTTAGTAGCCGTAATTGTTCTACTGCTGGGCAAAGGCCTCCCTACTCTCTTTCCACCTCCCTCTGTCCAGAGCTGCCAAGGACCAATCTTTATAAAAGGAACCAGCTTTTTTTATTCACTCATAAAATATGCTTCATAAAGACGCAATTCTGATTTTACTAGTATATAGCGAAATGCTAATCTGAACAGTAATTTTTCCTGACAATCCAATGAGTTTTTTTGGCGCGAATAGTGTCATTTTTAACCGACTTCAAAAAGGAAGAGGTTCTCAATTCGTCGGAACCTTTTTTTTTTACTCGATTACTCGAAGATGGCTAAACCGATTTGGATTTTTTTTGTTTTATTCGAGAGGGTATACATCACAGTTGGTCCCATATAAAATTAATTAACTTTGTTTCGGTAGTTTTTGAGTTAGCTTCAATAATACGTATTTTTTCCCCACTTTTATATGGATGACGTTCTAGTTTGTTTTGCAGGTACCTAGTGGTATTAGAATTTGTGTGGGGTAGGTACACAACTAAAAAGTGAAAAATATTTTTTTTTTACAAAAAATACAACCGACTTCCAAAAACAACACTACAAAGTGAAAAATAACTTTAATTTCGGAAGTCGGTGGCAAAAAACGAAAATACATTTAACTAGACACAGACTTCCGAAATTAAAGTTATTTTTCACTTTGTAGTGTTGTTTTTGGAAGTCGGTCGTATTTTTTGTAAAATTTTTTATCTTTTAACGCTAGTTTGTCTCATAGAGCTCTTTGCTCTTCAAATAGACTAAAGTGTTCCGGAGCGAGTTAAAAATATACCGCTCTCTGGAAAAGAATATTTATGAAGAATTTTAAAGTTCTTTTAGACACAAATATGTATCTTTTTCAGAGAATACAAAACAGTCGTCTATTCTGCAGCCGTCCTGGGGGCCAACCACCACTTCTTAAAGCAGTATTATTTTAATGTTACTTCAGTGTGAGAAAGAGATGGAGCTATAATAATAATAATAATAACCCCACCGCCGTATCTCTACGTTGACGTCGTGGTGGGGCTTGCGCGCTCCAAACTCTGGGTTTGTGCCGGTGGAGTTTACTTTGCCGAAACAGGTCTAGGGTGACGAGCCAGACCAAGAGAGATACGTGAACCCGCAGGGCAGCATGTGGCGAGCTGTTGGGCAGTAGCGACCCCACGGACCCTATTTCCCGGGAGAAGTCTTGTTCTTCACCTCTGGCTTGCCTTTATTGGCCGGCTGGAGTGAACAATGACGGGAACAGAGCTCCCACCTCATTCTTGCCTTTATTGGCCGGCTTGAGTGGAGATTCGCAAGAGCAAACGTGCTCGGAGGAAGGAAGTATTCCAGTAAGTGCTTGTAGGGATCTTGACCATCTTCCGGGCTCTGGGATTGTTCTGAGAGCCGTGGAATACCTCTCCACTCCTCAAGCTCCTCAGGACATGTTGCCCCTTGTCGCTACGTCACTATGTGCTAGCGACCGTTTCCGGGGGCCCATTATTGAGTGTGCAAGTCACCCCCTGCCAATTTATCTGTGTATATTATATAACATTGGTCAGGCAGGGGACATAGTTCTTCCATAGTTCAAGGTACCCAATCCATGTAGCCACCCAAACCCATAGGCCCAATGTGTTTTGTTGTCATGTTCTGCAATAGTCCTGCACCAACCGGGGGTTGTCCTTGGGTGCACTTGCATAGTGCATACAGGGATAATCGTCGGCTGGTGCCTCCTCGTCATTTAAAATTGTCTAAGGGGCCTCTGCGAGTTGGCTTCGGCCCCTCGTACGCCTTCGAAAGGTCCGGGACCCCAGGGTCCCGAGATAAGCCAAAGATAATAATAATAACTTTATTGACACTAAAAACCTTCGTTACAATAAGTAGTACATGTAGGTAACAAAAACAATTGCTTGTAAAAAGGTGCCTGGAATGGTGGAAACCCTGCCTCCTAAACTAGGGGAAACCTGTGCCTTAGGAGACAGGTATACAGGACGTCTAGCTCCATCTCTTTCCCACACTCATGTAAGATTAAAATAATACTGCTTTAAGAGGTGGTGGTCTAGCTCCTGTTATTTACTTATCTAATACTTTAAGCACACAAATGTAGGTAAGTCCGCCTGGACTTAATGCCATAGATATTTTCTACCAGTCAACCTTTGGGTGATGCAGACACAAACAGTAGTAGGTGCACTATCGAAAAAATTGTGGAATAAATGTTTATTTACATATTATGGATATACGGTGAGTTGCACGAATACAAATTGATGCTGTCACTTTCTTTTTGATACAAAATGTAAGGGATGGCACGAATTTAAAGTCTGTGTTAAACTAATGTTGGTTTCGTGCAACTCAACGATACCTACATACAAAAAATCTGCTGTTCCCTACATCTTGACGAGTTACGCGATCATAAATTTAGGGAACAGCTGATTTTTCTTTCGCGATTTCAGGTTTGGTCCCATAATAAAAGTTGTTCTTAATGATGAGTACAATGAATGCGCACATTTAAGTTACACCTTGTTATGGTGTTTAAAGAATTAATTCTAAAAACTTTAAGGAGTGCTATAAACCATCAAATTGATTAACTTTTAATATGGGACCACCCATAGTAAAAGTTATTTAGTTCGACATTGAAATCGCGAAAAAAAAATCAGCTGTTCCGTACATTTTGACGAGTTATGCGAACATTAATGTAGGCAATAGTTGCTGCAGATTTTTTTTGTTCACGATTTCACAGTTGGTCCCGTAGTAAAAGTTATTCAGTTCGATGGTTTAAACTTAAAGCACTCCTTAAAGTTTTTAGAGTAAATTTTTTAATACTTAAAAATAGAGAATCGCTATCTTTTACTAACAGGCAGCGCGAGAAAAGGACGGCTATAGCTATGAACTAAGTTGGAGATGTCAAACTAGTTCACGCCTTGCGCTTCACCGTGTTTTTTAGTCGACATGTTTTTACGTGTCGTCTAAATGTCTATGGAAAAATTAGTTCTAACTAATTTGACAGATCTAATTTACTTCCGTCCCTTTCTTGTCATAATAGAGAGAAAAAGTTAGCAATAGCCTAAATTAAGTTTAGTTTGTGCACAACAGAATCGGCACCAATATTTGTTTTAATTTTACATAAAACGCCAACCAGCCAATACACACAGCACATACCTACATACAGGTACCTATCTAATTTATTTATGACTAGCTGCGCCACGCAGCTTCACACGCGTATCCCGGTCTGGGACAAAAATATCTGTTACCTTATGTGTTAATCCAGGGTATAAGCTATCTACATACCAAATTTCATCCAAATAGGTCCAGCCGTGTGAGCGTGAAGAAGTAAGAAACATACAAACATAGGTAGGTACACACACACACTCTCACAAACTTTCGCCTTTAGTGTGTTAAAGGAACTAATTTTCAATCTAAACTGAACTAATTTTATCTATTGTCTAACAACATTAAACCCAGGGTTGCCACATAAAATTAACAAAACAAGCAATTCGCCCAAAAATTAATTATTCGTTCAAGAGTTCATTACACTTGGGGACAAGAAAAATGACCCATTATTAATAGATAAATGTTCGTGAAATAAACTGGGTTGCGTATCTGAGGGCAAGGGTGACACGATAGGCCTTGCGTGTAGTGAAGCAACTCTGTTGCGATATTTGTTGCCTCAGATGGGATTTTTAGTTGCTATTAAGTGTTTTATGATAATTGTTACTTTTACCATTCATGATTTTTATATCTAGAAAGTCCGTTTTAACGCAAAATGTCAAGTTTAAACTCTATCTTGCTCGGATTTGTTTGACACGCGCGATATGCCTTAGGCGCAATTCCCGTATTTTTACAACGTTCGCAATCTCATTTCAGCCTCAATCTGTCAAAAATTGTATAGCATTTACCTATAGGTATTTTTGACATTAGGTAGTTTGAGATTACGACGACTTGAGTTTGAACGTTTTTAGAGTACAAGAATTGGCCTTCTTGCTTGTAGGGAAGAAACTCTGTTGTTGTTGTTCTTGGGTTTTTCAAAGTTATCTCTATTTTGATTGGATTTATTTTGTAATAATTGAATTATTTTTATTGATTAGTAGAAACTAAGAGCTACCGGCTAATGATTAAGAAAAACATCGTAAAAACACTGATGAGCTGTGCGTTGAAAATCCAACAGCGCTCTTTTGTTTAGGCATTCATTTAGATGTCTCTTAGTGATACTGAAAACCTCAACACAAAGTGATGAGCAAACGTGGTGATTCCTTCTTGTTCGCTCTGTTTACGGGGATTACAGGACTTAAAGCGTGGTCACTGTTGGACTGCATAGAAAGGAAAGAGAAGCGCGATTTATGACACAACGATGGTAATTTATTGCAAAATATGAAGCAATTATATATTTACAAAAATCTATTAGTTGGATTAAAAAATTAAAACATTATTACGTTAATACGATGCTTATTTAATAATCTGATAAAAAATCAGAATGATTGCATTCATATTAGAATGGTTTTTAATCGATGGAAGAAATTTGTAGACGTATCTTCTTGATTTTTTTGCTATCGTATCAAATTATTTGTATTATGTTTTCAACACACTTTCTAACTAGCATAATAATAATTAATAATCATAATTTATTTATTTCAAAAAGTGTGGTACAGTCTGTTAAGTAAATATAATTTTTAAATTTTTAGATCCTGAAGAATATATATTATACATATATGTACATATATATTGTTATTATTTATATATTTTACTGAATATGTTTACTGCAGTAGATCATATACTTTTAGGCATTATAAAACTTGCGTTTAGGTCCTGTAGTTCCCTTAACAAAATGTTTATGAAAGCAGTGAGACGGGAACAGCCTGACATTATTTTATTTATTACCACGGACTTTTTTCTAGTCCGTGTTTATTACCTACAAAAAATAGAATATTCCGCTGAAACATGTTCAAAAATTAATATTAGGTAAGATTAACATCATCCCAATATATTTTCGTTGTTTATACCTATAACCATGGGTGGGCCAGAGGATAATAAAACCAAGAAGAGCAGTTCCATCATATTTTATCGGCTGTCAAGACGCTGTTTTGTCGGCTGTTACTTATAGCTTGAAACCTCAAACGGCGCAAATACTCCAATCTTATTGGTATTTATTATATGTTCAAGCCGTTTGGGGTTAAACACTATCTAGGGCTATGGGATCCGATTTCGAGACATCGCCAAGCGATTGGTCGACTCTTCACGTAAACAGAGGGCTGGCCTATTTTTGGCCAAAGAATCAGCATTGCCATACAACGTGGCAATGCTGCCAGCCTTTTGGGGACTTTTCCTGTTGACAGCGATGCGGACGAATTTTTTTTATGCTCTATGATTATTTGCCCTTCTTTTTATATTATCATACTTGTACATATTATTATTTTAAGAATGTTAGCTTTTTAAATTATGTAAATATTATCTTGCAAATTGAAATATAAAGTCTTATACCGTTTAAAATGCCCGATCGCCGCCCGAGATTCACTTCTATACATTTTTTATTCTATGGCCGTTCCTAAAGAACTCGCTGAAAATATTTGAACGACAAAATTGCCTCGTTACTTTTTCATGTGCCTAAACATTGCTGATGAGGACTGTAATTGAGTTTGTATTTCGTTCACTGGTTCCTGAAATACATTTTTTATGTGAAAAAGTGTGTTTGACGTAACCGTGTGTGCTTTTATAGTCATCATGGCGATTATGTAGATACTGAGTTTGGTATTTATGCGATGAATGTTTTTTTTAGCTAGAAAAAATAATCCTTAATTGTGAGTATTGTGACATCTTACGATGTTATTATTTATACGTCCTAAAAATCTTGTAGTAGAATCTTGTAGTGTTGTCTTGTTGTTATGTAATCTAAACTTTTTTTAAATATTTTTAATGTAAAAGCGTTCATACCTGCATTTGTTCAGGGTAGAGAAAATCACGAAAATTTAAAATACAAGTAGGTACCTACAGAATGTAGTATTTTACAAATTTTCGATAGACTTACCAATAAAGTACGTACATGTACTTATGCTGCTAGGAGATAAGAATAAGTATCAAATTACACTTCACCTGAATCAAGGCACTATGTATTTTTTTGTATACTTACCTAAAAAGGTCTGTAACGTTTTAGATGGTCGTAAATTCAAATTTGGAACACTGATGACACTAAAATCATGGCCAGTATTTCGGCTCCAAAAATGCATAAAAACTTTTTTTTAGACTCGTAAATTATTTTGATGTTTTAGAACTTTAAACCTATTTCAAAATATGCACGGTGGCTTGATTTAGGAGTCCAGGAGTGAGTATTCCTTATTTTAGTATTCCTTTCGTAACTGCTTAAAGTTAACACCTGCAAGGTTAACTTTAACCAAAGTCAATCTAGTGCAAAGTGAAGTGCTACTAACATAGTCTTAAGCCTTATTTATTTACACAAGTTTGTTTGTATTCAAATATGTATGTTTATGCACAGAAGACATAATAGTACAAGTACGAAGATTCACTCCGCAAAATCATTTAAAAAATAGCGACTCTTGGTACGACACAATAAAGTGCAATTCAGGTCGCACAGCGTTAATTACCTACAGTTATATTCAGCTAGAAGTTGCCTCTCTTTCTATCGCGTAACTCTTATACCTTCTGACTCGTAAGGCCTCTGCCTCGAATTTCGCGGGCAGCGGGGCGGCGGCGGCGGCGGCGCGTCTCGCATTGTCCCGCCCCGCTTTCGCGCCGCTATTTTCGAGGTCCGGTCCATTTGTTTTTATACATAAAATCCTGCCGCTCCCGCGCCGCCGCCGCTGCCACCCCGCTGCCCGCAAAATTCGAGGCTGAGGCCTTAGGGTTGTCTTCTTTTACGACGCGGCGCGTGAGTGATTATCGAATTAACGCGCGAGCCGCCGGTGCGTGGCAGCCCACACTGAATTGGCCCGACACGTCGAGCCCGCCGCGTACTTGTAGCTTCATACCTAAAATGCGGAGTGCGCCTGGCCTGTTCAAACATAAAATAATAATATGATCTCGTGCTTCTGCTTATTTAACTAAAGGCTTCCAAGTAAAACACGTACACAGCAGTAACACACTGTCTTTCAGTCTTTTAACGTGGTAAAGCCTTCCCAATTTACCATGTCCCCTTGCACTTCTCGATCCACAAGCCAGGATTCCACTTCAAGAGCTGCTCGTTGTTTGTTTATTATACAGAGTGGATACGACAATACAACAATTAATTAAACTTTGTATACCTAATCACGTACCCAATGTGCGTACAAAAACTCAATTCAATTTAACTAATATTTTAGTCACAGGACAATATTTTTCACTTTCAAGATTTTCAACATGATGTATCTGATAAACTGATAATACAGTTATTAGACCAGCCTCGCCTAAAAAAATAAAGGTTAAAGACATTGAAATATTCTTCACGCACTTGTTGACAGCTAGTTCAATATGGGAATTAATCCATGTTGTACCTTATACCAGAGGCATAAGAGTCATAAAGCGTGTCATCAGAATTAGATAAGAAAATAATGCATGCGGGTTACATCTACTCACTCTTGTCAATCGAAAATTTTGAATGTGCGAAAGAGAAACGTATGTAGACGATAGTTCGTTTATTTTTACGTCGCTTTCTCGCCGAAACAATAATAACCCAAACCTGCAAAAAATCATCACAAACAATGGTGTGTGTTGTGTCGGTCAGTGCCCCAGCCGCCAGCCGTGTTAAAATATTTAAAAATGGTGTTCTATTTTGTTTACATTTTTAAGCTATTTAGTTTGCTAAAAAAAGTCACTTTTTAAATTTCAATGTTAGGATTTATTTGATAATTCCTATAAACTGTTAGACCTACATTAGTTCTGCTCGTATTTTCATTTATTGTCGTATCCACTTTGTATATATTTATTATCAAGCAGCACTAAGTTACTTAGGAAGCTTAGATTTCACAGAAACCGCAGTCTGACTACTTAACTGCAAAGGTGCGGTTTTCTTTTGAAGAGATCTTCTGAAACCGATATTTAATGTAAATTATGATCACAACAGGAGTACACAACTTTTTGCTTTAGGTACCGAAACAAAAGCTTCATGAATAAGTCCTTTGCAATAGAGTAATCCTAATTTTGGTTATTATTTAGTTTTTTTTTTCATTATACGAATTATTATATCTTATTATAATTTGTATGATTACTGGCCACTAGCCCTATCTGTTTCTTTAATTAATGTCGTAATTGCGGGAACACGTTGTTTAATCATTTCTTATTCTAGCAGTTCGTGTAATACCACACATCACTCTTAGCATTCTCATCTCAGCTGCATGCAATTGCCTTTCATAATAATAACATCACTATCATCATCATCTGCCTAGCCTTTTCCCAACAATGTTGGGGTCAGCTGCATCTGCTGCAAAATACTGGTATTCAGCTGCATCTGGTTAGACTGGAAAGTCTAACCAGATGCAGCTGAATACCAGTATTTTACATTGAGCGACTGCCTGTCTGGCCTCCACAACCCATTTACTGGGTGATACGATAGCTCTTGGTAAGACTGGTTGTCAGACTTTCGGGCTTCTGACGACCTAACGACGATATAACTACTGTCAAGGATCCACGAATGACAGCCGGGACCGAGCCACGGAGGGGTCTTGGTATGTAAAGATGGTCACCAATCCACGAACCAACCGTGGCAAGCGTAGCTTAACCTGATCGATTGACCCGTGCGGCTGGTATTACTTAGCCCAAGGCCCCTCAATAACAACATCGCTAATGAAAATAAATACAATAACCCGTTTCTTCCGAGTGCCGTTATATTCCCCAATAAATATAGGTAAGGCTGAGCACACACGCTTCGACTTCGAGAACTAAAGCAATTACGTTAACTGCTCTTATTGAAGGGTTTTTTCTTAACCCTTTTGAGGTTCGCTCGAGTGCCGTAAGACTACCTTTTATGGTATTGGTATTTTGTGTTCCGGGGTTTATAATTGTTTATGTAATGTGTTTTTTGGTGATGTCTTGGTCGTTTGTTTAAATTTTTTGAGGATAATATGGAATAATTGCATATTAAACACATAGAAAATGACAAATTGATTGCAATGTTTTTCATTTTGACAGTTCACCCACGTCCATTTCGTTATTTATTCATATTCATTTATTTGCGTTCCACAAGGTGAATTATGATGTTAACAAAAGACTTAGAGCTAAGAGCCGTTATAGACCCTGTCAGGGCATATCAAAAATTTACTTTGTTGAGCAGACGAATTTTTCAGATCTACTAAGGTATTAGGAATATGGTATTAGGTATGGTATGGTATGGTATGGTATGGTATTAGGAATATAGTATTAGGTATGGTATGGTATGGTATGGTATTAGGAATATCCCTCAAAACTCTCGGATTGTGATTGAAAGTGTGTTACGAAATTAGGGTGCTGGTTGGGTTTTATTATATTATTATTATATCGAAGTTATTTTATTAACGCTTACGCTATATTGTCAGATAAATAGAGTGATGGTAATTTTCAGATTATACATATATCCCAAATTTTTAAAATCAGACTTACCTAGCTATCGTTTCTTTATAAAATACTTGCTTTTGCCAACGGCTTCGTCCGCGTGGAAGTCGGAACTTATCCCACGGGAACCGTAATTTTTTCCGGGATAAAAAGTACTTAGACTAAGTGCTATTCCAGATTGTAATCTATCTTTGTACCAAATTTCATCTAGATCCGTTCAGCCATTCTGGCGTGATTGAGTAACAAACATACATCCATTCTTACTTTCGCATTTATAATATATAGTAGTAAGATTTAGCACTTTATCAAAGTTTAATACTTAGTATTGATCTAAAGAGGTAACATTTGTGAGTTTGTATGTAAGTAGGGGGTAATCATAGGAACTACTGATCCGATTCCGAAAATTCTGTTACTATGAGAAACTACAGTATTGTCGAGTGTCATCTTATATATACACTTCTGGACACATCTTTTGGCCCACCTTGTATTTTCAGTTTCGTTTGGTCCTAGCTAAAATTTTATATTAGGTCGAGCAAAAAGTTTTTATGCAGTTTTGAACATGGCACATTCACAATTTCATTCAATAGTCTTTTTTTGAATTTCGAACACAGAATTTAAAGAAACAAAATACAATTTGGAGCCTGTTTGTTGATATCAAACAATCGAATACTAAGAAAACTTGGTTTTATTGGTTTACTTGGATTTAATTCTTGAAAAAGTGATTGATATCTTTGGTTTTGCAACAAACATTACTTATTCTTAACATTAAGGTGAGGTTCTATCAATAATCTATGGATACTTCACCTGAAGTCGCCGCCCAAGCTGTGGCACTTATTCAGGCCGGACACAGCCAAAGAAACGTTAGTGCTCAACTTAATTTAAGTCGATCTGCGGTCCGAAATGTTTATCGGAGGTACCTAGAGACTGGCGGCTTTGTTCGTCGCCAAGGAAGGCCACGATCTCGGGTCACAACTGAAAGGCAGGATCGATTCATCGTGACGACCAGCTTGAGAAATCGTCACCTTACCTCCATTGAGATACAAAACCAACTTCGCGACTTCCACGGAGTATCTGTGAGCGCTCGAACTGTTCGGAGAAGGTTAAAAGAACGCGATATGGTACCACACAAGCCAGCTAATGGCCCCAAACTAACGCGAGCCCACCGAACAGCGCGCCTTCATTTCGCACGCAGTCATTTAAATTGGACACAGCAAGATTAGAGCCGTGTACTCTTTTCTGATGAGTCTAAAATTGTGTTACATGGCAATGATGGAAGGAAGAAGGTCTACCGACGTAAGGGAGAGCGTTTCGCACAATGCTGCTTTGAAGAGAGGGTTGCTTATGGCGGTGGCTCATGGACTGTCTGGGGCGGTATATCCGCGAGCGGCAAAACTCAACTTGAGGTTGTTACAGGACCACGGCTGCCAACATTAAATGCTGAAAGGTACATTCGTGAGTGCTTAGAACCTCACGTGATACCATACGCGGACTATGTGGGCCCAAATTTCCTTTTTATGCATGATAATGCCCATGCCCATGCGGCCGGCATCGTCAGGGAATATCTTCGGGATGTGAACATCACAGTTATGGACTGCCCAGCCAGAAGCCCAGACATGAACCCCATTGAGCACATGTGGGACGAGCTAAAAAGACGTGTTAGGGCTCGTCAGCCAGTTGCCCAGACGATGCAGGAGTTGAAAACTGCCATAGAAGAGGAATGGGAGATGATCCCTCAAAATTTCATAGAGCGGTTGATAAACTCTATGCCTAATCGTATGAGAGCTGTGGTAGATGCCCATGGAGGCAACACGCGTTATTAAATTAAACCTTTATTTGATAAAACATGTTTTTTATTCAAAAATCAATTGCCTTTAACAAGGCGCATATCCGACTTGTTAGGCGTAGCTCCATGTCGTATGGTATTCTGAATTCAAATTTAAAACAATACGATCGAAAAAGATGGTAAAATGTATCAGGTTTAAAACTGCATCAACAGTTTTTGTTCAATCTAGCAATCATATTTCGGTAGGGGCCATCGAAACCTAAACTCTAAGGTGGGCCAATAGATGTGTCCAGAAGTGTATAATATTTATAGAAATTAATCCCTATTTCCCTTGGTCACCGCATCACGCGTGAACGAATGGAACAATTTCGCTAATTCTTTTTGTTGTGTTTATTATTGTCAGGAGTAGGTTCTTATGAAAGAAAAAATTAAGAAAGCTTCGCAGAAAATTGGAAAATTTCAGAAAACTTAACGGCTATTTTAACTTCACGCGTTTACATTAGAATATTCTTAGCTATCAGGACAACGTCAGTCGGGTCAGCTAGTAGGATATATTTTATGTCAAAACAAGAAATGTTACGCGGATAAAGTCGCGGACAGAAGCTAGTAACCTAATAAAAACTTGCGATTACCATCTCTCATCATATGAATATCGAGATCCAATACTTAACGCTATTTTCGGGACACTAGGTTTACGACGGCTCACCTTTTACCCTTTGTAAATCACAGGTAATGTTTAGCATAAAATTAATCATGCTATTATTCTGTAAATGACTTTCTAAATGACTCTGACTTATATTATGCCTATCTTCTGATTAAAGGCCTGTTTAACGATGTCCGCTTAGCCACTACTAGCCGAATAAATTCAAAAATGGAACAGAATTTGTCTGCCAAGTAAGTTAATAGGAAATTAATCGTAGGTGGTCAAACAGGCCTTTATTGAATTTAGTTTTGACATACCTAATAATCATGACATCGTTTCCATTTATATGTACAATTTTATTCCAATTGTATTGTAGATATTTAATAAACCGAGGAGCTCGTGGCTAAGTAATAACAGCCGCACGGGTCGATCCATCAGGTTAAGCTACGCTTGCCGGGGTCGGTCCGTGGATGGGTGACCATCTTTACATACCGAGACTCCTCCGTGCCTCGGAAAGCACGTTAAGCCGTTGGTCCCGGCTGTCATTCGTGGATCTTTGACAGTCGTTACGGGTTGTCAGAAGCTCGAAAGTCTGACAATCAGTCTTACCAAGGGGTATCGTATTACCCAGTTACTGGGTTGTGGGGGTCAGATAGGCAGTCGCTCCATGTAAAATAATGGTATTCAGCTGCATCCGGTTAGACTGGAAGCCGACCCCAACATAGTTGGGAAAAGGCTAGGCAGATTGTATTGTAGATATTTAAATTAATGGTTTATTATGATAATATGATTTTCGGTACTGACTACTGTAAACTGTGGGTAATAATACCTCAAACATAATTTATTTATGCTATCATTTTCATCTCAATTTAATATTTTAAGGTCAGGTTGTTCGGGCCTGTAGGCCTTTGAAACGCTACCTCCGCCTCCCCCAAATGCAGCGCGACGTGTTTATTTACGACGCGCCGCCGACGATTTCGCAGAAAATCCATGCCACAGTGTAAAATATTTGCAGTTGATTAACTTAATTAGTTTTTCTTAGGTCGATATTTATTCCTTAGGTTTACATTTTATGGTATCTACGGTAGAGTGAACTAAGATGATTACATAAAATGTCGTGAACTTGTTTTCACATTATCAGATAACGATACCAACACGATTCGATAGCGATAGGTTCAATTATTACCGGCCCCATGATATTGTTGAATATCGATGACCATCGCGACTCGACAAACAAGCACACTACTAAGTATCGACGTCTCGAAGCCGGCAGTGCGAAAAATTTTGCTCAAGTGAAAGAATGCCCGCTACTCTCACCCCGCACTGTCTTCGCCGGTAGATATCATGCCGATATCGGTGTCGGTGTATGTGGAAATCGGTTACAATGTTATGGGCATGTGATGCGGAGAGTGAAGAAAATGTCGTCTGGAATGTTTTGATTATGAATCTGGATGGCTATACGAGTAAGGGAAGACCAAAGAAACGATGGATGATCTGTGTGAAAGATGATATGGCTAGAAAGGGAGTGACTACCATGATGACAACTAAGTAATAGAGAAATATGGAAGATAAAAACAAGTTATATCGACCCGAAAAGAAATGGGATAAGGGCAGGAGAATGTAGATGATCGGTGTCTGTCGTTGACTACGACGATATAGGTGACAATAAAACACAATGTAAAAGCAAATTATTCCATTACTTCACTAGGCGGAGCAGGAAACGAATATAGCAGATAGTTTCAGATTTAACCTTTAAATGATTATCATCGCGCTAAATCTTTATGGAGTTAAGGCTTAGCGGATGGAAGGATGTCAATCGTGATATAATAATAACATAAGAATGGCTATTTTAGTCAACATTCATCCAAGCAAATAGCTTAGTGGTTCGACGACTTCTTTGCACACCTGTGGTTAAAAGTTCGATTCTCAACTGTTGATATTTTTTTCGATTCTTTTTTTACATTTTGTTATACTGTTATTTGATAGTTCGTCGAACGTACACAGAATCCATGAAGTTTATTCCTTTTATATCATCTACGGTTATAATAAAAATAAATATCATTGGATCTGACAGTATTAATGAGAAATCCCGTGTGTACAATCTACTGTTATATTTTTTAGCGATAGCCGGGTTCGTCAGGAATAATCTGTAAGAATCACTCAGTGTATCAGTGTTGTGCCATTATGTATTAAATGCAGGAATGGCACGAACAGACGTTTACGAGTATTTATTCACTAAAAACGAAAAACTTTGCAAGCAATGGAAAATTGCTACTGAAGGCTGCGGGTTTCGACCTTAGGACGAGCTGCTTCTCAAACGGACGACTCTCTGTATATTTTGGCTGCTGAGACCACAACTACAAACGTCCTGTACAGAAAAGTTTTATAAAATATGGCTGTTGTTTTAGTATATTGTGAAGTCGCGGGCGGAAGCTAGTTAGACATAAACATGATTTTGAGGTAGTAAGGTGAAAGTTTCAAATTGCAATGGTACTACTGGGTATCAAAAAGTCACGCAAAAGTTAATGTTAATAGAAATTTAATTTTTTCGTTAAAAAAAGATCTCTTTTGCAAAATTTCATGCTTCTAGCCCAGCGATTTAGGCTGTGGATTGTCTGTCAGTGAATATAAGAATTTTATCAAGTAGACAAGCCGTGTGCCCGATAGTATTTCCCATCGACATAAATGGTGAATTTTCATCCCCTAATAACCCCTTTAGTGACTGAATGAAAAAAACAATAAGATTTTTATTAAGTACGGGCTAAAAATGGTCGTACTGCTTTGCTTCTGCTGTAACCATATTCTTTTGTTTTTGATGTCGACCACTGCTCATAAAGATAAGTAAATATTGACAACTACATATGAAGGAACAATTGCCGTACTTTATTATCAAGGGACGTACCTACTGCTACAGCTATAATTTATCGAATCTACTATTCTAAGACATCAAAATTAATTTAGTGTATTTTTTAACCGGCCCCGCTCATGTCGGATTGCCATCCCTTAGGACAATAGTCATAGTTTTTAGGCTAATAAGCCTAAAAAAAAAAATTGCAAGTATCAATATGTTAAAAGTTACAAACCAACAAACATACGATAGGTACGTCATCGGCTAACTTGCTTTGGAACATGGACACCGAGTGATAGGTACGGTTACCGCC
Source organism: Cosmia pyralina (assembly GCA_946251885.1). Classification (NCBI taxonomy): domain Eukaryota; kingdom Metazoa; phylum Arthropoda; class Insecta; order Lepidoptera; family Noctuidae; genus Cosmia; species Cosmia pyralina. The sequence goes on from OX276361.1 coordinate 10,719,043, forward strand.
TAACCAGGCTACGTTCACACGGCGCTATTTTTCAAGTGTATAGAATACGATATTTTATCGTATACAGTGACTTTTTGTACTCAAAACTGAAAGTTTGTTCACACAGCTAAAACGATACAAGAAAATAATCTTTTCGATCGACAATTTTTATCGTGTTCATGCATTAGGTCATGTTAGTATAGCACTTTTGTTTGAAACAGCTCGACGAAATTCTCTGGCAGAAAATCGTCACGTAACGAAAAAACGTTTAAATGCTCCCTACATGCGACTTTGTCTCTTTCTATTATATCTTGAAAGAGACAAAGAGAGAGAGGACAAAACGACGACAGACGAGGACGGAGAGGGGGAAAGTTTTCGAGTTTTACTTTTTTTCATGGTTTTCGAGGGAGCCAAAGCCGGTAGTGAAGTTAAATTGAAAATTCAAGATGGCGCCTGTGAAAATTTTGTGTTTGTGTTTTAAATCATACGTTAGAAGGAACTTCATTCCTGACGGTGGTCCCCGACCGCACATTTTTATTTTTTTCTAATTTTCATTGTTGTTGCCAGAGTGAAAGTTGATTATATTAGTATCCAACTGACAACCGGATACATTGTATTTATACATATTATGTGTAATTAATGTAGGATATGGTAGTAGCGAAGACAGTTTGATGGAGAGTGAAATAGTAATATGGATGAATCTGATGAAAAAATCTTAGAAAAATGTGTTTTAAAACATCTTCATAAAGGACCACGATAAAAAATTATAAACTACTCGCGCTTGACTATAATTTTATCGATAATAATTTGCAATGTGTCTTAACACTATCGTAAGATGACAGTTAAACGTCATCATACCACATATAAATAATCACATTTTCGAAAACGATATTATGAATTAAAACTATAATATAATTACGAGATATTTTTTCTGAGCTGTCGCAATTTCATATCTAATGTGTTCCTCTTTTATTTGAATTTTTTGAACAACTGCAGAGAGAGCGAATTTTTAAAAATTTTGACACAGGTCCAACCTCCATGACGTCCCGCAGGACTCTGATCGCGAGCGGATTTAGCCAAATTGACTAATTTTGAGTTTATTTAAAAAAAATCTATTAAACTCAAAAATCCAACCGTTAAATTCCCTCCGAAATACGATTACCTCATGATACATGCAATTTTCATATAATTTTATGCTGTAATTAGGAAATGAAACGGAAAATGGTTTTGAAATCGAGCATGTTTCGGATTTTTTTTTCATCGAGGAAAGTACAACTAATCGTGTTTTGAACCGTTAATTTCCCTCAAGCAAGGATGTATCTATGGCATATATTTTTTTCAGGACCTTAATACACTAATTTGACCATTTAAAATTGATTCTGAAAACAGGAAAATTCGAATAACCCCCCGTTAATTTACTCTTAAACATTAATATTGCATGCTTAGATAAGGTAGATTGTACAAGGATCACCCATATTTTTAACCGACTTCAAAAAGGAGGAGGTTCTCAATTCGTCGGAACCTTTTTTTTTTTTTTTTAACTGTCACATTATTTACTGTACCTACAATCTGTGCAATTAAATGCTAATTTACTTAAAAAACCGCATGATAAACTCTTTATTCATTTGAATTATTATTCTTTGATTATTATTATTATTTGATTTTATTTGAATTTGTTTAAAATTATTTTGTATTATTTTGTACCCTTATTGTTTTGGTTTTCATTTTGATTCGCTTTCTATGACTTTCGTTTATTGTATTTTGATTAATTTTAATGATTCTTGTTCTTATCAAACCTAGTTATTAAGTCAATGATGTGGTCGCCCATAACTGGAAGCGCACATTTGTATTGTCCGTATCTGCGATAAATTAAGTGTGTAATTGTGTAGCCTCTGTTGGCGATCCAATAAATAAATAAATAAATTTAGTAAGTACGTACCTCTAAGTGGCATAAAATACAGTACAGAACCCATTCAATGTGAGCCTATGACCGCTTCTTTTATATTCCTCCTACCTATATATTATGTTGGTACATAATATGACTGTTTTGCATTAAGACAAAACAGGTATTATATGTTGGAGAAAACACAGCAATGAATAATGAGAGATGATTCTTAATGATTCTGTGAAAATGCGAGAATATACCCTTAAATCAGTAGGAATATCGAGAATACCTTCTTATTTCTGGCACCTGAGGGCGTGTGTGAGTACTTTACCGCCAATTTAGCTGTCAAGCGTCATTGCAGTCTTCATCATCAGCAAGCTCCTTGTTTCATTGCTGTGTTTTCTCCAACATATAATACCTGTTTTGTCTTAATGCAAAACAGTCATATTATATGTATTCGAAAACACAGCAATGAATAATGAGAAGACCTGTTTGATATCTGCTGGTGACCAGAAAAAGTAAAACACAAGAATGCAATGTGAAAGCAAATTGTAAAAAAAATTAACCCAAAAAAAAAATTGAAACCAATTTTTCTTTGTTGAACTTTCATATATTGAACTCTCAAGCTCTAATATTGGAAAAACGAATTAAATCAAATTTAACAATTATTCAGTCATCTAAAGTCACTAAATTCAACTGACTTTGTACTTAAAACAAAACAAAAATAAAAACTTATTCATTACAATAAAGTCAAGAAACTATGCAGTCATATCCACTGCTAAAATACCTAAGCATAAATCAACAACTATAGATAAAATCTCTAAGTTAATCAGTGATTAACAAACAATAACAGAACAAAGAAGCCTGTTTTTAAATCTATGAAAAATTAAAAGTAACTTAAGTAAAATTAAAATTGAGATCACACCATGAAATCTTAGTTATAACTATAACATTATGTTTAATTAAACAGTTTTAAAGTTATTATAAAGTAAACCCACTGCAGCATCATCCCTGACAGATCTATTTACTTCCTTGCAGTAATATCTTGAAAATGTTTCTACACATTTCCAATTTCCCCTCTCCAATATCTCCTGTACTGGTCTGTTATCCAGCCATCCCCGAGAAGCTACCGCTGATCTTATACTACCTGGGGAGGCATCAATCTTAGCAAGCTTAAAAGCTGACCTCACCCAACCTGCAATCATTGTTTTGGAAGCAGGCCTGATCACTCCTGTGATGGAGATGAAAAGAGATTTTATTTGACTATCCTGACAGCGTCTGGCTTCTGAGTTCTTAATCAAATCCTTAACGTGAGTTACTGGGCAAATCTTAGGGTCTTGATGCCGTATTAGTAGCCAGCCGGATTGCCTGTGCGAACCTGTGTCAGTTTTTGAGCCGAACCTTGGCCAAAATGTCAAAGTGTCCTCAGACTCTGTAAACCCCTGCTCACTGAGTTCCAAGAGGGTAAGGTCATGTAACCTTCGACCAGAAGCTAGTAAAAGAATCAATGCAGTCCGTCTGCTTTGGTCAAAAAGAGAATATGAACCAGTAGATGACTTTAGCCAGTCAAACAAAATATTTACATCCCATATAGGGAGTTTTGCTGGGTGTGGTTTAGAAAAAGAGACAGCCTTTAAAACTTGCTGAATAAAAAAGTTCTTTGATAGATTCTCTACTGTTGCTGCGCAATATGTTGAAATAGCTGATTTGTGTAATAGAATTGTACTATATGCAAACTTATTTTGTAAATATAGATTTGCCAAAAACCTAGCTACGTCCTTGCCTTCTGGACACTTACTGTTTACCCCATGAGACTTACTCCATTGCAACCATCTTTTTAATGGGGCACTATAGGTACTCAAGGTAGAGGGACGCCAGCTCTTTTTCAATAACTGCTGCTCATCCCGACTCCAATCAGTTACTTGATCCTCCCACCCCCAACTTTCCAAGCCTGAAGCCTTAGCTTGTTTACTTGAGGAGGGCTCAACTTCGTCGTCCAGTCTAACAGAACCTCCCTTAGGTTCTCTATCGGCAGAGGGGGGGCTAGCGCACGTGCCTGGAGATCCGGGTACCAGAAGCACTGGGTCCATCGTGGCGCTATCACATAGTATGTCCCTATTGCCCTGTTTAGGTGTGCAAGTACCCTGGGTATCATGCTTGGAGGTGGGAATACCCACGCTGTTTGAAACGCCCATCTTTGACTGAAAGCGTCGCAGAAAAGCGCCGAGCCATCTCTTGAGTCTAAAGTCACATACTTTGGGACGACAGCGGTTTCTCTTGTTGCGAAGAGATCGACTTCGGGAACGCCCCATCGTCTGAATATTGCCTCCGTGGCTGGTGGTAACAGATGCCACTCGGGTACCGATCTTCCCCTTGATAGGCAGTCTGCGATGCCGTTCAGGTTCCCTGGTAAGTGGAATGCTGTCATCGTTATGTTGAATCGAAAGGTCAATTCCAATAATCTGGTTGTTAGCCCCAGTAAGTTTAGCGAACGAGTTCCGCCCTGATTTCGGATGTATGCTACCAGAGTCCTGTTGTCCGACTGTACTAGAATGTGGGCATTTCGTAACAGTGCACCCCGGGACCTGATGACGGCAAAAACGGCATACATCTCCTTCATATTTGAGTGCCAGAGTTTTTGGTTTGTAGCCCATTTTCCTGAGAGGTATTGACTGTTTAAGTTTGCTCCCCAGCCCGCATCCGCTGCGTCTGTGGTTAAGAAATGAGTTATTTCTCTCTTTTGTAGTGGGGTTGGACTGCCCTCTATCGCATCCAACCACCACCGCAAGTCCTCTCGCACTCTGGGGCACAGTGCCCTCTTCTGGCCTCTCTGAGTAAATCTTCTCAGAAAGAGCTGTGCCCTGCGACAGTAAAGCCGGCCTCGAGGGACCGCCTGGTTGGCGAAATTTAGCTTGCCCAACAAACGTTGAAGCTCTTTTAAAGAGCAGCTGTCCCTGCTCAACATGTTTGTCAGTGAGCTTTTTATACCCAGAACTTTCCGGGTGGGCAAGGCTACTGTCTGGTTCTGAGTGTCCCAGACCAGCCCTAAATATTCCAACTTGCGTGTGGGCTTGGTTACGGACTTCTGGTAATTTACATGCCAACCTAAAGATTCCAAGATGGCCAGCGTTTCCGCAACCTGTGCCATAAGTTTGGATTTGTCCTGACAAGCCAGGATATAGTCGTCTAGATATACTAAGAGGCGTACACCTCGATCCCGAAGGATTTCGGCCACCCAGTTCGAAACTGCTGCAAATGCAAGGGGTGCCGAGGACAGGCCGAACGGTAGTGCTGTTAACTGAAGGATTTCTCCATCGTAAACAACCCGTAAAAACCTTCTGTGAGTCTCCGCGACACTCAGATGGAAATAAGCCTGGTGAAGATCGATCTTCACTAACCAGTCGTTTGCCTGAAGAAAGTCTACTACATCTATCTGTGATATTAGATGAAAATGCTTTGTCGCTACATACATATTTAAAGCTTTGAGGTCGAAAATTGGGCGCAATCCCCCATCTGATTTCTTTACTAGAAACATTTTTGAAAAGAAACCCGGGTCTAGAGTCATTGGTCTTTCTAAAATGCCTTTGCTTTTCAACTCCTCGACCATTTGTGTCATTTCTGGGGAAACTTTGGTGGCTAGGCATTCTAAAAATTTTTTGGTTGGGTATTTCAGAGGAGGTTTTTTCCTGAAGGGCAAGCGGTAACTCGCTATTGACTTTAAAATAAACTGGTTTGCCCCTAATTGAGCCCATTTTTCCGTGGAAAATTTCAGGCATCCCCCTCTGAAATCCCGGTGCGAGTCAATTTTCTTTGGACTTGGAGTTTGACCTCTCCGCATTGGAACGACGCTGACGAAAGGGCCGAGTCTTTCGAACAAAATTATTATGCTTAAACTTCTTATCCGACTTCCTAATCTTATTTTTATTGTAGCCTTTCCTAATATGGAAAGTATGATCCCCACGCTCTGAAACCTTCTTCTCTTTTAAATAGGTTGGAGTATTCAACCAGACCTGAGACCCTCCGAGGGACTGTATTATAGGCTGCAAAGCCTCTCTACTAAATAAATACTCAGAGCTGGGTGGGACATTTCTTAGCGTGTTTCTAAGATTTTCATTAGAAATTTCCTTTAAAATACGTTCACGCCTAACTTCAATGCACTCGGAACGCTTTCCGCATATAATTTGCATGGTAGTTTCAGAGTTCTTATGACATAATGATCCCAGTCCAAAAATAACAGAAATTTTTTCAAACAAAGTATTTGGATTTAAGTCTTGTGGATTAGCACTAGCCCAGTCAACAATAGACTGTAATCCTGTTCTTAACATCTGCCTCTGTTCCAAAACCTTGTTGGATAAGCCAGCTAAAATCAACTCCGTCGAAGCCAGATAGTCTTTGCTTTTATTAAAGTGACATAATTCATCATTGATATGAAGGCCTGTAAATCCTGGGGTTGCCAAGCAGCCCTGCAAGACCTGCTTGTACCTAATGCCTTTCCATGCCTGAGAGTCAAACTGTTGCAGCTTATTTAGTTCTAAAAATCTATCCCTATCACTAGCTGGGATAATCTTCTTATCGTCAATATCCGTGTTTAAAGAACCCCAATTGAGAGACAGTGACTCAGGCTGAGTAGGCAATGTAATAAACGGTTGCAAGCCACTGCCTGTACTAGTACTAGGTATTACATTACCACTATTTCGTGCGTCTGCACTATCATAACAAACGGGATAATGGCTTAGATAATTCGAAATATAAGACATTTGAGACATTAAAGTATCAATACGAGGATCGGTGCGAACCGGTTTTGACTTGTACTTACGGTTTCGCCCTGAGGTACGAGAACGCTTATTGGGCAGTGGTGATGCCGTGCCCTCCTCAAACTCCGAGGATGAGGAGGAGCTGCTTTCCGATGCCCCCGAGCTTGTTGACGATAATTGTTCTCCATCCGAAGCAACATTATCGGCACGCTCCCGCTCTTGGTTCTCATTGCCGTTACTTACCGGCTCCATTTATTGAAATACAATGCTGTGTTTCCTAAAAATCACTAAAAACACACTCACTAACACTTTTAACACACATATAACTCGGATACTATGGTTAAAAGGCACTTTAGAATACTTTTTTCTTATTAGATAAAAGTTTCGATGTAACACGAAAGAATCACAAGAATGCAATGACGCTTGACAGCTAAATTGGCGGTAAAGTACTCACACACGCCCTCAGGTGCCAGAAATAAGAAGGTATTCTCGATATTCCTACTGATTTAAGGGTATATTCTCGCATTTTCACAGAATCATTAAGAATCATCTCTCATTATTCATTGCTGTGTTTTCGAATACATATAATATACATCAGATAGGTATGTGAGGTCCACAGCTGTATTTGTGCTTGGATTACGGAAATATATAGAGGTGGACCTCACTTAAAGAAGCTTGGTATGAAAGAAAAAGTTGGGGATATTTTTTCGTTCCAGGATAAGTCGCCTTCAATAGGTTATGAAATGTTAGGGTTAGGAATAAAAATAGTAAGGTTTTACCGGTATTAGGAATGGCTGGAATGACGGTTCATACTTAAGTTTTTTTACTGTGCGTACCGCACTCAAGTTGAGAGAGTACTTGCGATTCTTATTTTGTTATAGCACGACTCGGTCCAAAGACTTTTTAGGAATTAAGAAGTAAGCCCGGGTTTTGAAAAATAATCTATAAGTACATAAATGATTTATTTTTTCTACAAATAATTTATTTATAGTACTGGTTTTTTTTATATTGGTAACATTGTCCACTCGATTTTTCTCTGTGTCATGGACTTGTGCTCTCGTGTAAAAAATATAAATATTTTGGATATACGGTTTACTGCTAACAATTAAGAAGCATTTTATTTTACATGCTTTTCGTGGTCCTTCGAGCCGGATGACAAGCATTTTATTAGAATAAAATGCTTGTCACCCGACTTAACTATATAGGTATTATTTTTGGAAATTAATCAATTTTTAACAATTTTCGGTACTTATGCATCCAACAGACCATTAAAAAACGAAAAACAATTACCTACACATCAAACAAAAGAACTATTAATTAAACACATTGCCATGTGTCGCATAGCTGGCTGCATTTAAAACCAACAATGACAAGTGGTTGGTCGACTCTTCACGTGACCAGAGGGCTTGCCTATTTTTTGGTCAAAGAATCAGCATTGCTAAACAACGTTGCAATGCTGCCCGCTTTTTGGGTACTTTTCCTGTTGTACAATCTCTATTTATACCGGATGACTTTTTTTACCGTCTTGAAAAAAATAGGGTATATTAGGTGAACGGAGTAGAAGCGTATGGCATACCTAGTTTTTTTTTTTTTAATAGCTTAGTCAGAAAAAAATATCTAAGTATCAATAAATAAAACAAATTCGATGTAAACTTTTCATTTTAGAATAATAAACACATACATTTTGAAAACAAATATCCTTTAAAAATATCGAAATTCAAATCATATGCAACCTGCGTTACGGTTTGAATTTTGATTTTTTTTAATTAAAAAAAAAAAAACCAGATAATTATGCCATAGGCTTCTACCCCGTTCACCGAATATACCCTATTTTTTTCAAGACGGAAAAAAAGTCATCCAGTATACATGTACATACTACTATTATTTTAAGCCTGTTAGCTTATAATAAAATGTAAATATTATCTTCTTTGAAAATAAAAAGTAAAACAAAAAATAATTAATAATCCTTTCAACTCAATACGTTATTAATGGTCCGGTATTCCCAAAACCTGCCAAATAACAAAAGGCCTGAAAATCCCTCTTGTTTAAAATGTCACCAACAACGAAACACAGCCGCTCATTGAATTCAAAAGGCATATTGCACCGGTTATGCGATTCAATTGAATATTTGATGTGTAATCTCGATAATCGGATACTGCATCGATATATCGGAATGAGCGATTTAAGCATTGTGCTTCGATATTGCGAGCATAATTTAGATGGAATTTCCTTTATGAGTTTCACTTTGTTTTACTAGCTTTTACCCTATATTTTGCAATCATTCATAGTAATCATAGTTAGAAAGAAAGAAAGAAAAATAGATTTATTTGTCACAGAAACACGTGCACATAAAAAGGTAATAAAACTCGAATAAAAAAAAAATTAAAAACAGATTTATACTCACGAACACAGAACATAAACAGTCGGCAGCTGCACGCCGTGAATGTTACAAGAACCCCACTCACCATTATGCTGTATAGTACAGCGCTGATTGAGTTGAAGGTTTCGTAGCGAAGGTGCACTAGCAAAAATAGCTCGTTGCATAGCTCGTCGCTTTGTCCCACAAGTAAGGAACATAAATGTATATGTCGCAGTAATATGGTTGTAGCCTTGATATTGTTATATCCCTAGGCATATAGCTATATATCGTAATATAGTTATATGAAAACTGTCGGAGTGCCCTAATTTTCTTACTACGACAAATTTCGACGTAGCACTTGCTGGCCGCTGCCATGACACCGCTCGCTTCGCTCGTTGGACTCGCGCGTAGTCTAACCTAACCTAATAGGTTAAGGACAGAGCGCCCTAATACTTATATTAGTACTAGATTGATCTTGTTCGTATTATAGATATATTCTTAGAGTGAATTCGACCAAACATTTATACCCAGCATAAGTCTTATTCATTTTTGACAGTTTCTCCAAACAAAAACTGTCAGTCGTCAATTTTGTTCCACGAATAAAAGATATCCGACTTTGGTCAAATTAGCCCTTAGTAAGATAGTTATGAGCCGCTTTCATATTTTTAAAACTATATTATAGTTTATGGTTCTATCTCTAGATATCCCTAGGGATATAATTCTATATCACAGCTACAACCATCTTACTGAGACATAAGTATCTTCAAAAAAACTTTTTAACAAAAAAAAAAAACCGACTTCCAAAAATCACTACAAAGTGAAAAATAACTTTAATTTCGGAAGTCGGTGTCTGGTTAAATGTATTTTCGTTTTTTGCCACCGACTTCCGAAATTAAAGTTATTTTTCACTTTGTAGTGATTTTTGGAAGTCGGTTTTTTTTTTGTTAAAAAGTTTTTATTTCTCGCTTTTTAGTGGGTCTGTTTATAATTTGTATAAGTTACAATAGTCTAATGTCAATTGCTCATCACATGTTACAAAATATTGCTTTTCCCGATGCTGGGACGTTAATTGTTGAGGAGTTCTGCTGGTAAGAACCAGGAGAACTCCTCAACAACCACTCATCACGCATTGTGTGACGAGCGGAAATTGATTAGCAACCATATTAAAGTAATCGAATCGCAACCCGTGAAATATTTATCATTGTGTAGTTCCGGTAGCCATCTGTGGTCTTCATCATCAGTTCCACTTCACCAAGTGGTGCTTTCCGAGAGCAAATACACGAGCTACTATAAAAAATACCCAAATCGCTATAGGTGTGCCTATAATATTTGAAGAGTTCCTTCGATTTCTCCAGGATCCCATCATCAGAACTGGATTTTGACAAAAATGGGACCATTTGGGCAGTATACCCTATCCAACAAAAAAATAATTTTTCAAATCGGTTGGCAAGCGACGGAGTTATGCGCGAACAAACATAAAAAAAAAAATAGAAACATCCGAATTGAGAACCTCCTCCTTTTTTAGAAGTCGGTTAAAAATGTTCTATCATCATTCTTCAGTGGTTTAGACAGAGCGTTGTTTCATTCTGTCAGTCAGTCAGTCAAACATGGAATTGTTAACAAGAGGTGATGGGATTCAATAATTCCTCCACAAGGTTCTCAGGATTTCTGATAGAAATAATAAAATGAGGAAAGTACTAGGACATAGGAGTAAAATCTGTTTTTGATACCATGAGTAGATTTGAGATGATTGAGTGCTTAAAGGATCTTTTGGCTCATAAAAATGTTCCATAGCGTAGTTACATACATGGTAGTACATTTATCTTAGTAATAACAATTGAATGGCAAAGGTCAGACGTAACCTTATACCTAAGAGTAAGATAAAAATGTGATTCATTTTTTATTTATCTTTTTCTGTCTTGGTTTATGTCACGAAAAGTCATGTACCTATTACTACTAGATCTAATAGGCAAGCTTAACTCGGTGTTTCTCTGTCAAAGATTCATGTATAAGTAAGTAAGTATGTATTTATTTATAAGTATATCAATGTTAGGCGACATATTGTCGTTACCTATATTATCTTAAACTATTATATGAGCAATATTTGTATATATGTAGGGTGACTGGTAATTACTGACCAATAATGATTAACACTGAAATCGCGAAAAAATAATCAGCTGTTCCCGACATTAATGTTTGTATAACTCGTCAAAATGTAGGGAGCAGCTGACTTTTTTTCGCAATTTCAGGTTTGATCCCATAGTAAAAGTTGTTTGTTCATGCAATCATGTGTTTAAGTATCGATCACTTATTACCAGTCACATTATACATATATGTATACGTACCTATATATATTTGTAATCATATTCTCGAAAACAGCTCTAATGATTTCAATGACAAATCTAGCTAGGTCTCATATCTGGGAAAACTATAACAAAAATCGTCTTCTCTTCGTTAACCCGAGCAGAGTTCGGTCGACCAGGTACTAATTTCTATACCTACAATAATTTAAGGGCAAAAAAAAAATGTAAACTTCATTGGTATCACCATAAGTGGTCACTGTGGCCAGTCAGCACAATCTCGAATTCTCGAATCCAATATGAAAACCAGCGAAGTACTCGTAATTAAATGACGAAATGAACAAAAGTCCTTTCAATAATCATCATCTGCCTAGCCTTTTCCCAACTATGTTGGGGTCGGCTTCCAGTCTAACCGGATGCAGCTGAATACCAGTATTTTACATGGAGCGACTGCCTATCTGACCTCCACAACCCAGTAACTGGGTAATACGATACCCCTTGGTAAGACTGGTTGTCAGACTTTCGGGCTTCTGACGACCCGTAACGACTATCAAAGATCCACGAATGACAGCCGGGACCAACGGCTTAACGTGCTTTCCGAGGCACGGAGGAGTCTCGGTATGTAAAGATGGTCACCCATCCACGGACCAACCCCGGCAAGCGTAGCTTAACCTGGTCGATCGACCCATGCGGCTGTTATTACTTAGCAACGAGCTCGTCATTGAAAAGTCCTTTCAATAATATCAAATGACAATGTTCTAAAGACTTCAACGCTTATCAGCACTTCCTAGAATGATACAAACTTGCATATCGACAGACGTGAGAGGAATCCGTTGTACATACTAGGAATTGTGAGTCGGATTGACTGACAACAACGGTGCGGCTTAAAAGAAGATGTAGACAAAAATTGAAAAGAGTATACTTAGATGGCTGGGTCAAGTTTAGAGAATGAATGAAAGGCGACTAACAAAAGGTATTTACAAGGCAGATGTGAGTGGAAACGCCGGGAGGGGACGCCCAAGGAAGAAATTATAGTGACATTATTGGTGATGATGTTTAGAAAGGTCAGGTGCGTAGTACTCGCAACCGACGTGCATGTATGACTAGATGTATACGAGACAAAAGGAGTATGTAAGGATCGTAGCAGGTGGCGTTCTGTAGTTTTTGCTTACCATGGGAAGAAGGCGTTAGTATAAACGCATGCCTTAAGTCCACCATATATACATAAGTATGTAGTTATGTATGTTGTGTATTGACTGATTCTAATATACGCAGTTTGTCTGAAAAAAATACGGATGCCGATAGCAGTCCATTATTGGATGCCATTTTTCTTTTTTTTTAAACTATAGGCACAAGTAAAATTAAAAAATACTGCAGGTATAAAGGCGGACTTAATGCCTGAGGCATTTTCTACCAGTCAATATTAGTGATGCAGCACGTCTATTCAATTGCATGCCATGTAAAATACTGGTGTTCAGCTGCAACTGTTAAACTGGTAACCAGCCCCAACAAAGTTACATAGTTTGATAGAGGCTAAGCAGAATGATGAAGATAATGATAAATAGCACACCAATTTAGGAATATAATTCACCTTTCCACCTTGTCTGAAAAGGTGTATCTACTGTTGTCTATACTTACCTACTAATATTATAAAATGGTGTAAAATTTGTGAGTTTGTATATAGGGGTAATCTTCGGAACTGATCCGATTCCGAAAATAAATCTTTCCCTGATGGGAAGCTACAGTGTTGTTGAGTATAATAGCACTATTTTATGTTAAAACAAGAAATTTCACGCGGACGAAGTCGCGGGCAGAAGCTAGTCTTTTATAACTAGTTCATAAATCTTAAAAAAAATAATACTCTGCCAAGACCTTGCATATGAAACTAGAGTGTACCTACAGAGGAAAGTTCATCAAACTACAAAATACACTAACTAACAAAAACAATAGAATGTATCAGTGATTGAGTGTCAACGCTCAACCTTTCACACGGAGATACTGACGTGACACACGACTGACGACTGATATCTTGACACTATAGTACGCAGCCAAGAATAGCGGGCGTTTTTGATCGACTTCTATTATTATACTGAAGTTACGTTGTTTTACGAATAACGAAATAGGAAAATTGTAACTTCATGCACTTTTTCTTCTTCGTCGTGCCGATGGCACGACAGTATATTAAATTTTGTTGGCCCAAAAAACTTCGCCACTTTCACGGCATCGGTCGTGTCAGCGCAGATGTCGCTATGGCTGCATTTTTTTGGGCACAGAAGGTATGAGTGACGGCACGGTTGGTGCCTGGCTTCTGTGCAACGCGTCACGGTTTCAAATCTCTGACGAAAGAGAATCTCTGTTCAGTCGCACAGTTCAGTATACATTTTGTAGAGACTTCGTATTTCGGGTATGCGCAAGAGATTTATCTATTTGTTTCTACTCACATACTAATAGAGGAGAAATCACAAGTTTAGTGCAAAAAGCAAAAATATACTATAAAAATGCACGTACAGTAATTGATCGAAAACTATATAAAAAATTGTCGGGAAAACACTGACTCAATGATGACATGAAAATTATTTCTCGCTAAAGAATTTCAATTAGTCGCGTACGTGACAAAACGGTCCAGCTGCAAATGTTGAAAATGCAGTTAACATTAACACTGTCCTCTCGATATATTCAAAACATTGTAACTGCAATATTTGAATGTGTAAAACATCATAACTGCATATTCATTTGGGATTCGAATTCGGTTCAATTCACAGAATATATTATAATAATCGTTTAACTTTTAGTTGCTACTAGCTTTTGCCCGCGGCTTCGCTCGCGTGTAACTCGGAAATTATCCCCGGGGAACGTACTGCCGGAATAAAAATTATCCTATGCTCGTACCCAGGTCAAGGTCTATCTATCCGTTAAGGTGTGAAAAGGTAACAAATAGACAGACAGACAAATAATAAATTCAAATAATCTTTTTTATACATAAAACAGGTTTGTATGATTCCAAGGCCCGCTTGCACCAAAAACCATAAATACAGTTAGCGCTGAACATTTTTAAAACATCATTCCATCCCTGACAACTTCAAAATTAACAGAAATAGAACAATGTTTTCAAAACAACGTTTAGCGCTCAACGTATTTTGTGATTTGTGGTGCTAGTGGGCCTAAATGTTTAACATAAGAATAATACTTATTCATTTTATTATGATCACCATTAATTTTTGTGATTGACTACCACTGACCCCGTAGCCCGTAAGTGAATGAAACATTCAGCCATCTCGTTACCATAACACAAGCATTAGGTTGCTTAGCTTGGGGCTAGATGGCGTTGTGTGATATGTCCAAACATATTTATTATTTTTATTATTATTTATTTATTATTCAACACACGTACAACGTGTTAACAAAGTTTTTTTTGTGACTATAAATTGTAATAACTTTGACCGAGTAGACCAATTTTAATATGACTATTACTGTATTTATAACCTTTAAATCTCTTAAAAATAAGTACATAAAAATATCAATATTACATGTGAATTTTAAAATCATTCCCTGTTTTACCCCCTTGAAAAAACGCTGAAACGCGTAATTCTTTATGCCTAACTTAACCCAAAAAAAAAACCCAAATGCTAGGTTTCCCTTACAAACTTTTATCCCCTATATCACCCCCTCTAGGATTATTTTTAAAACAAAAAGTAGCCTATGTCTTTTCCTAGGATGCCATCTATCTTTTTGGCAAATTTTATTGAAATCCGCTCAATGGTTTAGGCGTGAAAAGGTAACTTAAGACAGAGTTACTTTCGAATTGAATTTATCAAAATCCTATTTAAGCGGACGTCTTCATCATAGTAGCTCCAATCTTTAATTTCAGTTCAATCAGTCGAAAATCTAAGAAGATTTATACAAACTTTCATCCCCTATTTTATCCCCTTGGGGGTAGAATTTATCAAAATCCTTTCTTAGGGGATGCTTACGTCATAGTAGCTATATGCATGCAAAGTCCCAGCCCGGTTGGTTTAAAATTTACAAAGTTTCATACAAACTTTCATTCCCTATTTTATCCCCTTGGGGGTAGAATTTATCAAAATCCTTTCTGAGCGGATGCCTACGTTATAACATCTACCTGCATGCCAAATTTCAGCCCGATCGGTTTAAAATTGACAAAGCTTCATACAAACTTTCATCCCCTATTTTATCCCCTTTGGGGGTAGAACTTATCAAAATCCTTTCTTAGCGGATGCCTACGTCATAATATCTACCTGCATGCCAAATTTCATCCCGATCGGTTTAAAATTGACAAAGCTTCATACTAACTTTCATCCCCTATTTTATCCCCTTGGGGGTAGAAATTAACAAAATCCATTCTTAGCAAATGCCTACGTCATAACATCTACCTGCATGCCAAATTTCAGCCCGATCGGTTTAAAATTGACAAAGTTTCATACAAACTTTCATCCCCTATTTTATCCCCTTGGGGGTAGAAATTAACAAAATCCATTCTTAGTGGATGCCTACGTCATAATATCTACCTGCATGCCAAATTTCATCCCGATCGGTTTAAAATTGACAAAGCTTCATACTAACTTTCATCCCCTATTTTATCCCCTTGGGGGTAGAAATTAACAAAATCCATTCTTAGCGAATGCCTACGTCATAACATCTACCTGCATGCCAAATTTCAGCCCGATCGGTTTAAAATTGACAAAGTTTCATACAAACTTTCATCCCCTATTTTATCCCCTTGGGGGTAGAACTTATCAAAATCCTTTCTTAGCGGATGCCTACGTCATAACATCTACCTGCATGCCAAATTTCAGCCCGATCGGTTTAAAATTGACAAAGTTTCATACAAACTTTCATCCCCTATTTTATCCCCTTGGGGGTAGAACTTATCAAAATCCTTTCTTAGCGGATGCCTACGTCATAACATCTACCTGCATGCCAAATTTCAGCCCGATCCCTCCAGTGGTTTGGGCTGTGCGTTGATAGATCACTATGTCAGTCAGTCACCTTTGAGTTTTATATATTTTGATGTGTGTTATATTGGTTTCAATATTTTGTAGCATTATTATTATATTATTCAGCCTATTGGACAACCTAAATGGTTAAGTATAGATACGTAGTTAGGTACTTCGTTAGGAATAAGCACTACATCTATGATAATATTAACACTCCTATTTGAAAATATTGTAAAAGCCAATTATTTTTAAAAGTGTAGGTAACCGTGGAGTTTCTTGCTGGCTCGTCTCTATAGGAAACGACCAATTGGAACCGTGCACCTTTAGCTTCTGACGCTAGAAGCTAAAGGTGCACGGTTCCAATTGGTCGTTTTGATTTATTTTGATTTTAATCAAAATATTTTGTTTCACATAAACCTACGTTTATGTAAAATAAAGTATATTGATTTTTAAAAAAAAATTAAAATATTTTATTTCACATAAACCTACGTTTATGTGAAATAAAATATTTTGATTTGATTTGAATATTTTATTTAATCTTCGGAACTACTGATCTGATTCCGAATATTCTTTCACTAATGGGTAGGTATAGTAATACCACAGTCTATACAATACATCATACAGTCGTCCGACGAAGCCCGAGTTGCATACGAAGTTTGGCGAACTACGTAAGCAGCTCGGGCTCTCGTCGGACGACTGTATGATATATGACTGTGGTAATACCGAGTGTAATATTTTTTATATATTTTATAATAAAACAAGAAATTTTAACCAGACGAAGTCGCATGCAGAATCTAGCCATTTAGAAATGGACTAGAAGAGATAACATAAAGAAATGAAAAGGAATGAATCTCAAACTTGCAAATTCTTTAAAAAACTTAAACTTGAACTAACAAGCCATGTAAACCATAACCACTAAGCAGACTTATTTATTTATTGAAGAACATCAACAGCTTATACATTCAACATTGGTTTACAAAAGTATAGGAAAGTTTTTACTGCTAATACTTATAGGTACACAAATATGTTTTATTTATTTGTTAACTTACATTATATCTATAATACAGGTGTATATGACATTTAAAGGGACATTGGGTAGAAGCTGCGTATAAACTAACTTTTAACTTGAGGAAAAATAATTATTTAATATTAAAATGATTGTGATAAGCCTACTTAATATAAATTATAAGAATAATATGATATAATATAAAATGTACGGAACTGTATAACTGTAATATTGAATCAGAATCAGAATCAGAACGCTTTATTTGTAAACATAGGTCAAATTACAATAGTGGGCGAGATGTTACAGATAGGTACTCGTAGATCCTCTATGTTTTGCCCAGAGGCGTACAAATATATTTAATTAACATTGTCGAAGTTTTTACTTTTAACACTTCACATTAGTAATAAAATCAATATTTATTGTTACATACATATCAATACAAATTGAAAATAGAATCAATTGAGTATAGACCTATATTTAAAAAAAAATTATCAAACAATCAATCTGCCTAGCATTTTCCCAACTATGTTAGGGTCGGCTTCCAGTCTAACCGGATGCAGCTGAATACCAGTATTTTATATGGAGCGACTGCCTATCTGACCTCCACAACCCAGTAACTGGGTAATACGATACCCCTTGGTAAGACTGGTTGTCAGACTGTCGGGCTTCTGACGACCCGTATCGACTGTTAAAGATCCACAAATGACAGCCGGGACCAACGGCTTAACGTGCTTTCCGAGGCACAGAGGAGTCTTGGTATGTAAAGATGGTCACACATCCACGGATAACCCTGGCAAGCGTAGCTTAACCTGATGGATCGACCCGTGCGGCTGTTATTACTTAGCCACAAGCTCCTCCTTAAAAAAAAAAAATTATATCCATTTAAATTGCAATGCCATAACAGGCAACTAAGTTCTAAGAACCTACCTATTGTTAACATCTTCAAAAGTGTACACTTAGTTCCCAATAAAGAATCAATCTGCCTAGCCTTTTCCCAACTATGTTGGGGTCGGCTTCCAGTCTAACCGGATGCAGCTGAATACCAGTATTTTACATGGAGTGACTGCCTATCTGACGTCCACAACCCAGTAACTGGGTAATACGATACCTCTTGGTAAGACTGGTTGTCAGACTTTCGGGCTTCTAACAACTCGTAACGACTGTCAAAGATCCACGAATGACAACCGGGACCAACGGCTTAACGTGCTTTCCGAGGCACGGACCAATAAAGAATAGACCAAAAAAGAAGTTCCCAATAAAGAATATGAATTTAAATTTATGACACACTTATCATAAAACCAAACCACAAGACAATAATTTCATATATTTTTATTTTTTTAAAACAGTTATCGCATCACATTTTCAAAGAATAAAGTCACATTTTGACTTACAGACTTACGTTTTACACCGCTTGTTTTATTAGGGTCCTCTGTGCCCAGTTAACGGGCGACACCTTTATGAGCTGAGGCTCAAAGGATACTGTTTTATAAGTCGCAGGCTCACAGCTATCCAGTTGAGTCTGAGTCACTTACGTACGTGTGTAAAGTAATTAAAAAGAATTGTGAAGGAAGGTTTTTTTATTGCATATTATGTAATAGGATTAATTTAGAGGGGATCGTGGCTAAATAATAACAGCCACACGGGTCGAACGATGGTTAAGCTACGCTTGCCGTGGTCGGTTCGTGGACCAACAATTACATATCGAGACGACCCTGCGTGTCGCGGAAAGCACGTTAAGCCGTTGGTCCTGGCTGTCATTCGTAGATACTTGACAGCCGTTACGGGTAGTCCGAAGCCCAAACAGTCTGACAACCAGTCTTACCAAGGGGTATCGTGTTACCTAGTAACTGGGTTGTGGAGGTCATGTAGGCAGTCGCTCAATGTAAAATACTGGTATTCAGCTGCAGTGTTGTAGTTGGGAAAAGGCTAGGCAGATGATGAATATGTACTATGGACAAAACTTAAGAATTTTCTTTAGAAGAAATTTTCTTAAGTGAGCAGAAAATATTCCTACGAGAGCGCAGCTAGTGACAAACGAACATTGTGCGATAGTCGTGAGCCGTGCTATGCTATTATCGCCTTTGAGGTGATCATGCGAAACTTTGGCCCATGGTACCTAATACAGTTAATTTGAAATTAAACTTTGAGGCACACAGAAAACTTTGTTTTCTCTTAACTAAAAAACGACTCCTTGCCGGAATCTGTGATTCCCGACAACTACAACGACAACCCTTTAATCTCAGAAGTCGGTGGCAAAAAACGAAAATACATTTAACCAGACACCGACCACCGAAATTAAAGTTATTTTTTACTTTGTAGTGTTGTTTTTGGAAGTCGGTTGGTTTTTTTTTTTTTTTTGTAAAAAGATTTTTTCTATCTCTGTTTACGATTTGAATTCAACAAATCACAAAAAAACCTAGATAGGTAGTTAATTCAGCAAAACTGTCGCATGAAACACCAGCGTAGGTAGGTATATAGCTTTGAGTTGACACTGCATCATAAAGTTCAAATGAAATACGTTTTAAAACATTCACTAGCACGCATGCTACGTTTGTAGTACAGTAGCTTTTACTCGTAGAAATATAATTTATTTTAATAGTATTATTTTTCGTACCCGCTATGTATTTTACGTATATAATTTTCTGTTCAGGAAAATGTTGGAAAAAAATGTTTAAAAATGTTACAAACTGGGACCCTTTAACTGTCAGAGTCGTGCGTAGCAGATCAACATTATGACTTTGCTACATGTTTTATTACTGCCTCTGACCGCGCGTAAGGTTTTTGATTTTCCGGAATGAAAGTATCTTATTTCCTTTCTCCAGGTAATAAGGTGGTTCTATGTGAAATCTTATATAAGATGGTTCTTTAATTTAACCGTAACAACGTATGAAACAACCAAATTATAGCGGACTTTGTACTTAATCATCAACCATTTTGTTAAAACGATATGTAACCAACTAAAGAAATAAACCCAAATAGGGGAAAAGTCCCAAAGTCAAGAACATTACACCTGAATTCCTCCAGGGGTTAGGCAGAGATGCACCTACGCCGCCGGGGTCGACGGGTTGTTCGAAAGAGACCGAGGCCCTGGCTCAGGCAACTGAAGGAACGCGGGTGGGTTTTAGTCAGTAAAAGTCTGACACGAAGAGTCATTTGATGATTTCACACCCACAAAAAAAAAAAGAGGTGCACCTACAACGTGTCGTTTTGCATCTTCGTCAAATTTAAGGTTGTGGTATAGACCATCAAACCGAACAACTTTTTCCATGGCACCAACATCGTAATCGCGAAAAAAATTTCAACTGTCCCATAGAAAACTTCAATACCTACTCGACGCAAATGTATGGGACGGCTGATTATTTTTTCGCGATTACGATGTTGGTGCCATGGAAAAAGTTGTTCGGTTTGATGGTCTATACCACTACCTTAAATTTGACGAGGATGCAAAACGATACGTTATACACCCACATAGTACACCCACGTTTCGCCAGTTATTTTTAAATCTCATCGAGCCTATTGCCATCAACCGGGCACAAATCCAGACTCCGGGCTGCTATTGAGAAATTCGAGATAGAAAAATCCAAAAACACTTTGTCCGACTTTGGAATTGAACCCAGGTCATCATGCTCGGCAGTAGCGCTTGCTATCACTAGACCAGCGTGGCAGGGAAAATAAAGCCAATTAAAATTAAATAAATTACGACCTTTCTCTACACAAAGTTCACAGACCCACTCATATTTCACAAAACATTACAACTGCACTTACGCTGTTTTGCCCCACCGTATCCGGTCCCAACCTCTTCGACATAATTGAATACGTAATACAATTCATAAATAACTTTGTTCTAACTTCGCTAACAACCCTTTGTGGAGCACCTTGGACGATTTACATACAAATCGCATGCACATACTCTCTAATTACTTTTAAAAGTTATAATTAATGAATTATACGTCGGTTTTCGGGATTTTGAGGAATTAAATTGTTGTGGAATTGTGAGGATGGTCTGTGGTGCTCGGGCAGTCGGGCATTTAAGGACGCTGTTACAAATGGGTAGTCAAATCAATACTTTTTTACACAAAAGTATGTTTATTAAAGAAAATGCTTTACATTCTTAAAATGTTTTTTGGCCAAACTGTTGATAGATGTGCATGGTACGATTCTGAACTATAAATATAATTTTAGATTGGTACAGTTTTTCAATAAATGTACCGAAGTGAAAATTTTTACTTCGGTACATTTATTGAGATAATGTACTTATCTAACATTATATTTATAGTTTACAATCTTACCATGCACAACTATCAACAATTCGGCCTAAAAACATTTTAAGAATGCGAAACATTTTATTTAATAAACATACTTTTGTGTAAAAAGTAATGATTTGACTACCCATTTAAATCCCTTTTTTAAATCAATCTAATAATGAGTTGAGTATCGCTAATGATTTCGCAATGGAATTTGAAACTAGTGTGTCTGATATTGTGCCCGGGTGTGATAGACCCTTGTTGAATGAATGCGAATTTATGAAATCCCAAGATAAATCAATATATTTTAAAAAAGCTACTCCTCTTAAAATTATTAAAATCATTAAAAACTTAAATACTAATAAATCAGCTGGATATGACTCAATAAGAATCATGGACATCAAAATGATAGGAGATAAAATTGTGAATGCAATAGTAAAGTTAATTAATGCGAGTATTCAACAAGGCAAATATCCGTCAGAATTAAAAACAGGTATAGTCAGGCCCATTCATAAAAAAGGTAAATTCAATGACCTGGCCAATTATAGACCAATAACGATATTACCTGCCATAAATAAAATAGTCGAAAAATTTATATGCGACCAAATACACAACTTTTATCGGGACAATGACATAATTTCCAAAGCACAGTATGGCTTCCAAAGTAATAAGTCTACAGCTCAGCTACTTTCCAATTTTACTGATGAAGTTAACAACTACCTAAATGACAAGCAGCATGTGATACTCATATTCATTGATTTCAGCAAGGCTTTTGACACACTCGGGCACAATACACTATTAAAAACACTCGAAAACTCGGGTATAAGAGGAAAATTACTCGATTGGTGCAAAGAATACCTTCGTGGACGAAGTTATCGCGTCAAAGTTGGTCCTAGCCTTAGCAGACCTGTGAACGTGACAAAAGGCACAGCCCAAGGTTCAGTGTCTGGTCCACTCCACTATCTAGCATACGTTAATGACCTAGAAAATATTATAGCACACTGTTCCCTTTATCAATACGCTGATGATACCTGTATACTATCTGCTAACAAAAATATGAATTTAGCCGCAGAATTTTTGCAAAAGGATTTTACATCTATGACTAAGTGGGCACATGATATGGGACTTGTTCTGAATCCACAAAAAACTAAAGTTATACACGTACATTCAAGTCACATAAGTACCTCCCATCCCTTTCAAATCATAGCTCATAGTCATGATTGTCTGCATAAAAACGTTCCAGACTGTCACTGCTCGCCTATAGAGCAAGTCCCATATCATACCTATCTGGGATTGATAATTGATAACCGATTCAACTGGAGTTACCATGTGGAATCTGTGTGCGGCAAGTTACGTGCGATACTCACCAAATTTTCCATTATAAAACGTAATATACCGTACAGAACCCTCCTTCAAATGTACACAGCTCTTGCTGAGTCCATAATATCTTATGGACTCACCAGTTATGGACGCACATTTAAAACTTACCTAGATAAAATACATAATTTGCAAACACGTTTGTTGAAACTTATAGTACCTAACTATGTAAAAAATAAATACAAAGACAATTACACAGGGTTATTTAAACATTGCAAAGTATTACCTGTTCTAGCGCGAGCTGAATATCTGTTCCTCATAGAACATTTTGATAACAGTGATATTCAAATTCCAGTTAAATTTGAGGTGAACACGCGACAAGCGAAATCAAAATCATTCCAAGTGCCACGCAAAAATAACTTTTATGGCAGGCGTACCGCTTCTTTTCTAATACCCAGTTTACTGAACCAAATACCTGTAGACATTAGAGACTCAATGAATATTAAAAATATAAAGCGTAAGCTTAAAGAACATTGCATCGACTCGATTATAACTTAACTAGTTGAGTTGTAGTCGAGTTGATGTAGTGCTGTTAAACAGCTGTTAATAGCGCGTTGATCAATCTCAGGCCATGGCACGCTAGGACAGACCCCAGAGGTCTAATTGTGTGCTTTGCTATTACACCTAGTTAAGGAACTTGTAATTTATAAAATAAAAAAAAAAATAAAAAAAATTTGTAACAGCGCAGCGTCCTTAAGAGCGCTGTTGCATTTTTTCACCTCTCTCGCTCACACATAACCAAACTTTTAAGAATGTCAAATGAAAGATGCTTTTTTGAAAAATGTAATCAATTGGTGAACTAATAAATTTCTAATTTTATTAGTTAATTATTAAAGTACATTTTCACACAACACAACAATACAACTTTTGGAACGAAGTTCCTTATCGCGCGTTGTGAAAGGGGTCTAGACGGAAAAAATTCTCACGAAAAGTTGTAACGACACTTTTTGCTATAGTAAGCTATTGTAAGCTGTGCGACGTGCGCATGTTTCTCTGTCTGTCTCTCTCTCTCTCTCTCTCTCTTATAGAAAGCAAGCCAGATATAACAAAAAAAAAAAAATAAATAAATAAAAAAAATATTACAATTCTTTCACTAATTAATCGAAAGGAACTTCGTTCCATCCGGGTGTCCCTTGACACCTCTCAACTTTTTTTTTATAAAGATGCGTTTTTGAAAAATGTAAACAATGGGCGAACTAATAAATTTATTAGTTCGCCAACAGATTCCATTTTTCAAAAAATAATCTTTTCATTTAAAACTCTTAATAAGTTATTTCCTAAAAAGGCCGATCTCGACCACATATCATTGTAGAAAAGTGATAAAATGATTCGTTTTAAGAGTCTACTTTTAGCGTAATGACCGGACCGTAGTAAAAATGTATGGGCGGCCTACCGGTACCCCGTCGATTGTGTAATGGGAACGGACTGTCCCATGTAAACGGACACAACTTTAATTAACAAGCGTGTTTTAATTATCTTTCCTGACCTCTTTAGTGAGATCTTTAGTGAGGGTCTGAGAGTCTTAGTCTTAAGTCCGTGTCTTGCTGCGATTAGGTGAAAACTTACTCACTTGAAAACCCAGTAAAGACCTGCGGCTTTTATGAACAAACCAAATTACACTACTCTCGCCTAAGCCAGAAAATGAGTGGATTCTTCTTACATATGTAGGTATTCTACACGACTTTTTTTCATCAAAGGAAAAGGAACGTACGGCTGAATAGTAATACATCTCAAATTGTTACTGGCAAAATTAATTTGTAATGAAATGTTTCGTAAATTAATACACAGCGTTTTGTGGTTTCGCTCGTGCGGCTTGTAATATTAGATTTGGTGTCGTTTGTTCGTGTTTAATTTCTATTAACTCTCTTCCTGTTTACTCTATCGGGTTATTCCTCTCTTAGGGCTGGCCTATTTTGGCTGGCTACATTGATATTCGTCACGCTCACGGTCAATTCTCCACTGCAAAGTTAGTAATTCAATCATTTTTAATGTGATAAAATTAGAAATTAAATATTTACTTTAGAAATTAACTATTAACTATAGTCTTACGTATTTCATATTAATTTCAACTTGATACCTCCACGCGTTCCTATGAAAAAGGGTCTTGACATACTGACAGACAGACAAGCATACAGACAGACCGACAGACGGATAACGAAGTGATCCTAAAAGGTTCCGTTTTTCCTTTTTAAGTACGGAACCCTAAAAAACAAAAACAACAAGGGACACCTGGATGGAACGAAGTTCCTTTCGATTAATTAGTGAAGGAATTGTAATATTTTTTTTTTTATTATTAACAAATATAATGTAATATAAACTTACTCTTTCTATAAGAGAGAGAGAGAGAGAGACAGACAGAGAAACATGCGCACGTCGCACAGCTTACAATAGCTTACTATAGCAAAAAGTGTCGTTACAACTTTTCGTGAGAATTTTTTCCGTCTAGCCCCCTTTCACAACGCGCGATAAGGAACTTCGTTCCAAAAACTTTTGACGGTTGAAACCTAGATGGCTCTGTATTCATACATAATATACTTACAGCGATAGGAACTTTGTTCCAACCGGGTTTCCCACGACACCTCCCGACTATTTTAAATAATCTGGCTCATTGAGTGACGATAGTAGGTATCCAGCAAACTCTGGGTAGTTAACCCCGCTGCAAACATTGCAAACTGGCTAGGCTTTTCACCACGAATTGAGGTTTGGTAGTTGGTAGGGTATGTTGGGGTAAGTTCGGCGCTGGGTTATCCCACGCCACGTAAACGGAGTATATGTCGCAGGCGATTTGTATGATTCTGCTTCTTACAAACGGCGTCGTCCGTTTAAAAAAGCCCGCAGTTGTGAAATATGCCGCAGGCAAAATGTAAATTGCCTTATATATTATAATATATGCCACAACATTTATTTTGATGGACAATTCCAACAATGTTTATAAAATGCCGCTGCACAGTATTTAGTTCTATTTCTAAGGCCTCTGCCTCGAATTTTGCGGGCAGCGGGGCGGCGGCGGCGGCGGCGCGTCTCGCATTGTCCCGCCCCGCTTCCGCACCGCTGTTTTCCAGGTCCAGTCCATTTGTTTTTACGCATAAAATCCTGCCGCTCCCGCGCCGCCGCCGCTGCCGCCCCGCTGCCCGCAAAATTCGAGGCAGCGGCCTCAAGGCTCTCGCCAGCCACTGCCGCGGCACCGCCACCGCTCGCTCGGCTCGCACGCGGTTGGTCACAGTTAACCTAACCCATTTGTTCGGGGTGCTTAGTTACTGCGACCAATTCGGATCGCGCGTGGTTAGTCACAGTTCCGACTGAACTTACAATAGCAATCAATGTCCAAATTATAACAATTGAACGAGTTGCCAATTTTCTTTCGGCATATTTCATAACTGCGAGCGTTTTTAGGCCTCTGCCTCGAATATTGCGGGCAGCGG
Source organism: Cosmia pyralina (assembly GCA_946251885.1). NCBI lineage: Eukaryota > Metazoa > Arthropoda > Insecta > Lepidoptera > Noctuidae > Cosmia > Cosmia pyralina. The sequence goes on from OX276361.1 coordinate 10,745,324, forward strand.
GGCGGCAGCGGCGGCGGCGCGGGAGCAGCAGAATTTTATGCATAAAAACAAATGGACCGGACCTACTAAGTCATGGCTGTTTCCGCAGAGCCACCACTGCTCTGTACATATACTAGGACTTTAATAATATTTGGACTAACTCTGAACCACGTACAAGCAGCGATGATACTCTAATGTTAGCCCCCTGAGATTTGCGGTCCGACTAGAAACACAATCTTCACAACGTATGGCAGACCGGGGACTTGCCATTTATACTAGCTAGGTACTGGGTATATTACGTGAACATAGTAAATTATTTCAAATAAGCTGCAAGTATTTTATTATTTCATATAGAATATCCCGAAAATAACAATTTGTTTCTATACACTGGGTCAAAAGTAGATACCTACTCTATGTCAGTACAATAAAAAAAACATACGTGTCGAATTGAGAACCTCCTCCTTTTTTTTTCGTCGGTTAAAAACAAGAGGCGTCGCGCGTCGTGGGACAGCCGGTTGGAACAAAGTTCCGCTTTTGCACACTTGGCGAAGGAGAGCTAGACCACAGTAAATAAATATACAGTAGGTTATCTAAGGCCGCCCGCCGAGTTATTAGCCTACTCTTGCGTTGATACCCAGGGTTGTCACTTTTACTTTTAGTTAATATTTTCGAACAAGCAGCACTTGATCTAAATTTATAAAATAAAAAGCATATTATGATTGAATATTTTACCAATTTATAAATTTAGTAAAAATAAAAAGCTTTTATTCACATAACATTTATTATACTAAGTTACAAATTTGATACCGAGAAAATTTTTCTCCTGTTTCTGCACGTCCGGAACGCTTTATTATTATTTGTTAATGTAAAGTAAATTCTCATTCTTATGTAAAGTAGTATAATATACATCACCTTACAATAATAAACAAAAAGAACAGACCTCTTAACACATTTTTTTCATACGATAAGCGAAACAAAAACAAGTGTCAAGTGGCCGACCCGAACGCCGGCCAAAAAAATGCGATGTACACACAAGTATATAAGTCGATCGTCAGACTACCGGAACCATATTTGGATTGAACAACACATCAGACAATAGAAAAAATAATAATTTCAAAAGTAATTAATTTGCAATATTAATTATTGTGAAATTGCCCTTATTACAACTATACCTACGCGAAAAATATGTTTACCCAAACGATGTTTCGTACTCAATCCTCTATTTTATAGTAAAACTAGACTTCTTAAAATAAACTTTAGCTCTAAACATAGTATTCAGAAAAATGCGACTCGGCTACGCTCTTAATAAAGCAAATAAACTGTGAAATAAACAATACAATACCATATTTTCTAATAATATTTAAGTATAAGTAGGTACTTACATTTCTGGTTGAGTAGGAAGTATGAAGAATGATAAGTCCGGGTTTGCGAAATCATTATTGAGGCACCCGAAAACACTACAATATTTTTTTCCCCTTTTTGAAGTCATGATACTCGTAATTTACGACAAGTGTCGGCCGCCCGCGCCGGCGAGAGTTGACGAACGCAAGCGGTCATGTAGCGTACGCGCGTGCTCACAGTCGCGCTGCACAGCCCGCACTGCCGCCACCTTATTCCCCCATATATTATGCTAGCGTGTGCGTGAAATCGCGTGCCGACATGGCGCGCGGCGCGCACGCACACATTCAAACCGAGAGCGGCACGTTTGTATGAAGATGTTATACTGTATATATTTACTGTGGCTAGACTACAGTGTTTCATTTTGACCGTCACGACACGACACTTTTGTTACGTACTAACAAAAGTGTATTTTTAGGGTTCCGTACCTCATAAGGAAAAAACGGAACCCTTATGGGATCACTTCGTTGTCCGTCTGTCTGTCAAGACCCTTTTTCTCAGAAATGATTGGAGCTATCAAATTGAAATTAATATCAAATACTTAAGTCTATGATCCCTTGGAGCTCTAAAAAAATCAAGCTTCTAAGTCAACGCAGTAAAAAAATACGACTATTTACTTATGCGACATATTTTGATACTTGTAAATAAATAAAAATCTATTGGGTAAGTACTTCCCGTTGACCTAGAATCATGAAATTTGTCAAGAAGCAAGGTCTCACAGCACAAGGGAAAAGTCTGAAAATCTTTAATTTATAGTTTTATCACATAACATTTCTTTTTTTTTACGTTTATTAACTTACATTTACAGTTGGGAAATTGACCAGGATGTATATCGATGTATGGGAGAACATGTTTTCAACTACAATTTTAAGTTTGTTTTTGGGATAAATTCATTCCAACTACGGAACCCTTCATTGTGCGTGGTCCGACACGCACTTGGCCGGTTTTTTTTAGATCTACCTCTCATTCGCCATCGCCAAGAGTGTGCAACTACGTTCTAAAATACACAGAATTCGGTTAAAAAGTAATTCCATTCACAATCTTAATATTTATGAACCTCAAGCTAAAATCAACAAGCTACTCGTATGTTCTTTAATTATATTATTATTATTATTTAAATTGTCTTTGACATATCTCGGGACCCTGGGGTCCCGGACTTTTGGAAGGCGTACGAGGAGCCGAAGCCAACTCGCAGAGGCCCCTTAGACAATTTTAAATTAAAAGAAGGCACCAGCCGACGATTATCCCTGTATGCACTATGCAATTGCACCCAAGGACAACCCCCGGTTGGTGCAGGACTATTGCAGAACATGGAAACAAAACACATTGGGCCTATGGGTTTGGGTGGCTATAGTGGATTGGTTACCTTGAACTATGGAAGAACTACGTCCCCTGCCTGACCAATGTTATATAATATACACAGATAAATTGGCAGGGGGTGACTTGCACACTCAATAATGGGCCCCGGAAACGGTCGCTAGCACATAGTGACGTAGCGACAAGGGGCAACATGTCCTGAGGTGCTTGAGGAGTGGAGAGGTATTCCACGGCTCTCAGAACAATCCCAGAGCCCGGAATACTTCCTTCCTCCGAGCACGTTTGCTCTTGCGAATCTCCACTCAAGCCGGCCAATGAAGGCAAGAATGAGGTGGGAGCTCTGTTCCCGTCAGTGTTCACTCCAGCCGGCCACTAAAGGCAAGCCAGAGGTGAAGAACAAGACTTCTCCCTGGAAATAGAGTCCGTGGGGTCGCTACTGCCCAACAGCTCGCCACATGCTGCCCTGCGGGTTTTTATTATTATTTATTTTATTTTTTTTGTTTTGCCTCTTTATTCTGTGCTAAATAAATGTGTTTTCTTTCTTTATTTTTTCTTTTCTTTAATTAACTAAGTTAATTTCAATAGGTATCGACTAATTTGACGTGCTCATTGTCTATGACCATTGAATTCCCACCATTATACCTGTCACTTAATAAGTGTTGGATCGACTAGTTCGAAACTTGAATAGTTGCGATTAAATTAATCGAGTCGATTCAATTGAATCGATTCATATCGCCGCATTGAAATTGGTGTTCGATGGCGTAGAACTTTGGAAGGGGATAGATTGCTGCCGTTTTGTTAATTCACCTGTATTGAGTTCCTAGAGGAGTCCAAAGGCAAATGAGGGGAATATAGATGTAGTTCGCGTTTCGTCATTTATAAAGCCAATTTGTGAATAAGTTTCATAGCTTCGGTTTGCCGACTTGGCTCATATAGAATGAACGAATCCGTAAGAGGAAAAATAAAATAAAAATAGCTTTTCTCGGAAACCAGAAACTTTATTAATGATTGGTACTTAGGGGAAAAGTTCGTGCGGAAATACTTCCGTATGGGAAAATAAACTTTGAAATATAGGTAATTAGATACTTAGTTATTAATTAGAACCTACTAACATAATCTAAACGTCTAAACTAAAAAAATCGTGGCTAAGTAATAACAGCCTTTTCCCAACTATGTTGGCTGTTTTCAGTCTAACCGGACGCAGCTGAATACCAGTATTTTACATGAAGCGACTGCATATCTGACCTCCACAACACAGTTACTGGGTAATACGATACCTCTTGGTATGGTCAGAATTTCGGGCTTTTGACGACCCGTAATGACTGTCAAAGATCCACGAATGACCACCGGGACCAAAGGCTTAGCGTGCTTTCCGAGACACTGAGGAATCTCGGTATGTAAAGGGTCGCCCATCCACGGACCAACCGCGGCAGCTGGTCGATCGACCCATGCGGCTGTGCCTACTTAGCCCACAAGCCAAGCAACGCTAGTTCAAAAAGCGTTGGTGCCGGTGTAAATGCAGGACGAGATATTTTCCAATACCTCAATTTTTCGGCTTGGTCTCTCTCACCTCTGATGTCGGTCGGTTCTGTAAAAATCTCGCCGTGAGACTTACCTCGTGTGATCTTGCCGTGAACGTAGGTGAAGTGAACTTGAAGTCAGCTGTCATTCACCTGTTCATTTCATTTCACCTATAACATGGGATTCAATGGAAATAGCAAATGGGACCCATCGTTATTACCTAAAAACTGGGATTCAAAACTGGGATCTAACGAAAATACCTAAATGACTTTTCACGGTGAGATTTTTAACCGACTATAAGAAACCAGAACGGATTATGACAAGAAAACGAGCAGCGTATCGCTGCTTATTCTACACGAAACTAACTTTAAAAATGCACTGCCATGTGCTTATAAACCTTTCTACATCTAAAAACTGCAAATAGGTGGCGTGCCAAGCAACTTCCGGAAATAAAGTATTAAATATTATTCGATTTCCGTTCTCTAACTGGAAACAGTATTTATAGCACCGGAAGTCGGTTGCAGAAAGTCTCAAATAATTAAATAAAACTTTAACAAATCGTTCTGCACCCAATCAAGAAGATTAAGTTACATTACAACAAAAAGCTATATAAAAAGCTAACATTCGGCCTTCCTAATATTAAGTTTGTCCTCAAACTATAAATTAGGTACACAATAACAGCTCTTGGCGCTTGCTTTAAAGCATTAGCTAACGATATTCTCAGAATCTATGAAATAATAAGCTAGTGTCAATTTAGCCCAATAGCACAGGAACCGCTTAAAAGGTAAGATATTACATAATCGTATTTTGTTAATTTCTCATTTTCATTAGCTCATTCCTAATTTTCTGTATTAATTTACCTCCGTCACACATTGCACCGTAAGCTTCACTGATCAAGCTCTCTCACTTACCAGCCACCGTACGACTTCCAATGAGCGACTCATACTATCTTAACATCACATTCTGCACAAGCCACACATTGCACCGCAAGCTTCACTGGTCAAGCTCTCTCACTTACCAGCCACTGTACGACTTCCAATGAGCGACTCATACTATCTTAACATCACATTCTGCACAAGCCACACATTGCACCGCAAGCTTCACTGGTCAAGCTCTCTCACTTACCAGCCACTGTACGACTTCCAATGAGTGACATCATATTCTGCACATGCCAAACATTGCACCGCAAGCTTCACTGGTCAAGCACTCTCACTTGCCAGCCCACTGTACGACTTCCAATGAATGGCCTATAATATCACAACATCACATTCTGGTCAAGCTCTCTCACTTACCAGCCACTGTACAACTTCCAATGAGTGACATATTCTGCACATACCAAACATTGCACCGCAAGCTTCCTGGTCAAGCACTCTCACTTGCCAGCCCACTGTACGACTTCCAATGAATGGCCTATAATATCACAACATCACATTCTGGTCAAGCTCTCTCACTTACCAGCCACTGTACAACTTCCAATGAGTGACATATTCTGCACATACCAAACATTGCACCGCAAGCTTCCTGGTCAAGCACTCTCACTTGCCAGCCCACTGTACGACTTCCAATGAATGGCCTATAATATCACAACATCACATTCTGGTCAAGCTCTCTCACTTACCAGCCACTGTACAACTTCCAATGAGTGACATATTCTGCACATGCCAAACATTGCACCGCAAGCTTCCTGGTCAAGCACTCTCACTTGCCAGCCCACTGTACGACTTCCAATGAATGGCCTATAATATCACAACATCACATTCTGGTCAAGCTCTCTCACTTACCAGCCACTGTACAACTTCCAATGAGTGACATATTCTGCACATACCAAACATTGCACCGCAAGCTTCCTGGTCAAGCACTCTCACTTGCCAGCCCACTGTACGACTTCCAATGAATGGCCTTTAATATCACAACATCACATTCTGCACATGCCACACATTGCACCGCAAGTTTCACTGGTCAAGCTCTCTCACCTACCAGCCACTGTACGACTGTTAGAGTTTGAATGTCTTTTATCCTTTCGTCGTTTTGAATGTCTCTCTCTATACGAATATTCACTTGTTTCACTTGATGAAGAGTCACTACTCACACCACGAGTGCATTTAGGCATAATAAAGTTCACCACAGAAGCACACCTTTCAGTTTACAAAAATATTTGTTTTAACGCTCACAAAGAAACGATAGGAATAAAAATATATTGATTTAAATTAAACACTTGGTAATTCTTAGTTCACTTGCACTCTTAGGTACTAGCCCACTTCTGATATAAGAAACCAGAACGGATTATGACAAGAAAACGAGCAGCGTATCGTTATCGCTGCTTATTCTACACGAAACTAACTTTAAAAATCCACTGCCATGTGCTTAATGCTGCATGCACTGCCATCTACATCTAAAAACTGCAAATAGGTGGCGTGCCAAGCAACTTCCGGAAATAAAGTATTAAATATTATTCGATTTCCGTTCTCTAACTGGAAACAGTATTTATAGCACCGGAAGTCGGTTGCAGAAAGTCTCAAATAATTAAATAAAACTTTAACAAATCGATCTGCACCCAATCAAGAAGATTAAGTTACATTACAACAAAAAGCTATATAAAAAGCTAACACGACGAAAAATAAGGAGGAGGTTCTCAATTCGACACGTATGTTTTTTTTTTTTTTTTTTATGTATGACCACGCATAACTTTTTACAGAGTCGTCCTATTTGAAAAAAAAAAATTGTTTCGAGAGGGTATACATCTAAGTTGGTCCCATATAAAATTGATTACCTTTGCTGGGGTAGTTTTTCAGTTAGCTTCACTAATACGTATTTTTTCCCCACTTTTATATGGATGATGTTCTAGTTTGTTTTGCAGGTAGTGGTATTAGAATTTGTGTGGGGTAGGTACCACAACTAAAAAGTGAAAAATAAAAACTTTTTTACAAAAAATACAACCGACTTCCAAAAACAACACTACAATAACTTTAATTTCGGAAGTCGGTGGCAAAAAACTAAAATACATTTAACCAGACACCGACTTCCGAAATTAAAGTTATTTTTTACTTTGTAGTGTTGTTTTTGGAAGTCGGTTGTATTTTTTTGTAAAAAAGTTTTTATATCTAGGCAGCTCAACATTTCCTCCAAATATGATATAAGTTATAAACACGGCCATTAATCTCGATTTAATATAATCGTAACGGTCAAACATCGCCCAGACACAATTACTTAGGGCTAATTTTCAATAGACAGATGACTTTTATCTGAACAATAAATATGACAGTTTGACATATTTTCTATACAAAACCTGTTAAACCGCCATATTTTCCATAAATAAAAGTTATCTAACGATTGAAAAATTAGCCCATAATAAGACTTAAGTTTTTTTAACCAAAATAATCATTGAGTACGTATCTTTAATATATCCAAAAAAGTTAGTTATCTAAAATCTTCTGTCGGAGTTCAAAGTTGTCGGCTTGCTCGATAGATGGCGTTGGCGTCGAATTAGATCTCGCTATGGTTTCGTTACCGCGCCGCACATATAAGGGTCGAAGTTTCGGTCTTTATTGAGTCTTATCTCACTATAATTATGTGAATGGATATTATTGAAAAGATCGGACTTTTGAGTAAGTTCGATCTTGTATTGTATGTTCGTTTGTTGTTGTGGTGCGTGTCACTCACTACTATCTATTTAGTCTGTCTTGTCTTGCCTTCTTATTTTATGAAATTTTGAATTACCAAAAATCCCAAAATCTCGCCTTTGAATCGTAATTTTTTTTTGTTTTTGGTTGTAATAGAACAAAAAAAAATACAACTGACTCCCAAAAAAACACTACAAAGTGAAAAATAACTTTAATTTCGGAAGTCGGTGTCATTGGTTTTTTTTGTTTAATTTTTTGCCACCGGCTTCCGAAATTAAAGTTATTTTTCACTTTGTAGTGTTTTTTTTGGGAGTCGGTTGTATTTTTTTTTGTAAAAAGTTTTTTACAGAATACAAATAAACAAACAAAAAAATAGTTTATTCTTAAGTAGGTACTAAGTACCTGTAACATAATAATAACAACATAATCAGCCTATAATGTTCCCACTGCTGGGACACCAGGCCTCCTCTCTCCGAGAGGGAGTGGGCTGTAATCTACCAGCGGGCCCAGTGCGGGTTGATAGATGCCACATGTCTTTGAATTTTCGGTTCTAGGACATGCCGCATGCCGTTTCCTTAAAACTTTTTTACAAAAAAATACAACCGACTTCCAAAAACAAAGTGAAAAATAACTAATTTCGGAAGTCGGTGTCTGATTAAATGTAGTTTCGTTTTTGCCACCGACTTCCGAAATTAAAGTTATTTTTCACTTTGTAGTGTTGTTTTTGGAAGTCGGTTGTATTTTTTTGTAAAAAAGTTTTTATTTTCACTTTTTAGTGGTTCACATGTGCTTACCCCTTCACAGCGTACCGGCGTGATGTTATGTTATGAACTGGTGTAAACAATATTCAGACATGAGATTTCCAGCAATCCCAGTCCATTTGCTATCATTTATTGAGGAGTTCCGTTGCCTATCTCAGAAGTTCTTCATCAGATCGTCAATTCTCGTATTTTTAACAACGTTCGCAATCTCATCTCAGTCTCAATCTGTCAAAAATTGCACAGCGTTTACCTACATTTTTGACATTTGATTGTCGCTGGCATGAGATTGCGACTTGAATTTGAACGTTTTTAGGTACGAGAATTGGTCTTCAGATCTTCACTAAATTGAAATGGGACCACTCCGAGAAAGTAGGTACTCTTCCAAAAACTATCCTAATCGCTTCAAGTGTGCCTATAAAATTGGAAGAGTTCTATCTATTTCTCCAGGATCCCATCATCAGATCCTGACTGGATGATCATGGGACTACCTGGGAAGTATACCCTTTCAAACAAAAAAAATAATAATCCAAATCGGTCCAGCCATGTTCGAGTAATCGGGGAACATACCTACATAAAAAAAAAGGTTCCGACGAATTGAGAACCTCCTCCTTTTTGAAGTCGGTTAAAAATGTCTTCCTTCACCGTTTTGAGAGCAGTAGTGATGAAATTATTTACAGAAAGTAAAGCGCTTGCCTGGGTTCGAACCCACGAGCTACAACTCGTAAGTCGGGGCCGTTACCACTGGGCCACCACTGCAGTGCTATTCTGTAAACATCTCACCGTGATATCTTAGGTGAAGTGAGCGTGAAGTGTGCCGTCATTCCACCTGATGCTAGGGGTTGACACTATTGACAGTTCACTTTAAGATCACTTCACCTAAGTTTTCACGGTGAGATTTTTACAGAATAGACCGGCTGCTCTGAATATGGTGGCCCAGTGGTAACGCCCCGATAAGTATATTGTCTGTTATTACAGACTAGCACTTCCCGCGCGGCTTCGCCTGCGTGATTTCGGAAAATATCCCACGGGAACAAAAACCTTTCCTTATTCCTTGTCTGCGTAATAAAGGGAACTTCTGTGCAAAATTTCAGCTTTCTAGATCCAAGGGCTTGTGCTGAGCATTGATGAGTCAGTCAGTCATCATCTGCCTAGCCTCTTCCCAACTATGTTGGGGGTCGGCTTCCAGTCTAACCGGATGCAGCTGAATACCAGTATTTTACATGGAGCGACTGCCTATCTGACCTCCACAACCCAGTAACTGGGTAATACGATAACCCTTGGTAAGACTGGCGACACGAATGACAGCTGGGATCAACGGCTTAACGTCCTTTCCGAGGCACGGAGGAGTCTCAGTATGTAAAGATGGTCATCCATCCACGGACCAACCCCGGCAAGCATAGCTTAACCTGGTCGATCGACCCATGCGGGTGTAATTACTTAGCCACGAGCTCCTGAGTCAGTCAGTCAGTCAGGACTTCTCTTTTTATATAAATAAATGTCAGTAGGCAGCTGTAAACACCACACACTATGAGTGTCAATTAATTTTAACACACACATTAACACTTTAACAAAATACTTAATTTACCAGAACATTAAAATTAAATGGTGTGATAGAAACAAAGTACATAACAAGTTGATAACACGTTAAGTTGATAATAAGTTAATCATTGCTTAATGAAGTGTAATGAGTTAGCATATCAAGTTGTGCTTGTGGCTTAACTTGAAAGTTGATACGGTACAACTTTAAGCTAAGATTTAAGCACGCGTCGGTGGACAATGGCGGGTTAAGTCATAGACGATTGGCGATTTTACTAATGATAGGTACTCTCATCATCATCTGCCTAGCCTTTTCCCAACTATTTTAGGGTCCGTTTCCACTTTTACCGGATGTATTTTACATGGAACGACTGCCTATCTGTCCTTCACAACCTAGTTACTGGTTAATACGATACCCCTTGCTAAGACTAGTTGTCAGACTTTCGGGCTTCTGACATCCCATAACGACTGTCAAAGATCCACGAATGACAGCCGGACCAACGGCTCCGTGCTTTCCGAGGCACGAATGATACTTTAACAATATCAAAGCCTTATATTTTGCTAATTTAAGGCTAGCAATCTTAAAAGTAGATGTACTGACTACTCTAGCCGACGATGCAAATGAATGTAAATTTTTTCAGCATATTGTATTGTTATGCTAAGTAATATAATTTTCGGCATTTGGGCTATCAATATTATCTAAGCTGATAAACAAATCTTGGATTATACTCTACCTGAATCTCATCTAAAATTCGGCGCTTAATAAAGAAGGATGGCTGTAGAAAAGAGAAAAGATAGTGTCCAATCAATCTGCCTAGCCTTTTCCCAACTATGTTGGGGTCGGCTTCCAGTCTAACCGGATGCAGCTGAATACCATTATTTTACATGGAGCGACTGCCTATCTGACCTCCACAACCCATTAACTGGGTAATACGATACCCCTTGGTAAGACTGATTGTCAGACTTTCGGGCTTCTGACGACCCGTAACGACTGTCAAAGATCTACGAATGACAGCCGGGACCAACGGTTTAACGTGCTATCCGAGGCACGGAGAAGTCTCGGTATGTAATGATGGTCACCCATCCACGGACCAACCCCGGCAAGCGTAGCTTAACCTGATGGATCGACCCGTGCGGCTGTTATTACTTGGCCACGAGCTCCTCCTTAAAAGATAGTGTCCATATTAGTTTAATTCGTAAAGCAGGATCCCTGGCTGGATTTACTGTTAATACATGAATACACACATAGTGTGCGAATTTTTTAATACTGAAGCGGGATTTACATTTCAACAATATTAATAAAATTAATTTCACAAAAGTAGTTTCGTAACCGTGCAACTTGTTTCGGATAATAATTAGCGCCTTTTTCACCACCTCCGATTAATTTCCTATTAACTTACTTGGCAGATAATTTCATACAAATTCTGTTCCATTTTTGAATTTATCCGGTGAGTAGGTAGTGGCTACTCGGACATCGTGAAATAGGCTCTTAGTGTCGTGAAATCTATACCAGTAGGTATCACCGAAATCATGGCGCCGTCAGCATCAAAGCTTTATTTTGCAATGTACCCAGGATACGGCGATAATTTTGTGTTTTAAAATTCCCTAAAAGCAAAAGTTTATAGTTAAATCATTTGGATTTTCCATACCTATGTGTTATTTGACTATATTGTCTACTTCTGTACTAAAACTGAAACATAATTTACTTGATATTTTTTCGATAGAAAAAAATTCCAAAGTAGCACCGTCTAGTTTCTGTTTTATACGATTATACGTAAACAGTTCCTTATTGTGCAGTCAAATTTGCTATAAACCGGAAGGTATTTAAATATGTTAAGAACTTACTAAGTTAAAAATTGATTTAAGCACAGCATTTTGTCATAAAACGAATGAATTCCGGTGCGCGCCATAACGCCATTTCACATAGGTAGGTACACACCGAGCTAAACCACGCTTCGATGTAGGGCCTTATCATACAAAATTAAATGTGCTATCGCGACACTCGTTTCACGTCGTATTTTGATAGTGAAATTAGTTGCGCGACATTACTTTCGCTTGGCACTAAAGTATTTAGATTTCATGAAATTAATGCATGCTTAATGAAATTAGCATTGGCTCCGTACGGAATTTCATACAAATTTTCAAGTCCTTTTTTATCGAAATGAATGAACCGATTTTAATGAAACTTCATATGTATAAGCAGGATACATAGGTCTAAAAAGTTAGTTAAGAACATTTTCGAAAAATAGTGTTACAGCTAAATTCGACCGATTTTAAATATTCCATAGAAACAGAGATTTCCAATTATCTTTTTTTTAATAAGACATTTCGAAAATTTTCTTAACTAACTTTTTAGACCTATGTATCCTGCTTATGCGTATGAAGTTTCATTAAAATCGGTTCATTCATTTCGATAAAAAAGGACTTGAAAGTTTGCATAAAATGCCGTACGGAGCCAATGCTCTTCAGGTCATAGCATACATATCAACTCGGAAAGGATCGTCACCGTATCGCCTTTTAGCGCCTTTTGTCCCGAGACGAGGCGATTACATTACTATTCCGATTAGTGTGCGTTGAGTAGAGAGTTTCATACAAAGAATACTGCACGGCTAGAGTTGATAATGGCGCCGATTCTCTTGTGAACGCACTAAACTAAAATTAGAGAATCGCTATCTTTTACTAACAGGCAGCGCGAGAAAAGGACAGCTATAGCTATGAACTAAGTTGGAGATGTCAAACTAGTTCACGCCTTGCGCTTCACCGTGTTTTTTAGTCGACATGTTTTTACGTGTCGTCTAAATGTCTATGGAAAAATTATTTCGAACTAATTTGACAGCTCTAATTTACTTCCGTCCCTTTCTTGTCATAATAGAGAGAAAAAGTTAGCAATAGCCTAAATTAAGTTTAGTTTGTGCACAACAGAATCGGCACGAATGTGTGCCTTTACACGTGAAATTTTTAATGAAGTTAACTAATTTCGTAAGATCCGGCTTTTGGTACAATAATAGCGAATCTACTTGAATGGCGTGCGTGTTGGATATGTCTACATCCAGCAGTGGACTGCTGCAGGCTGAAGATGGACGAAAGTACAATAATCCGCTGCTCGCTTCTCCCTCACACGGCAGCCCACAGGAAACTCCCCGATGTTATGATTAATAATTCAAGAGGGACGTAACATACCTATCTTAATCTCACATAACGAAATAAACTTGAACAGCTCAAGTTATTTGTTATCGTAGCATTACATACTTAGTTCGAACTTAGGTGCGGCTTCTCAACACTAAGTATTTACATTATTAACTTGGCCGTTAAGTTACGTTCAGGAATTTAATTAAACCTTTTTGGGAGTTTCTTTTTTGAGGGTTGACTTTGTGGTCGTGTTAGTGGGTTGGTAAAGATTTAAAGAATGAATAATGGTAGGTAGATACCTACAGCACCCTAATTGCGTAACACATTATCAATCGGAGTTGGTTTCATTTTGACAGTTCAACAACATTCATTGCGTTGTTTACGTTGTCGAGCAGATTTTTTTTCGAACATACATATTAACCTCTCAAACGCAAATTATTTACTAATTTTTAAACCCAAACCCCCAGGGGGGGGGGGGGGGGGGGTTAGTTGCGAACCCCATAGGTTTTTTTTTAGGTTAGATTTAGACAGACATGTGGGCAGAAGATGGGTTTCGTGCAATGAAAACACACTGGGTGCGATACACGGTGTTTAAAATCACAATCTAACACAATCACTAAGCACAACGAATCGAATACAGTTCCGTGGCGTACCAACCCCGATGTTGCCTCGATGCGATCCGACACTAGACTGTTCTGCTCGCCATGAGGTTAGAACATCACGACTCTGTAGAAGCGCGCTGTAGGCGTGGGCACCACACGTGATGTCGCCAGTGGCGCACCTGCGATTCGTTACGCGTCCGTACTATTGACCGGATCCGACATTATAATATATAAGCTTATATACCTATTATCTAAAGGGTTTTCCTTTATGCACACACGGGGTGTAGTTGGCCTTTGAGGGGTGCAATGGATTAGCAATTTGTTTCAAAATGATTCAAACTCCGATTGTTAATAATGTTACGCAATAAGGGGGCAGGTAGCATTGCTCCTCCTCCAATCGAATTCGATTAGAAATAGATGCTTTGTTAATTTCAGCAATAGCCTGTGTATTTTACTTCAAACGTTTTTCTTATTCATAACATGTGTATGTTGGATGTTTCTTGAGTATATTAGTACTTCAAATGACCGAAGTGTCTTTGTTTGGCGTTGTGCGGAGTCTGGGATTCAGTATGGTGTCCATGGAGCGAGAGTGATCGTTCAGACATGATCGTGGTGACATACTGGCCTATTAATTAGTATAGTATTAGTAATTGACTCTGTAATAATGAACTGTGTGGAATTTAAAGGACTGCTATTTCTCTCGTTTACCCGTATCCCAATTCTGCGAAATTACGATCCTATGTTGAGCATCCGGACATATAAAATAGTAATGAAGAATGTTTGTCCCTTTGTATGGATGTATGTTCCGGATTGGCGCAAAAACGGCTGAACGTTAGTTTATAGCCTGGATTAACATATTGAGTATATTCAATCTGCCTAGCCTTTTCCCAACTATGTTGGGGTCGGCTTCCAGTCTAACTGGATGCAGCTGAATACCAGTATTTTACATGGAGCGATTGCCTATCTGACCTCCACAACCCAGTGACTAGGTAATACGATACCCCTTGGTAAGACTGGTTGTCAGACTTTCGGGCTTCTGACGACCCGTAACGACTGTCAAAGATCCACGAATGACAGCCGGGACCAACGGCTTAACGTGCTTTCCGAGGCACGGAGGAGTCTCGGTATGTAAAGATGGTCACCCATCCACTGACCAACCTCGGCAAGCGTAGCTTAGCCTGGTGTATCGACCCGTGCAGCTGTTATTACTAATTATCATATTGAGTATCAACTTTTAATTCCGGTAGTAGGTACCTATAATAAGTTCCCGTGGGATATTTTCCGTCATTCACGCGGGTGAAGCCGCGGAAAATGCTAGTGTAGTTAATAAGCTTTTGGTGTGAATGTGACATCCTCGCTTTATAACCAAGGAGATAGATACTTCCGAGCTAAGTTTTTATCATTTATGCTAAGCGTTATAAGGTTGACTGCAAATCTCGTATTCCTCCTCATCGTTCCTTATCAGAACGTTACTCCTGTTTTTTTTAGAACTTGATACCATCTTAATGCTTTCTACTGGTGGAATAGAATAGAATAGAATACTCTTTATTACAGTGGATTGTAGATTACAGCTGACGGCCCACTCCCTCTCACCAGAGAGAAGGCCTGTATCCCAACAGTGGGAACATTATAGGCTGATTATGCTATGCTATGCTGCTGCTTCCGTCTCTAAGATAAGAATAATCTATCTGCCTAATAAAATACTAAAAAGTCCCGTCAAATACCGCCACACACGATACATATTTGAACTCGTCTCGATCGTGGATCGCTGCCTATTTGACTAACAAATTCTCCCATTGTTTGTCTCGCATCAATTGTTTGCCCCACTCGTTAAAACGGAATGCTATTGCTTCCATTTTTTTTTTCATAAAAAGTTTTACGTGCCCCTAAAATTAAGTAACAGTTGTGACCTTTTTGGAGTTATTTTATGTGAAGTTGGAAAGGTTATTGTATGAATTAGGTTTTTCTATTTGGCTTGAATGCGAAGTACTAGACTTTTATTAATAAAAAGGGAACTACTCGATTTATGGTGGACAAAAATTTGAGTTCTTCACCCTTCCTGCTCAGCTCATGTGCAACTTACTTTAGTACAAAATCCGAGCAGTTTTGGATTCACTATTTTTTGCCGCGTTAAAGCATCTGTCCAACCATTTATTTTACTTTAGCGTCAATGAAGTAGGTAGGTTTTGCATTTTCCGTCTATGGTTGCCTGTCAATAAATAAGGAACTTCATAGCGTCCATGAAGTATTGCATTTTTTCGTCTATGGTGCCTGTTAATAAATAAGGAACTTCATAGCGTCCATGAAGTATTGCATTTCTTCGTCTATGGTTGCCTGTCAATAACTAAGGAACTTCATAGCGTCCATGAAGTATTGCATTTCTTCGTCTATGATTGCCTGTCAATAAATAAGGAACTTCATAGCGTCTATGAAGTATTGCATTTTTCCGTCTATGGTTGCCGGTAAATAAATAAGGAACTTCATAGCGTCCATGAAGTATTGCATTTTTTTGTCTATGGTTGCCGGTCAATAAATAAGGAACTTCATAGCGTCCATGAAGTATTGCATTATTTCGTCTATGGTTGCCCGTCAATAAATAAGGAACTTCATAGCGTCCATGAAGTATTGCTTTTTTCGTCAATGGTTGCCTGTCAATAAATAAGGAACTTAATAGAGTCCACGAAGTACCTATTGCATTTTTTCGTCTATGGTTGCCTGTCAATAAATAACTTCATAAGCGTGCTTATGTGAAAAGTAAAATACTCGTAAATGGTTGGAAAGAGAATAGGGCATGATCAAATTGCCAAAGACTATACCTACCTATTTCTGTCTATTAATATTATCCCATGTTTAATTCCTTTATCTTGGCTTTGAGTAAAAAAACATGCTAAAGCATAATTTCTAAGAAATCAAAGCCAGTTGAACTCACTCGTTAGCACGGCCGTTATGCAGTTTCACGGTCATAAAACTGCTAAGTAATTACCATGTTCTTTTGTCGGCTCTGGGAAGAATTCCTTTTATGCCTTTCTCACTAACACTAGGCGACATCTAAATAAATGCGTAAACACAAGCTCGTTGTTGGATTATCAACTTTCGACGCCGAGTCGAGCGACGAGAATCGTGCTTTTATAGTATTTAATATATTTAGGGCATAGCCTTCGAAACAGACCTTTATTCTCGTAGTCGAAGTTAGGTAGACTTGTATTTAGTGGACACCCATGGATTTGGCAATTTAAACCAGGCGCGGATCTAGGTTTTCCCACAAGTAGGGGGGGAAATGGGGGGTGAAGAATTTTTCAAACCGTGAACGCCGTTTTAAAAAATTCATCGGCTCCTATTTTCTGTAAACTCAACAATGTGCCCTTTTTGGAGGATGTCAACGACTTATCTCTAACTTACTATTACAAAACTACCTAATTTAGAGTTTTAGACTCCGGTTAAAGCCCAGGCGGGCAACTGCACCCGTTACCCCCCCAACCCTCTTATCCGCGCCTGATTTAAACGGAAGATCCAATTTTGGACTTCTACTGAGAATGCTATTAGGAAAGTCACGTCTAGTGTTTGTGGGGATCTGACCAGCGGGGTAGTTGCGTAACACACTTACAGTAGCAATGGCTTTCATTTTGACAGTTCAACAACATTCATTGCTTTTTAAGTTGTCGAACAGACAAATTTTTCGAACGTAATATATGAAGCAACGGATTAGCAATATGGTTCAAAATCATTCAGATTGTTAAAAAAAAGGAGGAGGTTCTCAACTCCAAAAGAAGGTTTTTTTTCTAAGTGATTAGTTATTTTACTATTGTATCTCTAAGTGCCTACCTACCTATATATTACAATAGTGTTAGAAGTTGTTATAAGATAAGATAGGATAAGATAAATTATGATATAAGTATATTTATTTGTCAAAAACACGTGGAACGATTAAAAAAAAAATTAAGTTTCAACATGTTTTGCCTAGAAAGGCGTACAAATACAATAATAATATAATTCAAAGTCCGTTTAATAAAGTTACGTTGTGTTAAAAAAAATAATCTAATGTCTAAAGTACATCTACCTACGTACCCATCATCACGTACCTACGTTATCTTATCACTTATGTAGTTAATTAAAAATTCTGTTATCTGTATAAAGTGGAGTTATTTCAGTTATTTTTTTTTTCAGAATAACTTCAGAAATACTTTTTAGTTTTTTACACGTAGATAAATAGAACCATTTAAAAATAGGTTAGTACAGTCAGCAACAAAAGTAGATTTAACACTTGCATTTTTTTAATCTTAATTATTAAGCGAAACATTTAATTCAAATCGGAACAGAAGTACTTAAAATTATAACAGTTAAACGAAAAAAGTTTATCGAATCATTTTGTGTTAATTAATTTACATGATGTCAAAAAGTAGCAGTGTTAACCGACGTCTGTTGCTGACCGTACCAACCAAGCCACATTATCGCGTATGACCACTAACATAACATTTTTTTTAAGCTTTAAATAAAAGTTAATAGAAAAAAAGTACCTAAGTATTTAATTTTGATGTAGGTAAATTAGTTCGGTTTGATTTATTTAAGTACTGGAAGATAAGAAAACCCATAAAAGAGGCACACAATAAAGCCTTTATATCAAAAACAACCACGAATTTTCTTATCAAAAACCATTAAAAAGTTTTAAAACCGTTTTATTCCACATTCAATAATACTTAACTGAACTTATTAACCCCGTTTAGAATCAAAATAGAATAGTTAACCGCGTCCCCTTAACTTAAACACGACTTATCAGTTAACGTGAACCAGTCGGTTAAGTTCACCGAGGTCAACAACCCCGCTCCCGTATGCCTCTGCTTTTTTTCTTTTGTCATCTTAAGGCTTTTGTTATTATGTTGGTTGGAACTTCAAATAATAACTTTAGGTACTTCCTTACTTTTTTCTGCTGGTAACTTTGCATTACTTGTCGTGAAGCTTATTCGTTTTTTTTTTTTATCGGTAAAATTGGTCTGAGGGTCCCTACATTGTCCAGTGTGGCCTAAAAAGTTTTTTAAAATATTTTTTTTTATATTTATCTTGGTAAGTAATTTTGTTTTCGGTAAGAACTAGTAGGTATTAAGTATCTACCTAATTTTTTTGAAGGCAAATAGGTTCATAATGTTTTTTTCCCTCATCTTTAAATAAAACAGAAGAAATATTGTAAAATAAAAAAAGAATGATTGTACGATAAATTTTTATTTCTAAGTTTCACGTAGATACGGAACAGCTATTTCGCCGCACCTTCCCAAGCCTCTTTAGCTCAGTGGTAGAGCACTGGTCTCGTAAACCAGGGGTCGTGAGTTCAAACCTCACAGGAGGCACGAGTCAAAGTGATTTTTTTGCAATGTTCCTATATTTTGTATGGTTATTTTTTAATGTTTTTTTTTTTTTATAAATCTGTTGCTTACATTTTTAAATATTGAAGTCTGCCTATTTTTTCTTTAAATACGTAGGTAGGTACCTAACAACGAAGACCTATTGAATGTTTCAATGTGTTTACTGATTTCTCTAGGTTAATCAAAGTTTTGTTTCGTTTTTAGAAGACAAAGGTCAAAAGTGTAACTTTTACTTCACACGAATAAAAAACATACAAATAAATTATTGTTTGAGCATTAAGTTTAGATACATAAATAACATTAAGTACAGTACAACTCTGTACGACACGAGAGATGTAGCATCGGCAAAATTCGTAAAACCGATCACCATCCGAACTGAGTGCGCCTTCAAAACTCACCAATCATTACTGCTTTATGCGAAAATGATCTTTACACAAACACAATAACTTATAAAGCCTTTATTCTATAAGTAAGGGCTGATTGTTCAATAGGTTGATAACTTTTAACTGAAGAATAAATGTGACAGTTTGACATATTTTCTATACAAAAGCTGTCAAACCGCCATATTTATTCCTCTGATAAAAATTATCTGACTATTGAACAATCAGCCCTAAGTACCTAATCTGAAAGTCATAATATCCAAATACATTGTAAAATTCAAATGAATACTTAAATGCAAATTTTCAAATTTATGCAGCATCTCAGTTGTTTGTGTCGTGCTGTACAATAGAATTTGAAAATAGAAACACTTGAAAGAATTACCTACGCCTAATCAACAACAACCAAAAAAATAAAAAACATGGTTACCTACGATAAAAGTTGAACAAAAGAAAAAAAGTTAAGAAAAAGATAAAAGAAGTTACGCTCGAACGCAACCCTAACGTAATTTATTTTTTGTTACAGAACTGACGGTTCCAGAGATTCAAATTCGGAATGACACATAACAACGCGACTTCAAATTTTAAAATTTAGAGAACACCCGAAGGAAATTTTCGTGATTTTTTTATATTCAGCCATTTTTGTTCTTATAAAGTCTCTGTCAAAAAAGTTCAGTTGTTTATTTTAGAAAAAAAAAAAAAAAACCAAAATGCTTCGATATTGGTTGTGTTTCGCGAGTGCAGTGTGTTTGGCGGGTCATTGCGGGGCGAATTATTGCAGGGACGCGAATCTTTGTTGTCCGGGGCGGGATAGTTCATGTGTTATTCAGAAAGCGCATCAGAACGCCATCATTGAGGACTTGACTGATAAGCCATGCTACTGTGACCATGCTTGCTTGAAACTGGGCGATTGCTGTCCTGATTTCCGGGAAACTTGTGGAGGTAAGTTTTTTAATTATCTTCTTTTTTGTTATAACGGGAAAGTTGCTTTTTATTTACAAGATTAATATCTAATTTTTAATGAAATGCTGATCGATAGTAGCAGCTTGTGTGCTAATTGACAGTTTGTGTTAAATTGTGTGTAACAACTATAGGTACTGTCAACAAAAGAGATATCTAGGCAGGGTATACTAACATATTTGTACGTGAATTGTTTCATGTTCAATTTCGTGACAATATACAATTTTGTGTTGGTATGTTACAATGTAGCAGTATTGCAAAAACAAAGTTATATATATAAAATTGAACATGAAACAATTCACATACATATATGTTACTCTACCCTGCCTAGATATCTCTTTTGCTGACTGCACTAACCTAATTAATTTAAAAAAAAAAAACTTAGGTAGGTATTACCTACCAGAAAAAAATATACTTACAGCTACATTGCTACGACACTACAGCTAATTAACTAAAGTCTGTTTTTGATCTCGGAGACTAAATTGACATGTGTAAATGTCAAACTGACTTAAAATACATTAAAATGTAAGTCAGTTTGACATTTGCTTTTGTCAATTTAGTCTCCGAGATTAAAAAACAGACCATATATGTAGCTTATTGATAATAAATCATACAAAATGTAGGTACCTACAATAATTTAAACATCAAATTGTAGGTAGTTGGGGCAATTTATGTAGATAAGTGCTCATTTTTCTAATGTAGTTGGATACTAGTATTTTAGTCCGCGAGCAAGTATGCCAAGTAACCACAGAATTATTTCATTCAAATAATGACTGTTTTAGTTAATTACAGTATTTTCAGTCTAGTATAGACTGCGAAGGATACAAAACAAGTTATAAACTATTTTAGCTTGAAATTATTTTGTAGCTATGGACACAGTAAAAACAAATCAAGACATAGCGCTGTCGACAGTGACGTGAGGCCGCACGTTTCGGATTTCGTAAACATGTGTGCACGTAATGAGGTGTAGTTTAATTGTAGTTTGGGTAAATGTGTGCGTGTGTATGCAAAGCGCGAGGTGTAGTTTTGCGCAAGCTTCACTGTATTGTTCGCAGCGCGGTAAGTAGGTATGTCTGGGTTTTTTATTTAGTCTGGCGTATGGATTAAATATTCCATGATAGGACCTATTTACTACAATTTTAACGTAATTTCTCTAAAGACTTTTAAGGGTTCCCGAAATGATCAATTACAAAATAATTGTCATTATAATTACGCGATTGATACTCATATTGATGCGCAAATTTATCGTCTACCAAATGCAATTGAAGCGATTGAAAATATTACAACAAAACAAATCGATGGCAATTGATCAATTTATTGTAATTTATAATTTTGGGGATCCCTTACTTTTTAGGCATTTTTAAATACCTACAACAAAATCAAAGTCAAATCATTCACTTCAAGTAGGCTATTCAATCAAACACACTTTTGAAAATCGAAAGACGAAGGTAAATATGGAAAAAACAATAAACAAAACACCATCGACATTCAATTTGTAATTTACTACGATACGAGTAGGAAAGGAGGAGCTCGTGGCTAAGTAATAACAGCCGTACGGGTCGATGCATCAGGTTAAGCTACGCTTGCCGGGGTCGGTCCGTGGATGGGTGACCATCTTTACATACCGAGACTCCTCCGTGCCTCAGAATGCACGTTAAGCCGTTGGTACCGGCTGTCATTCGTGAATCTTTGACAGTCGTTACGGGTCGTCAGAAGCCCGAAAGTCTGACAACCAGCCTTAGCAAGGGGTATCGTATTACCCAGTTAGTGGGTTGTGGAGGTCAGATAGGCAGTCGCTCCATGTAAAATACTGGTATTCAGCTGCATCTGGTTATAATGGAAGCCGACCCCAACATAATTGGGAAAAGGCTAGGCAGATTGATTGACGAGTAGGAAAGGTAAACAAAATCAAAACAGAAAATACAATAGAGCTATCCACTTATATAACCCCGCCGTGGGACTGGCAGTACACGAACAAATTAATTATATAAACAAAAGCAAACCCATTTTCATAATACAAATGTACTTAATTCCCAACCGCAGACCACGAATTTGTGGCAGGGCCATGCAAAAGCAAACAGGTACAGTCAGCCACAATCGAAACACAAAAATAACTTGAAAATCCCGCGAGCCTTTTAAATCCTCCTTTTAATCCCTTTCATTCCCCTTATTCAGTTCCAATTACGCGAAATTCCACGAATGATTAATTTTTAATCTCTACTCTTCAATACGGGAGGGTTAAAAATAATAAATCTGTTTCAAAGAAAATGAATTTATTAATATTCTTTGAGATTGTGATACTCATATTGCAGTTCGTAAACGAGATTTGTTTTTAGGAAGTAAATTAATGATGACGGTGGATGTTTTGTATAGAAGACTTACAGAATTTTATAAAAGAAAAAATACCTTTTTGCGTCGATCAATATGGCTGTTGATTGAAGTGTTCAAAGAAAAATTGCTTGGTACAGGTAAGCACAAAATACATTTGATTATTTTAAACGTCTGAGAACATTTTGTAAAGGGACTGATGGACTGATCGAATTATAACCCTACTTTATAGTAGGTACCTAATTAGGAATTGAGGGTACTCATTACTAACATTTTCAGCAAATAGCTAATGCTCAAGGCTCAAGGCGTAGGTAATTTTGGTCGCAAAAAACAGTAGCTAATGTAATTATTGTTCGCTACAAGAACTTTGCGTGTTATTATTGATACCCAGTAACACGATACCCCTTTGATCAGTGACACTCTTTTAAATCATAATATTTTTACAAAATATTGGTTACATCGTTCATGTTGAAAATATACATGTGAGAACAATGTAGAAAGACGTGCACGTTAAAAAGCGTCCGTAATAAAAAGATAAAAACTAAAACAACTAAATTAAATATTAAAATTAAAAATAAGCCATGGCAGCTAAGAGACGACCAGTCCCAACTGACGGCGCCCGTTCACGAACATGACGCATGGATCAGCACCAATTAGCTCAACCATTTTGAAGGGTTGTAGAGGTTAGATAGGCAGTCCCTCTATGTAAAATACTGGTATTCAGCTGCATTTGGTTAGACTAGAACCCGACTCCAACATACTTGGGCAAAGGCTAGACCTAATGATTGGTGCTCTTTCTCATGTTCACCAACTAAAACTGATATTAGACTAGGTTCAATTTCAGCGTGGTTTTATTCTACACTAGCCTGCTTCGCACGGCTGCAACTGATGTGCCAACATATCAAAACATTGAGATTTGTGTTCTGTAACTAAATTAAATGTAAATGTACACATTAACCTTCCGGAATAAATTCTTTAATTGACGATGAAAACCGTCTCAAAATCCATCATGTAATCATGTAGTTCAGTAGATCTAAATTCTAAGCAGTCGCATAGACAGACACGATAAGCAACTTTGTTTTATACTATGTATCAGTCTTACTTATATAGAAAAAATATTTAAAACAATTAAAAAACAAATGGAAGCTCTTGATGAGCACATTCCAAAAAAAGCTATATGTATAATTTATTGGCATAAATTTTACATAGGTAGGGTGTTCATGCAAAACAAACATTTCATCTTTGGTTGCAAAAGATTTAATCAGACTTTAGTAAGTCTGTGAATGTCTGAATTGCCACTAAAATATATAAAATAAAAATGAATATTCAAAAGAATTAAAAAACACGAGTGACGTGCCAAACAACGAACTACTCGTAAAAAGAAAAAAACAAGTTGTATTCCCTGACAGATAAATAAAATTGTCATTGCTGCCGGGGGGGGGCGCCGTTCTGTGGAACTTTAGTCAGAGTAAAACAACTTGTTTTTTACTTTTTAGTCCGTTGTTTGGCACGTCAGTCGTGTTTTTTAATTTATTTAATTATTTATTTTTATTTTACACATTTTAGTGGCAATTCAATTCAGACATTCGCAGACTTACTAAAGTCTGATTAAATCTTTTGCAATCAAAGATGAAATGTTTGAATTAAATTAAAAAGATAAATTTAATTTAATTAAAAAGATGAATTATATTAAATAAAAAAATAAAAAACAGTTTGTTTTGCATGAACACCCCTATGTAAAATGTATGCTAATAAATTAGACAGCTGTTTTTGGAATGTGCTCATCATGATCTTCCATTTGATACCCATATTGTAATAATTGAAGATATTTCCATAAGTACTGCCGCCATCTTAAATTTATTCAAAAAATTAAATATAGCCAATGTCACTCGGGAAATTGTTTGGATTCTTAGGATACCCCATACATCGAAATCTGTCCAGGCATTCAAAAGTTATGGTGGAATAAAGACACTCCACTTTTTGGGGCAGCAGTCGTGTAATAATAAAAAGTTATGTTTTCGTGTGAAACATCCCAGCGCTGATTTACTGGATTCATGTTCTCCTCTAATGATCGTTATTTCTCCTGACAAAGTTTATTCTGTTTAAATATGTATGTATGTATTTATTATAAACTGAGTTACTGGGTTGTGGAGGTCAGATAGGCAGTCACTCCATGTAAAATGCTAATATTCAGCTGGATCCGGTTAGACTGGAAGCCGACCCCAACATAGTTGGAAAAAGGCTAGGCAGATTGATTGTATGTAAATGTATTTATTATATCTTTGTATTTATTCTTGTATTATACAGTTATTTTCGTGTCATCTATCCCTTATGCTGCACCTGCCATGTTTTCTCTCTGCATCGCCCTAAGGTTGACTGGTAGAAAATGTCTCAGGCATTAAGTCCGCCTTTGTACGGTTTTATATAAAAAAAAATATTCATACTAACTCCTAAATCGCATAGTCGTGTCATTTCCTATCTTCCATAACCAGATCAGTATCGATCTCCTAACTCAGTTTGCTTCATTAAGCGTATCGCCTTCATCATTGTTGCAAACGCTGACAGCAATCCCGAGGGAATAAGATTGGATTCCGATGTAATAAGCAAAATAAACGGAGCGACCGATGAGGAGCTGATAGAGTCTTTTCTTCATGTTTCCAATATGTTCTACATGCTCGTAGACTCCTGGTGATCAATAGTCGTTCTTTCTTTAAATGAGAGGAGGCTTCACCTACAATAATAATAAAACATTTATTTCTGGGTAGAATGGTCCATACCATATACCTTACAAATTAACATAATATTAAGTCATCAATCTGCCTAGCCTTTTCCCAACTATGTTGGCGTCGGCTTCTAGTCTAACCGGATGCAGCTGAATACCATTATTTTACATGGAGCGACTGCCTATCTGACCTCCACAACCCATTAACTGGGTCATACGATACCCCTTGGTAAGACTGATTGTCAGACTTTCGGGCTTCTGACGACCCGTAACGACTGTCAAAGATCCACGAATGACAGCCGGGACCAACGGCTTAACGTGCTTTCCGAGGCACGGAGGAGTCTCGGTATGTAAAGATGGTCACCCATCCACGGACCAACCCCGGCAAGCGTAGCTTAACCTGATGGATCGACCCGTGCGGCTGTTATTACTTAGAATAGAATAGAATAGAATAGAATACTATTTATTATGCACACCATTTAAATTACTGGTTACAATTTTACAATGTTGAAATTTTACATACGAGTGACACAATGGGCGGTCTTATCGCTAAAAGCGATCTTTTACAGACAACCTTTGGATGGAGTATGGGGACAAGGAGAGAAATTCTGTAGGTAGTCCGTGGTGTACCATATACATATACAACATATACATACATTAATACATTTATATATATATATTGTGGTACTTACTTAGCCACGAGATAAAGCAAAAATTGCGTTAAAAAATATAGCTTAAAACTATGTTAGTAGCACTTTACTTTGCACTGGCTTGTCCTTCCTTGTGGTACTTGCTATAACTATATTATTTTGCAGGCTGATGTAAGTTGTCTTAAGAATTAACCCCAAATATTGTTTGTCTAATTTTTTTAACATTAATAAAAAAATCTTTCAGACTCATAAATTACCAATCTCCTATCCCACATACAGCAACCCAGCCGCCGTTCATACTTATTTAATAAATAAAGTACTCCTGTAATTCTGTTCTGAGAGCCCACAAATATGGTTGGTGCCGCGTTAAAAAAATGTACATTTAATATTTTGCCAAGGTAATAACAGACTAATCCTCGAGTAATACAGTCTGAGCCCTGTACCACCCTTGCCTCCAACCTCCCCCTCAGAGGGCTCGACTCCCCTTTATATAAATCCTGGTCGTTTGCATACACCGGTGTTATGACGCCTTAGTTAAGTTTCACTGAAAAAAAAAGTTAGTATAGATGAGGGTAGAATTTTTGTTTATAGGTGAGGAAAAGTTCGGAATTTAAAGCCTGTCAATGATTTGTACATGTTTGTTTTTAGGGTTCCGGACCTCAAAAGGAAAAACGGAACCCTTATAATAGGATCACTTTGTTGCCCGTCTGTCTGTCTGTCTGTCAGTCTCATTTGTTTGTAAAAGATTATGCAAAAGTTAGAGAGAACACAAAATCCTACTAATATTATAAATGTGAAAGTTTGTATGTTTGGATGTTTGTTACTCAATCACGCAAAAACGGCTGAACGGATTTGGATGAAATTTGGTATACAGATAGTTTATAACCTGGATTAAGACATAGGATACTTTTCATCCCGGTAGAAGGTTCCCGTGGGATAATTTCCGACATCCACGCGGGCGAAGCCACGGGCAACAGCTAGTAATAAATAATAGTTCATTTCCCGCCTTTGACGAAAAAAAACTATTGTGTAAAGTGCTGCTCTAACACTATACTACGCATTCTGAGCGCACACAAAAGCGGATAAAACGATTAAAAATTCACACCACGCTTAATCATATTGACCGCGAAACACTTTACTACGCCACTGTACCACCAACAAATAGAACACGAGTACGAGAACACGAGATTACATTTTAATAATGTTTTTAATATCACTGTACTCGAGTGTACCTAGTCGTTCGTGCTCAGAATATGGTGAGTAATCCATAATTTGAGGGATTGACTGTATACATCGTGTAATCGCGTGGCTGTGAATAAATGTTCTGAGGTTTTATCTTTGTTTGATTTCTTTTAAGAATACAAATATTACAAAATGTTGTATTATTTACGATAGAAGTGGAACATTAGATCATTTATGTATGAAGTAGAAGTGAATATTATTATGACAGTTGATTTTTATTATAGAATTTTCTCTGCTTTTTAATTTAAATAAAAAAAACATTATTACTTACCCGTTTGCACTGCTGGTATACAGGCCTTCTCTCTGTGAGAGGCTGTGGGCCGTAATACAACACGCGGGCCCAGTGTGTATTGGTAGATGTCAGATGTCGTCGAATTTTTGGTTCTAGGACACGCCGGTTTCCTTACGAAATTTTCCTTCACCGTTTTGAGAGCACCGGCGATGAAATACTCGTAAATTACACGAGTATTGTGCCTGCCTGGGTTCGAACACACGATACACCTCTGGATTCTAAGGTACCTACCTAACTAAAAAAAAAACCGGTTAAGACCGAGTCGGACTCGCAAACCGATTTCTGAAAAAGTGTGCTATTTAGAGACATCGTTTTATTTTTCTTGTAATCTTTACATAAACTTCTATCAATAATTTCAGATTTTTCTCTATACAAACTTCGGAGATAAGAGAGGGAAACGGTATAAAAGTCGAATATTATGTGGGCTAAAAAATCAAAAAGGGTTTGAGGATGTGCAAACAGCGCTTTTTCATATGATACCACACATGCAGTAGCCCCACTTCGAATTTTTAAGACCCCTTTCAGTCCATGTTGAAAAAAAAAAAATATATTTTTTCTTATTTGCAAAATAGTTGAGCAAACGTCATCTAAAACTGTTCAAAATTTCATGTTGATAGCATTAGTAGTTCTTGAGATATCCAGCTGTGACAGACAGACAGACAGAATAAAAAATAAAAAAGTAGTAGGTATAAAATAAAACCAACACTGCAGATCGGTGTCTAGTTGTAAATTGTAATAGGTAGGTACCTACAACCATAAAAAAAAACCAGTATTAGCTTACCGACAACCGAAGCACAATATTTCGCTTAAAAACTTTACGAAGTCAAGAACTTTGTAATTTTGTTACAGTTCATGCTTTAGCTTGGCCTTTCTACAGACAGCAATAAAATTAAGTTATCACTATCTTACTAAAGTTTCAGAAGAGGTTTTAGAGTATAAAGTTGCTAATATTTATTTGTCGAACAGTAGAATCCTCTACTGCAGTGCTATTCTGTACAAATCTCACCGTGAAAACCTAGGTGAAGTGAGTTGTCATTCCACCGATGTTAAGTATTAACACTATTGACAGCTCACTCCACGCTCACTTCACCTAAGTTTTCACGGTGAGATTTGTACAGAATAGCATTGCTGTTCTTACTTACAATACTTGCTTATTGATTAAAACTTTTTTACAAAAAAATACAACCGACTTCCAAAAACAACACTACAAAGTGAAAAATAACTTTAATTTCGGAAGTTGGTGTGTGGTTAAATGTATTTTCGTTTTTTGCCACCGACTTCCGAAATTAAAGTTATTTTTCACTTTGTAGTGTTGTTTTTGGAAGTCGGTTGTATTTTTTTGTAAAAAAGTTTTTATTTTTCACTTTTTAGTTGTGGTACCTACCCTACACAAATTCTAATACCACGACTTACAAAACAAACTAGAACGTCATTCATATAAAAGTGGGGAAAAAATACGTATTATTGAAGCTAACTCAAAAACTACTAAAGCATAGTTAATCAATTTTATATGGGACCAACTTTGATGTATACCCTCTCGAATAAAACAAAAAAAAATCCAAATCGGTCCAGCTATCTTCGAGTAATCGGGGAACATACCTAAAAAAAAAAAAAATAATAAAAAAAAAGGTTCCGACGAATCAAACCTCCTTCTTTTTGAAGTCGGTTAAAAAATAACAATTCTATTCTATGATAGGTGAATTAAATTAATAAAATTCTGAAATAATAATAAACTTATGTCGCTAACTGTACTTGACTACTTGTAATAAACATCTCTAGAACTTTCAAAATCCGGATGTCAAAGTCAAATCAATTAAGTATTTAAAATCCTAACTTATATTATAAATGCGAATGTGAGCTTGTTTGTTACGCTTTCGCGGCTAAACAGCTGAACCGAATTTGATGAAATGTGGTAATAGGGGAAGGTCACAGGCTTTTTATCGACATACTACCCGTGCGAAGTCGCAGGCGGAAAAGCTAGTAATCACATAAAAGGCACTTTTCAACGTAAAATGTGTGTGTATGACACAACTTTTAAACTTTGTACGGTCAGCAACAGAAGTCGGTTAACATTGCTACTTTTTGACATCATCCAAATTAACATAAAATGATCATTTATAAGTTAAGAGTTAATTTTCTTTAAAATTTACATCTGTTCCGATTTTAATGAAGTATTTTTCTCAATAATTAAGATTTAGAAAACTCAAGTGTTTCGACTTTTTTGCTGACTGTACCTATAAGTTTTTGTAGTCACTAAACATACATTATGATTTATAAAAAAAAATAAAAATAAAATTCATTTAATTCAGGCAAAAACCCATAACTGTTACATGATAAAATAAAATTTCACAATACTGCCCCATAACACATCGGAATAAATTAAATGAATGGACGAATACAAATTGAAAAGGGTCAGAGAATAAAATAAAATAAAATGTCAATGCAATTCAAATAAACAAAGATGTCAACAAAACAATAATACAAAATTACAAAATTAACAGTCACACAATTAAAAATTTTAATTTTACATTAAAACGTCATTAAATGTCAACAAAACACGTCATTATAAAAATATACATTTATGACATTCTTATGTTTTGTGTCACTTATTATGGTCTAAAGTGTAAAGAGAACTCAAATAAACCACATACACCAATGAGTGATGTGCCCTACTCACTTACACTTGGGGACATAACTAATGACCCACAGTGGTTTAGTTATATTCCTTACACTTTGTCACGCTATGTTAACATACATTATTTAGGAGTTCATAGCTTAGAGGGCAAAGCTTTTTGTAGGTGAATAACTTTTAGAGATCTCTTAATAAAACATAACATAACATCACGCCTGTAATCCGTCAAGGCTTGGGCAGAGGTGTACCTATAGTACACTCACATTTCGCCAGTTATGTTTAAGTCCCATGTAATAGGGGGCGCGCCTATTGTCATCAATCGGGGCAGAAATCCACACTCCGGGCTGACTCAAACTCAAAGCATTTATTTCAATTAAACCAATTACAGGCACTTTTGAATTGTCAAGGGGTCGGTCAGTCAAAAAGATGAAGCTAGGCGCCCATTCCAAAGCATAGTAGGTACCTATGGAGAAGAACGGGCAAGAAACTCCAGGAACACTCTTATAAATCAAGATATGGTTACAAAATAATGGTTACATCATTCATGTTGAAATTTTACATGTGAGAACGATGCAGAACGTTAAAAGCGTCCTTAAAAAAAACAATTTAAATTAAATTAAAATAAGCCGTGGCCGCTAAGGTATGACCAGCCTTCACTGACAGCTGCTACTGAGAAATTCCAGATGGAATAACCCAATAACACCTTGCTCAACCTGGGAATCGAACCCAGGACCTCATGCTCAGCAGTAGTGCTTGCGATCACTAGACCAACGAGGCAATAAAACTTTTGAATATATTCTTATCATCTGCCTAGCCTTTTCCCAGCTATGTTGGGGTATTTTACATGGAGCGACTGCCTTTTTTTTTTTTTTTTTTTTGTGACGCTGAGAAATGCTTTATGCATCCCCGCTCGTGGGGGACGAGACGGGGTATGTGGGACTCCTGTCGGAATGACAGTATACCCACTAAAACTCAGCAGTGTTCCCACATCGCCGTGATGGGAGGGCCATGGGAAACCGGCTCAGCCTTTACGTCCACAACCCTCCCGGCGCATGCCCGCCTAGCTGGCGGGCCCCGCGTGCCCCCCCGGATGGGGGGCTACGGGAATGACCGGGAACACCTGGCCATTCCCGTCCGACACTGGTGGGGGCCTGTGCAATACAGGCAAGGATGCCCCCACACCCGTTGCCTGCTGGCCCCCTCCTGGGAGGAGTCCTCTGCTCCGACCCCTCCTCCGCCTTCGGAGCGGCACCACGTGAGGGTCGTCCTCCCGCGCGCGCTCCGCCGCCATTTCGGCCGCAGAGGATAGGGAGAGCGGCCGACGTCATACCGACACTCCTCTTCCCCTGCGGCCCCACCGCGTCCGCCATCAAACGGTGGCGGCCCCGTCAAGGCCGCGGAAGGTAGGGAGAGCGGCGCACCGCAATACCGGCACTCCTCTCCCGCCGCGGCCTCCAATCCTCAGCCGCGATGCCTCCCATAAGACACCGCGGCCCGCCTCAGTTGCGGTGTCGCCCATACGGCCACCGCAACCTACCCGCTGGCCGCTACGTCGTTGGCTTATCGGCAAAAGCCCTGACGAGCGGCCCCCGCATGGGTTCCTCTTCGCTTCACCGTGGGTGACCAAGCCACGGCTACTGAGCCCCCCCGCCTCGACAATGCGGGAACCCTCCGGGGGGGTGGAGCGACTGCCTTTTTTTTTTTTTTTTTTTTTTTTTTTTTTTGACGCTGAGAAATGCTTTATGCATCCCCGCTCGTGGGGGACGAGACGGGGTATGTGGGACTCCTGTCGGAATGACAGTATACCCACTAAAACTCAGCAGTGTTCCCACATCGCCGTGATGGGAGGGCCATGGGAAACCGGCTCAGCCTTTACGTCCACAACCCTCCCGGCGCATGCCCGCCTAGCTGGCGGGCCCCGCATGCCCCCCCGGATGGGGGGCTACGGGAATGGCCGGGAACACCTGGCCATTCCCGTCCGACACTGGTGGGGGCCTGTGCAATACAGGCAAGGATGCCCCCACACCCGTTGCCTGCTGGCCCCCACCTGGGAGGAGTCGTCTGCTCCGACCCCTCCTCCGCCCTCGGAGCGGCGCCGCGTGAGGGTCGTCCTCCCGCGCGCGCTCCGCCGCCATTTCGGCCGCAGAGGATAGGGAGAGCGGCCGACGTCATACCGACACTCCTCTTCCCCTGCGGCCCCACCGCGTCCGCCATCAAACGGTGGCGGCCCCGTCAAGGCCGCGGAAGGTAGGGAGAGCGGCGCACCGCAATACCGGCACTCCTCTCCCGCCGCGGCCTCCAATCCTCAGCCGCGATGCCTCCCATAAGACACCGCGGCCCGCCTCAGTTGCGGTGTCGCCCATACGGCCACCGCAACCTACCCGCTGGCCGCTACGTCGTCGGCTTATCGGCAAAAGCCCTGACGAGCGGCCCCCGCATGGGTTCCTCTTCGCTTCACCGTGGGTGACCAAGCCACGGCTACTGAGCCCCCCCGCCTCGACAATGCGGGAACCCTTTGGGGGGGGTGGAGCGACTGCCTATCTAACCTCCACAACCCAGTTACTGGGTAATACGATACCTCATGGTAAGACTGGCTGTCAGACTTTTGGGCTTCTGACGACCCGTAACGACTGTCAAAGATTCATGAATAACAGCTATGTAAAGTGTCACCCATCCACGGACCAACCGCGGCAAGCGTAGCTTAATCTGATCGATCGACCCATGCGGCTGTTTGAAGTAATTTAAAAATATATGTTCAGTCAACAAAAGAGATATCTAGGCAGGGTATACTAACATATTTGTATGTGAATTAGATATGAGCGCTGATGGCCAATTCCACGGCGGCGGCGTGGCCTGTTAATTTCCACAGCGGCGGCGGCGTCGCGGCGGAGTGGCGTGGCCGGTCGTGGGCCTGAGTTTTTTTTTTATCGGGGAGAGTTTTCTTAAAAATAACATAAAGAAAACCATATTGTTATTACCAAAAAAAGCTTTATAAAGGAACGTATTTATTAATTACAATTTTACAGTCTTCTAAATAATAATTGGAGATCACGTTTACTGAAAAATAATCATTTCTCTCTCATCTCATCTCGAAGTTGCTGCCATCGTTAACACAACACAATAATACACGTTTACTCGGTAAAATATTGAACTCGACTGCGTAAGCGACGAGTGTGCCGTAACGACTAGGCGAACTAACGCGGTCGGGCCGCGCGTGCGAGCGAGAAAGCAAGTTGTGAGTAGCCGCGACGGCGCGCCGCGTGCTGCACTCGGCGGCGACGCGTCGACATGAACTCACGGCGACGGCGGCGGCGGCGCGCCGGCGCGGCGCTCATATCTAATGTGAATTGCTTCATGTTCAATTTCGTGAAAATATACAATTTTGTGTTGGTGTGTAGGAGTATTGCAAAAATAAAGTAATATATATAAAATTGAAAATGAAGCAATTTACATACAAATATGTTAGTATACTCTGCCTAGATTTTTTATATAAGTATTCCTCTCATACTGAGCACCTGCCATCTAATCTCTTCACCACCCTTGGTTGACTGGTAGAGAATGCCTAAGGCATTAAGTCCGCCTTTGTACGTTTTGTGTGCGAAAAGGTTAAATAAATAAATAAATTTTTCTTTTGCTGACTGTACGTAGGTTATAGGCATCCTATTACAATATTTTTTCATCCTTTACTTGTTCTAAGGAAAAACGCTA
This sequence comes from Cosmia pyralina, assembly GCA_946251885.1. Lineage (NCBI taxonomy): Eukaryota > Metazoa > Arthropoda > Insecta > Lepidoptera > Noctuidae > Cosmia > Cosmia pyralina. The sequence continues at coordinate 10,779,452 of OX276361.1, forward strand.
GAGAAAATGTGAGGCTGGACAGCTGGAGTACAAAATAATATGTTTTAGAGTAAAACTACAATTTATGTTTTAGCACCCCGTTTTCCACTAGTTCATGCTTCCCCGGTGGTCTAAATTGTTTAGGTCTGTAATATATTTTTTTTAACAATTTTCGTCGGTTATTAAAAAAAAAATTGCTGTTCCATACATTTAACTGAAACCGACGAAAAGTGTCTACGCTAGGGGGTGTTTTGTCATGTCGTAAAAACCGTGCGAAACAAAGGCGAGTCGCTGGTTTTTAATAAAATATCTTAAAATAATTATTTCGCATTTTTATCATTTGACTGGTTGGTTGGAGGAGCTCGTGGATACAAGGAATAACAGCCGCACGGGTCGATCCATCAGATTAAGCTACGCTTGCCGGGGTTGGTCCGTGGGTGGATGACCATATTTACATACTGAGACTCCTCTGTGCCTCGGAAAGCACGTTAAGTCGTTGGTCCCGGCTGTCATTCGTGGATCTTTGACAGTCGTTACGGGTCGTCAGTAGCCCGAAAGTCTGACAACCAGTCTTACCAAGAGGTAGCGTATCACCCAGTCACTGGGTTGTGGAGGTCAGATAGGCAGTCGCTCCATGTAAAATACTGGTATTCAGCTGCATCCGGTTAGACTGGAAGCCGACCCCAACATAGTTGGGATAAGGGTAGGCAGATTGATTGATCATTTGACTGGTTTAAAGTATTTCGATTTACCTACTATTGTACTGTATTTCAGTGAGAACATGAAATATCATTGTTGTGTATCCCTACTGGTGAGTAGGAATACTGAACAACAACAACAACTAGCAATGGAATAATACCAGGTGTGGCATTATTTCATTGTTAGTTATTTCAACATAAAATGAGAAATTGCGGTTATTTAACTGGAAGGACATGAAATATAGCACCCATTTTATATTCTTTTTAATGTATTTTGTATGTAAAATGTAATGATTTATTATGTAAATGGGGTAAGTTTGTTTTTAATTAAATTATGTAGTACCTACATTCTCCGTTAACGAATGGACGGAAAACACGGGTCTTCACACTGTGGCTGTAATGCTTTTAATTTATGATCACACCTACGTACACAATAATTATCTTCAGTGTGTATCATTTTAAAACATGTTGTAGCTCAATTTTTAAAGGTTCATGTACCTAAGCATCTGGCTTGAGGGGCTCGTGGTTAAGTAATAACAGCCGCACGGGTCGAACCATCAGGTTAAGCTACGCTTGCCGGGGTTGGTCCGTGGATGGGTGACCATCTTTACATATCCAGACTCTACCGTGCCTCGGAAAGCACGTTAAGCCGTTGGTCCCGGCTGTCATTCGTGGATCTTTGACAGTCGTTACGGATCGTCAGAAGCCCGAAAATCTGACTACCAGCCTTACCAAGGGGTATCGTATTACCCAGTTAATGGGTTGTGGAGGTCAGATAGGCAGTCGCTCCATGTAAAATACTGGTATTCAGCTGCATCTGGTTAGACTGGAAGCCGACCCCAACATAATTGGGAAAAGGCTAGGCAGATTGTACTTATGCAAACTAATTTGTTTAGCAGAAAATTATTATTCCCGATGTAAAAACCTTTTTTTTTTTGTAAAGAAACAACACGAGTACCTACGTTTGATCTAAGTATACATTTTTTTATAGACTCTTCTAGTTTCTATTTACGGTATAAAAAATCACGCCATCAAACCCCGATGCCTGGCCTTGTGACGAGACAAGCCGTTCCCTACTAGTAAACGACATTTAAAACAGGATAACATAAAAATAAAACAAGAAGGTAGGGACCAAGTCCGGACTCCATACATAGTTGTAGCTTGAGGTCATCAAACTGGTTTGACCTCGGTCAAGTTATACTATTAGTTAGGAGCATCATTTATCACAATACGTCAAAACAACATGATGCATTGAGTAGAACAAAGTTGTCTGTCTTTCTATGTATAGGATGGTTGGTGGAGAATGCCAAAGGCAATATGTATGTTTGCTCTATGCCCCATTTTTGTGCATAAAATACTCGTAGAATATACAACGATCTTTTGGCGCGTGATCAAAATCGAAACGAAAGCCGCCATCTTGTTTTTTCAATACAATTTCGCTAAACAACTGCATAAATGTTTACCCTGTAAATGTCATTCAAGCGTCAAGACACATAATAATAAAGCTGCAGTAGTTTATCTGGGCAGTGCCTTGAATGAATTACCTACAGCCGGCGGCCTTTCGGTAGATAAATACGTGTCTATCCGTGCGTAGCTCGAAATGTTGCGTACTGGTACTGACGGACATTTAGAAGCGCGTCTTTCGGCCGTTTTCAATGAAGATAAACTACTGTATCATTGTTATACTGTGGCAGTATACTTACTTGCATAGCTGTATTGAATGAATATATCTCGTATTATGTCTTAATAATCACGTTGTTAAAAAAGATAGGTAAAAGTAAACGAGATGTGTAAATATGATAATTATTGATTAAGTATGTAGCTTTTGAGAGCAGTGGTGGCCCAGTGGTAACGGCCGCGACTTACGAGTTGTAGGTCGTAGGTTCTAACCCAGACAGGCACTTTACTTTGTGTAAATTATTTCATCATCACTGCTCTCAAAACGGTGAAGGAAAACATCGTGAGGAAACCGGCACGTCCTAGAACGAAAAATTTTGAGACGTGACATCTACCAACCCGCACTGGGCCCGCGTGGTGGATTACGGCCCAATTCCTCTCACCGAGAGGAGGCCCGTGTCCCAGCAGTGGGAACTTTATAGGCTGATTATGCTATGTAGCTTTTCAATGATTGTAACATCGGTAGGATTAAAAAAGTTAATCCTTTAACTCCAGTCTAACCTTTCAGGGATTATATTACAGGTGTGAGGCTTATATGTTTATTTGGTCGTCATGTTTCTCACGATTTTTACGATTTAACAAAACTTCAAGATTTCATTATTATATGCAAGTATGATACTCATATACGTATATACATGGATATGCTGGGCATGGAGGCGCTTTTGATAAAGATCCAACTGAGATGGTGTGGTCATATACAGCGCATGGATACTAGTAGACTGCCTAAAACAAATATATAAATATTTGTACGACCTACAAGTATTTGTTCCGAGTCTGGGTGTTTTTCTATCTATAATATGTATGTATTTACAAAAAAAAAATGTATATAAGTAGTTTATCAGCCATCTCGTTACCATAACACAAGCATTAGGTTGCTTAGCTTGGGGCTAGATGGCGTTGTGTGATATGTCCAAAACATATTTATTATTATTTTATTTTATTTATTTAAAACCGCTTTCTACTCAGAGCTCGCCCAAGGAAAACGTGCACAGGGTGGGCAATACCTGCGCTAGAAAGACGTTCTCAAACGTCACTTTATGACTTGTGGCATACCCGTTGATCGGTGGCAGGAGCTTGCTCGGAACCGAGAGAGGTGGCGCACTTCAATCCGCAAAGCCACTGAATGCTTTGAAACTAATCGTCTTGAAGACCTAGACAAGAAGCACCAAATGCGCAAGTCGCCCAAAACCTTCCTATACCTATACCTACAACGATGCTCATCAGCTCTTCTGTACACGGTGTGACCGGGTATTCAAGACCAAATTTGGTTTTGCCAGTCATCAGAGAGCTCACGAAAGGAAAGAGACATAGTCTGGGTCGCTGTCGCCGGATACGGTGAAGAGGACTATGTATACGTATATACATAAACCTTCCGCAATAAATTCTCTACATTATGATGAAAACAGCATCAAAATCCGTTGAGTAGTTTAGAAGAATAACGCGGCCACACAGACAAACGCGAAAACATACAGATTAACGATCTATCCATACTAAATAATTTCATTTCTGTTGTCTTTTCCCTATCAATTAATAAAACTGTGAGTACTTATGTATCTTTAGAGCATGTAACCAATTTTTAGAACATAATAGAGTGTGCTGATCAAATTACCCTTATCTACACGATCCTCCTGATATGTCCATAGAAATTATAACTGTGTGTATGTCCGTTCCCTACATAGATATTTTGTGTCACCAAAACCTCAGCTCTATCAAAATAATGCGAGGGACGCTTTAATGGATATCTGCCATCCGTGACAGCCATCCTTGCCCATCCTTGCCCGGGGCAGCATAAATAAATCCGCCTAAATCAACACTCCACGGATTTACCGAAATATGAGGGTATGTGGCAAAAAGTGGGCTATAAAGTGACCAGTGCATGTTGACCAATAGGTGAGGTTCCAGGAAGTGTCTATGGCTAAAAATTCGTCTCATCAATCACAATGACAATTAAATAAGCTTCAAAGAGTTCCGATTCTTAAAATAGTTTCGACGAGGGGTGATACTCGTAGGTACTTAAATAATTATATTTTACGTATTGGACCCAGAGCGAAAGAGACTGCAAATATTTTTAACCGATTTCAAAAAAGGAGGAGGTTCTCAAATTGGATGTTTAGATATATTTTTGTACTTAGTGTTTTTTTTTTTGTAAAAAATTTTTTACGTACGTATGAGGTATGTTTAAATAAGTAGTTCGTACCGATACTACCGAGGAGCTCGTGGCTAAGTAATAACAGCTGCACGGGTCGATAGACCAGGTTAAGCTACGCTTGCCGGGGTAGGTCCGTGGATGGGTGACCATCTTTACATACCGAGACTCCTCCGTGCCTCGGAAAGCACGTTAAGTCGTTGGTCCCGGCTGTCATTCGTGGATCTTTGACAGTCGTTACGGGTCGTCAGAAGCCCGAAAGTCTTGACAACTAGTCTTACCAAGGGGTATCGTATTACCCAGTCACTGGGTTGTGGAGGTCAGATAGGCAGTCGCTCCAAGTAAAATACTGATATTCAGCTGCATCCGGTTAGACTGGAAGCCGACCTCAACATAGTTGGGAAAAGGCTAGGCAGATTGACCGATATTGGAGGAAGAGATCTCGAAGTATCGAAATAATTGCTTATTATTTTAATTAAAATGAATTGCCATATTACACTTCTGGACACATCTTTTGGCCCACCTTGTATTTTCAGTTTCGTTTGGTCCTAGCTGAAATTTTATATTAGGTCGAGCAAAAAGTTTTTATGCAGTTTTGAACCTGGCACATTCACAATTTCAATCAATAGTCTTTTTTTGAATTTCGAACACAGAATTTAAAGGAACAAAAGACAATTTGGAGCCTGTTTGTTGATATCAAACAATCAAATACTAAGAAAACTTGGTTTTATTGGTTTACTTGGATTTAATTCTTGAAAAAGTGATTGATATCTTTGGTTTTGCACCAAACATTACTTATTCTTAACATTAAGGTGAGGTTCTATCAATAATCTATGGATACTTCACCTGAAGTCGCCGCCCAAGCTGTGGCACTTATTCAGGCCGGACACAGCCAAAGAAACGTGAGTGCTCAACTTAATTTAAGTCGATCTGCGGTCCGAAATGTTTATCGGAGGTACCTAGAGACTGGCGGCTTTATTCGTCGCCAAGGAAGGCCACGATCTCGGGTCACAACTGAAAGGCAGGATCGATTCATCGTGACGACCAGCTTGAGAAATCGTCACCTTACCTCCATTGAGATACAAAGCAACTTCGCGACTTCCACGGAGTATCTGTGAGCGCTCGAACTGTTCGGAGAAGGTTAAAAGAACGCGATATGGTACCACAAAAGCCAGCTAATGGCCCCAAACTAACGCGAGCCCACCGAACAGCGCGCCTTCATTTCGCACGCAGTCATTTAAATTGGACACAGCAAGATTGGAGCCGTGTACTCTTTTCTGATGAGTCTAAAATTGTGTTACATGGCAATGATGGAAGGAAGAAGGTCTACCGACGTAAGGGAGAGCGTTTCGCACAATGCTGCTTTGAAGAGAGGGTTGCTTATGGCGGTGGCTCATGGACTGTCTGGGGCGGTATATCAGCGAGCGGCAAAACTCAACTTGAGGTTGTTACAGGACCACGGCTGCCAACATTAAATGCTGAAAGGTACATTCGTGAGTGCTTAGAACCTCACGTGATACCATACGCGGACTATGGGGGCCCAAATTTCCTTTTTATGCATGATAATGCAAGAGCCCATGCGGCCGGCATCGTCAGGGAATATCTTCGGGATGTGAACATCACAGTTATGGACTGGCCAGCCAGAAGCCCAGACATGAACCCCATTGAGCACATGTGGGACGAGCTAAAAAGACGTGTTAGGGCTCGTCAGCCAGTTGCCCAGACGATGCAGGAGTTGAAAACTGCCATAGAAGAGGAATGGGAGATGATCCCTCAAATTTTCATAGAGCGGTTGATAAACTCTATGCCTAATCGTATGAGAGCTGTGGTAGATGCCCATGGAGGCAACACGCGTTATTAAATTAAACCTGTATTTGATAAAACATGTTTTTTATTCAAAAATCAATTGCCTTTAACAAGGCGCATATCCGACTTGTTAGGCGTAGCTCCATGTCGTATGGTATTCTGAATTCAAATTTAAAACAATACGATCGAAAAAGATGGTAAAATGTATCAGGTTTAAAACTGCATCAACAGTTTTTGTTCAATCTAGCAATCATGTTTCGGTAGGGGCCATCGAAACCTAAACTCTAAGGTGGGCCAATAGATGTGTCCAGAAGTGTAGTAGCCCAATCATTTTTGGGTTTTATTATCCTAAGTTGCCATTAACATTGTTGTTGTTGTTGTTTTTCCTTGCAAGCAGTGTAAAGCTTACATGAAGGTCAACTTAAGCTGGGTACGCCTGAGGTTTGATCCTGCCTTGTTTTAGCTGGGATCGGAAAATATTGTATTTGTTGGGGTTTTCTCTTTGTTGTGGTCATTGTTGAATTGATTTTCCATTGAGTTTATTGATAGATAGATAAATAGAATACATGTACAGTCAACAAAGGAGATATCTAGGCAGGGTAGAGTAACATATTTGTATGTGAATTGCTTCATGTTCAATTTTATATAATAGGTCTTTACCTATGAAATTGCCGTTTTGTATGAAAAAATTTAAACGAATTTTTTTCATGCATTTTTTATTTGTATTAATCGAAGTAATCACCCATGCAATCAATGCATCTTTGCCAACGCAGTGGCAGTTTATTGATGCCCTTCTTAAATAAATCAGCTGGACGGGAGGCAACAAATTCTTCAAAGACATTTTGTACTGCCTGTCGGGTATTGAATTTTTTTCCCGCCAAGAAGTTATCCAAATTCTGGAAAAAGTAGTAGTCTGTAGGCGCAAGGTCTGGTGAGTAGGGCGGATGACGGAGAGCTTCCAACCCCAGTTCTTGCAACTTGGAGACCGTCTGCTGTGCAGTATGAGGTCGCGCGTTGTCGTGCAGGAGCAGCGGAGACGAGCGATTGACCAATGCTGGTTGGAGATGTGCCAGCTTCTCTATCATTGTTTTCAGTTCTTCACAGTACACATCTGAAGTAATGCTCACCCCGTTTGGTAAGAAGCTGTGATGAATCACACTAGCGCTAGACCACCAAACAGTGACCATCACTTTTCTAGGGGTAAGTTTTCGTTTAGGGCATTGTTTAGGTGCTGAACCAGGATCCAACCAACTTGCTGAGCGCTTGCGGTTATCAAACAGAATCCATTTTTCATCGCAGGTAACAATGCGGTTCAAAATTCCATCATTTGTGTGTCTGTTGAGCAGTGCAAGGCACGTCTCGACGCGTACTTCGCGCTGGCGATCATTGAGTTCGTGGAGCACCCATTTGTCAAGCTTTTTTACCTTGCCAATTTGACGCAAATGGACCAATATTGTTTTGACGCTAACGTCGAAATCTGCTGCTAATTCAGCCGTAGATTGTGTATCATCAGCTTCCACAATCGCCTTTAATTCCTCATTGTCGACCAAAGTCTTCGGACGACCGCGAGGTTCATTTTTCAGGTCGAAATTTCCAGAACGGAAGCGAGCAAACCAATAACAAGTGGTGCGTTGGTTTGTAGTGTTAGCTCCGTAAACGTCGTTGATGTTGCGTGCCGCTTGTGCCGCGTTGCTGCCACGACGGTAGGTACTCATATTCCATAATTACTCGATTTTTTAACGTATCCATGATGACGAAAAAGATTGAAATGCGATGAAAATGTAACACTAATCAATAAACAAATGACTACTTTTGGAAAAAAATATCCATGTTTTTAAAATAAAATTAATTTGAAATTAGAATTCTTAGCCAAACAAAAATTATTTTGATTTGAAATGGCCAGTACTGCAGAACGGCAATTTCATAGGTAAAGACCTTCATCCGCCCTACTCACCAGACCTTGCGCCTACAGACTACTACTTTTTCCAGAAATTGGATAACTTCTTGGCGGGAAAAAAATTCAATACCCGAGAGGCAGTACAAAATGCCTTTGAAGAATTTGTTGCCTCCCGTCCAGCTGATTTCTTTAAGAAGGGCATCAATAAACTGCCACTGCGTTGGCAAAGATGCATTGATTGCATGGGTGATTACTTCGATTAATACAAATAAAAAATGCATGAAAAAAATGCGTTTAAATTTTTTCATACTTACAAAACGGCAATTTCATAGGTAAAGACCTATTATAATAGGTCTAACCTGATAGATCGACCCGTGCGGCTGTTATTACTTAGCCACGAGCTCCACATGAACCTTTTGGAATAAATTATCTAAATGGTAGTGAAAACCGCACACCACCGTTTAGTAGCATAATGCGGTCTTACAGACATACGAAAAGCGACTTTGTTTTATAATAAGTATACATAGATGAATAAGGAGGAGGAGGAGCTCGTGGCTAAGTAATAACAGCCGCACGGGTCGATCCATCAGGTTAAGCTACGCTTGCCGGGGTTGGTCCGTGGATGGGTGACCATCTTTACATACCGAGACTCCTCCGTGCCTCGGAAAGCACGTTAAGCTGTTGTTCCCGACTGTCATTCGTGGATCTTTGACAGTCGTTACGGGTCGTCAGAAGCCCGAAAGTCTGACAATCAGTCTTACCAAGGGGTATCGTATTACCCAGTTAATGGGTTGTGGAGGTCAGATAAGCAGTCGCTCCATGTAAAATAATGGTATTCAGCTGCATCCGGTTAGACTGGAAACCGACCCCAACATAGTTGGGAAAAGGCTAGGCAGATTGATTGTATGTTATCTAGGTGGTAGTATCACAGTATAATAGTGTTACAGTAGTACATGTTCATCGAAAACAGAAGAAACGACGTGTTTCAAAATCACAGTATATGTATACCAGTAGGTAACTTCGAGTGCGCGGCAGTTACGCACGGACGGACGCGTATTTACGAGTATCTACCCAGCGGCCGTTAGTCTGTAATTAATCCAAGGTAAACTACTGTAGCTTTATTATTCTGTGGTAGTATGTTACAAAGACATGTCCTCAAGTGGCCATCGACTGGCTTTTATGACGACATCCGTGCCAAAACAAGCAATTTCCACACCCCAAGACAGAAACAGACTCTCCGAACTAAAATGTTATAAAGTTGTACCACAGTCTATACATATGTTTTATACTAATAACAATAATAATATGTTTTTTTTGTTTTATGTTTGTTTATCAGTGGTAACATTTCGATATTGCCAGCGCCACTAAGCCGAAGGAGTCAAACTCAAACTCAAACTCAAACTCACAGCATTTATTTCAATTAAACCAATTACAGGCACTTTTGAATTGTCAAGGGGTCGGTCAGTCAGAAAGATGAAGCTAGGCGCCCATTCCAAAGCATAGTAGGTACCTATGGAGAAGAACGGGCAAGAAACTCCACGGACACTCTTTTAAATCAAGATATGGTTACAAAATAATGGTTACATCATTCATGTTGAAATTTCATATGTGAGAACGATGCAGAACGTTAAAAGCGTCCTTAAAAAAAAACAATTCAAATATTTAATTTAAGAAACATTTTCGTACTAACACTGACGTGCGCTTGATTGTATTTATTTGGCGCAGTCCAAAACTTGCTGTCAGAAACTTGTATTATATTTTAGTGTATCTGTGGGAACTAGGTTATGAGGATGACCACTATTATTCAGCGTGTATTCTGATGTGTTTATACTTACAGGCTGATGGAAATTGTTTTAAATAATACTGTTAGCGTAGCTGTTGAGGCTTCCACCTTACTGTAGTGCGTCAGGGATGTTCGCGGATGCGCACACTGATGATTATTTCGCGATTATGCGCAAAAAAGTGGCATCAGTGATACGTAGATTGAGGGGAAGCAGCAATAGCATTCTGAAGGTGTTTGCAGAAAGGCTAGAAGGGCCTACAATGGATAGATTTATCAAACTGCATGTCAGACATGGGACTTGATGAATCTTCCTCCTCTTATCTTGGCTGTATTTTTAGTGTGTATTTGTGTTTTCATTGTTGTACTCATGTGTGTTTAAGTGTTACTACTAACATAGTTTTTTTAAGTTTGTACTGATTACTAACACGCTATGGGCCGTCGACGCCTGAAAATAAACCTTTTTTTTTTTTTTTTTTTTTTTTTTTTTTTTTTTTTTTTTTTATAGCATCGCATAGTAAATATGGATAACATATGGGATGTTCAGGAATAACATCCCATAATGTTAACATAACATCACACCTGTATTTCCTGAAAGGCTAAGCAGTTATTGTTTGTGTCCCATGTCCCTCGAGCATATTGCCAAAAACCGGGCACAATTCCAGAGTCCAGGCTGCTAATGAGAAATTCGAGATGCAAAACCCCATTATCACTTTGCCTGAGCCAGGAGTCAAACCCAGGACCGTGAACTCAGCAGTAGCAGTAGCGCTTGCGACCACTAGACCAACGAGGAGTTCAGGAATAAGTTAGTGAAATAATTATTTGCTTGCAGATTTGAAGGAGTGAATACATTTCATCGGTTTAGGTAATTAAATAAAGGAAAACAAAAAAAAAAAAAAACACGTGTTTGGTTAACCGACTAAACGTAATATCTGTCACTTCAGTCGTCATACTACCACACAATTGTACTCTTCAATTTAGCAACGTTATACAACGAATTATAAAGTTGCTAAATTGAAGAGTACAACTGAACAACTGAAACAACTGAAGTGACAAGTATTACGTTTACCTAGTCGGGTAACCACACACGTGGTTTTTTTGTTTACCTTTATTTAATTACCTAAACAAATGGAGTATATAGCTAAACAGCAAGATTTGCTATAGTATAGTTAAAATCTCGCTGCAGACTCGGTCATAAATCATTCGAGTGTTTCGCTCTCTTTCCCACTCACGGGCCTTATGGGCAGGCCACGCCCACACGTAGTCCTGTGCATTACTGCAGTCGATGAGTGATATCGATAGTTTTATATATTTATAAATGGGTGATAGAAATAAATACACATTTTTTTTTATTTTATTACCAAATGTACTACAAAGCATATTAAATAAAAAATAAATAAAAGAACGTATATATAAAACTAAAATAGAAATATAATATTCTTCGTCTGAGTCATCGTCATCATCATCCACATGAATGATGAACTCTTCGCATAAATGTGCTTTTCTTAAGTCTTCATCTTGCAGCCAATTCTGCATGTTCCACACATTTTTGCTAATTTTCAATGGAGACATTAGAAATGGCTTCATCGACTAACTTCTCGACATCAGCTATCTTGAAGGTTTTGTTTTTCGTTGCTTAATGATTCTGTTATCGATAATGGCCTTGAGCGCGCTTTTAGCGCACATCCCTACTCCGATTATGATTTATGACCAAGTCTGCAGCGAGATTTTAACTATACTATAGAGTAAATGCTTGCCGGGATCAGATTACAGATCGGTTACCTTTCTGTATGTTTGTCGTCATAAAGTTTGAATTTAGAGGGGTTACATACCCAACAGTAGCTGATAGACAAACTGCAGTACACAAAATATGATGTAACTAAGTCTACACTAGCTTGGGACATCACAATGACCCATTTTCTCTCTATCCATTTACTTACAAGCTGACAGCAGCCGGTCCACTGTTTACTCAGTATAGAAGCACAGATTACCTTAAACACAGAGGCGGCACCTCATAACGACATAGATTACCTCAGGAACAGAGGCAACACTTAGTCAGTCAGTTTTATGCATACAGGTGGGCGTTAATACAGGGTGTATTAAGACCCATCACGAAGCCATCATCTACGCATTCTGTACATCAAACTACGTAACTTTGTGCATAAATAATTGCTGGGAACATTGATATGTTAGGGGAAGATATGTTACGCGCTAACATAGCAATCACTAAACCTGTACTTGGCGCACGACTACATGCACCGAAACTCACACATAAATCACACATACAAACACAATCAATCACAGTCGCAAACCTACAGTTACAGATAGACAAGGACAGATATAGCGCCGCGCTGTCGTGCAAGCGAAATCGCGTTAGCCGACGAATGCTGGCCGAATGTTTACGATTATGAATGACATTGCATGTCTATCTTGCTCTCATAAACATGGCGAAGCAAACATTAAATATTATTATAATTTTATACATTTTCGGCTGTACTTACGAGTGAAAAGTAATCCCGTGGAAGTTGTTTTTAGTTTTTGAACTATTTGTGCACATTTTGAAAATACAGGAAGGCATTGTTCCTGCTTATTTAGACGATTACGGTAATTTTACTAAACGTGCGGATGTGTTACGCATTGCAACCGCCAGTTCGATTGTGACTAAGGTCAATTTATGCGGTACGTCGAGGAACACGTACCATATCTTCCCTATTCTATAAAGCAATGGCTGGGAAATTAGGTACTATTATTTTTGGTGTGAAAATTTGTTGTATAAAGTAGTGCGCAATGCAACGCACGCAAAACATTTTGTTTCTGGGTGCGGACAACGGTACGGGGATCTCGGGAGTATTGTAACTTACATTATAACTTACTGGCTTTTGCCCGCGGCTTCGCTCGCTTGAAGGTCGGAAACTATCGCACGAAAACGTACTACCAGGATAAAAACTATCCTATATCCTAACCCAGGTCGTGGTCTACCCATGTGTCAAATTTCATCTAAATCCGTTCAGCCGTTTTAGCGTGACAGCGTAACAAACAAATTCACTTTTGCTTTTTAACCGACTTCAAAAAGGAGGAGGTATAAAATATGATAATTCGTCGGAACCTTTTTTTTTTTTTTTTTTTTTTTATGTATGTTCCCCGATTACTCGAAGATGGATGGACCGATTTGGATTTTTTTTTGTTTTATTCAAGAGGGTACACATCACAGTTGGTCCCATATAAAATTGATTAACTTTGCTTTGGTAGTTTTTGAGTTAGCTTCAATAATACGTATTTTTTCCCCACTTTTATATGGATGATGTTCTAGTTTCTTTTGCAGGTAGTGGTATTAGAATTTGTGTGGGGTGGGGTACAACTAAAAAGTGAAAAATAAAAACTTTTTTACAAAAAAATACAACCGACTTCCAAAAACAACACTACAAAGTGAAAAATAACTTTAATTTCGGAAGTCTGTGGCAAAAAACGAAAATACATTTAACACCGACACCGACTTCCGAAATTAAAGTTATTTTTCACTTTGTAGTGTTGTTTTTGGAAGTCGGTTGTATTTTTTTGTAAAAAAGTTTTAGTTTTTAATATTACGAGTAGTTAGGTTATAGGATAACAGTTGTAAAAAAATATCAAAAAACTTGGAACTCTGACCTTCAATATCTCTATATAGTCAAAAGGTTACCAGGTTCAGTACTACACAAGTGAATCTCCGCTTCTTTATTGGTTTAGTTATATACTTGAGCACAATATACTGTTGATGGTATGTTTACACCCGTTGTTAATAAATAACACATGGAGCTTTAGAGTCTGTCACACAGACACAAGTCACATTGATTTATATGATAATTAGGTTGTCAGAACAAACTTACCTATACGACCGACGGCGACGATACCTTTGCCAGTGGGTTAGTTTTATTCATTCGTGAGCCGTCTAAGCTGACAGGCTAATTATGTCTCCACGGTGCATGAGCTATTTTCGTTCACTGCTACATACAAGGATTTTTTGGCGCCCAAATCATTTTGACGGGGAGCGCTGTCGGTAAACATTTGTTAGGTGAAAGGAAAAGACGGCGGCATTAGTTCCAATTTTGACCACGCGCCAAAATAAACTAATAGCGCTGTAGTTTGTTCAGACATGATAAAAATTTTCTAACACCTATTTCTGAGAATATATGACCGGCTTTATATAGGTCACATTAAAAATAGGTCATTGGTCAACTGGGCTATCTGGCAGGGAATCATTCTGAAATTGATTACCTACTAAGACGTAAAGACGGGCAGAGAATTTTCCAATTAAAATTTTCACAGAGCTTGCTTGCTTTAGACTTGCTGACATGACTTGGCGACTTTATTTATAACCTGACTTTGAGTTATTACTATTATTTATTTATTTATTTAAACTTTTCGCACTTAAAATGTACAAAGGCGGACTTAAAGCCTTAGGCATTCTCTACCAGTCAACCAAGGGTGGTGAATAGGTACTTATAAAAAGAACACTAAAAATATATCTTAATTAATTATTATTAATTATTAAATAAATAATTATTAATAATTAATTATTTAATTTATTAATTATTAATAGTATGGGTAACTTGCATTTGTAAATTTCGTGTGGAATATGATCAGGGAATATGCAGAAAAACCCAAATCTCGCTTGCTATAAAGATAACTTCTCCTAGACACACCAGTAGGTAGGTAAGTACAGTCAACAAAAGAGATATCTAGGCAGGGCACACCAACATATTTGCATGTGAATTGATTCATGTTCAATTTTATTTAAATTACTTTGCTTTTGCGATACTCCTACATTGTAACACACCAACACAATATTGTATATTTTCACGAAATTGAACATGAAGCAATTCACACACAAATATGTTAGTATACCCTGCCCAGATATCTCTTTTGTTGGCTGTACATTAATAATATCACATCTCTAACTCGAAAAGTCCATTCGACTGTCCTACTTTAAAAAAAATACAACCGACTTCCAAAAACAACACTACAAAGTGAAAAATAACTTTAATTTCGGAAGTCGGTGTCTAGTTAAATGTATTTTCGTTGTTTGCCACCGACTTCCGAAATTAAAGTTATTTTTCACTTTGTAGTGTTGTTTTTGGAAGTCGGTTGTATTTTTTTGTAAAAAAGTTTTTATTTTTCACTTTTTAGTTGTGGTACCTACCCCACACAAATTCAAATACCCACTACCTGCAAAACAAACTAGAACATCATCCATATAAAAATGGGGAAAAAATACGTATTATTGAAGCTAACTCAAAAACTAGCCAAGCAAAGTTAATCAATTTTATATGGGACCAACTGTGATGTATACACTCTCGAACAAAACAAAAAAAAAATTAAATCGGTCCAGCCATCTTCGAGTAATCGGGGAACATACACAAAAAAAAAAAAAAAAAAAAGATTCCGACGAATTGAGAACCTCCTCCTTTTTGAAGTCGGTTAAAAAGTTCATAGGTACCTACTGCAAAGTTTACCTGGATCCAGTCGTGCATACGGTTGTGAACCGGAAACGTACATCGGAAGTCCAGTCGGAAGTATTTTCTTGCATTATTAATTTCCGCGCGTAATACCACCGGTAATTCCGCGCGTAATTCCTGCTAATCCTCCTTTATTTTCCGAGGGGAACGACCTGAAAATTATCCGGGGCCGTCATTGTGTACATTTGTCTTTAGGTTTGAAGGAAATAAATGACTTCTCTGTCCACCTAAGTCTGGTTTTATCTACTTCTAGCTTTTGCTCGTCTGGAGGTCGGAAATAAATTTTAGAACACAAAAGCTGCTATTGTGACTTAACTATGATAGTTAGATATATGGCCTCCTAGACTTTTTTGTAGGTAATAATAAGTACTTTAATCATGTAGTACATCATTTTTATGTATCATCAATATTTTTCTCAGCGCACGCCATATAATGAATTTTATAGCCAAAATTTTGCTACTTTGGAAAATAAATTATAACATGTTATTTCCTGATAATTTAACTTTCTATTGGTGAAAAAATGGTTAAAATCGGTACCTACAAACAAACAAAAAATCTTTCCTCTTTAACTCGCTTTTTTATAATATTTAGTATAAAAAGGTTTTTAAAGTTATTTAATTAAAAACAGGAGGAGGTTGTAATTCAAAATATTAACCTCATTGGTTCAGTGGTGTTTCTACCCATTGCGAAGTACTGCACCCTAATTGCGTAACACACTATCGATTGGAATCGGTTTCATTTTGACAGTTCAACAACATTCATTGCGTTATTTACGTTGTTGAGCAGACAAATTTTTCGAACATGACACAATAGATTAGCATTTTTTTTCAAAATGATTCAAATTCCAATTGGTAGTGCGTTACGCAATTAGGGTGCAGGTTTTGTTTCATTTTTTTTACGAAGACGATTCGGAAGTGTTTAAACATATGATGTTGTTTCGAATCATAAACGTCAAACATGAAAAATACAAATGTACCTTTTTTTTTTTGTGGATGGTAAATCATCATATGACTTCTCCCGCTCTGGGCAGAGCGGGAGGGCGTGTCAGACTTTTACTGACTAAAACCCACCCATGTTCCTTCAGTTGCCCGTGCCAGGGCCACGATATCTCTTTCGAACTACCCGCGACCCCGGCGGCATCGGCCCAATTGACCCCGTCACTGCTGACATCTCTTTGAGGCGCGCGTGGAACACAACACGCCGTCGACCCGGGCCTGGTCCTTACCGGACGGCGAGCTGCCCATTACTCGTCGTCCGCAAGCCCGCGCCTACGGTGGCCGGGAATCGGCGATAGATTCCCGCCGCCCAGTGCGTCTCCTACGGCGACTAGGGGCGCGAGGGCGCGGCTGTTGCCTCTCCCTCACGCGTTCCGCTTCCTCCTTCGCGAGCATTACTGCTTCGCAGAAGGAGGTGACGGCTTCCCTTGCACTCTCGCTCCGCACCATGGCCTGGACCAGGTTTGGACGCGAGAGATCGCCGCCGCCGATCGCCTCCGTGAGAACACGGCGGTGCTCCGCCCATGCCGGGCAGACCTCCACTGTATGTACCTACGGATTTAACACTTTGTCCTTGAGCTGGCATAGCATTGTACGGAGTTCCAATAGAATAATTGGCCAGCTTATACTGATTTAGTTACCACTGACGTGCGGCTTACTGAACATATGCTATCTGATTCTTTTCGGAGTGATCGATTCATGCTAACCAAATGCCAATCAGCCTTAGTTAAGGGGGATGCGCTAAGGTAATCCGCGAAATTCAAATTTTGTTGCGTTTTTTGCAATTTGTAGGTCAGGGTCAGATTGCATGTTGATCAAAATATGATTCGCGACATTAAAAAAAAATGATTTACATAATTATAACCCTAAAAATCATCAATAAATCTCTCTAATGATAAGGTCTAAGATGTATTGATAATCTTTATGGTTAAAATTATGTAAATATATATTTTTTATTATCGCGAATCATATTTTGATCAACATACAACCTGACACTGACCTGTAAATTGCAAAAAAAAAAAAACGTAAAAATAATTGAATTTCGCGGGCTACCACAGCGCAATGGTAGCCCGCTACTATAATATTTATAATTATGTACATAAATATTTTTTACGAGCTTTTGCCCGCGGTTTCGCCCGCGTTGATGTCAGAAATTATCCTACGAGAACCTACAACCGGGATAAAAAGTACCCAGGTTAAACTATCTGTGTGCCTTTCATCCTAATCCGTTCAGCAATTTTTGCGTGATTGAGTAACAAACATCCAAATATCTAAACATAGGTACAAACTTTCATATTTTATAATATTAGTAGGATAGTCGCGAATCATAGTTTGATCACGATACATCCTGACACTGACCTGCAAATTGCAAAAATCGTAAGAAAATTCAAATTTCGCGGCCTACCTTAGCACTTTCCTCTTAATATCAAACTGTAGGTAATTCCACTGCACCGCAAAATCTCTTTTCACACAGAGAACATCAGGCTTTGATCACCAGGCTTGCGTGTAAGAAATTCGATTACCATAATCTTATACGAGAATCTTTCCACCCATCATCGTATCTACAGCAACAAGAATGACGATGCCATAAATAATGTAACAGCCGCAGGATTAAAGCCACCCAAAGCCTCACTTACTATACGTCATCCTCCATAAATAGGAGGATGACGTGTATAGTCGTACTTGTAGTATAATATAGTCGGTATAGTCCTATCCTCTATAGTCTATCCACACAGCTCAAAGGCGATCCCAGCTTATTGGACGAGTTGCATCGATGTAATAATTCAGAACCTCATTGTCCGCTGACCATCAGCTTCTAATAAATCAACAGTCGCTTCTATGTTGAATATAGCTTCAGAAAATAGATAGAAGGCCCGACCGAAAACGCATGCGCACAAAGACTCGCTTCACGTTCAGCGAGTGCGAGCAGTGCACTCGCGTTCGGGTGAGATGGTCATAGGTATGGTCTGTTTCTAAAGTACATGACGGTAATGTAAGCAAATGGAACAGAGAACTTAATTGTGGATGCCAATTTGTAGTCATCTAGCCTAGCCTTTTCCCAACTATGTTAGGGTCTTCCAGTCTAACCAGCAGCAGCTGAATACCAGTATTTTACATGAAGCATCTGCCTATCTAACCTCCACAACCCAGTTACTGGGTAATACGATACCCCTTGGTAAGACTGCTGTCAGACTTTCCACGAATGACAGCCGGGACCAACGGCTTATCGTACTTTCTAAGGCACGGAGGGGTCTTGGTATGTAAAGATAGTCACCCATCTACGGACCAACCGCGGCAAGCGTTGCTTAACCTGATCGACTGACTCGTGCGGATACTTAGCCACCAGCCAATTTGTAGTGCCACTTGCAAATTGAGTGTTTTGATTTGATTGGTACCTACTTAAACCCAAAATGCTAATTTTAAACCACCATTATGTTTTTCATTCGACAATAGTTGCTACAACTGCTAGTCGTACTAACCTTGGTGGCACCGCACCCATGAACCGTCTAATGGGAAACTATATTAAAATCGCTGAATAACCAATAGCATCGACATCTACTCGAACCCTTTCCGTCAATTCCGTACGAGTCTTTAAGACCTCTGCCTCGAATTTCGCGGGTAGCGGGGCGGCGGCGGCGGCGGCGCGTCTCGCATTGTCCCGCCCCGCTTCCGCGCCGCTGTTTTCGAGGTCCGGTCCATTTGTTTTTATGCATAAAATCCTGCCGCTCCCGCGCCGCCGCCGCTGCCGCCCCGCTGCCCGCGAAATTCGAGGCAGAGTCTCAGTATATTATAATGTACTCTATGCAGAGGCCTTAACCAGCTCGGAGTCACAAGACCTCTGTGCGACACGAACCGCCTGTTAATGTATTTTTATAATTGTATCCACTTCCATTTCCTTCTTTTTCAGTATTTGATTTGTTAATATTTCTGTTAAATACTTCGCACTGTTGTGAATATGCTCATTTTTTGCATTATTTTGTAACATGAACCAACTCAACTAACGGTATCTTACATGTCCCGTCGTTTCAATGCCAATGATGTGCACTTCTGTAAGTGACGAATTCACAATACCTAAACCTGTATGTTTTCTTGTTTTTGTATGTTTTAGTGAGTAAGTCGTTGAAGTGCCTTATAAATAAATATGTCGGGACGTCAGGATTTACTCAGTTAGATTTAGACAGACACGTGGACAGAAGATGGGTTTCGTGCAATGAAAACACACTGGGTGCAATACACGGTGTTTAAAATCACAATCTAACACAATCACTAAGCACAACGAATCGAATACAGTTCCGTGGCGTAGTAACCCCGATGTAGCTCCGATGCGATCCAACACTAGACTGTTCTTCTCGCCATCAGGTTAAAACATCATGACTCTGTAGAAGCGCGCTGTAGGCGTGGGCACCTCACGTGATGTCGCCTATGGCGCGCCTGCGATTCGTTACGCGTCCGTACTATTGACCGGATCCGACAAATAAATATTGAGGTTAATTTTATAACCTCATTTTTTTTAGATGATATAACAATTACTATTAGGTATTTCAATAATGTTATTCACACAATAGCTGTTGGAAAAAGTGTTGAGAAATAAAGTAGAAAACTTCGAAATATAGATAAATGTATTACTAATTCCATTTAGTGAGCGATTGCGTAAGAATTTAAACTGAACAGGGTTTGTTTATACTTTCATTAGATATGTTTGGAACAGACTACCTAAAGGTACGCGTCTGTGTGCGTGTGTCTATTTTCGCTCATTGTATGGAACTTACCTTGTGTACCTACTTATCTGTTTTTACCCGACTGCGCCAGAAGGAGGGTTATGTTTTTCGAGAGTATGTATGTATGTATAATGGTTTGGCACGCTCTGCGGCCTGAACGGCGCGATGGATTTTAGCTTGAGAGGTGTCGTTAGATTCGTATTTACTGTGAAAGTGACACTGGGTATATCAAAATAAAAAAAAAACAAAATGGCGGATTTTTGGCGCCAAATGATGTCTTAAAAAATTTTTTATTTCTTAAAACCTGTCGAGTATCAAAATAAAGGGTTTTAAAAGGTGATTACAAAAATATACACAACTTATATGGTTAAAAGTAATTCGAAGTGACAAATCGTAAAAAAACACGTACCAAGAACTAAATCCCCTGCGAAATCTTTAATTCACATTTGTGAACTAAAAAGCTGGATTTTTACCCGACTGCGCCAGATATAATAATTAATATTAATATAAATAATAAAACTAAAAATAAATAAAAGTAATTATAAAAAATAAAAAATCCGACTGCGGTAATAAAACTTAAATTTAATTTTTTTTTTTTTTTTGAGAACTCTATCAGCCTAGAGTAATAAAGTTACAGTGGCCCTAAAATTAATGCGTCTTAAGTCAGCGTCGTTTCGGCCGTTTTCAATGAAAATAAACTACTGTATCGTTATTATAGGTACTGTGCTATCAGCCATACGCAGTATGTATCTTGTTAGTTAATTACATGACCCGAGAGATGGGATCCTCTGGTCATTTAATAATACACTGTCGGGCGCACCTGTAATCCTTGGGATTAGAGTGATGTGTAGTACATCACTCTAATCATGGTACAGTAGTGCTATTCTGTAAACATCTCACCGTGGTAACTCAGGTGAAGTGAGCGTGACGTGAGCCGTCATCCCACCTGATGCTAGGGGTTGACACTATTGACAGCTCACTTTAAGATCACTTCACTCATGTTTTCACGGTGAGATATTTACAGAATAGCACTACAGTTGCTTACATGGGTATTAATTAGGTCCTCAACTCCTGTATTGATAGATCGTCTAATAGTCATTCAGAAGGTACGACTTAGTTTATTTATTTATTGCACAATGTACACACAGTTACAGGCTTTGCTTACAACTAATGAGTACATAACCCCGTTGGCGCGCGGCAAGATAACTTAAAACTAGAATATTGTGTCTGTAACATTACTAATTAGAACACATGTTTACATTAAGTCTAGAATTTTATTACATTATTAAATATTTATACTAAATTGTATTGTATTATATTATCATTATATTCTGTTATTAGGTATTACATTTATAGTTTAATTATAATCTGTAATCTATTATTATCTAGTAGGTATTATCACATAATTATATAAAGTTTAGGAACTTTCACAAACATACATTTAATTTGTATATTATTAATTAAACTTATATCTAGCTTTACATCGAACAAAATATAAAAAAATAAAATATATTAAGTAATTATAATTCACATATTCTAAGGGTTTTTATCATCCATAAATTCTTGTAAACATTTTTCTATGAGTATGAGCACTATTATTTATTTATCATGTGGAGAACCAATAGCTTTACTTTTAGACAATAAATATACTGAAATAAGAAACATGAAGTCAATTATAGGTTTTCACGGCTAGCTATACAGTTATGTAATAAGAGATCTTACACACACGACAAGTCATCAAGAAAAGAAGAGCACCAGTCGTCAAATCGGTACCGCAAAACATGAGGAATAAACTACAATATAATAAAATACGAAACAGAACTACTATTAACACTAAGAAAAGAATTAATTTTGAGGATTTACGTATTAATTAGTGTACACACAGCAGCAGCTCAAGTTACTACACGCTGTAAAATTTTCTCATTCGATTTTGAACTTAACCATCAACATTTTAAGGTTTAAAATAATTTGAAGAAATTTGACACCTGATGTGCTGTTGTCTGTACATAAGTATATTTCATAAATAATGCGATATAAATGCGTTATATGTTATTTCAATCTGCCTAGCCATTTCCCAACTATGTTGGGGTCGGCTTCCAGTCTAACCGGATGCAGCTACCAGTATTTAACATGGAGTGACTGCTTATCTGACCTCCACAACCCATTAACTGGGTAATACGATACCCCTTGGTAAGACTGGTTGTCAGACTTTCGGGCTTCTGACGACCCGTTACGACTGTCAAAGATCCACAAATGACAGCCGGGACCAACGGCTTAACGTGCTTTCCGAGGCACGGAGGAGTCTCGGTATGTAAAGATGGTCACCCATCCACGGACCGACCCCGGCAAGCGTAGCTTAACCTGATGAATCGACCCGTTCGGCTGTTATTACTTAGCCACGAGCTCCACCCTATTACTTACGTCTCCTAAACTAAATATGTCATATGCTCTCCTTTACATTACAACGAGTGCATATTATTAATAAATTAGACACTAACGATACAGACATGAAATTACAAGTAGTCCAATTTTATTGCCTTTTCTGTCTCTACCTAGTACCTAAACTAACCGTCTCTCCTCATACTTCCTTTTGCAAGTATTTGCAAGTATTTTTCATAAAATGTAATTTGTTCAGTGACACACTAAAAGCTTGCTATAACCTTTGTGAAAAAACATGTACAGCGAGCCTGTAAATAGAATTTCATGATCTTCGCGTCATAAACGCCTGACAAAAATTGTAACGCAAAATAAAAACTTGTAAAATAAAAATAACGCGTTCCCTTACAAAGTGAACTTTTGTTCAGGCGCTTGAAAAAACTAGTGGCTTGTCGGTAGTATGTAGATGTTCGTATTTCTCATTTATTTTTTGGACTAGACGATTATAAATATGCCCACCGCAAGCCTAAAAAATGTGAAGAAAGGTTTATGTCTAAAACAATTTCCAGAACAATTTTTCCTAGCCTCCCGCACCTCTTAATTTACAACACCAAAGGCCTTCTCTATTTAGCAACGCTTGTATGCGAAGCTTCTATAAAATTTTAGTGATGATGGAATTTATTTTACAAACAAGAGAATGAGCAAAATATTTTTGCGAGGGAATAATAACACAAAAGCGGTTTGTTGTTCACATAACAGGCTCTAAAAGTATGTCACGGTATGTTAAGTTAAGAAATATGATTACTTTAAGAGAAGAATCTCTTGTATGTGAGTTATTGCTGTGGTAAAATTATTAGGCGCTGAGAATATTTTAGAATCCTAAAGGTGCTCTCTCACCAATCTGTAACGTTGCAGGAGCATTCGCGTGTAATGTAACGTTACAGATTCATCAGTGAAGGAGGAGAACCGAGCATTACAATACGCACCTTGTAATGATACAATGTGTAATACCTTTATACAACTTGCAACATCAATGCGCTCCACTTGTAATTAAATATTACATTACACGCGAATGCTCGTCAGTCAGGGAAAGCTCAAAGTCGAATTTGTAATGTTAGATTACACGCGAATGCTCCTGGTGAGGAGCACCTTTACTAAAGCATGGTTATTCAGCCGGCAGAGAAAACCTGAATGTTTGTTATTTTTAAAAAATAGGGATAGCGTAACAGCTACATTTTTTGATGGCGGATGTTTTTACTTGAATTTCGTAATAATTTGGTGTGCTGGTGTAGGTAGGCACTACCTACGCATCTGGCTACCCCTTTGGTTAAAACTGCCGTGTTCTTACGTAAATGTGTCGTAATTACCTACGTAAAAAATTACTTGCTATTTCTAGCCACATAAAGCGCAAGCTATGTAGAGAACAGAATAGAATCATCTTCCTGCTCTTATCCCATATTACTTGGGGTCGGCGCCACACGTTTTCTTCTTCCATTCTCCCCTGTCAACCGTCACGCTATCATTCACTCCCTTCTCTTTCATATCATTCCTCACACAATCCATCCATCTTTTCTTTGGCCTTCCTCTGCCTCTCCATCCATCAACATGTATATTCATCACTCTTTTAGTCACATGCGTTTTGTCTCTCCTCATTACATGCCCATACCAAGCCAAACGATTTCCTTTCAACTTTTCTGTCACTGGTGCCACTTTCAAACCTCCTCTTATATACTCATTTCTCACTTTATCCATTCTCGTCACTCCACACAGCCGCTGCATGCAATTTTTTCATCCGTCTTCTTCACTGTCCAGCATTCCGATCCATAAAGTACGACAGGCCTTATCACGGACTTTTAAATGTTCCCCTTTAACTTGAGGGGCATCCGTGGTTCGCAAGTTATTCCTGTAACCTGTCGCCATTTCCTACATCCTGAA
Organism: Cosmia pyralina; assembly: GCA_946251885.1. NCBI lineage: Eukaryota > Metazoa > Arthropoda > Insecta > Lepidoptera > Noctuidae > Cosmia > Cosmia pyralina. The sequence goes on from OX276361.1 coordinate 10,803,952, forward strand.
TTGATCCGGTGCGTTATGTCATTATGTTATTAGAGAACAGAATAGAATAGAATACAATTATTATCATTTATTTCTGAGTATGTCAAATTCGCAAACGGAGCCGCGGGCCAAAGCTAGTTCAAATAGTTTTACCTATCGGCTAGAAAATGTATATTTATTTTTGAACTATGTCACTTAACTGCTTCCAGCTTTTAGGTGTGGTGGTGGTAGTGGTGTTTTTAGGTGGTGGTGGTGTGGTACCTTTACCGGTGTAGAAATATTAATTAACAAATTACACACCTTTATATTATATTCGTTATGACAAGCTTCTATTAAAAAAGTTACTACAGCCAGATACCAACCCTCAAAATCAAATTACGCTTTCTCAGACAGTTAGAAGTTCATAAAACGTCAATATCGGCTTGGTATTTGCTTCTCCAAGCTTAATGGAGCTTCTTCTAAATATTGCATTCATTTCTGAAGCAATCGGTGCTACTTGAAAAACTACTCAATGCTCTATGTAGATAGAGTTATATTGCTTTTCCTTTGAGCACCGTATTTTCAGAATCACTCGATATTTACTTCACTGGTTTTGTAAAGGGCGGTTTAATTTTTTGTACGGAACTTGTTTATTATTAAATTTTAAATGGGTATGTACTTATGGAGTTTTTCTCAGGAAAATTCTTATACTTATTCATCATAAAAATAGCTGGTAATGCTTTTATGATGAATAAAAAGAATTTTCTATAGTTGCACTTATTTCAATCAATCTGTCTAGCCTTTCCTAACTATGTTGGGGTCGGTTTCTAGTCTAACCGGTTGGAGCTGAATACCAGTATTATACATTGAGCGACTGCCTATCTGGCCTCCACAACCACAAACAAACTGGGTAATATGATACCCATTGGTCAGACTCGGGCTTCTGATGACCCGTAACGACTGTCAAAGATCCATGAATGACATTTTCCGAGACACGGAAGACTCTCGATATGTAAAGAGTGTCACCGATCCATGGACCAACCCCGGCAAGCGTAGCTTTACCTGATGGATCGATCCGAAAAATAGTAAATAAAAAGGTTAATTTAAAAAATCATCGACCCCGACTGCGTAAAAAGTGAACTTTAAAAAATATGGAAACAAGATGTCCTATTTTGTCTCCAAACAATCTCAAGCAGTCGGTGGCAATAGGTCGTTAGTGTTAAATTTAAGAAGATGCCTAGGCCCGACTGCATAAGATACGCGATTTTGCGAGATCGATCTCGAGATCGAGTTTTCGCCCCCTTAAACCTCTATATTGCAACTTTCATCGAAATCGTTAGAGCCGTTTTCGAGAACGTAGTTACAAAATTATATAAATCACAAATATTGCTCATTTAATAGTTTAAAATGTTTAATTTTTAATATTAATTAATTTAAAACTATTTATTTCATAAAACTTGACATGGACATTATCATAACAATAGCGCTCAATCTTCGATATTGTTAAATTTTATTGTTATAATTATGTGCACTATTAACTTATTCTAGAGTTAGCTCAATTATATTAAAGGCTAAAAACCTACACGCAGACCTGAGGGCCAATTCTCGTAATTAAAAACGTTCAAATTCCAAGTCGCAATGTCAGCCAGCGACAATCAAATGTCAAAAATGTAGGCAAACTCTATACAATTTTGACAGATTGAGACTGAGATGAGATTGCGAACGTTGTTATAAAAATACGGGAATTGCCCCTCTGCTCCATTCCAAACTTCCCCACGGTAAAGTTAGGCTTTTAAGATATTTTTAATTCATTGACGTTTTTATTAAATAATATACACATCATTTACATTTAACTGTAAACATAGCCTAAAAATAACAAAATTATATACTAACATAACTAAAACTATTAAAAAACTAAAATATGGCGTCGAAAAATTCCTCCGCATCGCTGTCGACTGGTAAAGTACCCAAGAGACTGGCGGCATTTGTTTTTGTTTGAATTTGTTGACTAGTTTTGCTAACTAATTTATTGACAATTTCCTTTGGCAGCTTATTTAGAATGTTAGGAAAGGCGTACGTCCAGGCTCTCTTACCATACACATTATTAACCTTTGGCAGCTTTTAGAGAGGCAAGTACGACAGGTTACGAACAAAGTTTGGTCTGTTTTTTTTCTGCAGCTTATTCACAAAAACAGATGTAAGTAAACGATCAATGAGGAAAATTACCAATAAATTAAAATACCGCTTAACTACATAATACCAGTCAAGCCCAGATGGTATTCGGTAAAAAAGAACCTTTCAATCTCAATGCACAATTTCCAAACAGCTAGGTACTTATTTGTGAAATTTCCCCTGAATTGTTGTTGTGAACTCGCTCGGGATATTTCTAAGGAAATACTTGAGTTCTTACAAAAGTTTGAGCGCAGTTTGTTCTTTGTGGCAGGAAGCGAAGACGCAGAAGTGAATTGTACATAACGCTGTTTGTCCACCGTCCAAGTGCGGTGGACAATCAGTGTCTATGTTCTAAGGAATAAAATTACATGGTTTGTGTGTAAATGTCCCGATGTCCCACACTCACTAGAAGCTCATTGCCTGGTGATGATATTGAAGTCTTGGGGTTAACTCCGGATAGTAATTTAAACTAGTTTGTAAGACAACAGAAGGTACCAGTAAGAATATTCTTATACCTAACAACAACAAGGTGTCTTCTTGCTCTAAAATAAATAATTGTCGAAAAGGAGTTCAGCAGAATGCCTTGAAATTATTCCATCAAAATATTCAAGGTATTTCTTCCAAATTATTAGAAATTGAAATGTTTTTAGAAAAAACAAAGTTTGACATTGTTTGTTTTACTGAACATTGGTTAAAGGATTACCAAATGCTAATTAATTATGAGAACTATAGTGTGGGCAGTTGTTTTAGCCGTAGATCTATGCTGCGTGGAGGTTCTCTAATTTTGATAAAAAATTGTTTAAAATCTAAGCAACGTAATGACATAGTTGGTTTATCAGTGGAACATTGCGTCGAACTATCCTGTGTTGAGCTGGATAAGCATGTTGTAGTGTGCGTGTACAGACCCCCTAATTGTCAGAACTTTTCTTTATTTGAGTCAATAATGGAAGATGTACTAGCGAAACTTGCATCCGGTAATAAAGCTGCAATTTTTTGTGGTGATTTTAATATTAATATTCTGGAAAATAATTCAAATAGCAGTAGATTATTAAGCCTTTTTAAATCATTCAATTTATCAAATATTTTTACAGAACCGACTAGAGTAACTCTCACTTCTGCTACTTGTATTGATAATGTTTTCTGCGATTGTGATTATTTAGATAAAGCCATCGTAAATTATTTACCATCTGATCACAGTGGGCAAACAGTAACTTTTAAGTCTAAAACAACTTTGCAAAAAGTGCAAATGCAATTTAGACCAATAACAGCTGGCAAATTAAATAGATTCAATAGTGCCCTAGGTAATAGGTTAAATGTTCTGGGCCATAATATGGACGGAGCAAATAAACTATATGAGGATTTCTTTTCAGTAGTGCTCACTGAATTCAATAAAACTTTTGAAAAGAAAACAAAAAATATTTTCCCTAACTTTTTATTTAGTGACTGGGCAACTAGAGGTATTAGGATAAGTAGGGAAAGATTATTCGAATTGTATGGCCTTAAGCCTTACATTAACACTGTGACGTTCAACAAGTATGTTGCTACATATTCCAAAATTTTTAGAAATACTTGCAAAATAGCTAAAGCCCTGTATATTAGTAACAAGATCAAATCAGCAGAAAATAAAGTAAAAGCAGTGTGGAAAGTTATAAATAATGAAACTAATAGGAAAAAAATACGAAACACGGATTTTACATTGGAGACTTCTCATGGTGATATAAGCTCTAACTTAGAAGTAGCTCAAGAATTTGTACACTTCTTTACAAATATACCATCTAAAACGACGGAAGCTTTAAATTCCTCACCCGATGTCTCAATTGATTTATTAAGAGCGAACGTTCCAAGCTGCCCGGTTGAATTTCAATTTAAACATATAAACCCCATGGTAGTTAAAAAAGCTTTTCGGCACATTAAAATCAAATTGACCGAAGATCTATGGGGAATGTCTATCAAAGTTTGTACATCCATAATCGAGACTATAGCACCATACTTAGCATTAATATTTAATTTGTGTGTGGATGAAGGAGTCTTCCCGGATTTAATGAAATTTAGTAAGGTTATACCACTTTTTAAATCTGGGGACAGTAAAGACACCAACAATTATAGACCAGTATCCGTGTTGCCGGTATTCAGCAAGGTATTCGAAAAGGTAATGCTCGATCAAATGCTTAATCATTTTAACACCAACCAAATCTTGCACGATCAGCAATTTGGTTTCACCAAAGGACGTTGCACGACTGACGCGGGTGCCACTTTATTAAAACACATATTTTCAGCGTGGGAGGAGGCCCAAGATGCCATAGGAATCTTTTGTGACCTCTCCAAGGCATTTGACTGCGTAAATCACGAAACCTTACTCTTGAAACTTGAGCATTACGGATTAGGTAAACTTCCGCTCAGTTTAGTAAAATCTTATTTAAATGATAGACAGCAACAAGTTCAAATAAATGGTGTCAATTCACTCGGTCTAAAAGTACAAATGGGTGTTCCACAGGGCTCGATATTGGGTCCTTTCCGCTTTTTAGTATATATTAATGATCTACCCCATTTATTAAAAAAACAACCACAAATGGTGTTATTTGCTGACGATACATCCTTAATTTTTAAGATAAATAGACGTGCATCAAATCTTGACGACGTAAATAACGCCCTACTGCAGATCCATAATTGGTTCACTGCTAATAATTTAGTATTAAATGGGAAAAAGACTAAATGTATAAGATTTGCTTTACCAAATGTTAAAAGTACTGATTGTGACATAGTATTGAATAAAGAGAAACTAGAATTCGTCGATAAAACTGTTTTCCTGGGGATCACGCTCGACTCAAGGCTGCAATGGGGTCCGCATTTAGCATCTCTTGCAGGACGGCTAAGTTCAGCAGCATATGCGGTGAGAAAAATCCGTCAATTCACTGATGTAGACACCGCAAGGCTGGTCTATTTCAGTTACTTTCATAGTATTATGTCTTACGGTATTTTACTATGGGGACGGGCTGCAGACATAGAGTCTATTTTTATTCTGCAAAAAAGAGCCATCAGAGCAATATATGGCCTCCGCAGGCGCGATTCTCTAAGGGAACTGTTTAAAGATATTAACATCATGACGGTACCTTGTCAATATATCTACGAAAACATCATGTACGTAAGGAAAAATATAAATCTTTTCGGTAAAAGAGGTGAAGGACACAATTATAGGACTAGAAATAGGGACCAATTAGTTCAACCAGGTTTCAGACTGGCTAAAGTAGACTCATCCTTCATGGGGTACTGTTTAAAATGTTATAATAAAATACCTCCCCACATACTCCAGCTGAATGAAAGGAAATTTAAATCTTGTATAAAACGCACACTATGCAGCCAGGCATATTATAAGTTGGGGGATTACATCGCTGACAAAAATGCTTGGCTGAATGCTTGTCCTGCTCCACAAGGACGCATTAATTAATTGATTAGCATTCGGATATATTGTTGGACCTGCTGAAGATTAAGATGAGAGAAAACTTTCTTTGCATTGTTTAGATTCAATCTCTTAGTATTATATAATTGCATAGCACGTGTGAGCACTATGTAGCTACTATTAAGCTACCTTTTACTGGGTACGTCTTTCACTGACTTGAGTGTGCCCTGGCGGTTGAGAGTATGTCATGCTCACTCAAATGTCTCGCTGATGGTGGCGTGTGTGTTGGATCATTAAGTTCCCTTCAAAATGGTTGAGCTAAATGGTGCTGATCCATGCGTCATGTTCGTGAACGGGCGCCGTCAGTTGGGACTGGTCGTCTCTTAGCTGCCATGGCTTATTTTTAATTTTAATATTTAATTTAGTTGTTTTAGTTATTATTACGGACGCTTTTTAACGTGCACGTCTTTCTACATTGTTCTCACATGTATATTTTCAACTTGAACGATGTAACCAATATTTTGTAAAAATATTATGATTTAAAAGAGTGTCCGTGGAGTTTCTTGCCCGTTCTTCTCCATAGGGATCTACTACGCTTTGGAATGGGCAACTAGCTTCATCTTTCTGACTGACCGACCCATTGACAATTCAAAAGTGCCTGTAATTGATTTATTTGAAATAAATGCTTTGAGTTTATTTGAAAATAAATGCTTTGAGTTTGAAAGAATGGAAAAAATACTTGAAGTAATTGAAGTACGCATTCTTAGTACAGAGGTATCCTACTTATTATTTATTATTTAATTTTACTATTGTTTTAATGTCCCTCGGCAACCTTCGTGTTTCGTCAGTCGTCGGATTTCTATCAGTTGCCCTTTGCACTTGATGCAGACCGGACGCTCTCAATCGACTTGGAGGTTTAAACAGGGTATAAGTGTAAACAGTGGCAACATTTTAAGGGGTCATTGTACTCATCATTATGAACAACTTTTACTATGGGACCAAACCTAAAATCGCGAAAAAAAAATCAGCTGTTCCCTACATTCTGACGAATTATTATGCAAACATAAATGTACTGAACAGCTGATTTTTTTAACAACAAAAACTGACACTAAACAGGTTATTTTTTTTGTTTTTTTTTTTTTTTTTTGGTAACAACATACCATCACGCCTGTGTTCGCCGCAGAGGTAGGCAGCGGTGTAGGTATCGGCAATTATCCTATCCTGTAGGAAATTATCCTACGGGAACCTACTACCGGGATAAAAAATATTATATGTGTTAATCTAGGTTACAAACTATTTGTGTGCCAAATTTCATCCAAATCCGTTCAGCCGTTTTTGCGTGATTGAGTAAAAAACATCCAAACATCTTCACAAACTTTCACATTTATAATATGAGTAGGATCATAATCGCCAGTTAGCTTATTGACATAAATCGGGCACAGATCTAAAATCCGAGCTGCCATTGAGTAATTCCTGAATAAAAAACCTATTAACGCTTTGTCCGGCCTTGTAGTCGAACCCAGGATCTCATCGCAGTAGCGTTTGTAACCGTTAGACCGATAATCGTGTAGCAATTTGACATAATTTGGTAATCAGATTTCTTCCCGCAATTTTGCCTCATGGTAAATAACAGTAGGTACAGTCAACAAAAGAGATATCTAGGCAGGGTAGAGTAACATATTTGTATGTGAATTGCTTCCTGTTCAATTTTATACATGTTACTTTGTTTTTGCAATACTCCTACATTGTAACACACCAACACAAAATTGTATATTGTCACGAAATTGAACATGAAGCAATTCACATACAAATATGTTAGTATACCCTGCCTAGATATCTCTTTTGTTGACTGTACATGAGGTGTCTCATTTCAAAGCTATTTATGCGTTTGTAAGTCCTCTTGATCTATCTCAAGATGACAAGATCTCTAACCTGCCTTAATTAGCATCAAAGGGTGAACTGATCTCATGTCTAGAGTTGGGAATCAGGGCGGAACTCGCCACGACCCTTGTAAATCAACCAATTGGATTGGATTGCCGAATTTGAGTCAAAGTGACTTTTGGGGTTCTTTGGTCTGTTACTCTGATGGAAAGGTTGTCTGTAGACAGTTTTAAATTTAAGCAGTATCTAATTAAAATAATATCAGTACATTATATTATGCAATTAGTGAATAAAGGCCGGATATAAAGCGAGGGTCGTAGATGAATCACGAGCTAGTGAAGGATTCTAACGACTGAATCACGAACGTAGGGAGTGATGATTCAAGTGTTAGAATCCTGAGCGACGCAAGTGATTTATGGCCCTCGATATAAATCCGTTTTATTAAAGAGTTGCATACTATACTTTATACCATGACTACGAGAAAAAGAAAGATTTAAGCGAAAATAGGCATTTATTGAAGAAAAAGGAAGGTTAAATTAATTAAAATGCACATTAAAATTGTATATGTAAAATTGTAATTGTACACCAAATGTAAACCAGCCGTGGTTTGTTGGGTAGCAAGTTTTCTACTATATCGGCCGCTCTCTCTTTCATAAACTCAGGTGTTTACACCGATCAGGCTCAGAATGTCCCTTTCCCAAAATGTCCCTCGGTTTCAAAACGTCCCTTTCCCGAAATGTCCCCTTGCCATAACGTCCCTTTCCCAGAATGTCCCTTTCCCAAAATGTTCCTTTCTCAAAATGTCCCTCTCCCGAAAAGTCCCTTTCTCATAATGTCCCTCCCTTTCCTACGACAGCTGCGCGTTTAAACTTTGAATAATTAAATAACATAAGCCAAGTAATCAATCAACTTTTAATCACATTTAAAACAAAACGTTAAAGCCTTTTAATCACTTAAACACTAAACCGTCTAAAGATAAAAATTATGATTATACTCATAATAACAATTATGGGACCAAACCTGAAATCGCGAAAACAGCTGTCCCATACATACATCTATCTCTAAAGATAGATAACGATATTGTATGTAATTAATTAACTTAATTAGGATAGATGTCGCTTTTTGAGACTTTATGCAAATAATGGACTTTATTATAGGGTGACTGGTAATTTTAGTGACTATACTTAAACACATGATTGTGCTCATGATACCAAACAACCTTTACTATGAGACCAAACCTGAAATCGCGAAAAAAAAATCAGCTGCTCCTTACATTTTGACGAGTTATACGAATTAACGTTTTGTTTTATTAACCGACTTCAAAAAGGAGGAGGTTCTCAATTCGTCGGAACCTGTATGTTCCCCGATTACTCGAAGATGGCTGAACCGATTTGGATTTTTTTTGTTTTATTCGAGAGGGTATACATCACAGTTGGTCCCATATAAAATTGATTAACTTTGCTTGGGTAGTTTTTGAGTTAGCTTTAATAATACGTATTTTATCCCCACTTTTATATGGATGATGTTCTAGTTTGTTTTGCAGATAGTGGTATTAGAATTTGTGTGGGGTAGATACACAACTAAAAAGTGAAAAATAAAAACTTTTTACAAAAAAATACAACCGACTTCCCAAAACAACACTACAAAGTGAAAAATAACTTTAATTTCGGAAGTCGGTGGCAAAAAACGAAAATACATTTAACTAGACACTGACTTCCGAAATTAAAGTTATTTTTCACTTTGTAGTGTTGTTTTTGGAAGTCGGTTGTATTTTTTTGTAAAAAAGTTTTATGTGATTAAAAGTTGATTGTTTACTTGGCTTATGTTATTTAAATATTTAAAGTTTAAGCGCGCAGCTGTCGTAGGAAATGGAGGGATATTTTGAGAAAGGGACTTTTCGGGAAGGGACATTCATTCCCTGAATGTCTCTTAAATAAGAGATGAATAAAATTTTACTAAAAAAAGGAAAAAAAACATACCTTAAACAAAAACAACCAGGGACCACCAAAACTAAGCTTTTAGCCATATGTACTTACGTATGGAAAAAAGCTCGCATTACCCATCGAACCCAAAAACCTATTCAATATTGTTCACAAAACTATTTTATCGGTCATTTCGTTCACTCACACACAACAAAGGTACCAACCATTATATTCATTTAAATAATATTATTACTACCCAATAATCACTGACCGAATTTAATGTATTGGAAAATCTCATAGAATAATAAATGGGGGATGGTTTTATGTTTTATTCGACTGGACATGACGTTCGAGGGTTCAATGTGAACGACTGATATTGTTCTACCTGCATTGTAAGTACCTCGTTGATAATGTAAAAAAATACAGTTTAAACTAGGTGTTATTATAAGATAATATCAATTATAGACTGAGGAATGATGTGAAAAGAAAACCGTGCGGTTTAAAAGATGTAGTGACATACATTAAAAAGAGTATGCTTAGATGGTTTTGACATGTTGAGAGGATGAATGCAACGCGACTAACAAAAGGAAGATGTGAGTGGAAACGCCGGGAGGGGATCCTTAGAAGTACGTATAATGACCGGTGATGTTCTTCTAAAAGGTCAGGTGCGTAGTACTCGCAACCGACGTGCTTATATGACCAAATGTATGAACGTCAACGATGCAAAAGGAGTATGTAAGGATCGTAGCAGTTGGCGTTTTGTAGTTTCTGCCTACACCCATGGGAACAAAGCGTGAGTTTATGTATGTAAGATAAAAAGTAGATATTTAAATAATACGTCACAGTAGGTGTACTGCTGTTTGTCTTTTGTGCTCCATGACACCTGCATCCATCTTATTTCGGGAGTTTGGGAGCGATGTGCCCAGATAAAATAAATTAGAAGTCATTTATTTAAGTCAAAATAAGATCAGCACGTTTCCATCGTTAAAAATTACAATAGACATAAAAAATAACAAACTTTATAAAAAGACGCTAATAAAATCACAGAGAAAAAAAAAATAAACGGCATCTAATTTCTCATAAGAATTTGTCTTTATGTGAATGAAAAGATCCTAAGCAGAAAGAAAAAGTAAAAAACCTACAAAAGAGCACACCTTGTAAAGACAAACAGACACCAACAATATCGGTGACTTTCCAAAAGTTACAGCCTCCAGTATTCAACAGGCGTGTTCGGTATGTAAAGATGCATGAATATGGAAGAGGCTACGAAACGTGTAGCGTTCGTAGGCTCGTAGCGCGTAGCACGTAGCCGCAGCGCGTAGCGTAGTTTCTACCTATTCTCTAGAGAGGAAAGCGATATGAAAGTGCACGTGTATGTTATAGAATGTGCATTTTTAGAGATACATTTTGTGATATTGTAGTTTGTGATATGGCTTGTATCGTCTCCGTGATTTATTGTTGTATTTTTTCTCTGTAACTTACCAAGAGTAAGGTTACAAATGTGTAAAAAAAATATTACCTTATAATGTTATATTTAATAAAAGTTGTTTATTTAAAACAATAAATGTTTCCTACAACACAATACACTTTTATTATCACTGGTTCCGATATTGCGACGGTTTGTGGCAAGCGCCATGATTGCGGATCGCGGGGTGACTTTTATTGTTTCGATTTCGACACACGCTTGACTTAAATTCCACTAGCTTGTGTCTATATTTTATGTCACCGTTGTTCCATGTCTAACCAAATAATTTAAATAATAAAAAGCCTCTTCTTCATAACTAACAATGAGTCTATTGTCGTCATTATTATGTCTCATTATCGCCTCATCATTTCCGCAAACCGTCATTACCATATTTCAATGAAAGAAAAAAAAAAAGTTCTGTCCCACTGCATTTAAATTCACGCCCACAAAGTTAAACTCCCCCTCAATGCTTAAGGGTAAAACACGAAAATAAAAAAATTAAATTTTTAAAGGCCATTGTCGCATCTACAATTCAAATATCTCTTTCTTTCTTTTGTATGGCGTAGGTACTTACGAGAAAAAATGCTTTGTTTTTTTTCGATGTTTTTTTTTTGATACCATTGATAATGTTCTCTTTGAATTGTCTTGGCTTTTTAAGGACGTTTGTCGGATAAGAACATAAACCGCACTCAAGAATTGTGAGGAACATTTGTAAAGGCTTACTATTTTCTGGGTGGTAATTTAGTGGACAAAAGCATTCGATTAGTAAGCAAATCTATAATAAAATACTAATGATGAATTTTTGTCCGTCTGTGTGGACGATGTTCCAATAACGGCCGAACGGATTTGAATGAAATTTGGCACACAGATAGTTTATAACCTGGATTTACACATAATAACGTTCACGTGGAATATTTTCTGACATACCGCGGGCAAAAACTAGCAACTTAATAAACCTCTTTTGACTGCCCCGAAGCTACTTCCCTGCAGGAGTATTAATCCATCCTATAACTATACTGTTTATGAAGACATTTAATGAAGACATCGTACGAATTAACACGACAATTTAAGAACAATTAACTCCATACATTTTTAGTGGCTCCCTCTGTCATTGCCAACCATATAACCATTAGAATTTGATGACAAAAAGGTATCTAATACAATTTTAAGGCCTATATTTTGGCTAGAACAATAAGACAGTTTTAGTAAGCCGAGTTAAACTGAGGCTCAATTTATTAAAACTGTCAGATTCATACTCAAAACGACTTTTAAAGGAAGACGCATATTGCCTATTTCCTTGCAGAATACGGCTTTAAACACACCATTCCCGCTAAGACAGCCATAACATAATAAAAATGACACATACTAGCCTACATGAGCGTTTTATACTGTTTCATTACGCTGTATATTTTCGTCTTATAGCCGGGTAGTCGGGTTCATGCAATGCAATGATCCTCGTTTGTTTTGATGTCCTCCTAGAAATCCGGGTAATGGGGGGAGTGCCTCCGAATGTGAGTGAAATAAGGTTTTAGTTACAAACTATGTCATTGTCTTGTAGACTGGCAGATAGTTCAGAGGTGAATTTTGGCTAGATGGGAATGACGTGTCATTACCGTATTGTTGACTAGCTTTTGCCTGCGGCTTCGCCCGCGTTGTTGTCGGGAACGTACTACCGGGATTAAAAGTAGGCTATCTGTGTGGCAAATTTCATCCAAATCCGTTCAATTTTTGCGCAATTCCGGAACATACATGCAGACAAACAGACAAACGGGCAAAAATTCTTCGTCACTATTTTAGGTTGCATATTAGAAAATCAAAAATTTCTCGAGCAAATTTCAAAAGAACAATAAACGAAATAACAAAATTTAAATGACCAAATGTTTTATTTAGAAAAATTTTAAAATCCCAATGTATGTGACATCAAATGAAAGACTGATCAAAAGTTGCTAGATGTCATTTTAAAATATCACTACATTTCGAACCTAACTCCCCGTGATGTCGACCGTCTAGGGTTAGGGTTTCCGTCAGCAGGTCGACGGAGCCCCGCTGCGCGGGGCTCCTATTTCTGTCTGCAGGGTTTAAAGGAACCTAACCAACCTAACCTCGGGCTGCCCCTGACGTCGACCGTCCAGGGTTAGGGTTATCCAGTAAAAATAATAATTTATCCAGTAATCCATTTTGACCTTTAAACGATTTGGTAAATAGTGTAATAAATAATTTAAACATTAATATTCCAGACTTTGGTCAGCTGAACTTTTGATGAAATGACTATCGTTATTTTAAACTTTGTTGATTTGTACGTTGTTCTTTTGAAATTTGCTCAGGAAAGTTTTGATTTTCTAATATGCAACCCTATTTTATTAATGCATAGATTGCTTCTTTAGGAGGAGCTCGTGGCTAAGTAATAACAGCCGCACGGGTCGATCCATCAGGTTAAGCTACGCTTGCCGGGGTTGGTCCGTGGATGGGTGACCATCTTTACATACCGAGACTCCTCAGTGCCTCGGAAAGCACGTTAAACCGTTGGTCCCGGCTGTCATTCGTGGACCTTTGACAGTCGTTACGGGTCGTCACAAGCTCGAAAGTCTGACAACCAGTCTTACCAAGAGGTATCGTATTACCCAGTTAATGGGTTGTGGAGGTCAGATAGGCAGTCGCTCCATGTAAAATAATGGTATTCAGCTGCATCCGGTTAGACTGGAAGCCGACCCCAACATAGTTGGGAAAAGGCTACCATTTTTAACATTATTAACCCCTCAAAGGACCCCATGTACCCCATGTGTGCATAAAGAAAAACCCTTTACATAATAGGTATATAAGCTTATATATGTTATATATATATGTTTAAGAGGCCTGTTACATTTCGACTGTGATTTTTGCGTTAAATGGCCAACTTTAGCGTTCTTATTCTGATAAAC